>OZ022507.1:31190372-31790372 GCA_963989385.1 Ctena decussata | reverse complement strand
AATATATAAAAATTCTGTATTTTAATTCCTTCATTTCAACTTAAAACAGTTATTTCAGAGTAGTCCTGGTTGCTCAGTGGGTTAGGCGCTTGCTTACTGATCAAGCGGACCCGGGTTTGAGCCCCGCTTGAGGCGAGAATCTTTTCTACCATAAAAGGGGTTCCATTGCACACAGCCTTTCATAATCACTCTGCCGTCGTCTTGATATGACTGAAATACTGTTGAACAGGACGTAAAATCAGAAATCATCCAACCATCATCAGTTATTTCATGATTTTTTCCACACGCGCTGACATATAGTTTTGAGTATTATATATTAATCTCGAGCCATTCACACTATTAATTTCATTGTAAAAGGTAAATTATCATTCGTTTCAATTACTCCATGTTTGTAAAATCTCGCCATTTATCGAGATAAGACGCGTTAAAAAAATAAGAAAGAAAAAAATGACAATAAATAAATTATAAGCTTGTTAATGTAAAGACAACTAGATAATACAATTTCATAAAGTTCATAATAAACATAAGTAGTAAAACTGTTTTGCTAACATACTACTGATTTTAAGGCGAATTCAGACAAACGATTACAGATAGGGTCAATTAAGGTAAACCCGGACAGTTTTTGCAGGGTCGCCACGATTCGTATTGCCAGTCCTTTATTTGACCCTGAAACACTGTTTCGGTGTTCCGTAAGGCCAGAGGCATCTCAGCTGAGCTATTTTCTGTCAGCTTTTGATTGGTTACTAGCATTTTCAATGACAAAACAGTCATTTAAAGAGCCAAACCGTTGCGTAAGGCAAACCCGGACATGGAGAAGGTAAACCCGGACAGCTGATTCTTTGTTAAATATATGATCTATGTAGATTTTTAGGACGCAGATACACTAAATTTAGTAATTGTTAATATATTTCATGGTAGAACTAATATAGTATAAGACATAACTTCCATTTATTAATGTTAAATCGCCAATTAAAAAGTTATGGGTGGTAACTTCATTCAGTCTACTACGGGTCACCATTTAAAGTATACTACATAAAACTTATTATTGTTGTATAACTAAGTGTCATATTTTAACTGCAAAGTAGAATGCACAAATATTGTATTTCTAATTTTAAACCATTAAAAACATTTTATATTTAATTTCTTTTAATTATCTAGTGCCCCAAAATAGTTGATGTCCGGGTTTACCTTACACGGCATTTTGGCGTAAGGTAAACCCGGACTTGTCACATTTTTTATAAAATATTGTCCAATATTTATCTTATTCAATAAATAAACATAGATCATGAAACTTATATTATACCTGCATTAGTTAGAAACAAAACTCTATATAATTTAAAGTAGCCTTTACGTTTACCATGAATTATGGAGGGGCCTGGTTCACCACAGCTCGCGGCTAATTTTGAATTTGTTGCCCTGAAAACATACACAAACTTGCAAAGGACTAGATTCTGAGGCTGTAGAAAAAATAATAAGTGTTCGTATAATCTAACGATAAAAACATTTAGTTGAGAAGTAAAGGGGAAAACTGGATAGAGAAAGAAATCACTGAAAACATGTAAATTACGCTCTTTACTAGTGAAAAACCAGTGAGTGTCCGGGTTTTCCTTCTGTCCGGGTTTACCTTAATTGACCCTACGTGGAGAGAGAGAGAGAGAGAGAGAGAGAGAGAGAATGAGACAGAGATTCAGTATATATACGGGTCCACCCGCAAATTTATTTACGGGTCGACCCGTATTTTGACGGGTCGACCCGTATATCAGAAATACGGGTCGACCCGTATCGGTGCTTTCGACCCTCTTGGTACACCATAAGAGATACTTAGTGTGGCCCTTTGCCTCGCAAAAACAATCGTTAATGAGCAACTACTGAGTAAAAGCTCAATTTCGAAACACACAGACATTAGTTTACTAATTGGCATTTGTCAATCATAAGATAATTGACTTTCAATTCGGCTTTGGTGATATAAATTATTTCACAAGTTAAAAGAAGTTTGCCGATCGACTTTTTAGACCGGATCGTAGACTGAAATGTGAATATGTTTGCATCAATTATTTTTCGGACGCACGGCTTCAATTTCATTCTTACGTCAGAAAACCTTGGTCTACATTATAGGGCAGCTCTGGACCAGAAAAAAAAAATATTCTTTCACCTTTTAGTTTCAAGCAGGCTGGATGAACCTACATTTGCATAATTTAGCAACTTGAAAATTCATTACTACAATATCCAGCCATAAATTGTGTATCATACTCTTCATACATATAATCTTCGCCCAAGGCTATTACCTAAAGCCGCGTCGTCTCTCGCCGAAGTTTTGACGGAAACGCACGGAAACGACCGGCATACAAAAATCATTAATTAAAATTTGAACAAATAATGAAAAAAGACCATTTTATCATTTAGCTAGACTAATAAAAATTACATCAGATAAAAACATATTCTTTTTTCTCTTCTGATCCATTTGTGATGCATAACATTTTGTATCAGTTTGATTCTAAATAAGCGGTCGAATTTGTGTGCCCTAGTTGTTTTACGGAGATTTTGTTATTTGTTTAATTAAATTATATACCTCTAGATAATCACCCAAAAAAGACCATTTTGTACCAGAGCTAGAATCAAAATTAAAACACGATATTAAAGATGAAGAATTTTACTTTCTGATACCGTTTGTGATGTAAAAATATATTTAGAGTAATAAAAGTTATTAAGGGATAATGAAATTTCCCCATATAACCCGTGTATACCAAATTGGTTCACACCTGTAGAAGTACAAGTACGCAGTTTCTTCACTATGATTTTCGGAACTGAATCATGCTTGCTTAAAACAGGCTGCTTGCCTAATAAAGGTGGTCACTCCGACAGGTTTAACTGTATAGGGAAACACCTTAGCCATTCTTCCCAATCGAGGGCAAACTTTGAAGGAAGGAATTTGCTCTCTTAGGAGCAAATTCTTTCTTTAAGAGTTTATCCCACTTTGGAAAGGCAACTTTAACCAGGGAAGCAAACTGGGCCCGAGGTTATAAAACTTGAGTATAATCTCAAACTCAAAATAAGGCAAACTGATTGGCAGCTTCCGAGCATGTGCTCGGAAGCAGCCAATCAGTGTCCTCTATTTTGAGTTCGATTGGCTGCTTCCGAGCATGTGCTGGGAAGCAGCCAATCAGTGTGCTTTATTTTGAGTTTGAGAATATACTCAAATTTTATAACCTCTAGTCAGGTAGTCACGAAATTTGTCTCCTTTTGTAAAGATGGCGGAAAAAAATCTTGAAAAAAAAAAAAAAAAAAAAAACCCGTAACATTTATACGATCTTCGCTAGTCTGATCATCGGTTGGTGTTTGTTTTGGGTTGACAGCTCTTTGAGACAATATTTCAGTCTACATCGAGCCGTCTCTCGGAGAGAAAGTAAAGGAAAAGAGATATAATAGGACAGCTTAAAAATGGCCAAACAGCTTGTACCCGCACCTACTGCAAGCACAGTAGGCCCTTGTCCTGCTATTGTTTGTACCCAAATATGTAGGACGCAAGTTACCAAGCGCCATAGCCCGATCACGACCACCCCACACTCGATCATTGAATTGGTTGGAATCGTATCTATAATACTAAATAAACGAAGTAACGCATAAACTGCAAAATTGGTGGCATTTTCAAGCGTAATTTCTATACTGGTTCTTTCGCATATTGCTATCATTGATAATTTCGGTTAGCGTGTGTTTTAGTTTCACGTAGATTTAAAGAATTTGGGAATTAAATTCGTCTTTCATTTTAAATTCTCCCAAGTATTTTTCTAGAAACTTCGACTATTGGTCGAATTTTTTTTTTTTGTCAACAATGGGTGCGTTCGAGTGAAATTATCGTGTACTCGAATACACGCGGTCCTACTAAAAACAGAAAAGGACTTACCCCACCGAAAAGAACTTTCGGGCACCGAAAAGGACTTTTATTTGCAGTTAAATGTCATATAAAACATATGTTTTAGAAATTTTAATATCATCCTGATAGTACTCAGCGCTTGAATAATAAGTTTGTGAATTGTAGTATCTTCATCCTACGATTTTACAACAAAAAAACAGCACCGAAAAAGACTCCACTTCTGGTCAGTGAAGAGACGCCATGTACCGAAAAGGACATCGCAAATGCCGAATTTCGGGCACCGAAAAGGGCATTTTTCACTTAATGTTCTAGAAAATTATGTTTAGAAATAAAATATTTTACCCATTTTAGATTTCAAACGTTTTTATAGCATAAAATGGCTTTTAAAAAGTCCTTTTCGGTGCCGTTCTTTTCGGTCCTTTTCGGTGGCAAAAGTCCTTTTTTTGTCTTTAGTAGGACCCGAATACACGTTTTAAATTAATCCGGTCGTTTCGGTTCTGCGTCGTTATATCGGCGCGCTGCTTAGCAAGTCCAAATTTAGCAGGTTCTAATGCAAAAATCCGACCCATGAACGTACGTCATTCCCCATAAATAACGATTTATTTTTGTATTTTTGCCCATATGTCTAAACGGATGAAGAACTAAATGGTCATAGTCCCACGGCCCTGGCTCGAAACTACCCATTTTCTTCCAGAACGATAGTCAATACGAGTAGCCAATCGAACTTGCCCATTGAAGAATAAAGCTCAACGCACATGGTCTTTCGAAAAGTTGGACGGACACACGGCGCCAAGTGTGTGCGGCTATGGTTACGTACCGCTGAGCCACTTGGGTAACGTCGTTTGGATAATTCAAACTGAACTGAACTTTCGAAAAGACAAACTAAGGTTAACACACATGCGCCAGGTAAGAAAGGGCATTTTCCAACGAAGCAGACAAATCAATTTCAATGATTCAGCCTTCAGTCTTCAGAGGGCTTGAATGTTTTCCCCCAAAACGTTCCAGGACCAAATTTTTTCAGAAAAAAAAATACCCAGGACAGGTCACATAACCAAGATGGCAAACATTTATTATGGTAAAATTTTCAAAAATCTTCTCCCCCAGAACCACGCCGGGCCGCGTAGCGCAATCGGTAGGGCACCTGACATAAGTCAGAGGTCCTGGGTTCGAAACCCGGTCTGGCCACATACTTTCGTTTCTCCTTCCGCTGATCCAAGAAGGGCAGTTGTCAGTTACTGGCGAAAGTATGTGCACTTAGTACTGGTTAACCGCTTAAGAGGTCTAAGCCTGCCCAGAAATAGTGTGGTTAGGTTAACTGACCGTCCCGACATGACCTTAGCTGTTTACCGTGGACGTTAAGCATCAAATCAACCAATTCTCCCCCAGAACCACAAATCCTATGATCTTGAAACTTAGCATGTCGCATCAAGGACTCAAAAACTCAACAAAATTTATATAAATAATGACCCTGGGATGACCTTGATCTGTTTGCGGCAAGGTCAACTTTTGAGTCACTTAGGTTTTTCTATAGGAAAAAGTGAAAAAAGTTGATTTTTTTTAGAAACAATGCAGTCTGCTACCTGAAAGTTTGTAGATGCAGACAACTAATTAGGTAAATGAGACTTTAGTGAGTATTCATGGTAAAGGTCATATCTTCACCTGGGCCTAAGGCCATTTACATTGAAAAATTAAAACTCACTTTTTTATTTAAACTTGACCATCATGAAATATTTCCGCGCTTGCGCGGGCTGTTTTCTAGTATTAAATGATTGTTCATCGCACTGGAATGAATCATATTAATCCTTGTTCATCGGATTGGCATGGCTTGTGCATGACTTATTGTTCTTATAAAAAAGGTAACGGTTTCCCGTAGCTTAATAGCCATAAGGGCAGTGGGGGTTATGCCCCAGTCATGCCCCAGTCACACACACATATACGGATTCTGCGAATGCTACGGATGACCCGTCCGTATCTATTCGTATCTATCCATTTAATCCGTAATGAATCCGTATCGCATCCGCAGAGTCCGTTACTGTCCGTATTATATCCGCAGGGTCCGCAGGATCCGCGTCGAAATTTTGAAAAGGTTCAAAATTCGGGCGCGGATGAGTACACCGTTAAGGTCCGTAACTGAACGCATTTATCTGCATCTATCCGTATCTAGTCCGTGTCTCATTCGTATCGTATTTATTCCGTATCTTATCCGTAACTGAACCCATCATTCCGCAGTCCCAAGTTGAAGACCGATACGGTTTCATACGGATCTTTACCTTTAGTTACGGAAGTTATGGGTCATTGATGAGGCTCTAGTAATCGTAACCTCGAAGTATGGCCAATGCTCCTTCTCTCGAATGTGTTTAGTGTTCTGTGCTCATGAAGGATTATTTTATTATTTAAATCTGTATACCTGGACCTAACCTATAAATTGGGTAAAGGTAAAGGTTTCCTATAGCCTAGACGTTTTAAAAAGACCTCAACGTTACTAAAGCTAGTGGCCCTGACCTAATAAGTCCTATCCTTCTAAAAGAAGGAGCTGAAATCCTTGCTAACCCCCTTAAAACAGTGCTCACTCGCTCCTTAGAATACTGTTACTTTCCTTCAGCTTGGAAACATGCTAATGTCTCTCCTATATTTAAGAAAGATGATAGAACTCAACCCTCAAACTACAGGCCAATATCTCTGTTAAGCCAAATTGGAAAAACTATGGAACGATGCGTTCATAAACAGCTTTATAATTATGCCATCGAAAATCACATTCTGACTCCTTTTCAATCAGGATTTATACGGGGAGATTCTACTACATATCAGCTAATACATACATACCACACCTTCTGTGAAGCAGTTGACAGTGGTAAAGAAGTAAGGGTAGTACTCTGTGATATCAGTAAAGCCTTCGACAGAGTTTGGCACAGGAGACTGCTTTATAAATTATCAGACAGTGGGATTTCTGATCGACCGTAGGGGCGGTGGCTTGGGGGAGGAGGAGGATGGGGGTAGATGGTTAGAGTCAATGTATCTTGGGTACAGCATATGAAAGGCGAAGCCCATCTCTCTCCTTTCGCTGCCTTGTCCTTCCCTGATTTGAAAAAAGGTACTCATTTACTGCTTGGTTGACATAGATATTCAGTCGACAGTTGATAAAGTAGATACTATTCTAATCATTCAAGAACACTGCACACATTCGAAGGAAGGTACATGGACCATACTTCGAGAATTCGGCTACTCCAACCGCATCAGTGACCCTAACATAATTTGGTTACGAAAACCAGAGAAAGCATAATGTAATTTCTTAATTTTGATAAGGCAGTAAATTCAATAAAAGACTGATTAGTACCATAAAAGGTCTAAAAGAAAAAAATCTAGACTATAAATCTTAACCACTAAAAAAATCTGATTTCTCAGAATATTTTCTTGACCTCAAAGGAAAACAAGAGGGCAATGATGGCCCTGGATCGCTCACCTGAGTATCTTGTGAACTTAACCTCAGAGACATCCATATGACCCACAGACAGAGTTTCACAAAGATTAAATGAAAAATGAACCCTTTATTGTGTACCTAAGGTTTTTATAAGATTTCTCCTAATGACCTAGATTTTGACCCCACATGACCCAGTTTCAAATCTGGTCTAGATTTCTTGGATATGAACATTCTGACAAAGTTATCAAAACTGTGCCCTCTAGAGTGTACACAATGTTTTTCTAGGGTTTAACCTAGTGACCTACTTTTTGACCCAACATGACCAAGTTACCCCCCTTGGTCCAGATTTGTTGGAGACAAACATTCTGACAAAGTCTCATGAAGATAAGAACAAAACTGTGTCCTCTAAAGCGTTCACACTGTTTTTCTAAGAACTGACCTAGTGAGCTAGTTTTTGACCTGACTTGGCCCAGTTTCAAATCTGGTACAGATTTCATGAAAATAAACATTCTGACAATGTTTCACGTAGATTGGATCGTAACTGTGCCCTCTAGAGTGTACACAAGGTTTTTCTAAGATTTGACCTAGTTTTGACCCCACAAGACTCAGATTCAAGTTTGGCCTATATTTTATATAAATAAACATTCTGACAAAGTTTCATGAATATTGGATCATAACTGTGCCCTCTAGAGTGTGCACAAGGTTTTTCTAAGATTTGACCCAGTGACCTAGTTTTTGACCCCATATGACCCAGTTTCAAAGATGGTCTAGATTTCATGTAGATAATCATTCTGACAAAGATTCATGATGATTGGATCATAACTGTGCCCTCTGTGTCATTCTAAGATTTATTTCTATTTTTAGTTCTGGCGGCCATTTTAAAATGTTCTGCGGAGTGGAACCGTTTTAGCAATTTTTGTTCAGAGCCATGAGTAAAACATTTCTGTGAATTTTTTTTGAAATCGAGCCATTGGTTTCAGAGACGACGATGTTTAAAGCTTTTTTCTATTTTTAGCTCTGGTGGCCATATTGTTCAGCGGAGCAGAACCTTTTGAGCAATTTTGGTAGAGGGTCTCCTAAGGAACAATTCTGTGAAATTATTTCAAAATCTGCCATCCAGTTTTGGATGAAAAGTCGTTTAAAGGTTTTTCTATTTTTAGCTCTGGTGGCCATATTGTTCAGCGGAGCGGAACAGTTTGAGCAATTTTGGTAGAGGGTCTCCTAAGAAACATTTCTGCGCAATTATTTCAAAATCTGCCAAGCAGTTTTGGAGACGTCGTTTAAAGGTTTTTTTCTATTTTTAGCTCTGGCGGCAATATTGTTCAGCGGAGCGGAACAGTTTGAGCAATTTAGGTAGAAGGTCTCCTAAGAAACATTTCTGTGAAATAATTTCAAAATCTGCCCAGCAGTTTTGGAGGAGAAGTCGTTGAAAGGTTTTTCTATTTTTAGCTCTGGCGGCCATATTGTTCAGCGGAGCAAAACCATTTGAGCAACTGTGGTAGACAGTACCCCAAGGAACATTTCTGTGAAATTATTTTGAAATCCGTCCAGCAGTTTTGGAGAAGAAGTCGTTTAAAGCAAAAGTTGACGCCGGACGACGGACAAAGACCGATCACAATACCCCACCTTGAGCACTTCGTGCTCAGGTGAGCTAAAAATATATATAATCTCCACTATAGATGACGTACGGGGAGACGTTGTACGGTCGCCACATGACACGACACCTGTGGCACTGATGTGAAATAGAAATCTAAAATAGTTCATTCAAGGGCCAAGAACACATTCGAAAGAAGGAACATGGGCCATCTTCGAAGTTTCGGCTACTCAAGCCTGGCCAGTAGATATTAATTGCTTCATTTAGCATTAAACTTTGTCCTATATTAAACAACTAATTGGAATTAATAAAAGAATTACTTTGTCCTATATTGGACAACTAATTCGAATTGATAAGAGTCAAATAAGTTTATGAAATGATGGCATTACTTTTGCCATTGGCATGTTCATGAAAAGATTACCCCACTGTCACAAATAAGAAACATAACATCGCACCATAACTGCACCATACGTCACTGCCATTGCACCGACCCGGCCTTTCTGTTGTAGTAGTGCTTGAGATATAGCCTCTGGCTCTTCGCCCCCCCCCCCCCCCCCCCTACTGGTTTGCTGCCGTACAGCCGCCTCTCCAAACCATCCTGTAGGTATCTGTCAGTATTGGAACGCAAGCTTTTTGTATTGAACCGTTACTGTAGAAAACAGTCCGTTACAGTACGCCGAACGAGACCCGTAACTTCCGTAACTAAAGGTAACGATCCGCATGAAACCGTATCGGTCCTCAACTTGGAGTGGGACTGCGGAATGATAGGTTCATTAACGGATAAGATACGGAATAGATACGTATGCGACACGAATGAGATACGGAGAGATGCGGATGTATGCGTTTAGTAACGCACCGTTACGGTTTACTCATCCGCGCCCGAATTTTGAAACTTTTCAAAATTTCGACGCGGATCCTGCGGACTCTGCGGATATGATACGGACAGTTACGGACTCTGCGGATCTGATACGGATCCATTACGGATAAAACGGATAGATACGGACGGACCATCCGTAATATCCGCACAATCCGTATGTGTGTGTGTGACTGGAGCATACAAGGAGTAGACACAGATGTGGTCGTCGCAGTAAATCTTTTCTATTCTTCTATCCGCTAGGCATGCACAACAGTCCGCATCTGAAGGTATTTATACGCATCTAAAGGTTACAGAAGGTAACGGAAGGTTAGTAGTTCGTACCTATCCATATCCATCCGCATTTATTGGTAACTATATCCGTAAATTAATTAAATAAAAATAGGCCACACCCACAAATTCTGCGGATAAACTGAGGATTTTATCCGCAACTATCCGCCCTCTCGGTAATGTGTGTGTGTGACTGGGGCATCACACACAAATGTTACGGATTAGGCGGATAGTTACGGACTTTAAATCCACACAATTTGTGGGCGTGGTCACTCTCCATATCGAATCCGTATGGTATCCGATAGGTCCGCAGGATATGCCACCAAATTTTGAAAGGTTTCGATGTTCAGGCGCGGACGAGTTAACCATAATGATCCGTAACTGAAAGCATTTATCCGCATTTATCCGTATCTAATCCGTATCTCGACCTATCGTTCCGCTGTCCACCCAAATTTTGTGGACAGATACGGTTAGGTACGGGTGTCGTTCTGCGTATTGTTGTGACTTATGCCCCAGTCAGATTAGCTATTCGCAATTATCCTCACCAATACGTATCTGTCAGTATTGGAGTGTAAGTTATCCGTATAGAAACGTATCTGAAGGTAAAAATCCTTAAAAACATTCCAAACGAGACCCGTAACTAACCGTAATTGAAGGCAACGATCTGCGTCAAACCGTATCGGTCCACAGCTTGGGATGGGCTGCGGAATGATAGGTTTATATACGGATTAAATAAGGATAAGATACGGATTAGATACGGATTATATATGGAAAAAATGCGGATGAATGCCTTCAGTTACCTTTTGTTACGGATCAATACGCTTCATTCGTCCGCGCCTGAATTTTGAAAATTTTCAAAATTTGGAATCTGATCTTGCGGACCCTACGGATACAATACGGATAGTTACAGACCTAAGTCTTTACTAAGTTTTCATGCAACTTTCAAGATTCGGGTCATGATCAAAAACTTCTGTTCTTCTCATCATGCCAATTAAGGTTTAATTTCGCCGTATATGCTAGATAAAAGTTCTCAGCCAACCGAAGCAGTTGAAGACAGCTTGCACGGGAGAGACAGCGACTTATTAATGAGACAATGAAACGCTGGAAAGAAAACAAGATAACCCATTTATTTACCAGTAGATAACAAATCCGAGATTTAGCCATATGAAAATATATGGAAAGCTGAAAGAAAAGAATACAACCATTTTATGGATACTTTTCAAAAGACAAGATATAACGTCTTTAAGTAAAATTGTTTCACTTAACTCCAAACTTTTAAAGATATCACTGAAGTCCTCGCAGCTGCCAGAGAACCAAGAATCCTTCCGATGTGGCACACAGCACTTAGAAACTTCTTATCAATGTTGTTCAACGTCAAACTGTTATATACAGTACATGTATTAGTGTTTTCGCCGTTTTGCGCTTGTTGGGTAAAATATCTCAATTCCACAAGTAAAGATTCCTTTCACCAATTCCGTGTCCTTTTACGCCCAGCTGTGAATAAGCAGAATTTGCTCAAATAGTTTATTTTTTATGTTAAATGCTTGGTATATCCATCCGAAAGAAACAAAAAGTCTAACCTACCCAAACAGTTTTTTTTAGAAAACCTGTATGCGCACTACGCATGATAAGAAACGTTGTCGAATATGTGCGGTAGGTCAAAGAATAATTGAGCCGTGACATGACAAAACCAACAATGTGGCATGTGCGCTCAACAAAGACTCAGATAAGCCTGGACATCTGACAGGTCTGATCAGAGTCTTCGCTGTCAGCATGAAGCTTCTCGTAGCTTAGACCCTTAGCTACCCTTCAAGCGCCAGCAAAGACTCTGATCAGCCTGGACCGCTGCCCAATATTTTGAGTCCATGTTTGAATATTTTGAATATTTCGGTATTTAACATTTGCTGTCGAGTGAAACCGGTTATTGAAGGAGCGGATTATTAGACGATTTTCGGCGTCTTAACTGAAGCCGCTTTGTAAAAGGCATTGATAAGGGCTTTGGCGCCGAAACAACCCGTATTACGCGCCATGGAAGTAGAGCGTATTTCAGTGCCTAGAGTGCTTATCCGAGTCAGTTTTCCATGGGGTATCGCCGCCGAAACTCCTTATCCGCGGTAGTTTTGTCATACTTTTGCAATGGATGCTGACAAAAGGGAGCGGTTTCGGCATCGTAAATCTAATACTCTTTGCTTCTCGGATAAACGGTTTCAGTGATCTCAAGCGATAACAAACTTAAAGGCAGTGGTATTAAAACAATGACATTGGGTGGCAGCAAGCGTTAGTCACATCAAAACATGATGAAAAACGTCCAAAATCTCATGGTAATAATGAACGATGTTAACGACAGTGCTAAAGCTGGATCTGTCATTTCTTTTCATAAAATCCCATGTATCGTTTCGGGAACCACATATATAGCGCTGGGTCGTATCTCTTTCCAACAAATTCGTACCATCGTTTTCTGTTCACGAATGGGCGATTACCACTTAAATGTCGTTTACCAACAAATTCAGCCCATCTTTTCAGTGGTTCATTTCTATGCCGAGCATAACCGTTTGCTTTATTCGAATAACTATTCCAGATTTTAAAAGGACTGTATTGAAAATCAAATCCGCTTTCTACTGGTTTCATTACTGATCGCTTTCCAGGCCATTCCAAATAACGCTTTTCAATACTGGGTGGGGTTACTGAAGGTTCGTCAGGCAAATCGTTCGGGAGGCCAGCTATTTCGGATTCCAGTTTTTCTATTTCTTTTAAAAGTTCTTCTCTGTTGTTGTTAGGTTCCTCAACAGCTGTCGGTAGAGAAAGACGCATTGCTGTTGCGAGATACGGCTCCTTCATTGGACCTCCTGGTTCTGAAAAACATCACAGAAAATTTGATGTGAACGAAATTTTATTTATCTTTATGCATATTTGGTTTGCGTCTGACAGTCCGTCTGTCCGTCCGTCTGTACATAACGCCACCTTTACTAAAAAAAAAAAAAAAAAAAAAAAAAAAAACAGAATCGCTGGGAACTTGATATTTCATAGGTGGGTAGACCATTAAAATTAGCGGACATGTATTTTTTTTTCTATTCCATCAACCTTGTACTTACACTTTAATATCCCTTTCTAAAAAAATACATGTATAATAAAAGTTTGTTCCCAAAATCCTGAAAAAATCGTTTAAGCTAGGATGTTCATATTTTGCATACTGCCAGAGGATAAAGTGTTAATCACTATATTACCTTTTGGGCTAATTTTGTAAAAAAAATGACTGAATTATGCCCTCTGTTGATTTTGGATTTTTCCAACTTCTGAACTGGTTGACTAAGAGCCCAAATTTTTTAATATAATATAAGTATTTGATGTGCTGATTATTATGATAATAATTGCGTTATTTTGCATTCATTATTGACAAAGTTATGCTCCTATTCTCGTCTGGGTAGCATATTTAAGGGGCGGTCTATTACGCAAGAACCATTACTGCGGAGGCCTTGATATTTCACAGGTGGAGGATAGACCATTAAAATTAGAAACCATTTTTTTTTCTTATTTTTTTTTCATCTGCCACGCACTTACAGAAGTATGCACCTATTTCGAATTATGCGCTTTAGTTGACTTGGCGTTTTTCTCCTTTAAAACCGTTTGACCTAGAGCCATAATTTTTGGTATACTATTAGTATTTGATGTGCTGATTATTCTGATGATAATTTTGTTACGTTGCATTCATTCTTAACAGAATTATCCCAATTTTTCCCCTGTGTAAAATATTTATGAGTGGCCCATTACTCAAGAACAATAATTGCGGAGGCCTTGATATTTCATAGATGGATAGACCACAAAAATTAGCAACAGTATTTTTTTCTCTTTTCCGTCTGTCATGCTCCTTTTCGACAATTACATGAAAGTTTGTTCCCAGATTCCTGTAAAACCGTTTGAGCCAGAATGCTCATATTTTAAATACTGCTAGATGCTGAGGTGTAAATCACCAGATTAACTTTTGGATTAATTTCATTAGAATTATTCTGAATTATGCCTCTGTTGACATTGGCATTTTCCAACTTTGAACCGTTTGACCTAGAGCCCTAATTTTTGGTATTCTATTTAATTAAGTATTTTTATGTGCTAATCATTCTGGTGATAATTGCATTATAGTTCATTCAGTATTGACAGAGTTATGCCCCTTTACCTGTCTATATAAAACATTGATGTGGTGGTCTATTACTGAAGAGCCATAACCTCTGGAGCCTTGATATTTCATGAGTGGATAGACTATAAAAAAGTTAGCAGCCCCATATTTTCTTTTCTTTTCCGTTGACCTTATACTTACAGAGTTATGCCCCTTTTCTAAAAAGATTAAAAACAAAGTTTATTCCCGATTTTTTACACGTTCCCTTCGATGACTTGCCTTTGTTAGGGTCCGGCATATAGTTGGGGCATAGTGTTTCACAAACAGATTTTCTAGTTTCACATTTTGAATCTACAAGGTAAAGCATCAGTATCTGACCGTAAGATATGAGCTGAGACACGAGAAAACCAACAAAGTGGTTGTGCGCCCATCGCAGACTCAGATCAGATGGGAATCCGCCTAGTTTGATCAGAGTCTTTACTGTCCGCATGGAGGTAGCTCAAACCATTAGCTATCCTTAAAGAATCTGATCAGACTGGGCGGATGCCCAGGCTGATCTGAGTCTGCACTGGGCGCACAACCACTTTGTTGGTTTTCTCGTGTCGCGGCTCAATTATATACCATATTCCTAGGTTTACCCACATATCTAAGGGGTCAATTAATGTTTGAACAAAACGCGGACATCTTGATCAGACAGCATATGTGCGGGTGAATATCCGAATTGTAATGGGCACATATATTTCACAAGTACCGTAATTCATGTTTTTTTTTTTTTTGTTGTTGTTGTTGTTGGTTGGTTGATTTGATGCTTAACGTCCACGGTAAACAACTAAGGTCATGTCGGGACGGTCATTTAACCTAACCACACTATTCCTGGGCAGGCTTAGACCTCCTAAGCGGTTAACCAGTACTAAGTGCACATACTTTCGCCAGTAACTGACAACTGACCTTCTTGAATCAACGGAAAGAGAAACGAAAGTGGCTCGAATTAGTGATCGGAATGTTAGAACCAGAGAAAATTCAATGTCGTCGCTTCAATATTTTACTGACGTACATGTTTACGGCATACGACTTCATAGCAATGAAGATCTCTGTAACTTGTGCGAATTTAGACCGGATAACCGCAAACCATTTTGAATAATGCGCAAAAAGGCGTGTCAGTGAAATCTTGAGGCGACGAAGACGATACACAAACAGTATTTCTGTTGTGTACCTCGTTCTCAGAAACCGTGCAGAAATACCGGAAGCAATTTGAATTTAGAAGACAGTCCTGAGACCAGCAAAATTGGTGTTCTAGAGAGCTTGTCACTTGCAACTACTATTCTATTCCTGTTTATCCTATCCCATTCTATCCCATAACCTTGCAAGGCCATTGGAGCACCACAGATGACTTCGCAACAATCTCTTTCCACCTTGTCCTGTTTTCAGCTGCCCTAGTTGAGCTGACAAAGTCCATCCCTGACCAGCCTTTAATATTATCTTCCCACTACTTCTTTTGTCTACCTCTTCTTCTTTTTCCTTTCTCTGTGCCCTGTAGAATTGTCAATTGCAACTACATGTACTATCATTGAACAATGCATCAAGGCCTGATGCTGACCAGACTGCCTGTCTAGGAGTAACCTAATTCGGACCGTCATTGACTGCAGGTATACATATATGAGTAGATGAGTGTCTTTCCTGGTGCTAAGCAAACATACACACGACTATTTGTATTACATTGCTTTAGATCTGTTATAAAACAAGGTTTTCCTTTTCCTAGAATGACCCCAAAAATCTATCAGGCTTATGACATATTGCCAAAAATGTATTTCCTCTTCCAAAACATCCCTCGCCCCCACGCCCCACCCACAAAAAAGACGGATCTAGATTTTTGGTGTTGGTTTGGATAGGAAAAACCTCAGTCTTATAACCAAAGAAATGTGATATTCTGGCTCAGTCTGATTCCGGATACTTATTTAAGGTACTAACGATGGCTGTGTCTCGAAACAACGAACATTTACTGATAAGCACATACTAAAAACTTTATGTTGCATTTCTTTCCCTTAAACCTTTCGAAGCATCGCTTCCTCTAAATTCCTGTATTTCATGTTTTTCATTTTCTTTCGAAATCATTATTCACAAATGTATAAAGAAAAATATATATTGAAATTCAACTCATGTATGCCTAATTTCCCATTAAAAGGGATCGTTGCAAACAGTGCAGATCCTGATCAAACGAAGCGTTTTGTCGCGTCTGATCAGGGGCTGCGCTGTTTGTATGAGAAACATGGGTATTTTTCTTTAAAAGAAAATAAAAATTAAAATTGATAAATAAACTAAACCAGACACAAACTAATGAACTCATCAAGTATATCAGGATTGAAGATTACTATGCAAAAAAAAAAAAAAAAAAGTATACAATTTTCTTATCAAAATCTAAGATGATGCATTTCAGTGTAGGCCCTATCCTTAAACTTAACATTTGTGTAATTTGTGAGACATCAGAGGACAACATGGCAAGAAAACTTGTCACCAATATTCTTCCGAAATGAGAGTTGTCACAGCAAGACCAGTTTTTAGAAAATCTGACAACAAGCTAGTATTGCGCAAGAGTAAGTTTTGTTTTGCAGTATGTCCAGTGGTTCTTGGAAATGAGATTTTAAAATGGCCATCTGTAAAATTATCTCCCTTGGAATATAGCATATAGTGATTTTCAAATTTGGATGATTTGTTAATCTATCCATTAAATTGTACGTGTTCTTCAATCTTTTATCCATACCTTACACCCCTAACTGTACGATGGTAGTTCTTAAAGAAAATTTGTTCTTTCAGTAGTTATGACTAATTGATTTTCCTCTGGACATTCCACTGTAAAAAGTGAGTTTGGACCTGAAAGATCATAGAATTTTGCGGTCATGATATGCAGACCAGAAGTCATTTATGCGCGGCTTTTTTGTACAGACTGGTTTATTAGTGTCTGATCTTAGATGTCGATGATAATATTCGTGATTTAAGCCAAACTAAATCACGTTTTTGTACGTCTAAATTCTGCAGTTTTCAAGGGGTTTTTTTATCTGAGAAAACGAAAATCTATCCTTCTATTGTTTCAACATTTGCATAAAGAAAAACAAAATGGATTGACATGCGACATAGCCAATTGGTCATCGTAGCTAAATATGCACTGAACAGCTTGGTATCTTCACACTTTTTCACTCAGGCATGGAAGTTATTGCCTGGATACTTTTTATTTTTGCTAAGTATATTAAAGTCTCCATAGTCCTATAAGTGGTAAAAACGTCTAAACGCAAATCATCATGAAAAGCGCTTCAACTTTCACGGTTTGGTGATAAAATATTGGTTGATGTGTAAATATTCATTCATTTACCTGGCAAAAAGCATGGAAAACGTGTTTTTGAAAGAAGACAAATCGATCTTCGAAATACAGTTTTCCTTTTCTGGTTCCCCGTTGAGCGATTCAATATAAACAAAAGCGGTACACTGAATGGGACTTCACGGCTGTACATTGTATTTTTACCATTTTTTCATTGTTTATGAAAACGAAAGTAGGTCATTTTGGTTGGCAACTAAAATGACCCAAATCAATTTTCGAACCTTTTTCATGTGAAACTCAGTGATGTTTTATTTGTTTAAAGTTGGCTAAACGCGGTCATTTGCAATGACGAAACTATGGCGAGAAGCTTGCAGCGATACCTCACGATAAGAAATTTTATGGTGATAGAGCGATAGGGCCTTTAACAATAATAATGCAAGCCGAAATGAAATATATGATTTAAACTTCTGCAAATGTTCATGACAGCAAAATTGAACAGAAATCAATGACTCTATAAAGTTCCCATGAAAGATACCCATTCACTTACAAGCAGATATAAGCCGCTGCACGACAAAACCAACAATGTAGCATGTGCGCTCACCAAAGACTCAGCACAGCCTGGGCTTCCGCCCAGGATGAGGAAAGACATTGCTGTTGGCATGACCGTAGCTTAGACACTTAGCTACTCTTTAAGCACATAGCGAAGACTCTTGCTCAGGCTGGGCGGATGCCCAGGCTGATCTGAGTCTTCGCTGGGTGCATATGCCACTTTGTTGGTTTAGTCGTGTCATGTTTGACAAAATAAAGCATAATATGGCGAATTATGCAAACAATAAATAACAGGGGCTGTGCCACAAGTAAAGTAAAACGATAGACAATGATCAAGAACTAAATACTATAACAATCCATCATGAGTGTCCATGTAGGATAAGGAAATCTCACCCGAGGGGTCGGAATTTCAACCAGGGACGAGGCTTGCCGAGTACCTGGTTGAAATTTCGACCACGAGGGTGAGATTTTCCTATCCTACATGGACTGGCTCCTGATTGATTATTTTTCTCCCACTGTTAGCGGATTTTAAACCTCAAATCGGGTTTGGCTTAAGGTCAAGAATACGTAAATGGCACATACATAGAATTTTTTTAAAGTTTGCACAGGTGTGCATTTTCATGTGTTACATCGAATTGTGCAATAAAAAAGATTGGTCACCGAGTTCGTTTAGTCGCTAGATCAGATTGAAAAACATGAAATTTTGAGGCCGTTTCCATTGACGGCAATGGGAATGCGATGAAAAAAAACTCAGATTTTAAAATTTAAACGTACCCAGCTTGTTTACCACTACATAGATGTTTTTCAAAAACTGATATTTTATGTCACAGGATCTGTCGATTAAAATGAGGTAAGAAAAGTCCTTGACTACCGAGTTCGTTTTTCAAGTAGCGCTTGATAAGCAAGCACAGTTATGTATAAATTTACGCCATTCCGCGACATCATTTATAAGCGACGTTGCAGTCGTTTAGTGGCGACGTTATAAGACATGCTAAGACCGTTATAAGAATACGGAAAGATGACGACTAATAGTGTTCTCATGATGAATGCCTTAAACTTCGTTCACACGGGCAAAATTTCTGTGACAAAGTAGGTTTGGAAAAGAAAAAAAATGCTCGTGTGTATGAAAAAATATGCCACATTTTCATTGCCAAATTTATATGGTAAAGTTTTTATGACAAACAAAACTTGTCCGTGTGGATAGAAAATGTGCCATAGAATATGTAACAAAGAAACTAGCTATGGAGATAAGCACAGAAAACTTTGCTCATAATCAAATCGGTTTGATTTTGAACAAAGTATATTTAACAAAGAAATTGTGGCATGGTTGGCCGTTCACACGGGCAAAGTTTATTTGTACAGGTAAACTTGACGAATAATGTCCGATCGTGTGAACATAGCAGCAAATATTTCCTTGCCAAAGTTTATTTTGACAAAGATTCCATGCCACATTTTTCTTTAACAGCTAAATTGATCCGTGTTAACGCAAAATGTTTGGCAAACTTTCTTTGTTAAAGATTCCGTGACAAAGAAACTTTGGTGGCGTGAACGAGGCTTATGTGAAAGAATTTATTTTTCAGACTCTCGTAAACAAAAATTAGTAAAAATTGCAAGCACACTTCTAAGAGTAATATGGTTACTGCAGCCGACACGACTGACCGCACATAAAAAAACTGCGTTACCCTAAATCACAAAATGCGCCCAGCCATGATAAAATGGGTTCTTTGGGAGCATATACGGTCAGCGGAAGCTCAGATAAGTGTGCGCACCAGCCCAACCTGACCAGAGCCTTTGTTGTCCTCTGGTACTATGATTCCGTGAGGAACAACGAAGAGATTTATTAGTCTGTGCGTATGCGCAGGCTGATCAGTGTCTATGTATCATATTACTGACGACTCGTGTTCTGTGGCTCATGGTTGTCAGATAAAATTGACTTTTGGACAGTAATATTTCAGTTACATCGAGATGATGGTCAGTTACAAGGTCAACTTCCAAATCCATCGTCGGCGGGATAGGTAAAGGTAAAGACTTCTTGTAGCGCGGTGGTCGTAGGGGCGGTATGGGTAAGAGGCCCGCTATGTCTTTGGCAACGGCATACAACAAGTGGAAGAAATATTGTATCATTCTAATGTTGTAATCAAAATAAAATTTTCGAAGTCCAGAAAGGATATGTGTATTAAAATCGCAAAAATCGGCATTGTAAAAAATATTACATTCCGATCCCATAAAGCTCTAAAATCAGCTGGTCTACATTTACTTGGTTTATTAATTATTTCGGATGCACAATCCCACCGTCGCCGCGGATGTTCTGTTATGACGCAGACAGGTGCGGGTTCGAATCCGGATTCGGCCATCTAGCGACTGAAAAAGTCTCTTTGTCAAGCCAGAAGCAAATGGTAGGGTTTTCAAATCAGGGAAGGATAACGCAGCAAAAGGAGAAAGATGGGCTCCGCCTTACATATGTGTGTCTGAAAAGTCCTGTGAGCCTTGAAAGCAGGGAGGGAACATGTATTCCGGCCAGCCTTAAACTGTTACACACATGACACTCTGTCCGTCTGTTAGTCTCTCTCTCTCTCTCTCTCTCTCTCTCTCTCATTAATTTTGTATGAATACACTTATGTTGATGAAATAACTTCATACATACAGGGAAAAAGAACTTTGCAATATCAGCAGAGGGCTTGAATAAACTGACAACA
The DNA here is from genome assembly GCA_963989385.1 of Ctena decussata. Lineage (NCBI taxonomy): Eukaryota > Metazoa > Mollusca > Bivalvia > Lucinida > Lucinidae > Ctena > Ctena decussata. The sequence continues at coordinate 31,769,682 of OZ022507.1, read as the reverse complement.
ACTACGTTTTCCCCATGTTTGACGTTATTATTGAATGTCCGATGGGGGCCGCCATATTGAAAATTACACTGACTAGGAAGCATTTCGTGACGTAACGTCCTTCGCGACGCACGTACTTAATTGCGCCAGTCATTTACGTATTCTTGACCTTAAGAACAGGAAAATTTTTAACTTTTTAACCAGTGATCTGAAGTAAATTTTGAGCAGCCCAGTGTGTTTATCGGATCCTAAAATGGGTGTAAACATAGTTTGCACCTCATAAATAGACGGAAAACACGATATGTGGACTATTTTATCTTCCAAAGGGCGAAAACAAAATGCAACTTAGACTCTCACGTCACGCGTTTCAAGTTTGCTAGCGACGTTTTTTACCGGTTTTAGTGACGTCATTAAAATTGAGTGACGTCACAAACCTATGAGCCGCTATCAAACGTTATCCGACATGCTTTCGTGTCCATTTTGTTCATTTAAAATTAAAATATGAGTCAAAATTTGAAAAAGTCTGGTTGCTAATATAAGAAAGATGTTGCCAGGTGTAAGATTATAAGTATCTTTCATGGGTATGAGGTGTGGATAGAAAAATCCGTCACGAGGGTCACTGTTTGGCATCACGAGGCTTGCCGAGTGATGCCGAACAGTGATCCCGAGTGTCAGGTTTTTCTATCCGCACCTCATACCCATGATAGATACTTTTTCTTGCACACCACGTTTTGTATTATCTTTAGAACTTGTTAAAATGCGCAATTTTAGTGCCTCAGAGGTTTCTATTTGATTTTAAAAGAAGGCGCCGTTTTCAACGACCGCCATTCGGTTCTTTACGTCAACGTCTGGCATGCATAAACTGACGTCATTTTGCCGTTTTCGTGACGTAATCATCTAGAACGCCAACGTCACTTGACGACGCAGATACGTGACCTCCATTACAACCAATGCATTTAACGCTCGTGATTTTTATCCGGTCCTGGGTGAGATAACATGGGTGAGATAAGATTTGTAGGTACGGGGAAAGCACGCAGATATCCTTATCTGGTGTGTAAGAAAGAAATTTCTTATATGAGCTGAGAGCCTATCTTATATAGGCAAAGGTGGGAGAAAATCATATCCCATATCTCATATCCAATTTAAAAGGTGCATGTTATGGATTTTTCCATTCAGTCTCCAGGAGAACATCGTTATGAGAATAAGTCAAGAAGAAAAGAGAATTACGCCCAAAACCAAACACGATTGGGAAGAAGAACATTCCTTTTTCATACTTTATATGAACTGGCAAATGTGCATTCTTGCTCGTGCATTCTTGATCCCGTTTAATAGCAGAAAATCATGGGTTTTTTTGCGTTTTGTTATTATCTTTTATAATATCACAATTGAAAATAAAAAAAAATCAGCTGTTTCTGTAATGTCAAAATGTATGTTTTTCAGAACAAAATTGCTTTAGAGAATGCCGATGACTAATATGCTTTAATATTTTTGTGTAAAACGTAATTAATATCGCCTTTCAAAATAATTATTTTGATCTGGTTACATATACATGTACCTGGGTTCGACGTCTTAAAGATAGTGAAATTTCTTTAGAGATACAGTGTTTAATAACAAGATGCCAAAATGGACCTTAAAGGCCCCATTGCTCTATCAGCATGAAATACTTCATCGTAAGGTATTGCTGCAAACTTCTCACAAAAGTTTCGCCATTGATTATTATCGTGATTGACCGGTTTAAAAAAATCAAAACGTCCTTGAGTTTATGAAACAATAACTAGGTCGTTCTAGTTGCCAACCAAAATGACCTACTTTCGATTTCGAAAGCTTTATTTCATGATAGAAATACAACGTACAGGCGGTAAAAAATATAAGGAACAGGCGTTTAACAGGTGATAAAATACAATGTACATGTACAAAACAATTAGGCAAGGATCTAATTGATTGAGCTGCTATTTATGGTGTTCCGATAGGGTCAAAAGTCTATTTTTAGTGTGACACTAATATTATTTTACGTCCAACGTAAATAAATTTACGTGCAACGTAAACTAATTTACGTCCAACGTAAATAAATTTACGTCCAACGTAAAATAATTTACGTCCAACGTAAATTATTTTACGTCCAACGTAAATTTATTTACGTTGGACGTAAAATAATATGAGTGTCACACTAAAAATAGACTTTTGACCCCCTATTGGTGCGTCTAACTTGTTTTGTGACACCAGAGCTCATTTGCATATAGCCAATCAAATTCGGTTTTACAAAAGTTCAACTTGGGGACTCTCTGAAATAAAAGCCGGTACCAGGACAAGGGTTGTGTCCGCCACGCGGGTTCGAATCCTGGCCCGGCCCAGACATAATTTTCGTAGAGATTTGGTCATGAATTCTTTCAGTTGTCAGTTAATGGCAAAAATATGTGCAGGAGTACTGGTTAAGCACTCAGATGGTCTGGGTCCGCCCAGGAAAATGTGGTTAGGTTAACTGACGGTATCCCTTATGTGTCTCTGGTGCCCGGTTACCTTAAAATCCATACTCTCTCTCTTTGAATGGAAAAGATGCATACCAAGATAGTTCGTACGATATTTTGGGGTCTCTTTCTTCTCCTCCTTCTTCTTCTTCTTCTTCTTATCATTATTATTAATATTATTATTATTATCTTCAAATCAATATAAAGTACCTACAAATAAAATTATAACTGTTGTCAAATCCAAGGCATGCGAGGAAATCGGCGCTTGAGAAAGGTGCACAACAAGTTCAGGTTAAACCCTCAGCAACTTTACCTCAAAATTTGCTTTCAGAACACAGGCACCTGACGAAAGGATTTTTTAGCCTTGCTCGTCTTTTCAGCCGTTTCCAAATGGTATTGTTCACAATGTGTACAATACCATTAGGAAACGGCTATAGATATACAAGTCTTTATTTATTTCCTTTTTTTTTAATTTTGACTGAAAAAAGACGTCTGAGCAAGGCTAAAAAATCCTATCGTCAGGAGCCTGTGTTTCAGAACACAACATTCTCTCTCAAGCAACAAGTAGCCTATATTGAAAGCATACCGATGCATACACGAAAGCCATATAAATAGTCATGATTTGCTAATTGCAATTTGCATAATTTACGTCGGACGTAAAATAATTTACGTTGGACGTTAAATAATTTACGTCGGACGTAAATTATTTAACGTCCAACGTAAATTATTTTACGTCCGACGTAAATTAATTTACGTCCGACGTAAATTAGTGATCTCAATAGACTGTGATGAGTAACTGAATATTTCACTTCTTTAACTGTTTCTTTCAGTGTAATAATAAGTCAAGTGCACAAGTACATTGGAAATTAAACAATTTTAGTTACGATACACCTCTCTCTGTAGTGGATATTTTCCAAAATAAAAAGCACTGCTGGTTTGCTGATTCCCTTTTAATCTAGTTTTTAAACTGTACACTGATCAAGTGAACATGAATAACGTATAAACTAATTCGCTCTGGATATTACGTTGTGTTAGAGATAATACATTTCAGATAAAAATCGCCGACATCAGGGAATTTGATGAAACTTCTTATGATCGTTGTCTGACATGTCTAGTTTTTTCGAGGTGCAGCCTCGTATAATTTCGATATTGTTCCACATTTCACAAGATTCCATTGGTCAAATGACGCGTATGTCAACTTACTGCGTGCTTCCTTGGATAAAGTAGCTCTTCAAAGAATAAAGTAGCTCTTCAAAGAATAAAATGACGCTGTATCAACATTGATTCATCGCCGTGTGCCTGCTGACCAACTGCTTATAATTGGCCGAGAAGAAGCATTACACCGATAATGAAGGAATTTTAATTATTAGTAAAAATTCTCTCAAGTATCCGATTTTCGGAAAAAAATGTCATATGAACTTGTCTGTTTCTCTGATTGCGGTTGCTCTTTGAAACAGGGTCTACACTTAAAGGAAAACAATGCTCCAAGAGGAGCAAATCCTTTGCTTTAAGAGTTGACCCTTACTGAGAAGGGAGGCAAAAAAATAGTGGAGCTCGTACCTCTGAAAGTATTTCCATTCCCAGTTACTGTTTGTTGGAGGTATTTTAGCAGTGGCTGACTTACTACGCTTTAGACCCTAAATCACCCCCCCCCCTTTCCTAAAATGCAACGTCCCCGGGGCATTAAATAGAATAATGTACGGTAGTTTAGGGTCCGCGTGTACACCTGATAATGTACATATTTGGGTGAATAAGCACTTTCCAGGGTGAAGAAATCTGCCTAATTCGTTTTCGCCACCTTTCTCAATTCGAATTATCTCTATATTGACAATGGAAAGCTTGTTACGAGGCTTTGAGACAGGAGGGACGACTTCAATTTTCCCATAGTAAACTTTCCATTTTTGAGTAGTAATATTCCTTCGGCACCTGCATACGGAGTTTATGTTTCTCAGCTAGTCCGCTATGTTAGGGCCTGTTTCAAAGATCAATACTTTGTTGAAAGAGGGAAGCTACTCGCTCATACTGGACTTTCATTTTCACTGACTTTTGCACATGCACATAAATATGACGGGTTTTATAATAGGCAGGTCCGACGTAAATTATTTAACGTCCAACGTAAATTATTTTACGTCCGACGTAAATTATGCAAATTGCAATTAGCAAATCATGACTATTTATATGGCTTTCGTGTATGCATCGGTATGCTTTCAATATAGGTTACTTGTTGCTTGAGAGAGAATGTTGTGTTCTGAAAGCAAATTTTGAGGTAAAGTTGCTGAGGGTTTAACCTGAACTTGTTGTGCACCTTTTTCAAGCGCCGATATCCTCGCACGCCTTGGATTTGATAACAGTTTGAAGTTATACATTTCAAGCTTTATAATTTTATTTTTAGGTACTTTATATTGATTTGAAGATAATAATAATAAAATTAATAATAATAATAGTAATAATAATAATAATAATAAGAAGAAGAAGAAGAAGAAGAAGAAGAAAAAAAAAACAGAGACCCCAAAATATCGTACGAACAATCTTGGTATGCATATTTTCCATTCGCTTGTGATGAGATAAGAAAAGAGAGAGAGTATGGATTTAAGGTAACCGGGCACCAGAGGCACATAAGGGATACCGTCAGTTAACCTAACCCCATTTTCCTGGGCGGACCCAGACCATCTGAGTGCTTAACCAGTACTCCTGCTTAACCAGTACTCCTGCACATATTTTTGCCATTAACTGACAACTGAAAGAATTCATGACCAAATCTCTACGAAAAATATGTCTGGGCCGGGCCAGGATTCGAACCCACGTGGCGGATACAACCCTTGAATCGGTAGCCAGACGCGTTACCGATTTAGCTATCAAGCCCGGTTGAGACAAAAAAACTGTCCTGGTACCGGCTTTTATTTCCGAGAGTCCCCAAGTTGAACTTTTGTAAAACCGAATTTGATTGGCTGTATGCAAATGAGCTCTGGTGTCACAAAACAAGTTAGACGCACCAATAGGGTCAAAAGTCTATTTTTAGTGTGACACTAATATTATTTTACGTCCAACGTAAATTAATTTACGTTGGACGTAAAATAATTTACGTTGGACGTAAATTATTTTACGTTGGACGTAAATTAATTTACGTTGGACGTAAATTATTTTACGTTGGACGTAAATTAATTTACGTTGGACGTAAAATAATATTAGTGTCACACTAAAAATAGACTTTTGACCCTTTCGGAACACCATAGCTATTGCATTATTGCATTGCTTAACGGGGAACCAGAGACGAAACCCTTATTTTTATGGAGAGACTTATCATTTTCTCAAATACCTTGTTCCTTCTTTTTTGCCAGTTATATGCTACAAAAACGCACATCAACCGACATATTTTCATCATTCTGAAGGCTGTACAGGTTTCATAATGATTTGTATTTTGACGGTTTTTACCTTTGATAGGACTATGGAGACTTTAAACGAAGACCGATCACAAAATGGCACCTTTTGGTTGGCATCGAAAGTAGATCATTGTCACCATGTTCTGGTCAATAAGAGTCATTGCTGTGCGCTTAAAGGGTAGCAAAGGGTCTAAGTCAGCACCTTGTGAGCAGCGAAGACTCTGATCAGACTGAGCGAATGCCCAGGCGGATTTGATTCTTCGCTGGGCGCACATGCCAACTTTGTTGAGTTTGTCGTTTCACGGCTCAGTTCATGCTGAAGCATCATGCCAAGTTTGCATAAAATAAAATCGTTTGACTAACGTGATAAACGTCGTTCATTGTGACATACTAAAGCATCCCGGAGGAAATTTATTTCAAAATCTGAAAGATGTTGATGGAAGAATACTTCATTGTAAGCGTAGCCACAATTTATCGAAGCATTCATGAAAGGAAGTTTTTTTATTCATTTATTTTTAATTTTGTGGTGTCAACCAGGATCATCTACTTATGCGTTAAAGGGTTAATTGTTCCATAGATGACTCACAGATGCTTCAGATTAAGTTTGGCTAAAAGCCGTCAAGCTGTTCATGAGAGGAGGGGAAGTTGCTTATTTAAACATTTTCACTACGTCTCCCCTGCCACGATTATGACCTACTAGTGTAACACAGAGGTAATGTTTTCCTGGAGTTCATGGTTGTTTTCTGAAGATTGCTTCGAATAAAGGGTTAGTCAAAATCCATAAAAAGATATTCAAGAGACCTACTTGTAATGCACTGGTGCATTTTGTTTTTTGCAAACTTGAGAGATTCTGATGAAGAATACTCCAAACCAGGCTTGGCCAAAATCTATCTAGCGTTTTATGAGAAAGAGTCAAAAAACTGTTTTATGATGACGACAACCTTTGCCTGCTAGTGCATTTAAGGGGTTTACTTAAAAATTAGATGACCATTGATGCAAGAATGTTTCAGACCGAGTTTGATCAATATTCTCCCAGCACCTCATGAGAAGTCGTTTGAACATATTTCATGGTCTGGGCCAGTATCACCTACATGTGCACTGGAGCGAGTTTTGTCACAAACTTGAGAAGCATTGATGCAAGAATAATTCATACCAGGACTGGTCAAACCATTAATGAGAAAGCTTAATGTCGTTGCAAAAACTCGAGATGTTTGCCATTATAACTTACTTCTGCATCGGAGCAGTTTCTTCCTTATTTTTTTGTTGTTGCAAACTGTTGGTTTTATACCATATTTGGTCAAACTCATCTAGCCGTTCATGAGAGGAAGCTAATAAAAATACTTCCACAACGTTTCAAAATAAACCGCTTCGAGATGCTTGCTAATGGCCAATGCGTCTTCGTGTTACATATACCAAACTTCTACGGCTTTTCAGGTAAAATGCGTGTGTATTGATGACATTTCTGTCAAAGACATGTTTGTTTTAAACAACAAAAAATAATAAACTAATGATAGGTTCATATTTGGAGTCGTAAACCTACGTCTGCTAGGGGTATATTGTAAGCAGTGGTTACTCCCAAACTTAATTCAATTTTTCGTTTTAAGGTTTTTCTGGCTTCATTGACTGTTGATGTGAACAGAAACGGCACAGAATAAACTGTGCATCTGATCCGAGTTATTGCTTTTTGATCATTATGTCAAAAGTCAGATTTTATCGGCACCAGTCCATTTATCTAAAATGTTGTTCAAATGGCAGAAATTAGGACCCCGTGGCACCAGCTTTAATCCTGTATCGTAGTAGGTTCATTACATAACATATTACCTTGATGTTGCCTAGCCAACAATCAGCATTAATTTATTAAAGCTCATCTGAAAAGTTCAACTCACATTTACGATAATTCAAATCAGAACACAGTAAAAACTCTAACCTCTGGAACAGATGTGTCTGAGCAACGAGTATGCGTCATAATCAGACTGTAAAAGGGTCTACACCATTTGCCAGGGTGTCGCCAAAACTTTAACACATCAGCAGCCGAATAGTTAAGTTATCTTGCATAAGTTGAGGATAATTATAATGTTTTATAATGTGTCAGAATATTTGGTATGACTGCAGCACCGTGCATTAAGTCCCTGTAACATTTCCTGACAAATGACTATTTAGTTCAGCTCAATCAGGAGTCCTTTGATTGCTTAAAGATCCTTTAATTTATTCCTAAGATAAAACATGCAACAAATTTCAGTTGGGTACCTAGGTCAAGCTTTGCATTGTAGACACATTTATGAGAGATCACGCGTTTGACAGCATGAGCTTTCCTTTGCCCATACGCAAGATATTTTCTTTTTACGAGCATCTTAGGTTTTTCAATCTCACATTGCATGTCTCGTATCAGGGTTTAGAGGTTGCTTTTGTTTCAGATGTTGTTGTTGTTGTTTCAGTTCTCATAGCGATGGTCTCAAAGAGGTCAAGCGAAACGAAATTCCATGACTGCACGCACTGAGTCTGTTCAGATGGCAAAGTCATGTGCATTTGTGAAATAATGTGTCTACCCAGTACCAGTTATGTATTATTGCTTTAGATGGCCAAAACTAAGTACATAATTTTATGTACATTACAATGTTTCACCTGGTTGGTTGGTTGGTTACACTCCGTACAAAGTGAAATAGAAGCAATGTACGCAGTGTACCTACGTATTCTGAGATGCACAATATAAATATTAGCAGAAGACATCAACTAAGGCGTGTGCCAGTTTGTACCCCTATGTAGATAGGATGTATAAGATGTATATAGCCTTTTCAAAACATGCCTTCTTCTATTCTCATTTTGTACGCAGTGTGATCACATATTTCGAGGTATTGGATAAGAATATAATCTGTAATCATCAAGCATGTGATTGTGCCGACATGTAACCTTTGTGCACATAGGTTGTAGACAATGAACATAGACTTCACAAAAAGTGGCGTTTCTATTTTCACTTGTAAGCAATGTATAAAAGTGTACCCACGTATTCTGAGATGCACAATATAAAATACTAGCAGAAGACATCAACTAAGGCGTGTGCCAGTTCGTACCCTTATGTAGATAGGATGTATAAGATATATATAGCCTTTTCAAAACACGCCCTGATCTATTTTCACTTTGTACGCAGTGTACGCAGTGGATTCACAAATTTCGAGTTATTGGATAAGAATATTATCTGTAATCATGAAGTATGTGATTGTGCCGACATGTAACCTTTATGTAGACAGGCTGTAGACAATGTTCATAGACTTTACAAAAGGTGGCCGTTTCTATTTTCGATTGAAAGCAATGTACATGTACGCAGTGAACCTACATATTCTGGGTTGCACAATATAAAATATTAGCAGAAGACAGCAACTTAGACGTGTGCCAGTTTGTGCCCTTATGTAGATAGGATGTACAAAATGTATATAGACTTTTCAAAACATGCCCTTTTCTATTTTCACCTTGACCGCAGTGTACGCAGTGTAATCACATCTTTCGAGGTATTGGATAAGACTATTATCTGTAATCATCAAGTATGTGATTATGCCGTACTGTATGTAACCTTTGTGTAAATAGGTTGTAGACAATGTACATAGACTTGACAAAAGGTGGCCGTTTCTATTTTCACTTGTGAGCAATGTACGCAGTATACCAACGTATTCTGAGATGCACAATATATATTTTTTTGCAGTTGACATCAACTATGACGTGTGCCAGTTTGTACCTTTATGTAACATTTATGTATATAGGTTGTAGACATATTTATAAGTCAATTTCATGAACTATATTGCCTGTACTAGTCTATTGAATAGTCTATTGATTGGCACGTGTGTTATTTTGTACCCATGTTACCATGTGTTTACAGCTTACAAAAATAGCTTTGCTATTTTTCGCGCAAAATTTGTGCAGTAAATGGAGGGGGTGGGGGATGCGTTAGGGGACATCTGTACTTTATTTCTTTATTTGTCTATTTCTGTTTTAAAAGAAAACATCTAGTTTAAGACACGCACGTATGTGTGCTTTAGCTGTGGGACGGGAACTTCGTATAATTTTATATATCACTACTGTTTTCAGACACAAACGTTTGGCACTTTTGCTGTTATATACATACCCACTTCTTCATCCATCTCCATCTACCTTTATCATCATCTCAAAATATCGGTCTCGATAAAACTACAGATTCATTTTAAAGTTCAGTCAAACGGCATCAAACACAAACCATCAATTATTATATATGCTGTTAGTCCACTAGTCTCGTATATATTGTAGTATATATTGAAAACCAATACTTAAATTATCTAGAATTTAAACAAACTGATTCTAACAATCAGGCGATATGTCACAGGGTAAACTAAAACAATAAACAATATTTTGTGTTTATTTTTTTTTTATTTCCGAATATCCCGTATCTCATATCTCATAGTTCAGACATCGCATTGCTCCGCAGTACATTTAGGTAGTTGTAGCCGGATAACCAGATTGTTTCTTATGCTATAAGCTCACCCATGTGTAATGCTAAGGTGCGCTTGCCATATAGTCATCTTTGATATTATACACATTGGGTACTGTGGTACTATTCGCTTAATAAATATATTGTTGTAATATATTTACAGGCTCCCTTCTTTCTATAGCACCCACGGGCTATATGGGTGAGGGACCTCGAAAAAGGAGATTGTAAAATCCCGGCCTGTGACAAATATTTCCTGATGTTTGGATAACATCCCCGACTGGCGATAGATGCGTTCCTAGGCCTTTCGCCAGATGCGCTGTCTGCAAAACGCCAAACCGAATGTGTCAGGAAATTGCAGGAGCGCCTGCATTATGCTTACCAAACAGCACAGAAAACGGCTCAGAAGAATGCAGCACAACATAAGGCCAATTACGACCTAGGCGTCAGAAGTTCTGTTCTTCGCCCTGGAGACAGATGTCGTGTCAGGAACATGAGATTGAAGGGAAAACATAAGCTTGCGGATCGCTGGGAACATAGCCCCTACGTGATTAAGTCGCAGCCAAACCCTGACATCCCCGTTTTTGAAGGTCAGTGGGAGAACTCAAGGTCAAGGAAGAACAAGATACTGCACCGGAATCTTCTTTTGCCGTTTTCTTGCCTGTCTGCTCCTCGTGTTGAGACGAGTAGAGTATCTGACAATGCGACAAATGTAGCTGTCCCTACAGAGGATTCCGAGGTCGCTGAGCAGTTGTCTGTCATCAGCAATGACAGTGAAAGTTTATGCTCAGAAGACAACAACTAGAAGCATGGATATGATGGCGAAATATCCAGTTGTAGTGTGTCAGATGCTGCTGAGATGGGTGCAAGTCAACCGTATATCATTCCAATGAGACGGAAACGGGGACACCCAGGTCTCAACCTTCGCTCAATTATCTCCACCACTGCCTGCTCTGGAGATACAAACAAAAGGCCCAACGGCCACGAAGAAAGCCAGCATGGATGGGTAAGGGTCAGTTAGTATTTGCGCAACCCTACACGTTCACAGTGAAGCCTGAGGATGTTGTTTACTTGTAAGAACAGGTTGGGCTGAACAGATACATCAGCGTAAAAGGACAGCGATAGTTGGTTGAATTTTAATCCTGTAAATAGGAGTTTAAGATTATTACTGGGCACGATTGTGCAATACAGTGATTGCGCCCAGTCACTTGCATGCTTTCGGGCGTATTTTTGGCCCGACATGAAATAAACTGTGGGTAGATGTGTGTTTATACATTTTAATCAACGGTTGATATGCGTTGTCGTTTTGACGTTACCCGAGACGGCTACGCGCTTACTGACAACATAGGACAACCAAAGCGTCGTAATTTATACTACTTTCCCGATGAATGCAAACTGCGACGTATGAGATTAACTGCTTCCAAATTTAATTTTTGTTTCTGCACCGGTTAAACGTCCAACAAATACTGTAAATCCGGACCCGCCCTTGTAATTGCTGCTAAATAGAGACAATGTGGCGAGGTGAGTATGGCTAAATGTAAACTGTTAATCACTATAGCGCTTTTTAAATCTCGTAATGGTGACAAAGCGTCACATTCACGTTTTTAACACAAAATAGCTGTCTTCAACAATTTTGTCAATTTTTTTTATCAAACTCTTCGAGCTTATCATTGTAAATATCACCAGCGTCATATTTTTTTTTCATTAACATCTTCAAATCGTGCTATGGTCATCGTTGGAAATGCGTTGTTATGCAAGTGTACTTACAACACTGACCTTTTAATGCCAGAAGTTTTATCCAAGAAAGATAAGATACACTTGAAATTTCATTCACTATCTAATTGTTACCTATGTCGCCTACATATGTATCATCACATGAACATTTTTCATGGTTTGCTAGCCTGTTGTCTTACAGTATTGTAAAGACAATCTATGTAAGACAGGATAGTAGTTTTCATCATCATCCTTCTTTCATTTTAGCTTTGATATAACCTGGTTTCTGGGTAAAACGGATAGCGGAAATGTCAGGACGCCATTTTAGAAAGGGAGGAACTATGTCACAGGGTGAAATAAAACAATAAACAATATTTTGTGTTTATTTTTCTTTAATTCCAAATTTCCCGTATCTCATATCCCATAGTTCAGATATCACATTGCTCCGAGTATATTTAGGTAGTTGTAGTCGGATGAGCAGAGTGGTTCTTATGCTATAAGCTCACCCATGTGTAATGCTTCGGTGCACTTGCAATATAGTCATCTTTGATATTATACACATTGTGTACTGTGGTACTGGACTAGTACAACTAATGCTGCTATCGGCTATTGACTAAAGACTAAACTCACTGTTTAGAATAGTGAACGGTTATATATGTATACATTGAAGCGTCCAATGTGACTGTAGATTTCGACGTTGCCAAACCTGATAAAAATTTACATCCTTTGCGTCACATCAAATATAAATCATATTGAATCGGGAAAACTGATTTGTATACTACAATGTGAACTTTAAATGATGGGGTATTCGCCCCGAGGTTCTTGAGCCGGATAACATTAAATTTTGACCCCGTGAAAACATGACCCCACGCGTCAATTCTCAAATGTTGAAACTTGACCCAGGTCAATTTTCAACACTGAAAAATGCTCTATGGGTCGATATTCAACTTTGAAAAGTGGCCAGGTGGGTCATTTTTTCAACAGGTTCAAATTTTGATATTACACCAGCAGCACACCGGGTAGGAGGCAATCGAAAACGCTCATGCAGTCGACAAACGCGGGTCAAAAACCATTAGAAACAGCGTTTTCGATTGCAACCCGGTGTGAGCAGTGGCCCAAGATTTAGGTATATGGCTAAATTAAAACGAGGCCTACAGAGACGAGTAGAAGCCTGGACTTTTTGTAACAATACGAGACGCGTGGAAAGTTTGAACCTCAGTGTGAATTATGTTTAGAACTTGTACTCAACATTTCCCCAATCCTCAACAATAAGTAAGAAAGGCTAAAGGTCACCTGAAAAAAATATGTAGGTAAAAGAGTATACGTTGATGTTTTTCCGCCATTTTTGGAAAGGGGAACAACAACAATGTTAGTGACTTCCTATTTGCTTTCCTGGAAGATAAATTCCATTAAAACGGGGTCTGCGCTTAAAGGAAAGAACTTTTCTGCACGTGGGGGGGGGGAGAGGGGGGGGGGGGAAGTTATTCTGTTTAACACTTGACTCTCGTTGGAAAGGGAGGCAAAAAATGAAAATGGCAGAGTTGTTTCCTTTGAAAGTATACCCATTCACCTTAGGGTAAAACATTGACTCTTATTTGTTAAACGTAACTTCTATCACTCCAACTTCAAAACGTTCAAGTGTAACGTCACGACATGGCCGAGCCCAAAGCGATAAATGCTCTCTCTTTTGCTAGAGCTGTTGCCTGTATGACTTCAAAATGTGATAGATAGATTATGCGATGTACGAGTGCTTTCGTTAAGCCGACGTCAACATTAACTTTGCACTGCACGGCGGTCCTGAACGTTGAGTGACAGTAAATAATGAAAACCTAAAATATAACTGGCTTGATGCCAATACTTGAATCGGCATTTGGTTTGATGGTTTGTTGTTTTTGTTACTGAGTAATAATATTTGAGTTACGTCGAGCCGTCTCACAACGCGATAGTAGAAAGGAAAGATAGGGTTGAGACAAAGACGAGGCAGAGAAAATTATAATCCCACAGGACACCCAACCCCTCCGCCCTCCCCAACTCTCCGCGCCGATCTGTTGCAAGCATTTTAGTCTTGAAGATGTAGTTTGTCCCTATTCGAAAGTCCATCACACCAAACAGTGGCAGTCTGATGAAAGTCATTACTTAGCCAGTTAGGAACCATTTTAAAATGAAAAACTTGCTACCCCCTGGACAATTTTAAAAGGCAAATGGTCCCTTCATTTAAAAGTTGTCTTCTGCATTACTTAGACAAGACACGTGAATTTTATTTTACTTATCTAGGGTTAGTCTAGAGTCGCAACTCGCTTTGTTTCCTTGAAACCTGTCAATACAGTCCAAACATATTTGTGATAGAATCTTGTATAGCATTTTTTCCTTGGGAGGGCGATTCATCTAGCGTCAGTCTAGAGTCGCAACTCGCTATGTTTCCTTGAAACTTGTCAATACAGTCCAAACATATTTGTGATAGAAACTTGTATAATATTCACGTATTGCGCATCTGAGCCTAAATGTTACATCGGAATGAGGTCCTGTTCATACATTCACGTTTCGTTCACACATGGACAGTCCCATTAACACGTAGAGGATCCGTTGAAAAATGCAAGCCCCGTTCCTATATGGACATCCCGTTCGCATATGTAATTCCCTTTCGCAGGTACAGCCTTGCAGATGTCGTTCACTTGTGCAGGCCCCGTTCACATGTAGCGGTCCAATACACATGTGGAGGTCCGTTCACTTGTGGAAGATCCATTTACAGGTGGCGGTCCTGTTCGCAAATGCAGTTCCTGCTCACAAATGGACGACCCGTTCACAAATGAAGGTTCCTTTCTCACATGCGGATCCCGTTAACACGTGGAGGTCCCGTTTACTCTTCACAGGCGCAGAGCCCGTTCAACCATGGATTGTCCGTTCGCCTGTGGCGATCCCTTGCATACTTGGATAATCAGACTGCATGTCCCGTTTTACGTGCTGGATCTTTGAAAAATACAGGACCCGCGAAGGTCTCCATCTAGCGTGCAGCACCTTTTCACAGGTGGGTGTCCCGTTCATACGTACATATGTACCTATCTCGTTCACACGTCCCGTCCCGTTTATATGTGGGTATCTCGTCCACACCTGGAGAAGCCATTCTAACAAGCAGAAATGTTCATACATGGAGGCCCTGTCAGACGTAGAATACATGTTCACACGTGCAGATCAAGTTTACATCTTCTTGTTTGGTTCACCTATAACGGTTTCGTTCACTCGTGGTGAATCCTTTCCGGCCATGGAGGACCCGGTCACTGGAGGAGATTCAATTCACATTACCTGTTTTATTTTTTGTTGTTTTCATTGATGAACCGCCCATTTACATGCCAAGGTCTCGTTCACACATGGAGGACCAGTTCAGGCACGAAAGGCGTTACATGTGGAGATTCTAGAAATCACCTTTACCCTATGCTGAGAGTTTGGTACCCTCAGAATTTGACATGTGTCCTACCGAGCCGTCTAGCGCAGTCGGCAGCACGTCGGTCTGCAGATCAAGCGGTCGCGAGTTCGATTCCAAAGCCCGGCCCCTGAACAGTCGTGAAGTTTGGTCATGAAATATTTTCTACGCTCATTCTCTCCCTTCCGCTGACTTAAGGGCAGTTGTGAGTTTGTTTGTTTTGTTGAGCATTTACGGCCAAGTAAACAGCTAAGGTCATGTCTAGGCGGTCAGTTAACCTACTCAAACTATTCCATGACACTGTTCCATGGTATGGCCCATGTTCCTTCTTTCGAATGTGTTCTCGAAGAAGCTCTTTAAGATTTTAATTAGATCTCCTAAACGTTTAATCAGTACTTAGTTCACATACTTTCGCCAGTAAATGACAACTGCCCTTCTTGAATCAGCAGAAGGGAATGAATGACCGTAGAAAATATTTCATGATCAGTCTCCACGAGCGTTATGTGGCCTGTCTGGGAATCGATCTCAGGACCCCTTGACCTGCAGTCTGACGCGCTGCCGACTGCGCTAGCGGGCTGCCGGCAAGGGTAGTTGTCTGTTACTGGCGGAAGTATGTGCACTTAGTATTGGTAACCAGGTTAACCGCTTGGTATGTCTAAGCCTGCCCAGACACAGTATGACGGCAGATGAACTGACAGGCTTGTGGTCCCTCATCCAGCCTCGTTGAGGCGGTTCGGATGAGGGGTTTATTAGCAGATCTGACAAAAATTGTCACCCATTGCCCACTCGCATCTAGAACTCTGCAACTTATTCTCCTAATGTCGTCATTCTATTCTATTCTGAAGCTTTCTTCGAAGTGTTTTACATGCAATTATGTTGCATTTGGACCTATACCTCGGATAGTGGTGCTGGTCTTGTAAGTCTATTGAGCGCTTTACACAAAGCATTGCTTAGCCGTTCGTATGAGCGTTCTTGTCATAAATTTCGACGTTTCGCTCTTCTTCTATTCCAGATAATAATTTAAACCGAGGCCCCAATCAATCGATCGTACTCAGGCACGTTTTGGGGCGGCTAGGTCGGATACCGATTCCAGGAACAACATGCACACTATCTTTGAATTTGGCACAGATGTCAGACGGACTCGGGCACCCAGACGGTTCTATTATGGATTCGTTCCGCGGAGCCGCTGGGAAGGACCCGTTGTTGGAGGCATTGGGAAAAATGTGTATGCTAGGTCACTATCGCAGTATATTTATATAGGCTCTACACTGTTAGGAGCTTACTAGAATTGGCAAAATATCCGATTTGCCCCGCATGCTACGAAATTTTGCAAAACAATGAGAAAAATTGAAGGCTCTGGAGGTGATGAAAACTAATGAAACCATTCCATTGATAATTTCGTTTTCCTTTTTTTTTTTTTTTTTTTTTGGGGGGGGGTGGGGGAAGGAGGAGAGAGAAGGAAAATAAAGAGCTGTAACGCCTTAAGATGTTTAAAAATATTTGCTTTCAGCCGGAGCCCATATACAGGTCCGACTCTCATACCATTGCACCAGGGTACTATATGTAGTTGTAGGATTTTAAAAAAAAAATATTTCTTTGTTTACGACAATGACAGCGGGAGGTAATTAGTTGTTTGGTCGTTTAGGTTTTCACGGCCCTTTGAGATAGTATTTCAGTCTATATCGAGCCGTCTCCCAGAGAGTTGGCGAGAAAGGAGAAAAGACAGATGAGAAAAAAACGTCCAAACAACCCTTCCCGTATCTATTGCAAGATAGCAAGCACTGCCGGTCCTTGCCCCAAAATAATCCAGATAAGTAGGACGCACCAGTACTGAAAGCTACCCATCACCATCGCCCGACCCGACTGCCCAGTCAACCCACTAGAGGTAGAAAACACTCCAAGGCTTTCTCGCCCTCGGAGGACTTTTCCACTCGAATTTTCATCCTACACATGCTTGTTCCACTGGCTTGTTCAGCCATTTTCAACCCAAATGTCAATCACACAAATGAATAACAACAACTCATTTTAGTAAAGATGTACAACTATGCGCAACGGTGAAATACACGTGATTGGACACGGTTAAATAAATAACAAAGCGTGGCGGATCTAGCTCGTTTTCCTTTTTTGCTTTATTTGAAAAGAAAGGATTATGATTTATTATTTGATTACTATTCAAGAAAGAACCTGGAAAACTTTGTTCACGAACTTAGAGACCTTATATATGCCACCAAAGGTTTCTGAAGTCGGGAATTTCGTTTTCGCAAACTTGTCAGACAATCCGCCATCGTTAGTTTTTGGCATAGCATTTAGTCTTTAGTCTTAGTCGCCTTAGTTGTACTAGACTAGTTTAAATAAACTCAAACTATCGACTATCCGACTATACTAAAAACTATCGGTGAACACTGTTCGTAATGAAGTACGGCAGAAAGAATACCAACAAGAGCGTGTTGACTGGTATTTACATTCTCAGTGCATTTATTGGAAAGCCCTATGATAAACCATTAGAACGTAATGTAGTTTATACTTCAACAACTACATCGGTTCACGCGACGTTACATGAGTTAACTGACGTCAAAATAAACCATGTTCTCTTCAATCTGAATGGACGTAGGCGACGTTATGACGCTGTTCTGCTGTAAGTAGAAAAACTGCGTATAAATGTATTTTTTTTATTTTTATTTTCTGCTCTAACTGTAGCGATTAAAAACAACACAAATTTGTGGTCAATTAATAGATAGAAAAGAGTGTTAATATAAGCAATGAACTTAATTTTTCTGGTGTTTATCGAAGTATAACGTCACACTTCACTATTGAAGCGTCATATATCGCAGCTTGCAATATAAAATGTAAAATGAAGTATAAGATGTGAAGCAGTAACTGCGTTATGTGAAGTCTCGTGTATTACAGGCGCGTAGTTATTTGATAACTCAGTTTGCATTTACAGTTTGTACTTAAACCAATTTATGACAACGACTATAGAGAGACGAGCTCTTTTACACCCACTCACTGCCGCTACGATCACAACTCTGTTGGAAACTTTTAATGTATTCCCATATTATACCTCACTCTTCCCTTGAACTGACCTCGATCTACCAAGCTCTTCCAATAGAGGACAATTTACAGAACAACGATTGTTGATGTTTGAGCCGAAAAAGTTGACCGAATCGTCCCGACTATTTATTGATGACAAACTGTACCATGTAATCCTGCCATGCAAAACTAACAACCATGCATCGTAATAACGTCGACCACAGGGTATAATCGATTCCGCTAATTTTCGCTTCCTGCAGAGACTGTACATCATATTTGGCTTCCGCCGAGACTGTCCGCGAACTCTGGCTTCCTGTCGAGACTTCTGTACATGATAAATGGCTTCCTGCAGAGACTGTCCGCGTGATTCTGCTTCCTGCCGAGGCTCTCGGCAGGAAGCAGAATCACGCGGACAGTCTCGGCAGGAAGCCATTTTTCGAGGACAGTAGTCTCTGCAGGAAGCAAGAGTTCACGGACAGTCTCGGCGGAAGCCAAAACTGACGGACAGTCTCTGCAGGAAGCGAAAATTGGCGGAATCGATTATACCCTGTGTCGACACTCATCATCTTATCTAGCCACTCAAAACAACCCCTTCAATTTTATAGAAAAAACAGTGTGCTGATTCGGTCGCGGCTTTCCGCTGAATGACTAGCCCAGCCAAAATACATCCCTCAGATTTGCAAAAAAAAACTCTACACACTAGCGCCATCTACCATGCTATATCTGAACAATCAAGGGAAAGCAATTTTTGTCTAATTCATTACATTCAAACGACAAAAAAATATATTCACACTGGTCTGGCATTCAACACAGGTAACGAAGGCAACGTACATGAAACTTGCTTGTTCCGCTCATCAGGATAAGTTTGTTTCAGAAGTATAGTCTCACGGACCATCTGACCCCCGACTCTTGAAATAGGAATCAAAATTTTTACTGAATTGTTATGCATAGTCAAGAAATGCTTGGAAACAATTTTTGGGCTACAACTACTAGGCAACGAATTGGTGTAGAAACTTATTCAAGCACTGTATTTATACTACACGGAATTTCTTCGAAAATCTGATCTGACTAAGAGGTATAACAAACTGCCGGGTCCGTAAGAATGATAGTTTGAAATTAATCTAAGAAGTATGCGAAAACAATCGAGTTTTATAGTACGTTGCCTTCGTTGCCTATGTTGAATGCCAGACCAGTGTAATATTTTATGAAACAAAGTGTGATATCTGAGCTGTCTGGAATTAAGCCTAAATGATGAGCTGTGAAATATGAAGTATACAATATGAGACGTGAACTCACAAACATATTGCATACGTTCCTATTCACATTTCACACCCTACTTTACAGTTCACACTTTGATAAAGGTCCCGTTTCTTTATCATTGGTATAAAATCATAATATTTCGCGTCAGGTATAATTGGAAAACTTTAAAAACAGTTTTGTCATTGTAAATGAACTGATTAGCAAGCTTTTAACACATATAACATCATTGAGTTTCACGTAAAAAGAGTTGAAAGAAGAGTTAGGTCATTCTATCATAACTTGGATGATTCATTGAAGCGGTAAAAATACAATGCACAGACAGGGCCCCATGAAGCGGTAAAAATACAATGTACAGACAGAGGGTCCATTGCTAGACAGGGAACCAGAAAAGGAATTGTAATTTGAGGACAGATTTTTCAAGAAGTATTGACAATTATATGGTTTAATATGCACAGTAACCCGAATTTATCACCAGATGTGAACCGCTTTTCACACTGATTCGTGCTTAGATGCATCCGCCACTGAAATAAGATCTACATTGTAGAATTCAAAGTCTATAGTCCTCGTAGTGGTTTATATGTCTGAAAACAAGCAGATGCACATTAACGGGTTGATTCCAACATTTATGTTTGATGACAACATGTCTTTTCTACTGGATGCTGGTTGAAAAATGTGAGACAGTAAATGGAATCTTCCTCCTGTACCTTATATTATTGCCATATAACAAAGTACGATATATATTTTCGAGAACAGGCCAACTACATGTAAAATTATTCAGGTAAGTTTTCAACTTTTTTAAAGAAACTCGAGGGGTTTTGTTTGTTGAAAGCTGTCCAATCTCGATCATTTACGTGATTAAAACAGTAGTGAAACGATTCAAGACGTATCTCGCAATAACATTATGCCTAAGAGTGGAATATGATCTGTAACATATGAAAATATACTTAATATTCAGAACTTAAAACACGACTGGGTTCTATAATTCATAGCTCATAACTGGCATTACACATATGTACATGTATGTGACGTACTATGCAGAGAAGTTTCTCAATTCTCAACAAACGTTTTAGAGACCTCATTGCTCTTTCGTGAAATGGTTTATCGTGGGGAATCGGGTCAACGTTGTGATAGTTAATGATCGTGATTAGCAAATTTAAAAGACCCGGTCATTATCCCGCTTTTGTTTATATTAAATCGCTCATTGGCGAACCAGAGAAGGAAATTATACTTTTTGGAGCAATTTGTCATTTTACAAAAAACAAGCTATCCATACTTTACTCAATATATGCAAATCAACCCACACTTTATCACCAAAAGTTATTGTTGATGCGTTTTTCATAATGATTTGTGTTCAGAAGTTTTACCACAAACAGGACTATGGAGACTTTTATACTTTCCACTTTGTAAGGTACAATTACCAACTATGAGTTGTGAAGGATAAACTGTGACTCATGAAAGTATACTTAATAGTTTTTAGTTTGCATTTATCCTGATCCGCCCAACTCACATATACCGACTCCGACAAATTCTGGGTAATGGGGTAGATCACCTTATCAACTTTTTTTAATAAAACGTCCTTCGACTGTTTGCCTTTTGTGTTACCTTCTCAGCCTTTTACACGTTGTCATTGTCAAGGACAATGTTATGATCCTGGACATACTGTGGACATACCGAGTCTGTCATTTTCATTTCTTTGGTGTATCCCTTACTTCCAAAGGATGTAACTGCTTATGTTGTTGTTGTTTCAATTCTCGTAACGACGTCCCACGGGTTGCTCAGCTGTACGTAACCATAGTTGCACACACCCGCCGCCGAGTGCCCGTCCATATCTAACTGTACAGAAGTCGTTCATATTCACTGCAGCTGGTTTTGTGTCGTGTGGCGGCCGTAAAACGTCTCCCCGTACATCATTATATTGGAAGCTTATATTTTCTGGTCCTTTGGGATCCTTGAATTCGTTTCGAAACATGTTGAAAATAGAGTTAGATGCTTAAGCTGGTGCTAGGGAGAGTGACCGATGTGCAAATTTCATTACTGGTAATGAACAGATTCAGTTAGACCGAGTCTGCTCTTTTCATTTCTCTTGTGTATTCCTTGCTTCGAAAGGATCTAACTATACACAGCTTATTTACAAGCCCAGCTTTAGTTTTACACATATTTCCTCATATGTTATTTCTGTTATGCCTACAAATGACTCCTCCGTTAGACTCTTGTCTGTCCGTGGGCGCCGTGGTCGAGTGGATTTTATGGTTCAGAAAGTCGCCGCAAGGTCGTGAGACCGCGCCCTGGTTTCGCTATGCGACGACTGAAAGACACTCTCTGGCAACCCAGCAGTAAATAGTTATCTGCTTCGAATAAGGGAAGGATAAGGCAGCGAAAGGAGGGGAATGGGCTCCGCCTTTCATTTGCTGTGCCTACGATACAGTGGGTCTCTAACCTCCAATGCCCCTACGGCTAATAGGCTATGGAAACATTTGCCTTTTACGTTAATCAAACGTCAGAACTGTTGAAGATAATTATACGGGGTAGGAGGACAATCATTCGATTCCATATACGGTGCTAGTTTTCTGCGTGGGTTCAAAGATAAAGTCGCGTCATGTCTTTGTAATTGCTCCGAAAGAATAAAAAGGAATGTATCTATTTGTACAGAGAATATGACATGGGTTTTACGGCTCTTCAAGAATATTTCACTTCTGTCAAGCAGTTAATCAGAGGTGGGTGAAAAACGGAGAGTCCGGCGAAAAACCACCTCACCTTCCGAAGGCAGAACTTGGCCTTCCCCATGTACGCGGCCGAGGCTTGAACTCACAGCGGTGAGATACCTTATGTTTAAGCCACAGAGGCCCGTATCTGTACTCCAAAAAAGTAAACATTCAAGTTACTCGTCTAACATCTTGATCAGCCTTTTGAGATATCAAGTTGCTCGAAACGAGCCTTAATAAGACGAAGTATTTAGCAGGCTGAAACTTGCACACTGCAGCTTATACCGACTGTAAACTGCGGATGTAGCCACGGAATAGGCTATCTTGCCAGGCAGCTAGTCGATGGCCCGATAAAGAGAATGGGAATCAAATTAAATGATGCAAATATGTTATACCACTTACACAGATTGGTATGTCCGTATAAAAGACGCTTCGCACTGGAAAGTTAGCTGCTTTTGCTAATTGTAAATCGGGGCCGTCGATATGTGCGACGGTGATAAGTAAGTTTTAGTGTCGGAGTGCCCTACTACGTGTAATTTGGAAAATGGATGGCAAGGACCGACTGCACTTGCAGCAGGTGTGGGCTGGGAGTGTTTTGACCGTACCTAAACCCTGGTACCTTCTTTTTCTTTGTCTTTTTCATTGTGAAACGGCTCTATAAAGACTGAAATGCTGTCTTAAAGATTGTTTAGCCCCTTTAGGAGGAGCATCAAATAAGCAATGCGATTTCGTCGTGTCAATCCTAGTTTATTTTGTATGTTGTAATATCTATACTCGTATATAGATGTTACGAAAACAGAGAAATAAAATATTTAAACGAAGACCCAAACAATCAACCAACCAACTCATGGTATACTATTCTTCATAGAGTTTCGTAGAATATCTATTCACAAGGGTGAAAGTGAAATGCGCACGCTTTTGATGCGCTTGAGTAACTGACTATCTGAATGGGCGGATTCAGTTTTCATCATCGTTTGGTATTAAAGAATTAGTTCATAAATTTGATTATTATTCAATGAATTCTTCGGGTTTTTACAAATTGTCTCCACACAAGGCACATAAATGAAGTCAACCTGATTAAACCATAGGCTACCAATGTCATTAGAGATCAAAATATATTCGGTGTGAATCCGCCACTCGATAGTCTTAGTTCTTAGTATAGTTATAGTTGATAGTCGAGCGCTATTTAAACTAGTCTACTAGTCCACTATTCGCTCAATAAATATATTGTTGTAGTATATTTGCAGGTTAGTCAAGCTACTTATCACTTACTGTATGCTATTTACGCCTTCCATAACTCAATTTACTGTATACTAGTGTCTTTTCCCTGTACAAGGCGGTTCTAACTGCAACGTTGTTTAGTCTTTGTTTACAACATGGCGGTCCAAATATGTAGACTGTAATGCTATCGTTTACATGCTGGCAAGGTAGAATGACAATCATTATAACTTCTTGTTCTTCCATCCATCGCAATGTCATATATATGTACCGTGGCACTTGCCATATAGTCATCTTTGGTATTATACACATCGTGTACTGTGGTACTATTCGCTCAATAAATATACATGTATTGTTGTAATATATTTGCAGGCTCCCTTCTTTTTATAGAACCCACGGGCTATATGGATGAGGGACCTCGTAAAAGGAGATTGTAAAATCCCGGCCTGTGACAGATATGTCACAAATATTGAAAGCGGACTGGTGCAGACCATTATGGCATTTACATGTATAATAAATTCTGACGGAAGATCCTCTGGAAGCAAGAAGCACATCTGAAAATCGAAAATTTTCAGACTCTGTTTATATGAAGTGATGAAATATTGTAAAACCACCCGGGCCATGCCCCCCACCCCTGGCACTGGCGTTTTTAATCTGAGTCGAATGACCTCAAAGCCAGAAAATATATCGTCTGCGTTATGATGATATACAGGAGACGTTGTAAGAATGCCACAAGGCACTTACCACAAGCTGCGATGAAAATAAAAAAATGAAAACGGATATGCCAAGTATTGCATGATGAGTCGCCTCATCTAGATCTACACTGTTTGCCCTCTAGTGTTAACTTTGAATTCTCAATATGATATGGCTTGGACGAAGATAATTCTTACAATTTCGCAGACTTAAATTTTATCGTCTGCTCTTTGGCGCTTAAAGAATTAACAGTTTCATCTTACATTTCTTTTAAAATTCGCTTCTGCGAACACTATTACTGTCAACATGTAAGATAAGCACTCTAAATATTTGATAATGATTTCTTGCAAACCAAAAAAAAATCTTGAAAAAAACAAACAAACATAATATATTATCGCAAAATCTCAGTAATAGAATGTCTTGATTTATCAATCGACATGTAATTCGACATTTTTTCTTGTTAAGCCATTAGAGCACAGATTAATTTTCGCTCACATGTAGAGTGGGAAACGAAATGTGCTTGCATACATAACGATACAGCTTAAAATGTAGTTTGTTATCATAGATCAAACTCAGTATAAGGTCCTTTGCTGCCCTTCATTTCATCCAGTTAAGAGTTGATCAGAGCATTATTCATATCCTATTGCTTAAATTTCCGCAACGTTAGCGCGTGGGGTAGGAATGGGGTGATGGGTCTTAAATATTGGCATATCTAAACTTTATGCATACTAAAAATTCTGTATAATGCATGCGGTTACTTAGTTTTGTTACGATTAACTTAGTCAGAAAACACAAAGAAACAAATGCTAATATAACCTTGTTCTATTTCTTTATCGGTCAAGCCAAGTGTACAGGCGTTTGATTTTACAACATCAATTAAATCATTTGTTTTCTCACAAGGAAACAAAATTTAATTTGAGCCGCGACACGAGAAAACCAACAATGTGGATGTGCGCCCGGTGCAGACTCATATCAGCCTGGGCATTCGCCCAGTTTGACCAGACTCTTCTTTAAGTGCTCAAAGGGTAGCTAAGGGACTAAGCTACCTCCATGCGGACGGCGAAGACTCTGATCAGACTGGGCGGATGCCCAGGCTGATCTGAGTCTGCGCTGGGTGCACAACCACATTGTTGGTTTTGTCATGTCGCGGCTCATTTGTATTTCTTTGTCAAAACCGGAGCGCGTCATTGGAAACTGTACCAGATCTTTCTGTCTTTCAAAGCCTTTGGATTAGACTCAATTTCTTAATAATCTTCATGAAACAGGATCCTCGCTTGATAAGCTGAAGTGTAACCCCAAAATTTTCTGTTCGGTCTGGGTATTTGGTCAGATTTTTTAAATCTTTTTGTAAAGGGCCTAAATCACAATATCCTTTTGAAGCGCTCGTATGTCTTTAGAGGGCGGTCCCTTCTGAGATGTTTTGTCGGTTCAAATTGGAATCGATAGATGTTTATGAACTTTCTATAGTCCTTGCTGTAGAAAAAAACGTATAGGTCCACAATAACGAAACTTAATTTCTTCAGCAAAGATCAGGCTGCTACTAATGGTGTGGTATGGGCAAGATCTATACTGTTTGCCCATCCACATCACCGGACAGTAAATTCAACGTTCAAATTTGATGATGGTTACCCCAGCAGGAACATAACGTCGTAATGATGTCACACCGACGTCATTTTGACGGCATGTACCCGCTTGGATGATAATAACTGGGTAAACGCGGCCCGGCGAGTTAAGAGTGAGGTTGCTTTCATGCATACACACTGTTACCACAAATAACTTGATCTGTACCTTTGTGTCATGTCGAGTAGAAGTGTTCAGATCCCAGGGTCTCACGAGGCGCCGAAATGTTGTGATTCTGTAATCTAGACAAATTCGTGAGATGTGATACAAATGTTCAGATCAAGTAAGTGTAGTAATAACATGTTTTTACAGGTCTTTTAGTATGCTTTAATCTCCGTTTCCTAATTTATTGATTCGAACGTCATTAAAATTGGGGAAAATGGGGAACGTGATACGTAACGTCTTGTTTGTCGATTTAACATCACTTGACTGTCTAATTTCTCTATTTCTCATGCTTTGTTGCACCTTGATGAAATTGGAACTCATTCGTAGCTCAGTATGTCAGAAAAATGCGACCTGAAGGGTTCATCATCAAAGGATACATCAAAGGATACAAAGATTCAGATCAATTTAATATATAAATAAAATGCTTACTATCGGCGCGATATTTAATCTGCATTTCCTAATTTATTGATTCGAACGTCAATTAAAATCGCTGAACGTGACGCCCTACGTCTTGTTTGATGGTTTAACATCACTCGTCTCATTTTTCTGGTTTTCATCCTGTGTTGTTCCATGATGAAGTTGGAACTCAGTCGTAGTCTCATATAAAGGTATGGTGATTGAAATTAAGAAAATGCCAGTACGTTAATCCGACATTCTGTATCAGATTGAAAGAAAATTGCGACTGATAGGGTTCATAAATAAATCATGTTACTCATTTGGCTTTCATGTTAGGATTATTTGTATGAGCAATGCTGAGGTTTCAGTTGCCTAAGGCCGGGCCGCGTAGCACAGTCGGTTGCGTGTTTGACTCAAGAGCCGGAGATGCCGGGTTCGATACCCGGTCCGGCCACATACTTTCGTTTCTCCTTCCGCTGATTCAAGAAGGGCAGTAGTCAGTTACTGGCGAAAGTATGTGCTTTTAGTACTGGTTAACCGTTTATGAGGTCTAAATAATAAGTAGGAAAATTCTCAGGAACTGATCTCAAATTCCACCCCAAGACACCATGTGGGAAAAAGATAAGCCTGCCCAGGAATAGTGTGGTTAGGGTAACTGACTGTCGCGACATGACCATAGCTGTTTACCGTGGACGTAAACCAATAAAACAACAACAATTCATTTGCTTAAAAATCTAGCATTATCCGAAACAAAAAAAAGATATCTTTTACGAATCTATACGCTTAAGCTATCCCTTTACAGGGTGTTATATGCCGTATGGCAGCCGCAAACTGAGTATCCCCTTCGTAGTTCATATAAAGTTAGATTATGTTTTCTGGTCCTTTAGATTTTTATTGTCAAACAGTACTTAGAGTCCCGTTTTTGCTTCTGCTTATTAATTTCCCAGTAGGGTAAAGTCCGGTAAATTCGGACAGCGGGTAAATTTGGACAGTAACATTGTTTCCTTTATATGTTAGTTGTTTGGAATTAAAACAAAAATAACTGGACAAACAGTGAAAATCCTGATTAGACGGCTCATCTGGATTTTCACTGTTGGCAATGGTATGTCCGAATTTACCCGCTGTCGAAAGATACCCGACTCGACCCTAGTCTTAATATCTAAAATCCGTTTTGTCTGTCATAATACTTACTTGGCTTAATGCATGCTTTAACCGTGATATATTCTGGGTATCTTCAATAACAAGTTTTCTATCGTATTTCTTTGGCTTTTCCCTTTCTAAAACAGGTAAAAAGCTAGATCTAGATTTTTTGGATTGTTTAAGAAGCGAAAGACTCATCTCATAGCATGGGTTAGTTCTAGGGTCATTCTGGAGGTCTGGAGGGGGAAAGCCCCCGTGTTATAGCCGAGTAAATACGGTATTTATATGTACGCTTTGATTTTGTTTTATGCGACAGTTTCTCTTTGTTATGCTGCAGGTATACTTTACATGTTAACCCATTCCATTCGGGATACCCCTTTAGGGGAATCTGGGCAAACAGTTTGAATCCAGATCAGGCCACACAAACGTGTGGCCTGATCTGAGATCCAAACTGTTTACTGCCTAGACATCATTTCTACAAGAGTTAGTTAGACCAATATTGTCAAAATATTCTTGATTTTTGATGCAGACGACAATTTCAGCAGACGACAAAAAAATACCCAGAACGCAATGGGTTAATCACTGCTTCTTCATTTTTGTCTTGGGTGGGTTATGCTTTGTGATTATAACAGCGTCATCGTTATCTTTCAATCGTTTTACATCTAAAAGATTTGTTTGCATTTTTTTAATCCTGAGCCAAGTCTGCAACACATTTCTTTGCGAGGCGAGCGTAAATAAGCCGAATAATAAGTAAATAAGACATGTTAAATTTTCGCAGTCATGATTTTTCTATAAATACATGATCAGCCAAAAAAGCATGTTACATCGATATCCTTCACATCTTCAATGGAAACAGTTTCTTTATAAAGGGAAAGTTGTGACTGTCTGTTTGCTTTTCTGGACGAAGTCGCCCGTCCAAATGAGCAGCCCACTGTATAGAGGGACCCCGGGAAATATTTCCGTTTACCTTCAGAGCCATGTACTTTAGGAAATGCTATGTGGTATATTTATATGTGAAAATTACCTACCTACAATGTAGCTGGCGCGTCGCCGTAAAAGGAAATCTCCGACCATAAAACCGATCATATAGTGTATAATGCTGAATTCTATGGAATGTAATCTGTCCTTACGTTTTCTTTTTTTTTTCTTTTTATTGGTTGTTTTTCAGTCAATTATTGATACGTGTCAAATAACGTTCGGACGATGAACTGAAGATTTAAGACAACTGCAAATTATACATACTTTGATGTTTATTCGAGAAGTTACAACATGCTTATTGGTGAACGATGACAGATATGAACTCTAACCCCTCACACATTTGACGCGTCCAAATAAAACATCCATCCATGGTAGATTTCAAGCTTTAATGCCTGTTCTTGAAGTTACGCTGTTGCTCAATTTGGTTCTATGTTGACATAAAATAAATGCTGGATCATCATAGCTTTTGAATGCCACATTTTAGAACATACACTTTCTAATAAGTTCCATTAGATAAAGTCTTTTGGTCCATCTGACTTCATCGGTGTGATAACGGTCAGTTGATCAGTGTGACGTGACGCAATTAGACGACGCGAGTAAGCAAGTAAACTGATTGGTCGTCCAAACTTAAGAATTTACATGTGATTTTTCAGCGCATGTCGTGTGAAGAAGCCAGTTGGCGGAGCTAAAATTCCATGAAGCGCAAAGTGCTTCTTGTAGAGTTTTAGCGCCAACCACTGGCTGCTTCTCACGATAAACACCAAAATATCCAATTTTTAATTCTTTTGTGTACACTTAATTTTAAGACCCTTTCTGTGCCGTTTTTGTTGTAATTTAGTGTAAAATATGCGAAAAGAAATGGGTCAAAAAGCTAGTGACTTGTTTGGCAACTACGTTGAACAGGCGTCATCATGACGTGGCGTCAATCGAACATTTAGTGGATCAATCAAGACTTTCGTTTAAAGGCCCCATTGCTCTATCAACATGAAAAAATTTATCATGAAGTATCGCTGCAAGCTTCTCACTATAGCTTCGTAATTGTAAATGACCAGAAAAGGAAATCGTTTTTGTGGAACAATTTGTTATTTTTCAAAAACTTGTTTTCTCTACCTTTTGCCAGTTATATGATTCAATATATGCACACCAACCCACATTTTATTACCAAACGTGAAGGTTGAACCTCATTCTATAATGATTTGAGTTTAGGCGTTTTTACCGCAGATAGGACTATGGAGACTTTAACTTAGACGTAGCTTGACTAAAAAAACGTCACAAAATCAATTGTAGTTCATCGGTGTATGAAGCTAGTTGCTCTCGAAGGTTTACCGAAGGGAAGCCAATGACAAGTGTAAATGTTTGCGAATGACGTCCATTTATGACTACGACTGTAAACAAGGTGGTAATTTTTTTCTTTCATTCATTTATTTGCATATTTGCTTCTTATAAGCTGTAAATAGGAACTAAATTTATTAGATTTTGTTTTCAACCGTCATACTTTGCTTAAGTCGGTGGTTGTCGCTAGCAGTCTTCATAAGGCGCCTCGTACGTCCTAAAATTTTAGCCCTCTATCTTTTATCATGTTGAACTTTTTTTTTGCAATTTCGTTTATCTGATATCAAAATCTAGTAATTTGCTTTTGAATGCAGTACTCCGTATGCATAAAAAGAAAACGTGCTTCTCATTTGTTTATTTTTATGCTTACAAAGACACACTTGTCACAAACGGCACTTCAAGTAGCCGTAAAACTTGTAATTAAGTATGGTATCGTTTTATGAATAAATTCAATGTCTCGAGCTGTTCGGAGCATTTTTTCGTTGCCCCAACTTCCTTTGATATTGGTTTAAACATATTTTATTTCAAATTTCATATAATTCAACTATACATTGTGAATATATAAATTTTCCTTTGATATTGTTATAATTATCATTAGACTAAAAACGTTTTTTGGTTCGTGTATTACATTAACTCTACAGAATTCAATTTCAAATATTTTCCCACAAAAATTCTGCTTTCGTATATCGAACATTCCTTGCAATAGACGTGTTTAAAGCAGTACTACAGGCAAATGGTCGGTTTTGCTTTCTTCAATCAAATGAGCATGCTAATTATGATATTTTAGCATATGTCTTGCTTTCAAAGGTTCCTTACTTTTGAGGGGGTGGTTTATCTTCATTGTTGCTTGCGGCGGCCTGGTACAGAGGATATTTGACTTTTTCAGTATAAGATCGATTTTTATTTCACCGAATGAACACCAAAAGCAGTATTTTCACGAGTGGCAAAGCCACGAGTAAAAATACCACTTTTGGTGTTCATGAGTGAAATAAAAATTCATCTGACACTGAAAAAGTCAAATTTTCTATTTCTTTTATGCTTGATAATCGCAATAATTCTGTTTATTCAAGAGCGTCAGCCATCACGACAGAAACACAACTTCTTTTTTTG
Organism: Ctena decussata; assembly: GCA_963989385.1. Lineage (NCBI taxonomy): Eukaryota > Metazoa > Mollusca > Bivalvia > Lucinida > Lucinidae > Ctena > Ctena decussata. The sequence continues at coordinate 31,738,633 of OZ022507.1, read as the reverse complement.
CCGTTTTGCGTCAAATTTGATGCTTCCAGCGTGTTTATTGGGTATGATATTGGTTGTAAACGAAGTTTGCAATTGAAAAATAGCTTCAAATACCATTTTGATAAACAGATCTCAAAAAAATTGCTAAGATAGAATGCCTACAGGAGACTTAGGCGGCCTGACGTCGCGTGCAGTAACAATGTTACGTTGGCGCTTTAAGTGACGTCATTAACGTAATTTTTGTCAAGCCAGATAAGATTTAGCTAATTAATCAAAACTTGAGGCTATTTCTCAAAAATCCTATTTCTGAAACAGTGAAATCGAAAGTGATAATTTCACTGTTTGAAACAGTGAAATTATCAGTTTCGATTTCATCGAGAAATCTCTATAATTCTTTGAAAAGTATAAAAGAAACAATTTTCATCAATTCTGGACCTGTGGATTTACTGTGTTTATTTACAATCATTTTGAAAATAGAGCTCTGCTTAAAGATATACGCCCTCAAATGTTTCTATTAAATTTCAAATTTCTCACGAAAAATCGAATCAAAGACATAAAAATGATTTATAGTAAAATTACTTTTATCTACCAAATTTATAATTTGTGCCGGTAACTGGAAATTGAAGAATTTAAGAAAATAAATAAAAACGCGGGAAAAGCGGGTCGTCATTCCCGCCAAAAACGAATACTGGATACGCCCAGTAATCATGGTTAATCAGGCAATAGTTATATCATGAATAATTTTAAGCCCTTTCGTTAATCAACATCGGACAGTTATTGGCTGAAAAGATCTCACGTGCACGGATTAGAGATTTAATAATGCTACTGTAAGGTTATTTACTCCACTATTCATAAAATGCAAAGTATTCCCATTTATTCCCAAGTAGGAGTCAATCAATTTATGACGAAAAAATGTTCATGAATATTCAAGAAGGGTTCGCAATGATATATCGTCTCTGCCTCCGTACCAACGACTTTTTGGGTGAAGATTTTTTGCACAATTCTTAATTGTGTTGCATACAACTAATCCGTTTAATTCTTTTGTGGTTATTTAATAATGAAATACGAGGGAGTATACCTTTAAATAATGGTGGACTGCATCGTCAGTGTTGAATATTTCGTTCTGGTCATGAACAAAGCCAACTCCAAAAAAAACTTCGTTACGTTTCTATGGTGTATTACTGACTTTCAAAGGACTCATTCTTATTACCATTTCATCACCAAGACTTTATGCTTATGCGGGCCGGATATAGAGGATCTTATATGAGTGCTCATGTAACATTGAATTTATTAAACGAGTTAAGGAAAGAGATGAGATGCGAGGCTACCCAACGAGTTTAATAAGTTCAATAATACAGGAGAACAATTGCAAGATTCTATTTATCATATGCACTAAAATTGCATTTTATTAGCAAATTTTGCACTAAAACGTCACGATTTTGCCATTAGAAAACGCGGCGTTTTTAGGGACGTCAACGCATAACGTTACGACGTAATTTGCATATTTAATCCAGTAGTGGATTGTCGTTTTTAATGCATGGCTTGACTAAACACTCAGATGCGACGTCATATGAGGAATACACGTAAATGCTTAAACATCATATCTTATGAATCGTTTGTTTTGTACTCTACCACCAGGTTAAGAAAAAACTCTGATTTAAAGGGACTATAAATAAACCCAACGATCCCAATGGGTCAGAAATTATAAGATTTCCACCAAAATGCCTTGCTGTCTTATCATGTAGAAGATTCAGTCTTTACGTTTAGAAATTATCTTTAGAGTCACTAAGCACAGGTCAAGCCTAACCCCTCCCCTCCTCTCAATCACTCTTTAGTGCGATGACAATGGCACCATCCATAACTGCAATAAGGATCATATTATGTTTTTCATGCATTAACAATTGTCGAGTCCCGCGGAAGCTGTGTGAACGCGAGGCTATAGTCACCGCGGATTCAACCTTTTTCGACAGACCCGATAAGAGTTAATGCAATGAAACAAACATGTTTGATTGTTATTTTTGAGTTTCAGTTTTAATAATCTCTCCGAAAGTGCTTTGAAAATCACAAAAAAATGTTATCAAAAGTATCTTCCATATCGTGACGTCGTTCCGCGAAAAGGAGAATAGTGTAATGCTAACAAAACTTAAAACAATATTGCTTAGCCAGGGCAGCAACGTAATGTCAGAAAACGTCTTGCAAATAAGTAACATTCTGAAAAATGAATAAGCAAGCCTCAAAAGACGTTCAAACAGCAAGAGAATTACGGGAGCCGCGACACGAAAAAACCAACAAAGTGGCATGTGCGTCCAGTGAAGACTCAGATCAGCCTGGACATCCGCCCAGACTGATCAGTGTCTTTGCGTTGCGCTTAAAGGACTTAGCTCCATGTGCCCAGCGACGACTCTGGTCAGACTGGTCGGATGCCCAGGCTGATCTGAGTCTTCGCTGCGCGTAATGCCACTTTGTTGGTTTTGTCGTGTCGCGGCTCAGTCATGAATTGAACTTGAATTTGGTTCTACTCGATCATAGTTGAAGCAGCAATGCGCATAGCTATCCACGCAAGAATCGCAAACAATAGAGTTATGCCCTTGCTGACGGCACTGGTAGAGAAATGGTCACACGAAATTGTATATCCAAAACTGAAGTTTTCCCAAAGTTTTTCCCCCACAAATAACTAAATGCTGTATTAACAGGCAACGCGCATGCGTATGCCTTATGTAACCATTGTTTCCAGTCTAATGTAAACACGAGTCATTAATAACCGGCGTATCATTCGCTTTAAAGGACGGTTTTAATTTGTTTGCGCTTTTCATAACTGTATCATTACTCTTCTGTTTATAGAGATCAAATTATAGATGACCATATATTTTCCTTATAGTAATAGCACAATATGTGATCGAATATTAATTGCTTCACTGGAATTCGATAATTTGTTAATATCTTAACTAAACAGTGCCGGAAAAGTTTGGCCAACATGATTTTTGCTTTAGTTGAGCCATTTCATATCCCATTTTATAGCAGCGTATCTTGCCTTAACCTTTGAAGTTTTTTGTTAAGAAGATACAACTTTCAGGCTTTTTGCATTTTTTTTGGTTAAATTACGTAGTTTGTTTGAATTATTTCAATCTAGCTTTCCAGAGAGTTCTTGTAAGGCTGTTATAAGTTCATAATTTCCATCTTCTAATGGACTGAGACGATAGTATTTCAGCATAGCATCTTCGCTTGCGCTGTCTCTTTTACCTATAAACAAAGGGGCTTGAAATCTTTTTGATGCTATTCGCGGCTCATTGCGTGCGTATCGAAGCGCTTTTAATGCTGACAAAAGTGATGACAGAGAGTCCCTACGCCCTATGAATTCAGGTGCCACGAAACGTTTATCAACAGCAGGCCCAGCCGTTTGTAACATTCTATATGTTGGAATATCCTGCCAAGGAACGTATGTCCCCCATGCTCGTTTCAGATCGGTATCCGGCTCTGCCATCAATGATCTTTTCTTTCTACTGTGTAATTCTTCTTGTGAATTATCAAGTGTTGCTGCTGCTGCTTCTTCTTCTTTTGAAATAGATCTTTTCCCGAGGAACATAGGAACACGCCGTTTGCCCACAAACATTGGAGATGTCGACGCCTTTTTACCAATGAAACGTGGAATATTTGTTGCCTTCTTCCCAACAAACATTGGCTTATACCTCTTTCCAACAAACATTGGGTTGTATCGCTTGCCTACAAACATGGGTGATTTCCTCTTACCGATAAACATAGGACGATAGCGCTTGCCGATAAATCTTGGAACATATCGTTTTCCTACAAATCTTGGTACATATCTTTTACCAACAAACATAGGATTGTACCTTTTTCCAACAAACATTGGGTTATATCGTTTTCCAACAAACATTGGGTTATACCTTTTTCCAACAAATGATGGAATGTATCGCCTCTCAATGTCAACTGTTTCATCAAATGTATCATTTTCGTCATCTAAATATTCCCCTGAACTGACATATTCTGCATCCTCATCACCATCTACACTTGACTCGTCATCTATTATTGCTGTATCACTTAGTTTATTAAACAAATCTAATAATTCAGAATCCTCTAAATCTGTAAAATCATCCTCAGTATCTGAATCTGCTTCACCACTGACAATTTTGTCAATATTTATTTCAGTTGCGTCTTGCTTTCGCTTGCCTATAAAGCGCGGTATGTATCTGCGTTTTAGACGTTGCGTTAAAAATGGCGCTGCTTCGGACGCTTCTGCTGATAATTCTGCTGACGCTGCTTGTGCTTGGGCGTTTGACTGAGCAACTGCATCTTCCGCTCCTGCCAGCAAAAAAAGAAAAAGAATAACACAATGGTGCAAAGTAGTCCCAGAAATTATAGTCATCGTAAAGTTACAGTTCAGGCATGGTTATTTCAGCTGATGTGTAGCTTTACGTTGCAACTGCAATAAGAACAAAAATACATGAGCAAGTGTCTTTCGGTCGAAACAGTGCCACTCTTATTGATGAATCGGTACACTTTCAAGGGAAGCAACTATGCTGTTTTCACTTTTATCTCTCTTCTCAACGGGGGTCATTTCTTAAAGTAAAGAAGATGCTCCCTTGGAGCAAGTTGTTTCTTTTAAGAGAAGACACCCTTTGAAAGGACTTCGTTCTCCATAGACGCAAACAGGAAGTCACAAAAAGTGCTCTCATCTGTAAAACTGGCACTGAAACACGGGGTGTATCTATATACATTAAATCATACATATAACGCTAACGCATAAGCTTGTTACACTAATATATACCCATGTACAAACGTAGAACAATGTGTACATGAATATTGTAGTTCTACACTTTTCAAAAGTATCTGCCGAATTAATAAGCGAATTGAGATAATTTTATGGCTCCAACAGTGTACTATTGTCTCATGGTGCTAGCAACGTTAATAGTATATAAAACAGTGGCAAGAGTGTCGGAACGTTTTCAACTATTGCCTTTTGACTGACAGTTACTTGAAAGAGAGTTGTTCTGCTGTTAGAGGTTCTTATAACATCCATCTCTTTCTCAGCAGCATTTAATAGGACATTTATTCAAATAAACATTTATGGCAGGTGCAAGTGTAACTGTACTCGTAGCAACAATTTCAAATCACGCCAGCAGTGGAATTGTTCATACCGTATTTGGGATTACAAAATCTTCCATTTTTATCCTACAGACGTCTTTGTATGACTGAAATACTGTTGAATATTCAAGCAGACGTTAAACTTTATTTCATCTATACTTTGCTCTGCGCAGAAAATGAAGCAAAGAGGATCATAACGGACACGTGGCTGTCGTTGCAGTTCATACTTAGCTCTAAAAGGAAAGTAACTGACAAAAGTGGCCCAAGGTATTGAGTCATGTGATACCACTGTTGTCCAATAAACAACGTTAAGACAAAATAGTTTAGTCAGTGTGTTGCAGATTGATAAAGATCGTTGTAGATAAATGTTACTCGGCTATAAAGTTGTACTGAATGCATATGTCACACGATAAGAGTACATGTAGCTGCTTATCCGTCATTCAGCTTCCAACAAAAGGCATACCGATAGTATAAGGCCTATCACACAAAACATTTTTCCCCAACAAGCTACAACAATAAACTACAAGATAGATCAGAAAAATGCGTGGTTTCTTCCTTTTTGAAGATACACTATACGAGCCGCGACACGACAAAACCAACAAAGTGGTTGTGCGCCCAGTGCAGACTCAGATCAGCCTGGACATCCGCCCAAACTGATCAGAATCTTCGCTTTGCGCTTAAAGGGTACCTAAGGGTCTAAGCTACCTTCATGCGGACAGTTTAGACTCTGATCAAACTGGGCGGATGCCCAGGCTGATCTGAGTCTGCGCTTGGTGCACAACCACTTTGTTGGTTTTCTCATGTCGCGGCTCATATTTAGGTAGAAAAGGCAATGCATTCCATTAAAGCGATATTATTTTTCAAACAACTCAAGATCTTAACATTAGTTCTTTCATCGTGTATCTGATCCAAAATTACTTGATCTGAATGCGACTGAAGAGTAAAAAATGAAAATAAAACGAACAGCTTTCAGAAAATTTCGTATAAAACGCTATAAAATGCTGTTTAGTTTCTTTGTATTGGCATAGTAAATGTTTCAACAAGGTCCACAGTTACTCTTAAATATTCGTAGCAAAATAAAAATTGAAACGTATACCTCAAAATAGCAGCTATGTCGTCTATTAAAGCAGCATGCATAATTCATCCTTGCACCAGATATGCAATTTATTAAATTGGTTTCATTCAATGGCAATTGTTAGAGCACAAAAGGTACGGGCGCCTTGATGCTGTAGAGCACGTACTTAGATGGAGTCAGCTTTAAAACTGTCAACTTTAGAGATCTTAATATTCGGTTTTGCCTACGTATTAATCAAATACTAGATAGACTAAAATTTCAAGGGGGTAATAACCAAAATAATGCGGATAACTCTATTTCTCTGACAGTTTAATTATCATCCGACAAAGTTGGGGAAAAAGAATATCAACTTATAAACATAATCGGACGACAGGGAAAAACATCATAAATATCTTTCTTTTATTATTATTAATTTGGTGAAATGGTCAATAAAAGTGGTCTATTTGTAAACTGCTTACTTCCACTATCGGCATTATAAGCGAGATATGTTAGTAATGTCTTGAGAGGGTAAACGGCTCTTCCCACTGGGCATACAGTTTTGAATCAACATTGAACCAACCTTGCTTCAACGTCCTGACGTCGAATCAAGGTTGATTCAATGTTGCTGAACGTTATACGTCTATTGGGATATTCCTTCATTCTTTATAAGCATCAGTCAGGAAAATAAACGAACCACAACACGAGAAAACCAACAAAGTGGTTGTGCGCCTAGCGCAGACTCAGATTAGCCTGGGCATCTGCCTAGTCTGATCAGTCTCTTTGCTAAGAGCTTTAAGGGTAGCAAAGGGTCTAAGCAACCTCCATGCGGACAGCAAAGACTCTGATCAGACTGGGCGGATGCCCAGGCTGATCTGAGTCTGTGCTGGGCGCACAACCACTTTGTTGGTTTTCTCGTGTCGTGGCTCATATAGAAAATAAACAAAAACTTGTACTCACCTGAACGTGAAAATTTTGAAAAGGACAAACACAAGGTTAGATAGATGACAGCGTTGTACAAATGATGCATGTCTTAGAGATTCTGAAATAAAGGAAAAAGAGAATGTTGTAGAAACAAAAATAGTCGGAACAAGACGTTAATACTGCCGATGGCTCGAGTGTAGGACAGGTAATAAGGTTTTGTGTTTATGTTTTAAGTGTTATGTTTTGGAAAGCAACATTCAATCCTGATTCGAAACAAACCTGTGTAACAGCAATTAATTATAAAACCTAAATTTGCAGCTACTCCTGAATACACAAACTTCAATTCCAACTTTCAATCCGTATATTGTGGCTGACACAATTGCATAGGTACTACCAGAATGGTCAAGTACGTATACCGTACTTCTGTATGCAAGTAAATAAAGCATTCCAATTATGCAGAATATGTATAGTTGAGATTTGTTTCCAATATACATTTGTGTGCAAACAAATTGCATATCACAACATACGAAACAAAACTGAGAGATTCACTTGCTTAATAGTATTGCTTTTATTTTCAAACCAGCACTATTATTATTGAAAGAGCAAAAATAATTCGCTAACCAATGCTGGTGTGTCTTTATAGAGAATAAGAAATATATATATATATATATAAACTTTTTCATAGACTGTTGAGATTGCGTCCAATTTCGTATTTTGAATAGAATTCAAACATCTATAGCAAACTGGTTTGATGCGTTCCAAAAAAGGAAAGAATTTGAAAGCAAGCACTAAAACAATAACATCTCTGCAACTTAAATAGGATTTATGCTGAGTTGAGCCTGATAAACAGTTGAATAACCGCGTGGCTATATGAATTACGTGTTGAGATTTTACAGTATAAGCAGCTCTAAGTGTAGACAGCACAAACAGCTCGAAGCGTAACTCGAAAGCCAAATATGAGACCATATGTTTCTAATTATAACAACAGTAAAGGAAGTTTTCAAAACGCAGTTTTAAAATGGGCAGTATGCCAGTAAATATTTATCAAATAGACTATCAGCGAGTGTTGACCTATATTTTCTGGATGTTAGTAAGTATTCCCAATTACAGCGGACCGGTGGACATCAAAGAAAGTTCTGACAGACGGGCAGTGGACGGGTAACCAGACACCCCGGCGACCAATGGGAATATGCAGAACTTGAGTCTGCCACGAGATAAAGGAATATGACAGTACAAATATACGTTGCTTCAGATAAGCTATTGTCATGCGAGTTAGTATCGATAATTAATAAGCAGCTATTATAATATGTCATGAGAAAGTTGAAATTTTATTAAATATATATGCCGGCGTACATATTCAGAGCAAAAATTATTTGGGTCAGTAAATTCTCTGGTAAATGTGCATGAATGAATGTGATAAACAGCAAAGTTTACATTTTACGAAAAGTACAGAAGGCAGTGCATTATTCTAATAAATAAAACACAAATACCTAAGTGAAACGTCGATTTCTATTATCTATATGTGTCTCTTAGCAAAAATTGATATTTTTCAAAAAATGTAAATCAGGACTAAAATAGAAATTTCACAAATTATATCAGAATGGAGCTATTTGACAGACAAGTTTCCTAAATATAGAAATGCATTTAACCTTGATTATACGAAGCTTTTAAAGATTCTAAGAACTACGTGCTAAAATTTTAGTATTTCATGCTACAATGTTCCTGCAAAGTTTTCAGTTTATTTGACTTCACTCTGTCTGTTTGAACTGTTTAAAAGACTCGTTGTCCCTTGTCTTTTTTTCGGACTATGCTAGTGGAGGTGATCGTCAATTTGCCATTCACACACAAAACGGAGAACTATTTCATGTATCTGCTTAGTGTAAATTTTCAGATTAAGCTGTTATAAATTCAATGTTTAAAACAAATTAATAGTGCCAAACAAAACTAAATTAACGTACAAACTATAAAGTTTAACGCAAATTACACCTGAAATTTTCATCGTATTTCTACATGATGGTTAGCAAACAAAATTAAGGTTAGAAAGGCTCTTGAGCTAAATGATGCTAAAACAAAGAAGTCTAAATATATTCACATAAAGATTATGTGTATATCCCATATACTGAAAAAATAACAGCATGAAAGAAAGTTTGCACTTGCTGCTGAGTTCCCTTAAATAAATCTATTTGGAGCAACTGTTTCAAGTTCCGATTTATCGATGAAGAATAATTGCCACGAGTCCTGACGTCAGACTGACGTCGTGATAACTGAGCAATTTGATTGGACGTCATTAAGGAATTTCATTTTTTTCTGCGGTTTATGAAAGTGTAAACTACATTGGGTCGCGTGCAAAGTGAATGAGCCCCGAAGGCTCATGTAAACTTTGCTAGTGACCCAATGTAGTTTACACTTCGACAAACATCAGAAAAAATAAGTTCATTGCTTGTACATTTATGTATTTACATTCGTTTTAATCAAAACCTTGCTGAAAAAACTTATATAAGCGCTAAAATTGAAGTAGCAAAACATTTACACGCAGTTCTTATGCTTTCAGCGGAACAACGTAAATGATGTCATGGCGTCGCCGATTTCCAATCAGATTGTAGAGAGCCATGGTTTATTCTGACGTCATTTAAAATCATGTGACGTCTCGTGGCTCAATGTTATTATTGGAAAAAAACTACATTACGTTCCAATGGTTACAACAGGGTTTTTTTTAGTAAATATACCAAGAATGTAAATATGAACGTTTGAACAAGATCCACTTTATAGTATGACTACAAGACATTTGAGCCGCAACACGAGAAAACCAACAATGTGGTCGTGCACACAGCGCAGACTCAGATCAGCTTGGGCTTTCGCTCAGTCTGATCAAACTTTTTGCTAAGCGCTAAAAGGGTAGCCAAGGCACTAAGCTACCTTCATGCGCACGGCGAAGACTCTGATCAGACTAGGCGGATGCCCAGGCTGATCTGAGTCTGCGCTGGGCGCACAACCACTTTGTTGGTTTTGTTGCGTCGCGGCTCATTTTACTTTCCGACGTTCGTCGGATGATTAAGTCAGTGGGCGGATCCAACAATCAACGAAGCTTTCAATGAAGAGTTTTATCGACGACTGCGATGAAGGTTGAAAAGTGATATATATACATTTATATTCTTGAATAAAATAGCCACGTTTTGCTTACCACAACTGTTTCTTTTTCTATTCCATGAATTTCTAATAATTATAAAAGCAAATATTAAAATAAAATACTATCAAGTACCTTTTTATGACAACAACCTGAAAATAGGCGTATTTTCACTCCGAAAACAGAACCAAAACCTCAAATGAGATGCCCAGGTTGAAATCATTGTTCTCATTAGATCTGTTTTGTTACACGATACCGTTTGCTTTAATAATCATAAGGATTGTCTCTGTACAAACATTATCGCCTAATTTATTGCTGTTATTTTGTGTGGAATCCATTATTTCATTAAGAACTATCGACAGGTCAGGATCATACGACAACGTATGTCAGCATCATTTGCGCTACGCGTTTACTGGGTGTATTTGAGCCGCAACACGACAAAACCAACAATGTGGTTGTGCGCCCAGCGCAGACTCAGATCAGCCTGGGCATCCGCCCAGTCTGATCAGAGTCTTTGCTAAGCGCTAAAAGGGTAGCTTAGGGACTAAGCTAGCTTCATGCGGACAGTGAAGACTCTGATCAGACTGGGCGGATGCCCAGGCTGATCTGAGTCTGCGCTGGGCGCACAACCACATTGTTGGTTTTGTCGTGTCGCGGCTCATTTACTAAGTGTATTTAATATAGCCTAAGACAATATTTGTGATGAAACATGAATATATGACATGACTATGAAATGACTTTATTCTTGTCCAAGAAACAATTAAAATGAGGCCATATAGGGAAGGCCGCATTCATAAAGCACAGTTCGCCACTTGGGGAATGTCGTTAGGAGAATTGAAATGAACTAAACTGAATATAATTACAAAACCATTGCAATAAAAGATAGTCAACTGTCGGTACATATATCTCAAGTTTGAAGTACATCTCAAACTACTGATACCTCAAAGTCAAATATTCTCGTCCCTGAAAATAAACTTTGAGATACCAGTAGCTTGAGATAACGGGTGATACATCAGGAAAAATAGAAAATATGTCCAACCAATATTTTTGATATAACAGGGTACTTTCAAATCACAGTGTTTGCAATAATGAGAGTCAATAAAAAGGGACCAAAACCTTCAATTTTAATATTTTCTCATTCCCTTTAGGGGTCAACTCTTAAAGAAATAAATTTGCTCCTTAAGGAGCAAATTGTTTCCTTTAAGAGTAGAACCCTCTTTGATGTCTTTTTTGCCTAGGGAAATCAGAGATAGCAAATATAGTCAGGTGGTTTAAGAGTGAAATTTTGGATTTGTGGGCACTTTCGCGGCATGACGGGCAACCGGGCTCATTGAAGTCAGTAAACCTACCTGAAACCATTTTGCCCGGTTGCCAGCTCAACAGACCTCATATAAGTTCAAAATTGGGTCAAAGGTCATTTGGTGCATTTCTATATACCAGTTTGTGAGTGAATTATTGAATTAATAGAGACTTTCGCGAAATGAGAGGCAACTATGGCAAAGGAAGTAAGTAAACATACCATAAAAGTTTTTGCCATATTGCCGACGTCATATTTAATCATAACTGGGTCAAAGGTCAGTAAGTACACTTTTGTATAGTGGCTTACTATATCATTTATTCTAAAAGCAGTCTTTTGAGTTACCCATAGCCCATAGGCCTGCCCCACCAATCTGAATGAGAGGCCTTATACACTTTTTGTTTTTCCAAAAATATATTACAACATTACATGATACCATTCTCTGCTATCTGACTTCAAAATTGGTGCGTTTGACAGTTATCACCAATTTAAATACGTTACCATATCAATCTGCTGAATTCGTATGCTACTATACCTCTTATTCAAATGAATATTGAAACGTATTTTAATCTTGCCATTGACAAAAAGCATCGTGCTGTTTCTCTATACAATCATATAAGCTATCTCCTATAGAGCGTAACTGTTGCCTACGTTACCGAGTTTTATCTCCAATGCAATTTAATGAACAAACATATAAATTTACCATTTTACTGAAACCAGCTAATATTTACATTTCACCTTAATGCAAATAAAAAATGTAAGTGTATCAAACTGTGCAGCAAAAAATAACACCGTTACATACGTTACCAGGCATATCTAATGAAAAATCATAAACCAGAAACATTGACATTGATATTATAAACAGCATCTTACATGCTGGCACTACAAAGATCTACTTTGATATTTAACAGATGAGGCGATGGGATGTTCTAAATATAGATGTTTGGTTAATATAGCCTGAACAATGGTCTGCTAGGCAATTTTGTAGATGCCTGGGACAGTACATTTGCCTCTTCTGAAGTAGTTTAGTCAGTCAGCTGGCACTACATAATTGAAAGTGACTATTTGTCAAGAGAATTTGAACTTATTCTAGAGTGTTGACAGAGAGCAAACTTAGTTGAAGAACAGATATAACTGTCTCTATAGTTGTGGTTTTTAGGTAGTCGAACAAGAGAATATATGGAATCACATAACAGAGACCAATGACTCTCAAGGGGCTTTTTTGTAGCCTGGATTTCTAAAACCATGTCAATATATCCTTTTTTCTTACCCTGTGCTGTTACCACAGACTTTGTAGATGTCTGGCAATACACTGTCTTGCACTGAATTCTGCCCATTTTTATATAAAAGAAACAATTGCCATGACCATATTTCAAGGGGCATTTCGGTAAATTGAGCAGGTGCCATAGTCGATGCACAGGTTTTGCAGCGGCATAGGCAGGTACCATGATATATGCTGATGTCTTTCAATAGCCTGACCTGACATCCCAGTGTTTACAGACGTGTCTGGTAGATTAAGATGGTACCCTTTTATCTATAGACGTCTTTGTAAAGCCTTGTCTGCAGTGTTACGTAAGTTACGAAGTATGTATTGCCACACGTGGATATTAGCATTACAGGGTGTGCGTTTATGGCTGCCACTACAGTGGTATTTTAGCATACTTGCAGAGGACATTTGGTGGCCAGAACTGGCATGCTAATCACACAAGATGACTAATACAAGCCTGGGGTGTTACAACAAGTTGTCTATAAATGTGCTTAGCCAGCATAGCAATGGCAAACGTGATCTGTACTCTAGCACTACAGTCGCCTTTGCTGTTTTCACTAAATGCTTTGACTGTTATCACAACCTATTCAGACGAGTTACCTGAGCTGGTGTAACAGTAGGCCATTTGATGTCTGAAGCTTGCACTACAGTAAAGGTCTTGTTATTGCGAGAGCTTGAACAACAGTTTCAGAAATGTTATAAAGTAGACTGTGTCGATGATTAAGTCCCCTTAGTGATTTGTAGTGTGGCCATATTATTTTCACCCCTTCTCTTCCATACATATTTACACCTTGAATTATAGCGGGTTTCATTCATTTATGATATCATAACCGTTGACAAATGTAGTATTAAGATAGCTCGAGTTATAGTGTATAAATCTTGCCATTGGGGATGGCTGGCGCTATTTTCACAATGTTCACCCCTCCCTCCCCCACCTCCTTGATTCATCTGGTTCCGTTTGTATTTATATAGTAAGCAACATATTGTTAAATATTTTACATGTACCGTATGCATATTTATATGCAGGCACAGTTTCAAGTCAGTGTTATGCCTTTTTTAAAAGTTTAATAGATTTCAGGTACGAAATTTAATAACTTCCTATAACGTAAACTACACAGGCTAACAAAGACAGTTTTATTCCACGAAATGTTTATGCGAAACAAAACATATGATGACTTAGTTGTGAGGAGCAAATGTATGAGCTTCGGCTGCATTAATCAGAATAAACTGAAATTTCAAGAAAAAATGACACACAAGGTTTGAATACAGCAAACTAGGTTTGATTTGATGTTTTCCTGTGAAATTCTGAAAAATGTTAAACATGCCTCATGCAACCTGGAGCAGCTGAGTCATTATTTCAGATAGCCTCTATAAGCTCTGTAGCCACTGAATAAAACTAACTAAAACAATACTCTGATGAAGCTATGGGAGCTGTCTTAGCAGCCTCTACAAAGCCGCTTAACGACAGGGTACTTATAAATGAAATCATTTGGTTTTTATAATAGGTAGTTTTCTCATACTTTTTCCATGCAAGTTATATAGTCATCAGTCCCACGAGGAATGTCTAGAAAAGGCGATTCAGACGAAGACCGACATAATGTCATATGGAAAATAGCAATAATTAGATTCGAATTAATTTATTTGTTCCCCACAGACCTGTCTGTCCTAACGTAAATTACATGCGATGCTGTAACACTTATACAAAAAAAAGTATATGTTACAGTAGTTGCACAAGTTTGCTTGTATATCAGCAATGCATTTTAGAATCAAAAACATGAGGCAATGAGTTTCAAACTGTCGGTCGACAAGTTTCGATATTTTGGATTGTACATATAAAATACTCCTGTATTCTGAAAACTTATGTGTATTTTATGTCTACAATAAGTTTGCTAAATGAATTATTGTCACTTTTATAAACAAGAAAACATCTATAAAAACAGAACATACGTGATACTATGCTTTTCTATTTATTTGAACCGCTTAATATTAATTTAAATGACTTGTTTACCAATTTGGTAACGTAAACTACATGAGATTGATTTATCGACATTGAATTTATCTGCTTCAAAGCTCACACTTTTAAAGCTCTTACATCTTTATGTGTAAACACTGTTACAAATAATTTATGGCTATTTTTCTGCATTAGATTTCAGATGGCAACTGTAAACAATTTATGTATTGTAAACAACACATGCTAATGAAGCCAACTGTTTGTAATGTAAATGTTGAGCTAGAAATATATGATAGCTTGCTGAAAAAGATATAATCTACTAAATTAAAACATGTCGTTCATATATTTATTCAGTGCAGTCCTCGATTTATAAAATATTAAAGTTAGCTCTATGAATGCATGTACATTCAGAAAAACAGGTGTACGGACGGACACATACTCAGTTTGATTGAACAGAAACAATTCAAGTATGCTTTACTATTGCCGAATGAGGTTTTCAATGTTTTCAGCATTTAGCTGCAGTGGTATTTATACCTAAAATGTACATTAATCACTTTCTAAGCAGTTTTTCGTGATTTTGCACTTAATGACCTTTGACCTCGTTTATTCGGTACACAATGGGCAGTCAGGCATGGCAACCGGCAAAAAATAAACAAGGACATATCGGTAAGTATTTTCAGCATGGTTGCCCATCATGCCGCGAAAGTGCCCACAAACTCATTTTCTAGAGCACTTTTCTCGAATCCGCCACCGGACTAATAGGACGTCACAGAAGATGAACCCTTTTGAAAGAAAAAACATTGCTGTATATCCATTTTCTTTGCTGTTATTTGGTACACAGCCGTGCTTTTCAAAAGGAGACAAGTTTTATGATCTCCTGTATCTTCCCTGGGGGCCGAAACTCTCCCATGTGAGATCGGTTCATAATAACAAATTCACTTTCTTGCGAAACACTGAGATGGACACAGATAGAGAGAGAGAGAGAGAGAGAGAGAGAGAGAGAGAGAGAGAGAAAGAAAGAGCACTTAACAACAATATACATTATAATGCACTTATATACAATGAAGTCTGGAAGATCATCTGGCAGCAAGGAACACGTCGGATAAATAAAAATAGACTCCGCTTAATCAAGTCTGTTTATGTGCATTGGTATAATATACTTAGTAAAACAATTGAAGGATATTAAAATTCTATGATTATTTTTGCTTAAAACAAAATCTTTACAATTTTCAATATATATGCATTCAATAGTATCGGGTATTTACAATTAAAAGCCTGTCCAGTTAAAGTCACGCTTAAGTAGTTACGTTACAGTACCGCTCCAAATGGAATAACCCCTTACATCATGAATTCACAAACATGCATACTTATCGCTATATTGTTGTTAATACCGGTTTTAAGGAGTTGAATGGTTTACCATAAGGAGGCTATTATTCCCATAAAACATTAGTTACACAATAAAAGCATTTGACAAATGTGCAGATCTGAAGGATCAAGACTACTCCTACTCACTGGCCTGAATATTCTTTAGTTTAGCCTTGATCAGCAGCAGAATAGTTGGCATCAGAATATTGTAAATGGCGCTTCAATGATCAGGCAAGCTGCCTATGTGATTTACATGCGAAAAAGGAGATTTAAACTCAATTTTAATTGTTTGTGATTTTTTGCAGTAGGGGGTCAGTACATTTGGAATGGTACCGTCCAGTGACCACTGTAGCGTGACGTTAATTAATCCTGCGCATCAATTGCATACGCCCGGTACAAGTACATGCATGCATATTTAATTTGGTATATATTCCATTAAAAGCCACATATAGGATTCAAATTTAATATCCTTCAATTGTTTTACTAAGTATATATTGCAACACTGCACACGCCCTTAGCTTCGGCTTTAGCGGAACTCTGTTTTCAAACTGACTCGGAATGAGCCCATATTATCTGCACTATGATGACGTACATGTACAGGGAACCTATGATATATTTACAGACGCAACATGGCAATGAATACATGTACCAGCTGCAGTAAAGAAAAAAATAAATTCCAAACGAAGATCCACTGGAAACGAGGAACACATCAAAGAAATAAATAAAGCAGACTCGGCTTAATTGTGTCTGTTCATGCGCAGGAATGTAATTTTACATCTGTGCCAACGCCCTTGTACGCAAAAGGCGCGTAATTTTTAACGTCGCTGTATCGCAGGTCGCTAGTTAGCGGAGAACCCTGGGTACATGTATTAAGCCATTTAGCAACATGTACATGTATCCACAGGTCTCGTCTGTCAGTCGTCAAGCATGCCTGGACTCCCTCTGTCTGTCCATGGTCAATGCTTGGTGTGCCGTCGCTAAACTTTTATGTTACAAAAAGTATTTGGCAATATCAAGATAGCTATGAAATTATTTGGAAAAGTTGTAGGCGTTGTAACTGAAATTAAGAGTTACTTGAATATCTGTGCATTTCAGCATTCTTGCACATATGTTTTTGGCCACCTGTCCTATAAGTCGATGTATTATTTCTGTATACTTAGTCGTGAAATGTAAATATGATGATGATGAGAGAGCAGAGAGAAAGAGAGAGAGAGTGTGTGTGTGTATGCGTTTTTAAAACAAAAAGAGATGATATAATCTGTAGGAAAAATACGGAGTGCGAATTAGCGGGAAACAGCATATAGCAGGCACACAACCTTTAATCAACCTTGATTCAACGTCATGACGTTGAATCAAGGTTGATTCAAGGTGGATGTGCCTGCTGGGTATGTAGACTAAAATCATACAGCAATGTGAACAGCCAAAACGTTCCTTTACAAGTATTATGTTTTATCTTACAAGCTACTTCACATTTACAGAGCCAACCAGAGAGATGCAGTGGTATATTTTCTCAACTGACAGAACTGCTGAAATAGGTAAATAAATGCTTATGGCCAAATTTGAGAACAGGAGATGATTTAAATAAGCTTCGGCTTTCTATCAGATTCAGTACCATGTAATATCCTACTCAAAAAAAAGCTTTGCATCACTTGACTTTTTCTAATAGAGCCAATGCAAAACAGCCATATTTCATCTGTGTAAAAGTCATATAAGTAGCATTGAAACGCATGGTTATTTTGTATGATTATCAATCTTATGTTTCGGTATCATAAATGCGAAAAGTTGGTCTTCGGTTCCGCCCGTCTTGGTAGATATATAGGCTTATAAAGAGTGAAAGCCTAATTCAGGGTCATTTCCCAATTGGTTTGTTAAGAGCCAATATCACTAGTCAGTCAGAAACATTTTTCTACCCCGACAGGCGTCAGATCTGTCCTTAATTTTGGCAGGTGTCTACAGAGATATAAGTGACTTACATAAACCATGAAGCAAAACAGAGGCATGCCTTTATTGTATAGCTCTTGAAAATAATATGGTTTATCATTATATCTATGGGAAACTATGTGCTGATGCAAAACTTCTTTGGGTAGTACATTATGTACAATTGTATAGCAACTAATCTGAATAAGATATTGTTTAAACAAGATTTGAGAACATTGTTATGGAATTGCAAATACACCTAATAAAACTTTTGTAATGAACGTCGTCCTAAAGAGGGTTGACTGTACATGCAGTTTATATTCCTAGTTCACACAGAAATCACTAAACTTATCAAAAACATGATCCCGTCATTAAACCTTTCGCACACAAACCTAACAACTTCTGTGGCATTTACTGATTCAGACTGATTTTGTACTTATAACAATCGTCATTTTGTCGCTTTTGCGTACTATCTTTTGAAACGAACACATAATAAGTAAAGTGAACTACTTTTGTATAAGTTCCAATATTTCATAAAAGAGATGGGACTGTTGCAGGGAAAAAAACAATCTTTCAAATGAGTCGTTCAATAGAAAGTATGTCTTAACCCTTTAATAGCCAAAAGGCTAAAAAGAAAAAAAAAAGCAGACGACAAAATTGACGTCTGTCAAACTTCAAAAAATGTTTCCTCCAAGCTGTGTTATATTAAGAATTCAAATACTAGAAAGCAAACAGTGTAGATGCAGATAAGGCGGCCCAAAAGGGCCGCCTCATCTGGATCTACACTGTTTGCAAATTTAAGTACTTTCATTTTTGTAGCTTTAAGGGTTAAGCAACAAAGTCGCTGTTTCAGCAGACATCTTTGCTCCTTGCACACGCAATTTACATATCATGTACCACGTTGTCCCTAAAAACTGGGTCATTAGTGCCAAAGTAAAAATCCTAGGCCTATATCACACTGATCCTGAAGAGCGGTCAAATCAGCGTCTTCACTGGTAGACGTTCTCCAAGCGATTTTTGATTCGTTGTCGGACTGCTGAAAAAACTCGTTTAAATTTCAAGACTATTTCAGTAACATGGTGTCCCAGTAGTTTGAACAATGCTAGAATAAGGCATTGTCTGCCTTCTCCTAGCTACACATAGCGCTATTGTATCTTTTTCGCTGTGTAGCACGAAGGAAATCCATACATTATAAGAAATTTGATGAGGGCGACACCCTTGAATGGTCGTTAAATAAATTCCCATTATTTTGGAGAGCTCAGACTTTGGAATAAAGCGACTCTATTACCGAAGCCGGCAAATTGACAACATCATAGTGCTAATCTAAGCTCGTTTCGCCCATAAATGGTACATCTTGAATTCGCAAAATGCTGTAACGAATTGCTTTGTGAAAATTGTCAATTTAGGCATGAGCGATGGTAGTATTTCTATGTAAATATTTTGTTATCTTGTCGTTATTAGTAATAAACCTCTTCTTGATGGGGGCTTTCTCTCAGACGGCTAGCAATGAAAATTATGTATAGATTGACTATATAGGTCGAGAAACATACTGATGCTTAGTTACATATTCAAAATAAACGTAAATGTCTCAAAAGTGCGACAGACGCGCGTTTCTGTATTTAGCTTCTTCAGTGTCCCTTAAACCTCAAAATAAGTAAAAAAAAATGGTGATGGGCAGATTTGAGAATGAAAAATGGCTATATGAACCGACCGGTTGGCAAAAAGCTTCTAAATAGATATACATGTTACAACTGCGTCGCCAGCGGCGCTTAATACGCAATCTATGCTTCATACCCACGCTGGAGCAATATATATAGTTAAGTACTACTTTATTGCCTCTTTCAGACCTACTCTAATAATCCTAATAAACGCTCCTGCTCTAATAAACGCCCCCACTGCCTCATTTTTGGAGGAGCGAATTCTTTTCTTTAAGAGGTGACCCTGAGACGGAAGGGAAATAGTAGAACTACTTCCTCTGAAAGTATTTCCATTCACCGTTATACTGTTTATAAGAGGTATTTTGGAAATGGAGGATTTACTAAAATTAAGTCTGTAAATAACGTCCCCTTTCGTAAAATGCAACGCCTTGGGCGGTTAATAGGATTACTACGTAAATATTTAAAACGTAAAATATATGTATCAATAGCATTACAAAAAAATCATCTTCCACGCACTAGACTTTTAAAAAAAGGTTTATAATTCAGAAAATAAGTGAGTCAAAGTTCCGAGTCCGTAATTTTGCAATTGCTTCCATTTGAGCAAACCCCTTGCAAAAAGGATTGGCTCATAAAGGAAAGAATCACATCAGTGTAGCAAATCCTTTCAATCAAGTCAAAATATGAAGGGAGGCACAAACGAAATGGTATAGTAACTTTGAATCTATTCACCTTACATGGTTCTACGATAATTTTACTTGATGCTATTTAGCTGTTCAAAGCGTTATGTGCACTCTACAATTTTCTATTGGTTGGTTGTTCTGGATTTAATGGCCCTTTCAGACAGTATTTCAATCTATATCGGGCCTTCTCCCTGAGAGGGGAAAAAAAAGAAAAATGGTAGACGAGAGAAAAAATCCAAACAACTCCCGCCCGCACCCACTGCAAGCACAGTAGGCCTTTGTCCTACTTTTATGCAAATAAGTAGGACGCCCCGACACTGTAAGTTACCATCGCCCGACCACCACCCCCACAATATCCTATTGGACACTGAATAATGTCACCAAAGCAAACTAACTCAAGCTGAACATTAAGGTACAACCTTAAAGAACTTTACATTAGAGCCGCGGCACGAGAAAACCAACAAAGTGGTTGTGCGCCCAGCACAGACTCAGATCAGCCTGGGCATCGGCCCAGTCTGATCAGACTCTTCCCTATGCGCTTCGGGTAGCTGAGGGTCTAAGCTACCTCCATGTGGACAGCAAATAGCAAAACTACCTCGATATGGACAGCAAAGACTCTGATTAGACTGGGCGGATGCTAAGATTGATCTGAGTCTGCGCTGGGCACACAACCATTTTGTTGTTTTTCTTATGTCGCGGCTCAACTTGTTGGTAATTTTTTAACATGTTGGTAATTCTAACACAGTACGCCTATAGAGGCAATGGAAAGTTTCCGTGTTTTTTTTGCAACAGGAGCGCGTGAATCTAATTGCTGACGTCACTGGCAATACTGACGTACATTTATCTTAGATACAGTTAAGACTATTACCGGGAGGATGAACGCGTTTGCAGGAAGGTTGTGAGAATTTGAATGAAAAGAATACCTTTTCAGCGTTTATAAGTGTTAGAATCGAAATAGTTCAGCTCTAGCATTGAATTGTTGAGTAATAATTCACGGTTTGTCGGTCAGTTGCAAGTAGATATATCTAAACCGCGCTCGTGATACATGTATGATCTACTTTAAAACTGACCTCTATTTCTTAAATTAAACGCAGGAAACAACATGTAGGTACAATGCACGAGAAATAAAATAAATGCGTTTTCTGATAAAATGTTCTGTGAAAATTGAATACGCACTTTCAAGAATGCATACTCTCATGTA
Organism: Ctena decussata; assembly: GCA_963989385.1. Taxonomy (NCBI): domain Eukaryota; kingdom Metazoa; phylum Mollusca; class Bivalvia; order Lucinida; family Lucinidae; genus Ctena; species Ctena decussata. The sequence continues at coordinate 31,717,119 of OZ022507.1, read as the reverse complement.
CATGTATGCTGTTTTCTTTCTTTCTTTCTTTTTTAAATAACTGAATAATTCAGATTTCTCTCAAAATAATTTTAGGGTAGCTGTATACTGAATGTTTTTTTTATTTGTTTAAACAAAAGAGAGTTATTGTTCATAGTGAAATCGTTCAACTGTAGAGTACATGTATATATAACACACTTACAATGTCTACCGTAAAGATCCTAAGATCATAATTTTTCGGGCTGTTACATGTAAGTCTGTACAAACAGTAGAAACCGAGATCAGACTGTTTCTTAGGAACCAGAATGATCAGGGTCTTCACAGTATCCATTCCATCTGCGCATTTTTGTAGGCTATGGTAGAACCGCAATGACAGGAAAATAAATAACAGGGCAAGGACCGGCTGTGCTTGCAGCTGATGCTGAATTTCGGCAGTCTTTTCTACGAAACGAAACAGTGAAATGTTTTTTTTGTTGTTGTTGTTGTTTTGTTTTATTATACATACAATGTAAATTTTACTAAAATAATATGCATAAGCTTGCCCCAGCGGTTAGATATAATTTTCATGACGTTTTTCATGAAATTCAATTTTCTTGCAGTTTTTTTAAAAAATGCAAACATATTCTTATTATCAAGATAAGCTCATTTTTTACCAGTTTGTTTCAGATATACTATATAACAGATTGTATGATTTGCAGAGATGAAAGTGCATTAATATACTAGAGATATGAATTTAAATGGAGAATGTGTAAAAAAAGTATATAGAAATACAAAATTTTGTTTCTTTAGGAAAAGAAAATGGTGAAAAATGTCTATCCAAATGTTTTATAGCTCTTTGGGTTATTTAGCTGGTATAATGGTTTGAATGCCCCGTCAATATTTCTATTCAGTATCCAACTACCTTCATACCATAATAAAAATCACACTGATCAGTAAATCTTTAGCCAAAGCTATTTCGATTTTTAAATGTACATGCACACGTTTTTATTTTTATCGTTATTGCTACTACGGGTTTAACATCCCCGATTTACACTTTGACCAAATAGAGACGGATCTTTTTCAAACTGATCTCAAAAACAGCTTACATGTCACATTAAAAATTCAACTTCGCAAATTTGACGAAATTGTTTTGATTTTAGATATAAAAGTTTGAACTGCAATGTATTGATTTAAAACTGAGATTCGCATACAAAATGACAACCCTAGCTAACCATAACTCATAAAATGCTGCACGTTCAAACAACGCTATATAGACCAATATCATGCAGTTCGAAACATGTCGATTTGCATTTCCTTCGTGATTTTGTTTCTTGTTGTACACGCAAAAGCCGTTTTTTGTGGGGTCCCAGTGAACAATACCACCAAACCCGTCTTTAATATGTGAACACTAAGACTGGTAAAACGCCGAGAAATTATCAACCCGGCCCCGAGGTTATAAAACATTTTTCATGCTCCATTCAACTGAGGATGAAATTTTACCTGCTAATGAATAGCAAATTACTAATAAGTACCGTTGTTTTTCATGCTCAGTTTAGCTGAGTATGAAATTTTCTCTGCTTATGAATATGAAAATGCCAACATGAGTTGGCATTTTTCATATTTATCAGCAGAAAAATTTTCATGCTCAGCTGAGTTGAACACCAAAAAAGTTTTATAACCTCGGGCCAGTTCTCTGATGTTTTCTGACACAAACTAGTCTACGGCTGTTCATTTTGCTCTTTATTCCAAACAAGCGAAGCGCTTCATATAAATAGACATTAATTCTGTAAATAACAGTCCACTCCTGTTTCTGAAAGACCAAATTATGACAAGTTGCTAATGCGAAAGTCGTTAAAGGGAAAGAAAACACGTTTTTGAAGAAAGATAGTGACTCGACTTCCTGTGGAATTTGTCAGCCCATAAAACGATGCCAATATAATGGTAGGACGTCAAGACGTCAGTCCTGATTAATGGAGGCTTACTGAGCTGAATCACATAAAATGGCTGCGGTCATGTGAAAACAGACCTGAAACCATGCTTGAACGGCTTACCCTCAATTAAGATGGCGCATCAGCACAGGCTGATTAGAGTGCTCGTTTTTCACTGAACAGATTCCCCAGGAAACTTAGATTACATATTAAGATAGGAAAAAAACTCAGATGAGACTATGCGGCGTAGACCGTTGAGTCTCGCTTTTTGCACCTGCCCTAAAGTATATTTGCATGTGACGTATTTCAAATAAATTTTAACACTGACGCTGGCTGTTGTCTTTAATAAAGCATTTGTGAAAGGCTGGAAGAACTCGATGCTCTCTTGTCTTTTCTTAAGATTTTATTCTCTAAAATGCAAACGGGGTGTTAAATTACAATTATAACAGCAAGATTCTCAAAACTGATGAGAGATAGAATATTGATCTTGCTTCATGTTTAACACATCCAGAACTAAATAAAAAAAATTCAGAAAAGTTACGTTTTTCATAAAAAATGTTTCTTTGCAATAGAATAACACAGAAATGCTCCTCAGCACTGGTCTGCACAGACTTAAACAGTCAAACGATTAACATAAATATACATGTAGAATACCATATTTTGCCAATGATTTCGAGCCAAAACTAGCCCCAGTTTGAAGATAGTAATAATCCGAAAGTTCACTTCCCTGTTAATTAAGGTAAATACAGCGCACTGTTTTAATAGGCAGTCAATGCCGAGATGTTAACACTTCGGAGTCATAAGGTTGAAATAGGTTGTGTTTTTTCGCAAGCTTAATGTCAATAATTACCTGGCCCGTCTCCCATCAGCCCAAAAAACTGTTGAAAGGGACCGTTTTGGTGTTATTCGTGTACACAGGGTATAACCGATTCCGCCAATTTTCGCTTCCTGCTGAGACTGTACATCATATTTGGCTTCCGCTGAGACTGTCCGCGAACTCTTGCTTCTTGTCGAGACTTCTGTACATGATAATTTGGCTTCCTGCAGAGACTGTCCGCGTGATTCTGCTTCCTGCCGAGGCTCTTGGCAGGAAGCAGAATCACGCGGACAGTCTCGGCAGGAAGCCATTTTTCGAGGACAGTAGTCTCGGCAGGAAGCAAGAGTTCGCGGACAGTCTCGGCGGAAGCCAAATATGATGTACAGTCTCAGCAGGAAGTGAAAATTGGCGGAATCGATTATACCCTGTGGTGTATGCTAAAACAGAAGTGAAGCAATCCAAGAAAGCCAACAATCACAGACAGACAGACATCACAAATCAGAGGTTAGCTACAGATACACAAGGATACACCATGCATGTAACTGGAGGAAAGCGCCTTTGACCTCTGAGGCCCGACGTAATTACGTCGCTCAACGTCAGTGCGATGTCGTTGCGACGTCATGTGCCTGCTGTGAAGTTGTCTACCTTAAACAGACGCTGAGACACTTAAAACGAAACATTTCATCATAAAAGCACTGGGGAAAGACAAATGGAAGGTCACAGGTATGAATACAGCCAAAAAAGTACTTTTCACATTGTATAACACAGAATGACTTTCACGGTTGACAGCTTGAAAGGCACTTTTCTCTAACACATTATGGCTTTCATGCTTAACCTCTATACTATCTTTGTAGAACCTGTTTAGGTTATTTGCTAGAAAATCCTTTACCAAAAAGGCTGGGGTAACGAGACGTAAGAACAGAATCAGGGAAGAATGTAAGAACAGCAGAACGGAGTTCAACGGACAGACATAAAGTATGTCCTTCCCGCAAGAATACTGGGGTTTACGTTGAAATCAAGTGTGTTGGTTCCAGATGCTTGCTTTCTTAACTACTTTTTACATGATTTGTCAACTACAGCCATATTCTTTAACCGGATGCACGTATCTTTCCGATCTGCAAAGAGGTGATCTAACTTATTAGCTGGTCATCACATTAGCCTATATGCTTTATAACCGTATGAATCTGGCTATAAGACAAGGTGTTTTACCCTGCAAAAGGATCCCGAATGTGTAAATAGACGGGTGTACTTGGCTTTAGATAGAGTTTTCTCTTCAAAAACTATCCCCGAAATCTCTCTTCCAAAACTATCCCAAAATTGAACGAAAAACAACTCCGTCTTATAACCAAATAAATACGATACTGAGATCAAATGCAGTAAAAGAAAATATTGTCTTATGTGAAGAAACATTTAAAGACAATAACTTTTCCCTAATAGGCACGGTTGTCCTATAACAAATACAATAACGTAACAAAGCGATCAGAATTATTCCGACAATAAGATATTATACTGAGAAAGCTGTTTGTTAACAATGGGCAGATGAATTATTATGATTCTCCATGGAAACATTAGCATGGTCTGAAATTATGTAAGCTATTGTGACCCTGAAATTAGTTCCGTAATTTTAGAAAAAAATAATTATTAAATCATAAATCATTTTGAAATGTTTAAAAGCAATTGAGCCGCGACACGACAAAACCAACAATGTGGTTGTGCGCCCAGCGCAGACTCAGATCAGACTGGGCCAGAGTCTTCGCTGTCCGCATGAAGGTAGCTTAGGCCCTTAGCTACCCTTTGAGCACTGAACGAAGAGTCTGATCCGACTTGGTGGATGCCCAGGCTGTTCTGAGTCTGCGCTGGGCGCACAACCACATTGTTGGTTTTCTCGTGTCGCGGCTCAATTAGTTTTACCACAGCTATCTTAAAATGAGTTGACACTGAACTTTAAATCCTAAATGACATTCAAGAAGGATGTGGGTGTTAGCTTCTACCTCCCTGTTACGCTCTTTATGTTAATCAGTCTATATATAATCTTGACATAATCCCTCCCCACCTTTATACTTACACAATAATACACACACAGGCTGCCTTTTTTCTACCATGCCATTGCTTATAGTCCTAAACCTGCTGGATTATTGTTACATGTATTGTGTACGTTTCGAATATTGACTTTATCATTTGCTAGTGGTTGGGGTTACATGTAAATTGTAAACAATGTGTACCTTCAGGAAGTGTTGAAATACATTAGTTAAAGTCTCCTACCTAATTCTGTTGGAAATAGTTTCTAACACTCTGGAATGGACCAATATGAAACATGATTGCGTTGTACTGTATAGCAATGACTGACATTTTGAGACAGCTTTTAGGGCCTAGGCTATGATAGCGGGCCTAAATAGAAAAACATAAGACAGCTTTAGAAAGAGATACTCTTAGTTAATGGGTGAGAAATCAATAGAATGAGCAATGAGAAATACAAACGACTAAACGAAACAACACTGTTTTTATTACTCAGAGTAAATAATAGGGGAGAGTCGGATAACTTCGGACAGGCGGGTAAATTCGGCCATACAATTGCAAACAGTGAAAACCCAGATGAGACCGTCTCAGCAGGATTTTCACTGTTTGGTCAGTTATTCCAAACAACTGACATATAAAGGAAACAATGTCACTGTCCGAAATTACCCGCTGTCCGAAATTACCCGACTCTGCCCTAGTATCGAAACAGAAGAACGACTTTGGAATAGACAGTGATAAAGTTATGCAAAATCAATTCCAAAGGGAGATACTCTGAAAACATGGAACACACACACACACACACACACACACACACACACACACACACACACACAAAGAAATTAACTAACTAGGTTCAATAGAACACTGTTGATTTAAATTGTTTTACATAAAAAACGGAAGCTTAATATTTACAGCTTTTTATCATGCATCTGCTGCATAGTTCACCTGATAATAGGGTTACGATTACATGATGGGATATTAATTCACTTTGGAACTGCCCTTGCGCGAATGTTATCAGGCGATGTCAAAAGGAGCGATCTCTGAAGACGATTAGCTACATACTGACATTAGTAACAGCGTTTGATTGGTTAAATGACGTTACCGACTTACTTACAACGCATTCGCGACGTCAACAAGTTTGGATAAAACTGCGTTCGCTTTTCATTTGTTTTACTCTTTTTACGTCGCAAAATCTTCTAGTTTGCATGATAAATAGAAAACCATGATACTGTCTTTTGATATCAAGCCTCGCCATTCCTACGCTGTTTCTGGTCTCGCCTGATAAACTTGATATCAAGTGACACTAACATGGTATTTTCTATATATATCAGAATACCAGAATTGCTTATTTATTTCTGCCTGACGCATTTGCCAGAGAGGGGGCAACTCTATAATTTTTATGTATGCCGCTATTCCAAATAGGGGCCAAATCTTGAGCGAAATAAAACAGAATAGCCACACTTTGGAAGAGTGACGTTATCTAGGGTTTTAGAGGTAAAACGGCATATAAAACATGACGGTCATGCATACACCTGAATATTGTCAGTTTTAAGTCGCTGAGCCCAAGAAGACCTTTTGTCGAGTCTATTATACTGCTCATTCTCAGGCCAAACAAACTGAATAGTTGGGTGTGTGCCTTGCGTCTATGTGATCAATCGTTTAAGTATGATCTTATGGGAGAAAAATATCTGATGTTGGGATCAGAAAGAGGGAAGAATGGAAAATTTCAACATTTCATCATTTCTAAGCATGAGCATCTCAATACTATTAAATTTAATGTGATTTATTGGCATCTTCAATATGGTATTAGCACCTTTCTCGTGCGATCGTATTTTAAACATGCTTTAATGTTCTTGAAGTTCTGTACATAAATTATCATCTTTAGTGATATCTCAGTATGCTCTTGACTCCCTTTCTCGTGCAATCTTAGTATTAAAAACGCTTTAATGTTCTTGAAGTTCAGTTACATAAATTGTCATCTTCAGTGATATCCCAGTATGCTCTTGACACCCTTTCTCGTGCAATCTTAGTTTCAAAAATGCTTTCATGTTCTTGAAGTTCAGTTACATAAAGTGTCATACTAGCATTAGAATGCCAGGGCGTAACTCAAATTCAACCTCATTAACCACTCAATCACACATAAGTGAACATCCACAGGCCAGATATCGCTCAATTTTTGTCTCTTTTATATTGGGTTCCAACAGATCTGAGAGAAGTATATTCCGAAAATTACTATAAATAATAGGTCAGTAGTGTTTCCGCAAACAGTGTAGACCATGATCAGACTGCTCCTTGAGAAGCAGTCTCATGAGGGTCGACATTGTTTGCCATGCTAACGTTGGCATATCCTTTAGAAAATCGCCAGACAGAGAAATCTTAATTTTAGGGTATCCTGTAGTAATTTAGTAAGGTGTTTCAATATTCTGCGGAATAGCGACATTGCTTATCGAGTTTCCACGGGATAGGATTGCAGCCATTATTCTATTAAAGACTAGCTTTACATGAGGGACTTGCATCATGTAAATAACCCATCGCTTACAAGAATCTGTATAGCAAGTTTAGCTGACACTGCATATGTTAAGAAATTACATAAATAGTGCATAGACAGGATGTATGAGACTGAGACTTGGATAATATAAGACCTTGGCTTGTGTCCTTGAGTAGTAAAAAGGCGAATTTTTGCTGAACCAAGGAATACATCAAAGAACTGAAAGTACAGATGTTATTGAGACTGTTTCGCAGCAGAAATGTACTCATGTTCCCTAGCACCAATTTGAACATATCATATGAGCCGCGACGCGACAAAACCAACAATGTGGTTGTGCGCCCAGCGCAGACTCAGATCAGCCTGGGCATCCGCCCAGTCTGATCAGAGTCTTCGCTGTCCGCATGGTGGTAGCATAGACTCTTAGCTACCCTTTGAGCATCAAACGAATAGTCTGGTAAAGCTTGGCGGATAGCCAAGCTGATCTGAGTCTGCACGTGGCGCAGAACCACATTGTTGGTTTTGTCGCGTCGCGGCTCAATTATGATTTCAGTGAGCTAAACTGATTTGTGAAGTACGGAAAGACTTCTAATGCCCGGACACTGGAACAAATATATACCTATCATAGCATGAACTGGCGATCAGCATGTCTTTCAGATGAAAACACTCCGAAGCTCTCCCACCAGTGACACAATGATGAATCAACCTTTCTTGAGCGCTGATTCAACGTCATCACGTTAAATCAACGTTGCATCAATCTTGTTTTAAAGTTGTATGCCTGCTGGATCTGCTCTCTCAGAATGAAGCGGAAAACTAGCTTTGAAATTAGCATTTTACATGGTCTGTGTGTGTTTCATCTAAGTTGAACAATTGAGGTCATTCAAAATGGCGAAAATGTAGCGGAACGTTTTAAGCGACATCTCATTGTAAAATGAGCTAGCATGATTATAGAGTTTATATCCGATTCCAGGGATATCAATTAACAAACACCACAAATGCAATGCAAAGACAAAATAGAAAGCCCAGTTCAAGTCAATGCGTATGCCGGGATTTTCTTGAAAGCTTGTTCTTCTAGACAGTGGAATGGTGTTTTACACTGCATTTATAATCATGAGTTACATTCGGCTGTTAAACACAGCGTTACAAATTCGTAAATTCTAATCCAACGTGTATCATGCTGGACATCTTGGCAAATGAGAAACATGTTTTAGTACAAAAACAGCCCTACTGCAGTGTCAGAAAAACTTGAAAGACCATTGCGCCAGATATCACCGCAAAACTACCACTCAAGATAAAGATTATTGATACTAAAAGTTCAAAATATGGAACTATTTAATCGCTTTTCATTATGTTAAAATGATAGGCGGTGTGTTCTCCTTGTTTTTATTTGTAATATCGTTTAATAAATCTTAGAGAAATCTGACACCCTTTTACGTATAGTTTTGAAAATGAGATTCCGGCCCACCCACCACCCCCTCGACATATTTATTCCGGTAAAAAAATAAGTATTGAGAAAGATAGGTCTGAGCAAACAGAGCAGAGCCAGATCAGACTGCAGATCAGAGCCTGCAGTTTTTGATTTAAACAATATTTTATTCAGATTATTTGCTATACGTGTTGTACATAATATTATATGGTACAGGACCTGATAGAAAGCTGAAGCTTATTTCAATCATCTCCTGAAATAATATAAATACAGCAACATACGTGAATGATGGACAGAAAACAAGTAAATCAGGTGAAAGGAATGAAAAACAAAACCAAGGGAAAAATGATAAAAGCAGAGACTCGTGCATAGCTGAACACGTATCCGTAGCCAGCAAGTAATCTTCGCAGCTCTTTGTGCCCCGAAACTCCACAGGGACCAGGTGCCCAGGGACTATATGGGGGAACCTATGTACAGACAAGGCTTTCGCAGACACCTGTCCTCGTGGAGCTTCGGCAGGTACATGTATACAAATAGCACTTGCCAGGTTAGCATAAAGAGATACAAGTGCTTACCGTAACACAATAAACATATGATAATTGATATTGATATTAATAATAATAATAATAAATACGACAGTACGACCGCACTGGCTTGTGATATCATATCGCATATTATCGCATCTTGTTTCATTACACGCACTATGCTCGTTCTAGTTCAGATCAGATAGACTGGCAACAAGAGGACCAGTTGGTCCTGATTGCTCCCCTGAGGCCTGAGATTGTCATTTGATATGAACTATTTTGGACATTGGACCTAAAAATATTCAACCAAAGTGGCTTTTGTCTATGATAACTTAATGATCTTAACCTGTAGAAACCATAGGGGTTGAAATCGACTGCATTTTCGTATCATAACTAGAGCATCAAAATGCACTTATTCAGCTTTTCCCTGTCAAAAGCCTAAGGGACCAAATTTGACCTTGCCATGAATAGGTCGTCATCTCAGCGTCATCATTTACACAGACTTTGTAGAACTAGAGTCCCAAACGCTACATACCAAGTTTCAAGTCAATCTGCCCATTGGTTCTGAAGAAAAAGGGTTTTTAATGTTTTCACCATATTATGGACATGGCGGCCTTCTTGGTCATGTGACCTGAGCCAAATATATTGACTTTCTTTTTTCCCTTTGCCTGAAGGCTGCATATGAAATTTAATTGAAATTATCGAAGTTGGCTTAGTAGTTTCAGAGGAGAAGTCCTTTGAAAATGTGACAGACAACGGATGATGACGGACGATGGAGGCTACCATCCTATATAAAGCTATAAAGCTCTCCCGAAGCTAAAAATGAATAGGGAAAAAACATTGGGTCATCAATGAATGAATTGAGCTTTATGTAGCCTATGCAATAAAGTAAAATCTGTTTTTTCGCGCTTCTTCCTTGCTCTAACCTGTGTATCCTTTGAGAACTTATTGCTTTGAAGGCCATAACGTGTTACCATAAACAGACTTTATTAACGTACAGGGGTTCACTTTAAAGGAAATCGACTCTGCCAATTTTAGTTTTGTCCCCTTCTTAATGGCAGTCAACTCTTTAAAGAAAGAATTTGCTCCTCTCGAAGCAAATAAATTTCTTTAAAACTTGGTCTCCTTTTAAAAGGGTTTTCTTGTCCAGGATAGCAAACAGATAGTCATGACAATTGTCTCCCTTTTGTAAAAGCGACGTAAAACATGAAGATGTATCTATTCACCTTAACACGCTTTGAAAACATTCAAGTTAACATTTGAGCCTCAACACGACAAAACCAAGAATTTGGCATGTGCGCCCGGGGAAGACTCAGATCAGCCTGGGCATCCGCCAAGTCTGACCAGAGTCTTCGCTCTCCGAATGGAGGTAGCTTAGACCCCAAGCTACCCTTTAAGTACACAGCAAAGATTCTGATCAGACTGGGTGGACGCCCAGTCTGATCTGAGTCTTCGCTGGGTGCATATACCACTTTGTTGGTTGTGTCGTGTCGCGGCTTTTTTAAACGAGTAATAACAAATATCGCTTTTGACAATAAACACAGAATACTATGTAACTCAAGACTTTAATAAATCTTTTGACTGCAATTTCAATATTTAGACCATTTTAATGACAATAACACCAGTGTTCAGTTTATGATGGCATAATAATCTGTGGAAAGCTTATAATGAGGAATTCGTGAATGTTAATTTAACCAGCTAGTATAAAATACATAAACTCTCGTTCAAAGATTTTCTTTGAGGAAAGAAGTGCAGAAATATTATGCGAGATTAAAATAAGCAACGAATCATAAACAATTGAGGTGGTCAGGCTTAATGTACAACAGGGGAGGGGGGTCGTAGTCGGGCAATGGTGCTGGGTATTTTCATTGCCGGGGCGTCCATAGTAAGGCAAGGACCAACTGAACTTGCAAGTGGGGATAATTTGAACATTTTTCTGTACCTACCGTTCCTCATTTTTCTCTCCCTCGTTTTGAGAGACGGCTCGATATAGACTGAAATACTGTCTCAAAGAGCTATTTAACACCAAACAACCAATGTAAAGTAAAGCGAGGGCACACGTTTTTATGCTATTTTCCGCTTTGCATACATGCTCCATATTATATTCATTCCCATGCGTGACAGTATCTTTGGGCCACGCATTGATAATTACACATAGCCTACTTTTTGCAGATAGAGATAACGCAGTCGTTTTATTCACGCTTGTATATATAGCGGCATAAGTATGTCTGAAAAACAAAGCTTGTACCTCTAACGTACTGAAGCTACGACACCATTCATAGTCATAGTACACTGCCAAGTGAAATTGACATGATCGAAACAGAATGCTTGTAAATATTCAAAATAAATATTCTTAAATCATTTGATTTTAGGTTTTCTTATATAAACACTTTTGCTAGCATTTATATTATGAATAAACGCATATAAAAGTGTGTTGGTATAAACGTTTCATGTTATATATATATATTTTACATCCAGCCTCAACGTCATAAAAGCTTTCAGAAAGTCGTATTAAAAAGAAGAAAATATTCCTACCTTAAACTCTATAAATCTGACTCGTTTGCAACGAAAATTCAACAGTTGTGTCCTTTTTTTATTTTGTCCGACAGATGAAATAAATTTAAACAGAAATTTTGTCACTCATTTCTTCAGAACGTTTTATAAATAAGTTGGTTTTCACCGGAACCGGACATGAAAACCGACAGCAAGGAAGAGAGCTAATGAAAGAAACCTTAGAAATGCATTTTTCCATTATAGTCAAGCGGTGGTGGCGTCTCATAGACAAGTTGTTTGTTAATTGTACGAGCACCTTACAGTGACCAACCTTTGCAATATGTCTTATACTTGTATTTTCTTAAAAATTTGAACACTTTAACATAAATGGTATAAGTATTATTACATTTAGAACAAAATGATTTTACTGGTGGGTAATGTGTCAAAAACTGCTCGTGGAATGGCAAACAGTATAGACTCTAATCAGATAGCTCCTTGGAGCCATCTGATTAGAATCTACATTGTTTGTCCGAGGTTTTTGGTTCTAATATTCGGTTCTAATATTAGTGGACATTACGCTGAGGTGTTTCTCTGGCATTTGAGATGAATGCTATTTTAGAATGACTATACGGTCTCTCCCCCTCTTCTTAACCAAGTAAAGCAATTACACGTATCATAAATAGGGAATAAAGCCTTAAATATTACAGTCAATAAGTGCAAAAGTTTCAGACCAACTGTCATTCATATAAAGTGTCTTGTCCATATCAGCCGCCTCGTGAGAAAGTTTTAGCTATGTATTTATCTAACACGTCCTCGCTGATGGAATTATACAAACATGCTTAGCCTAGTAAAATGAAACAATATTTCAATGTTATTCCTCCCTTTGACAACTGCCAATAAATCAACCAAATGTGAAAGATTTATACGAATACTTTGCTCCTCTCTCTGTCTCTTTCTGTGTTTTCTGTCTGTCTGTCTGTCTGTCTGTCTGTCTGTATGTGTCTATGTTCCTCTGTATGTATGTATGTATGTATGTATGTATGTATGTATTAGATTAGTAGGTATTTCTTTGTCTTTTAATAACTTGATAAGACATATGACATTCAGTAGTCGTGTTTTTTGGTTGAGTGTAAGACATAACCACAGGTCAATCGACATGCACGTTACCACCTCGAAGCACAAGAAACTAACTACCGTACTAATTCTAGAAACTGGGACACTCAAAATAATTACCGTAATTGTCTTAGAAATAGAGCAGTTTTGGTTTAACCCTATTGCACTCAGAACGGCCAAAACTCTATGGAGTTTTGGCTGTTCTGAGTGCAATAGGGTATGGAGTTTTGGCTGTTCTGAGTGCAATAGGGTATGGAGTTTTGGCTGTTCTGAGTGCAATAGGGTATGGAGTTTTGGCTGTTCTGAGTGCAATAGAGTATGGAGTTTTGGCTGTTCTGAGTGCAATAGGGTATGGAGTTTTGGCTGTTCTGAGTGCAATAGGGTTAAAATGCAGTAATGCGTCCATAAGATACAGATGGAATGGCAAACTGCGATGTATGATATGGATAAAGCTCTGTACCCTAGAACAGAAATGGAGTCCATGCAACTTTCCAAGAGATATAGCCCGGAAACAAGTAAATTTTCACGAGATACAGCATGGAATCAAACATTTCGTCAAAAAAGAAGTTGAAAAAGAGCAACAACTTCCATAATAAGTGGTGGATTTCACGCCAAAATCAAAGCTGACCTATATTTTATAAATGTATATCTATAGATACATGTAAAAGAAAAATCCAATCCACGCAACTTTTCAAATATTTTGCACAAAGTGAGTTGAAAAAGAGCCATAACTCCTATTATAATTGGTTGATTTTTACCTTAAATCGAACTTGACCTATATGTTTTGATTACATGTATGTACATGCGTATAAAATATGAATCTTATACACTAACCTTTCAAAAGACAGACTACGAATGGAAACCATTATTCGTAAAAAAAAAAAAAAGTTAAAAGAGGGCCATGAAACCCATAATGATTGGTGGATATACCCTTAATCGGACTTGATCTATGACCTATCTTATAATTATATATATATGTATATAAAAATATGAATCCAATACACTTATCTTTTCAAAAGATAACGAACGCAAACATTTATCTACGTAACGACGGAACCCACGGACGGGCGTACGTATGGGCATCGGTGATACTATATGCCCCACCATTGAAAATTGCGGGGCATAAAAAATCTCAATCTAGCAAATTCTAGTTTGACCTAAGGTGGGTTTACACGGCGACATATGTTGCATGACACCTGTCATGCAACAATATTTGTCACCATATAAACACCACAAATAGTATGTGGCATAACTCAAATATGATGTATGCAACATGTCTAACCGTCTTAACCATCTTGACTAAAAATAAATGTGTAATGCAACATTTGTCGCCGTCTAAACCCACCTTTATGACACTTGTGTAGCTGTACCGTTCTGGTTATTATACATTTATGCACATGTCGATTTATCAATGTAAGCCTTGCTAAAAGTCAAAGTTCTGGAAACCCACAAAAAGTAAAATTGTTGCTTGTACAATATTATGAAGGATTTCCGGAAGATCACAGTATGATTCAAAATCCTTACTTCACTTGACACATGACTAACAGATTGAAATCTACAGTTGACTTTTTTTTATCTCAAACATTGATATTTCAAAATACCCGCTTATATCAAAGAACACAGTTTGGACACAATTCCTAATTTTCTTTACATTTCAATCCCTGTTTTATCAGACTACTGGTGTCTAAAAGTAAATTTTCTGGAACCAGAAAATTTACTTTGAGATATCGGTAATTTGAGATGAACTTCGATTTCGAAATGTCGAAAGTTGACTGTTATTCAGCTGTCAAACAGTATAAATACATAATAAACGTTGACTAGTTGCCTACGTTTCGAATCTTATTTGTCTTCATATCCCTTGCAGTTGAAAACAGAATATAAACGTTACTATTGAAATGAGACATAACATTGCTTGGAAACTTTACCGTACTTTCTCAGATAAATAGAGTGCCCACTTTGAATTTAAAAATCTAAAAAGATCCAGTATGCATAGTTGAAAACTAAAGTATGAAATTATCCTTGCAGAGAATAAATGAGGGAATGAATTAAGGATGGAACTCTAACCTTTAGAGTCGCACACACTTTCTGAAACACACCTACTCCATTGTTGTTTATAAGTAGTACTTCGCGTACCCGACCACGTGGACGAGCGGTATAGGTTTCACTTCACTGGAGGTAGGTTTTTCACCGTGAACTCCTACTCCAGCCTCCAGCGAAGCGATTAGTCCTGCTATAGCACGCTTGAAACAGAAGCGGAATTGTGCCACAACGTGCAAAATGGGTACTTAACGTATAAGCAACCAGCGACTACTCAAACCAGTTAGTGATTCAATGAAACCTCTCGGCTCTCTGAGACAGTATTTCAGTCTATATCTAGCCGTCTCCCAGAGAGGAAGAAAGAAAAGAGATATAATAGACGAGAGAAAATCCAAACAACCCTCACACGCACCTACTGCAAATGACCTATTATTGTCCAGAGTAGGACCACACTGAAAGTTACCCACCGCTTTTGCCCGACCGCAACCACCCCCTGCATGTCTTTCATGAACTTTTGTCAATTTGTTTGTGTGTTTCTTTCCCTTTTGGTTTAAGGGGCGGGTGTGGAAGTTGATTGTATTGCCTACCCGTTTTACTTTATATGAGAAAAAATCAAGTATATTTTATTTGTTTACAGCGGGAAACTTGCGCAGACTGAAGTGAGATCAAAACTTCGAATAACGGAGCGGCACATGAGGCAAAAAAAAAATTATTTGTTTGCCCTCTCCCTACTTACCCAGAAAAATCCTGCATACTCAAAATTTATTGACATTCTAGACTAAAAGATTTGTTTTCTTTTTAAATTTTGTTACATTTTAATTTCCTCAGGATTCTAAGGTTCTGTCTTAAAGGCCTCATTGCTCTATCAGCATGAAAATTTTTATCAAGAGGTATCGCTGAAAGCTTCTCACTATAATAATGTAAACTTGAAAATGCAGTTCAAATTAAACCATGCAGTTGCTTGAAAGAAATTGCATCCAATGTTTCAAAGCCTGGTTTTTCTGCCTTGTGTCATTTCCTGATTTTCATCAACATCTCTGAAATCTTTAAAAAAAAGGCCTACCGACGTACTCAAAATTTTAAGACTGGGTAGGGAGAGGGAAAGCCAAACTCTGGATTGTTGAAATTTTAAAGATTTGAACTCCAAATATGTCACGAGGTTCAGTCACAAAACATGGAACTTTGATTACCGAACATACGGTAAGCATCTCGAGAGTAAAAAAGTTCTCTATTGATGAGAATATGTATCGGTTCTGTTGACCTCATTCTCTTGGATAGGGGACTTTCATTACTTTTGCTTTGTGTTAATGTTGACATTGTAAATATTTTATTTGTACTGACATGGGATCGCTACATAGAAATGCCATACGGGTCGTATTGCCTCGACTGGATACATTCTTCATAGTAAACGATAGCGATTGGCTGTTTTGAAAACAACCATTGGTTGGCGTAGTCTTAGAAAATATTTTCGGCAGTTTGGCTGCCGACCGTTAAAACCTTATTTTGGCACTTTAACTTTTGACAAAATAATGCTCCTAATTTTACGTAAACAGTCACAGTGAACCAGACATGGAGTCTATTTTTCAGTTTGAAAACCATTTATTTTCCTTTACTCAGTGAATGGGAATCAACTGAAATTTTGTCTCCCGGATGAATATTATTGTTTATGGTTTAAAGGCTCATGAAGACAGTATTTCAGTCTATATCCAGCCGTCTCCCCGAGAGAGAGAGAGAAAGAAGAGATACTAGAAATGTTTTTTGACAAAAACAGATGTGCCTCACCTGCGCTTTCCCAGCAGTATCATTTTCCCTAAATGCTGCCAAGTTAAGACCCCCTGTGACCTTGAAATAGGGTCAAGGTCACCAAAATTTAATCACCTCTTTTCCATTTCCCAGTGATGTATCTGTGACAGTTTGGTTCAATTCCATACATCCGTACAGGAGATATGGTGCAGACAAGCCATTTTTCAACACTCTTTGACCTCATGTGACCTTGAAAATTGGGTCAAGGTCACCAAAATATAATCAGTTCTTTTACATTTCCCATTTATATATCTGTGCAAGTTTGGTACAAATCCACCCATCCATTCAGGAGATATGGCACAGATAACGCATTTTTCAACACTCTTTGGCATCCTGTGACTTTGAAAATGGATTCAAGGTTACCAAAATCTAACCAATTCTTTGCTGTCTCCAAGCAATATATCTCTGCAAGTTTGTTTTTAAATCCATTCATCCATTCAGGAGATATGGTACAGACAAGGCATTTTTCAACACTCTTTGACCTCCTGTGACCTTGAAAATGGGGTCAATGTCACCAAAATCTAATCAGTTTTTTGCTGTCTCCCAGTAAAATATCTGTACCAGTTTGGTAAAAATCCATCGATTCCTTCAGGAGATATGGAGCAGACAAGCTATTTTTCATCTTTGTTTGACCTCCTGTGGCCTTGAAAATAAGGTCAAGGTCACCAAAATCTAATTAGTTTTTCACCACGCAGTGATGTATCCGTGCAATTTTGGTAAAAATCCATCCATTCCTTCAGGAGATAGAGTGCAGACAAGAAGCTACGCTGATGCAGACGCTGACTCCCGACGCCGACGGGATCCACACCCAAAACAATATGTCCCCCTTCCCCCATGGTAGGGGACATAATGATAGGAGAGAGAATATATGTCCAAAACAACCCCATCCGCACCTACTCCAAGCACAGTACACCCTTGCCCTATTCTTATCCATATAAGTCGGGCGATTGGCCCTGAAAATTACCCAGCACCATCGCCCGACATGACAGACACTGTGACTGGCAAATCTAAACTTTTCTATAACAATTACTGACTTGTCATTACGACATAAATCTGAGCAGAATTTGGCTTCAATTCTCTTGGATTATTTTGTTTATTTGCAGGTTTTCGAAGCATCAGACTCCTTTAAGATGCAATTGTCTGTCGCCTTTCTCGAGACGCCGCGGTTGAGATGGTTCGTTGGGGGACGCCTGCGCTCGCGAGTTAATTCTCAGGGGCCTCTTACCTGACGTCTGCAGTGACTGTGTCTCGCGGAATGAGGCAATATGTGATGCCTGCGGAGACCTGTCCATAACATTTTTCTTTCTTTCAAGCTTTTGGGTTTAGCGACACTAAAAAAGTTAAATATAGAAACGCCTGTATGTCGCACTACATTTAGAAATAGTTCGTTTATGATACGAGTAACTAAGCTGTGTTTGGAACAGAAGATTGAAAGCTTGCGACTAGTTCCAAAATCATACAATTCCAACTCTGTGTCATGAACTATTGGTAAACCTTTCGTTTTATCCATTAACTATTATTGCCTCAGATCAAGTTCATCAACTTATAATTAAACAATGTTAAACAACGTCTATCATTTCCTCAGCAAAAACAACAAACGAACAACATGAACAAAGAGTACATACTTATTTGATATATGAGCCGCGACGTGACAAAACCAACAATGTGGTCGTGCGTCCAGCGCAGACTCAGATCAGCCTGGGCATCCGCCCAGTCTGATCAGAGTCTTCGCTTTCCGCATGGAGGTAGCTTGGACCCATAGCTACCCTTTGAGCACTTAACAAAGAGTCTGGTCGAACTGGGCGGATGCCCAGACTGATCTGAGTTTGCGCTGGGCGCACGGCCACTTTGTTGGTTTTCTCGTGTCGCGGCTCATTTGATATATATTTTACTTTCTATTTATTTATCGTTTCTTTCTTTCTTCATTTATATTTTTAGGTGAAATGTTGCAGTTCCAAAGAGAGATAATAACATTTCTTTGTTTATTTTTGCAAATCATCTTACTTATACCGACATTGGCCTCTTTGCATTTATCAAGGTGGAATCAATTTCTTTCACTACATATCCTAGATATTAGCCCCCGTCTTGCATTTACCAAGGTTGACTCAAATCCTTTCACTACATATTCTAGCTTCTAGCCCTCCGCCTTACATTTATTAAGGTGGAATCAATTTCTTTCATTACTTATTCTAGCTATTAGTCTGTGACAAACCAAGTTGACAACACGAGAGTAAATGTTTGAGGGATTTTGGCGGTTATTTATTACTGAACCAGTTATCATGTTCATTGTCGCCAACAGTCGGCATTTTCCGTACCCTCGATATCGGTCTGTCACCTATCCGGATGACGGGACTAAATACTTTCAATGTTGTGAAAGAAAGATATTTCAATTGAAAACAGTTATTTTCTAATATCTTGAGTCAAGAAATTTTACCATCTTAAATATACAGTACCAGTAAAGAGGTGGGTTTCTTTTAGTAAAACGAAAATTTCGACTCAAAATTCATAAAATCAACACGTGGTGTTCTGAAACTAAGCTAACGAATTCTTTTTTTCTTTTGGATGTTGAGGACAGCTGCTAGTAAATAAGAGCGTTTAAGTTTGAGCGATTAAAATCCCCCCCCCCCCCCCCCCCCCCCCAAACAAAAAGGATAGCAACTTATTGATACTTACTTGATTGCATAAATTTATAATACAGTCAACTCCCGATATCTCGAACATTGATATCTCAAAATACCCTCTTAAATCAAAGAATATATTTCCTATTTTTATTAACATTTCAACTTCTGTTATCTCAAACTACTGATATTTCAAAGTAAATTTTCTGGTACCAGAAAATTTACTTTGAAATATCAGTAGTTTGAGCTGAAATTTGACCTCGAGATATCGTGAGTTAATTGTAGTGTTTTTTTCTCTGATTCTGGTACAATTCCGAATTGTTACTTCTCTCTGCGTAAATACACTTTGTTCTGCGGGTAGAAAGGTGGTCAAGTGCATAAGTCACCGTTCCATATGCGAGAGATGACAACGTCACAGAGTTTTAATCGCTCTTAATCATGTTAGTATATATAGTTTGTGATTGTTTAGATAAACCACCCTTTCCGATAAAAGAGACACTTTGTACATTTGACATATAAACCAACAGTCTAATTATTTATTAGTACTAGTAATAGTGCCAGTTAACTAAACATGATCCAAATGTCATGTCTTTGTGACTTTGTGTCTAATTATCCTGTTATTATCTGATCTTTATTTGGCAGAGATCAATATGCTTTATTTGGATACGGAGATCAGGTTGACCACCAGAAGAGTATAATTGAAATTCTAACACAGTTCCCCTATAAATGCCGTAAACTTACGGTACTCGCTGTCCTTAAAGTCTCCATAGTCCTATCAGCGGTAAAAACGCCTAAATTTAAATCACTGTCAAAAGCGGTTCAACCTTCGCGTTTGATAATAAAACGTGGGTTGATGTACATATATCGAGTCATTTAACTGGCAAAAAGTAGAGAAAACAAGTTTTTGAAAATATAGTGAATCGCTCCTAAAATACAATTTCCTGTTCTGGTTTCCCGTCTAGCAATGCTATATAAACATAGGCGGAGTAGTTATTGGGACTCGCCGCCTGTGCGTTGTATTTTTACCATTTTATCAAATCGAAAGTAGGTCATTTTAGTTGCCAACTAAAATGACCCAAATAAGTTTTAAAACCCTTTTTATGTAAAACTCAAGGATGTTTTATTTGTTTAAAGCTGGCTAATCACGGTCATTTACACTGACAAACTTATAGTGAGAAGCTTTCAGCGAAACCTAGATTGATAAAAATTTTCATGCTGATAGAGCAATGGGGCCTTTAAAACCCTTTTTATGTAAAACTCAAGGATGTTTTATTTGTTTAAAGCTGGCTAATCACGGTCATTTACACTGACGAACTTATAGTGAGAAGCTTTCAGCGATACCTCTTGATAAAATTTTTCATGCTGATAGAGCAATGGGGCCTTTAAGCACGTGAGTCTAATTGCTGAGGTCGATACCTAACTTTGTTACTAATAGAATCTATGATTGGATTGAGGCTGAGACAAGGAAAGCTCGAGCTAGTTTTCAGTTTATTTAGTCTTATGCGAGGCTTGCCGAGCATAAGACTTAAATAAACTATAAACGAGTCTGAGGCCTCAACCCCTTTATTGATTTTTCCCACGCCTATCATATTTTATAAAAAAAAATATTCATTGAATTCTAAACTTCTTGCTGAGGCCACAAACTAATTTCCTATTAATAGCTCTGACGTGTATGTTAATTTCATCTTGTGCGTCCACTTTTCATGACTGACTGCTAATCAGAAATCTACAGTCACACTTAATGCATATCATTAACTTTTTCATGTGCTGCATGCAATTTACACGACAGTTGGTAAGTGGATTGTTGAAATTGGATGTGTAAATGTTCGGGCTCTAGGGTAAAGTCGGGTAAATTCGGACAGCGGGTAATTCGGACATTCACATTGTTTCCTTTATATGTCAGTTGTTTTATATGTCAGTTGTTTTCTTGTCCTAAAATTAACTGGACAAAGAGTGGCAATCCTGATGAGCCGTCTCATCTGGATTTTCACTGTTTGCAATGGTATGTCCGAATTTACCCGCTGTCCGAAGCTACCCGACTCTATCCTACTATAGCATTTTGAGACATCTTTCTTAACCTAGACTAAGATCGCAGGCCTAGATCCAAAAATCTCAAGACAGCTCTAGAAAGAGATATGAGCCGCGACACGAGAAAACCAACAATGTGGTTGTGCGCCCAGTGCAGACTCAGATCAGCCTGGGCATCCGTCCAGTTTGATCAGACTCTTCATTAAGTGCTCAAAGGGTAGCTAAGGGATTAAGCTACCTCCATGCGGACAGCGAAGACTCTGATCAGACTGGGCGGATGCCCAGGCTGATCTGAGTCTGTGATGGGCGCATAACCACATTGTTGGTTTTCTCGTGTCGCGGCTCATATTCTATTCCAGTGGGTGAGAAATTGTGATGAAGCTTGACGAAAACATGTGCCTTCTGTGTAGAGTACTTCCATGTTTTTCCTACCATTTTATATTGGGGGCAACTTTTGTGACTTCCTGTTTGTTTCGACGGATGACGCACCATTTCAAAAAAGGGTCTACTCCAAAGAAAGAATTTGCTCTTAAGTGATGCAGTGATCTTACTATATATGTTACATCAATGCACTTTGACTAAAATATATTGTACAAAGTACAAGGCCTTTGAAGTTAAAACAAATAAGGAAATATGTGTATTACCCATAAGTTTATATGAGCCGCGACACGACAAAACCAACATTGTGGTTGTGCGCCCAGCGCAGACTCAGATCAGCCTGGGCATCCGCCCAGTCTGATCAGAATCTTCGCTGTCCGCATGGCGGTAGCTTAGACCCTTAGCTACCCTTTGAGCACTAAACAAATAGGCTAGTCAATTTAGGCGGATACCCAGCCTGATCTGAATCTGCACTGGGCGCACAACCACACTGTTTGTTTTGTCGCGTCGCGGCTCTATTATAGAGGACAGTCTTTTCATATAGAGTAACTTCATAGAGACTAAATATGTGGGGTAAAAATTTTATGTGTACCGTATTTACTCTAAATATTTAAACAGCTAATATAGACAAAACGTGCATCACCCAGATAGGACCGTTCCTGTCCGTCGGATCAGAGTCTCCACTGTTTGCCAATAGTATTAAAATCATCTTCTTGGCTTATTCGAAATCTTTGATGGGAAACTTTGATATAGAATTTGCCGGTGTGCTAATTTTTAGGGTTTGTACGGTTGCTTCAAATAGCTACTTTTCAGACAGGAAGCCGTTCAGATGCAAACCATTGCACTAATAGCGAAACTAATTTTTACTTATAACAAAGTGTTTAGGAACTGATTGTGTTGCGGCTGCTTTCTTGTGTCTTTCATTCAATACTGTTTACGCATAAACTGTACGTCTGATAAAAACATTGTGATGCTTACCTTGTGCAGATTTATTTAGCAATAAAGGGGGGGGGGGGGGGGGGGGCAGGGGGGGTCCCCTCTCTAAAACGGAGCCTCGGTGGGTTGGTAGGTTAAGCACTGGCCTTGAAATCCCGCGGTTCCGGGTTTGATCCCGCTGGGGGCGGAAATCTTTTCAACCGAAAACTGGGTTCCACTGCATACAGCATTTCATAATCACCCTCCCATCGTTCTGATATGACAGAAATATTGTTGTAAAGGACGTAAAATAGCAAGTCATCGATCATTCATCCATCTTCTCTCAAGATTAATCCCAAATACTGTATCTAAATCAGTTGATGAAGTTCTGCAATAATGTTATTTTCCTTTTTGAAACAATCCCAAAGATCTAGATTCATCTTATAAGACGGTTCTAGATTTTGGGGATAGTTTTGGAAGAGTAAAATCTCCTTTTTACAAAAGAAAAATAGGGCACCGTTGGTTCAAAACATACACTCAAATGGTATAGATGACAGGACTCATAAAAGGTTCACCGTCACAAAACTCAACCCACATAAGAAACAGAAAGAACAAGGAAAAACACAAAATTTAACAACCGACATGGTCTAATCAACAGAAGCATGGAAGAAGAAGAACTGAAGAACTGTGTACACAGAAAAACATAAATGAGAAACGAAAAAAAAAGATCAAAATTGATGTGATAAGACAGCATTAGTTGCATGACGAAGTAACTTAACCTCAAATATTTTCTGTCGTAATTTCTTGCAATTTCATCTTTAAATATCCTAAAATCTGTAACAAAACATCACAAAATCTGTTAAAGTTGCAGACAATATAATTTTTTATACAGAAAGTTATATGCAGCGATGCAGAAAGTACCACACGGTTTAAGTAAGAATGCGCGCCGATGTTGAGAGCGGAAAATTGTAGCGAATTATTATCTATGTAGCAAAGCACTGTTTTGTCGCCCATGATGTCTCCGTCGAGCGACGTCAAAACATGTTTTGATAACATTTGACGGTGAAGTGTCTGTTTCTCAGAAGAAAAGCAATGAAAAGAAGTGCATAGACGCTTGATACAGTCAAAATTATTGTACGCTAGAAGAAGACGCTTGATACAGTTAAAAATATTGTACTCTAGAAAAATGGTTGTGAGAATATAAACAAAATTAATTTGTAAAACGAAACATTTTAGCTTAAACAGATCAGCCCCAGCAGTAATTTACTGAGTAACAGATCACTGGTTGGAGGTCGGTCGTAAAGTAGGTCATATTACGAGCGAGAAGCGCGAGTGATATACATGTATCTACATACAACTTACAAGTAATGGACAAACATTGATTTTTTATATATAACAAATCAGTATCAGAGCTTGACTATTTTGATTTCAACACATAAAATTACAGCCAAAAATATACTGAACATCAAAAGAAACGCCTACAAGTTTAGGTTCAATTTTCTTCTGTCAGCTGATTTATGGTTTTAAACCACGTACAGCAGAAAACACTACTGACGTCTGCCAACAATATACACTTAGCTTCTTGCAAAATTAAACCTTGATTAAAGAGTTATCTCAATTTATCATGAAAAATTCAAAGTTGTTGTAAGAGTTGTATTTCCTTCGGCAGTATAACAAATTGTTTCCAAAACGCGACTCTAATGTGTGATTATGAAAAACAACATCGGTTTTATTACCATGTTAGTCTTCTTAGGCATATGACAGCAGTTTGAAGTTGAACACTTGTCAAATTATCTCCCTTGCAGTTAAACAAATAGCAAATTGGGAAGTCCAATCACATCAAAAGTTCTGCGGTTCTACGAAAAAGTTTTTTGCAGATCTTTTTATTTTACTCTTTGTTAATTCAGTTATTCTCTTCGTATGAATGATTTCTGTTCTTTTCAAGAAATACAGTTTGTTAAAATGTCTATGGTAATCCAATGGTAAGCCAGTGTTACTGTTTCTACTGCCAACTTTCACCTGAGTGTTTCTCTAAAACGCAAGACTCGATTGCTTTGGTTTTTCCGCTGTTTCTTACCCTTGCTGCGGTCGTTATGTCTGGAGAAAATAATTGGCTAAGCATTTTATGGAATTAAAAATTCAGCTTCTGAAAGTATGGTGACTTTAAGTTTAACCCCATCAAAAAAGGAAGCGTTCTGATCCCTAAAGCTTATGGAATATCGATGTGTTAAGGTGCTCATTCTGTCGGAATATCATAAACAAAGCAACTTAAAATGTCTAAATAAGAGAATATACCTGTACCTTCAAATAAATTGGGCGTATACATTGTATGCGTTCTTTTGATGTTCAGTATATATTCCTTCCTATTAAATTCTATCAACTGTTTATTGAATAAACCCGCCGACAATATTGACTGTAACACGCGTCTATGCAGTTCTTCTCTATGCGTTTCTTCCAAACAATAAACGTGGCACCGTCAAACGTTTATAGGACACGTTATCCCGTATCGGCCTCGGCAATTAACCACACGCGCTGCAAATTAAGATTTTTTCGCGAAATAAATCACGATATAATGTTAGAATAAATACTTTTGCTCGCTGTCTGTACAAAAATGATGTAGCAAAACAATGAAATGGTGTACATTTTCACGATTAGCATAAGGATAAGATAAAAACAAGAATCAAAGACACTGAACTGAGCCGCATCACTCAAAATGTTGGCTTAGTGTATCTGTGAACATCGATGGCTCAAACCAGTGTGTGACTCCATGCAGTTTTGCTACCAACTTTGCCTTGTAACAATAGATTCCTCAGGGCCCGTTCATGATATATGCTGGCAGCAAAGGCTCTGAGCAGACTGCGCGGATGCGCACGCTGCTCTTAGCCTTTGCTGTTCGCATAAGTGTTAAACACCCTTCTTGCGCGTCGCCTCTCAAATGATTTTGTCACATTTGAATCACATAACGTTATTCAAACAAATCGCTTAATTAAAGTAATTATTCCCGCAATTTCTCAGAAAATGTAGTTACAGCCTCTTTAATCTAGATTAAGAAACAAAAACGTCTAGGACAAGAAAACGGAGAATAAAGATGCATGCTGGATGTAAACCCGAAGAGTTGCAATAGCAACAACTTTAGCGACATAGGTCAGCAGTGTTGGTTGGTTACTTGGGTTTAACGGCCCTTTAAGACAGTATTTCAGTCTATATCGGGCCGTCTTCCAAAGAGAGGGAGAAAGAAGAGAGAAATGATAGATGAGAGGAAAAATGGCCAAACAACCCCCACCCGCACCTACTGCAAGCACAGTTGGCTCTTGCCTTATTACTGTCCGAATCAGTAGGACGCCCCGGCACTGGAAGTTATACCCAGCACCATCGCATCACCCAACATCCCGTCAGCAATTTTGGAAAGATTCACTGGACCAGAGATGTTTTATAATCAAAATTGGTTTCAGGTAGCCCATCAGGTAAGAAACAGATTTCGTTTGAAAATGTTAACAAATGACGAAGGACAACAGCGCCAGCCTATCCTATAAGCTCCCTATGGCCTTCTCTTTCTGCCGTTGGATTTTCATGTACCAAATCAGTTTGGCACGAGAAAACACTCTAATGGCATATAAAACAACAAATATCCAGGCCATCCATGCATACATGTATGCCTTCAGACAATTTTTCATCAGATTGTTTCTTCTGTTTACTTCTATTGTATACAAGCAATAACAATGACCTTTTCGTCAGCATTCCTGAGGCAAGTATATTCTAATTCTATTTTCAACGCTAAATTTCTCGAAGATGACAAACCATCTAATCGTATTATCCTTGAGAGGCGTTGGAATATCAAAGTTAACGGTCACTTACAGTGGTACAATGACCCCTAGCCCTGATACTCTTAGCGGTACTGCAAATTATCCCAGCAGGCACACAAAGTTGAATCAACGTTGATTCAACGTTGTGACGTTGTGGAGGAGGAGTTAACAAACTGAACAAGACGTATACGTTTCAAATCTGAAACTTGCTTCGTTTACATACAAACGGAAAGCTCTCACTTCAGGGGCACGTTCGACATAATAATTTGGGTAAACTCGAGCTATACCCAGGTATTTCTCGGGCTGCTCAAAGTATATAATTGAGCCACGACACGAGAAAACCAACAAAGTGGTTATGCGTCCAGCCAAGACCCAGATCAGCCTGGGCATCCTCCCAGTCTGATCAGACTCTTAGCTAATCGCTTTAAAGGTAGCTAAGGGTCTACGCTACCTCTGTGAGGGCAGCGAAGACTCTGATCAGACTGGGCGAATGTCCAAGCTGATCTTAATCTTCGCTAGGCGCACAACCACTTTGTTGGTTTTGTCGTGTCGCGGCTCGTTTGCATATCCTCGAGTAGCCCGAACAACACCTGGGTATCTTTCAGGTTTACCCCAGTATGATGCCGAATAAGCCCGAAGCTGACAGATGTTATTCCTTTTCAATTTTTGTTTACAATACACTTGCAAGGTCATACAATATACAATGTAGTCACTCAATCTCATTTGGAAAGTACTTCTCGTCATACGTATATCAATCCGTATACACCCCCTCAAAAGCACAAAATGGCTTCACAAATTTCAAATTTATTGAAACGAATAAAAATGTAAACATGTCTTGTATCACGTCAGATATTCTCAGAAAAGATCAGGAATGATTTAAATTCGGTCAGTATCTTTGCACAAATTACTACAAAGCAATTAGTTAATTGAAAATAATTTTGGATTCAGACTGTCAATGCTACCCTGAACGTAATAGGTCATTTACTCGATATTTATAGTACTCCGACAAAACTTCTGTACATAAGCCTCGTTCTGAGAAAGCAGGTCTGATACGCATGCTTAGGCTAACCTTTGCACGCTGAGGTTCGTCTGGGTATGTTATGTTAGCCTAGACTTTTAAACTGATCCATGTAGGTTTCTGAAAGCAAAATGCAAAAACCTGACAAAACTGAGCATGTGCAAAGACTAGCCAGTGCATGCACTGTTTCACGTGCGCCTAAACAGGTTTTCACATGCTGAAATACCCTTCTTAGATACACCAAGCAATCTATAACATTATACGCCATTGTCAAAGAACCGCTTGATTGCTAGTAAATTGGTAGAGGCAATTTCACAATTTCTAGAAAGACCTCCCTCCCAATCATGTTAAGAAGTATGGCGGACTGCGTCAGAGCTAAAGATATCTCAAAATATTTGATGAGCGGCAAAGAGTCAGACGAAACAATTGTTTTGCTGCAGTGTAGTGCAATTATTAGGCCGTCGCATAAACAAGTGAATACTAATAAAAAGCATACAAAATACATATGGGGCGTTTGTTAGACCATTAGGATGCGTTGTGGGGCCTCGAAAGTTTCTGATCACACACGAACAAAGATGCAATTTCTCGCTTCACAATGTAGAGAAACTATTATCGCGTAATCACAGTCAACAAAGGACGGAAGACCGCGAGAGTGAAGGAAAAATAAAAGCTTCCCGCCTTAATAATAGCGTCAGTGGAGACAGTTAGTGGAAACAAATCGTACTAATGGCAGGTTATACTGGCAATTATCGGATAATGCCTGAAATTATCCTATCAGAAGAAGTCCATGATCTCAGTCACGCTACATGCTTACGGAGACATATTCCTGATTTAAGGAGCATGTCATGCTTATGGCTTCGTATAGATTTTTAATCATAAAATGTGGAGGTGTGAGAGGTTGCTCAATTTATCAGTCTGGTGGAATTTATGTTATGCAATTTATCTTCGATTTTACTTTCTTATAATGAAGCATTTAGTTCAATATAATTGAGCGGCGGCATGAAGAAGGTTGAGTTTAGGCCTGCGCAAACTGTTTACTCAGATAAATCTGCGCATCCCTTCAGACTGAAAAGAATAACCTTTGGCTCTTTAGATTTCCTAGAACCCATTAAGACACTAGGGTCCGACAGCACAGTCGACAGACTAAACTACGCTCATTCACTACGAGAATGGATACCTATATATTCTTAGTTTAGTCTTAGACTAAACTAAGAATAGGTATCCATTCTCGTAGTGCGGAACATCGGTGGGCAAAATTTACTGGACAGGTATTAACAGCATACCGCTTGATTTTCCGGAAGTGAAACAAACTGCATCCTGGTGCTTTGGGTCTGTTGCATCAAAATTAGACAGCATGTTAGACAGTACATGTATTTATGGATCATCAGTCTACATATTCTTAGTGTCACGCCCATTGAAATTCGAATGTCTTAGGTGTGTTGGTTCAGGTAACATTATCACAACCAATGATGACTATCTGCTCAAGTCAAAAGAAGTTGTGCACGAAACATAGTGCTTCCCTTTAAGATCTGACCCTTACTGGAAAAAGGGACTAAATCAAAAATTGCAGAATTGCTCCCCCTGCAATACACTCGTTCCCCTCAAGTGTTCGTTTTGAAAAACTGCTGCGTAATAAATGTCAGACCAAACCAGAAGCAAACACAGGTATGTGGCATAAGGTAGACGGATGGATAGGTGGACTCATGGCCTGTCGTTACAGCCCTATTTCAGTTATATCGAGCAGACTGAATGGTGATAATGACAAGTGTGCAATGGAATCCCGTTAACGGTTGAAAAGAATTCCGCCGGAAGCAGCTTAGTCTAGCCTTTAGTTCGCTGAGCTACTTGTACTGGGCTCTTTTGAATGTAGTTGAATACACTTCTATATTATTGTTGTTGTTATTATTTTTCACATTTTCTTTTTTCAAATGAAGCCAAGTTTGGTGGAGGGTGGAGGGTGAGGCCTGTATTAATTAGAACAACTGCGATACTCTATTTTCTTGTAGCTTGAATCAATGAACCAACAGCTCCAGAAAGCAGAAATTGTATAATTATCATATATATGCTGACAGAATATATGGCTTTCGAGAATCTGTTAGATCGATTCTAGAATTTATAATTACAGGAAGTCCGCCAACAATTCTTTAAGACCGCCGGAAAACGGAGAAAAATAACCGATATAATACTACAAGTTTGTCTCGTTGTAAGGCTTTACCCTTCTGTTAACAACATTAGCTGAAGAATAAATATCGTATGCATTTCATAGCGTTTGAATGAAATAATCATTAATTTGTTTTCAGATATCTGAAGTTTCCTTGAACCGAGGCATTGACTTAAGTACCATGGATAATTTTCAGCTTAACTTTCATTCATAAACTGTGGCACACCATTTTGCCCGCTTTGTTTTAGACATCTGTAAAACATAGCAGTGATAATGATGGAAGTGCTGATAGAAATCAGGGCCCAGTTGTTCAAAGCATCGTTAGCCTAACGAGCTCGTTAAGAGGTCAGCTCATTAAATGTTTTACGACTTTGTAATCAGACAGACAGACAAACAGACAAAACTTTATTCTCTCAAGACATAAAACATGACATATGAGGAAACACATATTCTTAGCAAAAATAAAAACTTGACAGTCGATATTTTGCATGCTATGGTAGTCGGGAAAAATTGTGAAACATGGAAATTCTTTTAATTTAAGAAAAAGTAATCATTCTGTAATATCATAGTCACACAAAATTCAAGATTCTTTAGATACAGCAAAATTGAGGCTATTGTAAACGTCATAGGGGTACTTTTCTGTTTTCTATGCTCAAAAAACAATTACCGAATTTAAAATTGTTAAAGTCTGCTTCACTAATAACAATTCTGTTGGCAATGCCTTTCCATTATTAAATCCAATCTGTATGGACTCATAAGCTAAAATTACTCCGATGCACGGTCGAGTAGGAGGCCGCGAGGACCAGACGAAAAACCTCAGTCCAAACCATTATGATGTCAGAAATTCAGTTTCAATGGAATTCCCATTACACATTAAAGTCTTTTAGGCAGTTTAAGAAATGGCTTTCAAATAAATTCAGTAACAAAGACATTGAGTTTGCAAGACAGTCAAACAGATCTCGAAGAAAATAACAAGAAAGACGCATTGGTATGGAAAATATGGCATCTCAAAAATCTCTATGTTTAATTCAAAAGGAGATAATCTGAAAGTTTTGAAACTTTAAAGGTTATTTTCAGGTTGTGATTACAATGAACATAAGCGTTTAAAGTGTTTTTTGTGCGTACTGGAACTACTGTTTATTGCGAACAAGATAACTTCCTTCTGCGGGTGCGCAAATTGAAGTTCTGTTCTAAATTATTAATTTAGGATTAAGTTAAATAACTCCGGACAGGACAAAAATTTACCAATAATTTTTCATGACTGAAGTAATCAGACGTCTGTCCAACTCGAAAAAATCCATATATACATAACAAATTTGCTAGCCTTGTCGGAATTAAGAAATAAAAACCGTCAAGTTTTTATTTTTGCTCAGTATATTAACATACTATAGCGAAGGTGAAATAAGAATAGAAAATATGTTGATTTTTGCACTAGATCAGGCGACTATACGGACAGACTGACATATTTATTATTGCTCTTTATGTTCATCAAATATACTGATATTTTTGTTGGAAAATTGTGAGAACAAAAATATTGGCATATTTGACATATAGACGTTTGAAATTTGAACAGAAAATGATCTAAAGACGTCGTTAGTTTTGAACAACTGGCCTTAGAAGTGTAACTTGGCTTTTTGGCAGCATGCATCTGTATTTAATCACAGGTGATGTGCGCATTTTCCCTCGTGACGTTAGTTACGCCCCTGTAATTTCGAGCCCCTGCACGATCATACCATTGGAAAAGTGAGATATTTGCTTACAATGGGTACGTCTTTATTTCTCAACTAAACATTTTTTCGAGGCACAGCCTCGTATTATTTCGATATTGTTCCACATTTCACAAGATTCCATTGGTCAAATAACGCGTATGTCAAAATTTAGCCAATAATATCAAAGGTCAATGAATATTTAATCTTCATTTTTTCTCGTCGTACTGCACTTTGAATACTAACACTCTGTCTTATATTTTACAATAGAAATGTTATCGAAAATAGACTCAGATATTTAAAACTTTCTTTCTTCGTCGTAGATCTACTTTCGAATTCTTCTTTCGGTTTAATACAACTAAACAGTGCAACATGTTGATAACTATTTTGAAATCAGGTCAATTTAAGGATTGACCGCGGTCCATTTTAGAATTCCAAATTGGACAGCTCAATTTTGAGATAGGTCACTGTCGCTACCCAGTGTCAAAATTACGGTTGTGGGTGCCTACCGACAAAGCTTACTTATTCATGAAAGTTATTGTCAAATCTTCAACTAGAGACACTATATACTAGATACTATACTAGCCAAAACTTCTAACCGACCACTTACATTTCATCGAATTTCTTCAGAGCCCCAAACAATCTTACAATTCTTTTTACATCCCTAAATAGGCAGATATGTCAATCAACTCAGGCATCAAAAGGTGTTACAAAATTCTTAACATTACAACCAGAATATGCCGATGAACAGAAGTACCCCCATTTGTAAATTTAACAAAATTAAGCATTTCGTTACAATTTGTGAAAAATCACTTTTTGAAATATCCAATTTACGTGAGCAGAACCACTTCATTACTAAAGCAAATGTCTGAATAAGCAGATTTATGCAATAATGAACACTCTTCCTGCATGACAGTGGCCGCTTTGGGTCAAAATGTTAAAACGTACCCCATCACTCAATGCAAATTCTTGTTAATTTTGAAAATGGGGTACCCGTCTTCATCTGTGACTCCTGGATACAGTACACTAAATAATGCTTAATCTTTCAGTGGTATGGTTTACCGACATATTCGCCTATCTGTGGCTGTAATCTGAATTGTGAGATTGCGAATAGCATTGAGGAAAAATGATAAAAACTAAGTGGTCGGTTAGAACTTTTGACTAGTATATACTATGCACAATAAATATAGCAATTTTTTGTATGTATCAGATCCACCATATTAGGAGTTTATTGTCACTTTACTGCATAAAGATACAAAGGCCGATCATTCGAGAAGGACGGGCAGGTAAAAGATTCAAGATTGTTCAGTTGTAGCGTTTGAACTACCGTGACGTCAGTTTTTATGACCGTTGTATCTGAAGGACCTTTTTGATCATGTACAAAAGCCAAAACCATAATAAGGCGGCTGGATTGCTGTTAAAACAAAGGAAAACGCTCTAAAACATTTGAATATGCTACGAGTATGAGGTTTACAAAGTTCGAAAATTTGACGTTTTCCCTTGTTTTTACGTTATCGTCATAAAAAGTTGTTTCTAATTGGTATTTCTTGATTCCCTTTCGCGTGTATGATTGTTTGGTATCTACTAATATGATAACGTAAACAATTTAGAAAGAAAATTCTTCCTGGTTACTGAGCATAAGTCAAAAGTCTCAGACTAACGTCATCATTTTCTCACAGTTACGTTACACTTCAATGAAGAAACTTCACAGTTAAATTAATCGTGGTGTGACCTTTCATTTTAGCCTACTGGTTTTTCTCTGTTTTCATTTTGCATTGAACTGAAGCACCCGTGAATCATTGCTTATTGGACCAAATTATAACGTTTTAACGTCAATTGTGCATACTAAGATTCGTCAGTTGTTAAGCTTAACCATATCTTTTACACATTCAATAGCTTTGACAAGAAAACTGGGCATGAAAATGATGAGAAAGACCGTACAAAAAATTACATGCTTGCCATTTTTATGTTGCTTTTAAATGGGTGCGAATTTCGTCTGATGATCCCTTCTGCGCTTATCGCCTTTCCCCAATTTCGTTTTTGAAGATGACTTCTGTAATCCTATGGTATCCTAAGTTGCAAAATATAAAAAATTGCTAAATTTACTTTGCATAGTATATATAACAAAACACACTTCCATTTAATCTGCGATTTTTCCTGTTTCGGATGTACTTGTACACAGACATACTTCCATGGTTCGACAGCCATTGTTACCAACCAGAATGTGCTTCCTCGGTAGACGAATATATTCTCGATTGGTTGTTACCTTTTGAGGAGTAAATTTGCTCTCCCTGACACGGCACACCTTTTTTTCATTAAGAGTAGCCCTCCACCCCACACCCCACCCAGCACACACACCACACACACCTCGACAGAAAGAAAGTTAATAATTCCAGATCACAGTATTATATCTCCCCCCCCCCCTCCCACCTCGGCAAAACGGAAGTAAATTATAAATACTTCCGGGTCAGAGTATTATATCTAGAAGATGCATACCTGTTCCACTTAAGGATGGGGACATATTCAGTGGAAACAACTGTCATTTTCATTTTTGCCAGTCTACACAATGGATGTTATTGACTATTAAAAGAAAGAAGTTGCGTCCTTAGTAGCAAATTCTTTCCTTTAAGAATAGACTCCATTTTAGAATGGCTTTATATGCTGGAAAACAAGAAGTCCCAAAAGTTGACCTTTTATAAAATGGAGGTGTATCTATATACCTTAACTCATTGTACATGCAGAAGAACAATTCATTACATGTTACGAATGACGGCGACAATTAAGCAAACACGCATTTGAGCCCGCATATGCCATTTCTAGTCTCAGTGAGAGTTTAAACTGAATTTAATTTCAGCCTGTAAATGTTGGCGGATGACGTACAATAGATATAAGCTGTATATAGGAAACAGTATTCATGCACACGTAGTACGAAATATATTCATTCGCCCTTAGCCTTATTTCTACCTGGCTTGTCCGCGCATCGAGTGTGTAGAATGGATGAAGCAAAATGGAATGATGCATGTTTAAATACAATTGGTGGATGGACAAACTTTGAAACAGACGGAAATAAACTGGAGCTAAAATACATGCAATATATCACAGCTTATGCAGTATGCGGTGGAATGATAATATAAGTTCGCAAACAATTTCATAGCCCACTAGTATACCGCTTCTGCACGCTTTGATACATGTACTGCTTTTCATACAATTTTATGCAATAACTATACTATTAACATTGCTTGGCTAATGTGCAGAAAGGTGCGGGTTTATATCCCAAACGGGCAGCTAGCGACCGAAAATCTATATTGGTACGTTTTCGAATTAGGGAAGGATAGGGCAGCGACAGAAGCGGGATGCGCTTCGTCATCATAGTGAGTGAACTAAGATTTAACGTCCCACCAACACATAGGGCATACGGAGACGGGGACTTCTGTTTTAAGTCTCATCCGAGAGACCGGAGGAGTGGGGAATCGAATCTGCGATCCCTGGATTGGAGTTTAGCGCGTAAATACTACACTACCGCTGCTTCTTTCGTCTTTCATATGATCTGTTTCTAACATCCATTGCCCCTACGGGGGTGGTTGGTTGGTGCTGCATATAACTTCCGGTGCCGGTGCGTCCTACTGATTTGGATAATAGTAGGACAAGAACCTACTGTGCTTGCAGTAGGTGCGGGTGGGGTTGTCTGGGCATTTTTCTCTCGTTTATCATTTATCTCTTCTTTCTCTTGGAGACTGAATACCGTCTCAAAGGGCCTTTAAACCCAAAACAACCAACTAACCACTGCCCCTACGGCCATAAGCCTATGGGAAACCTGTACCTGTATGTCAGGGCGGTAAATTACATTCGGAATCTCGAAGTTAGCCTCTTGCGTCTTGATTCACCAATGTCTAGATAGATATTTAGACCTTGCTGAGGCAGGATGCCGAGCATATTAAATGATTCCCGGGGTGAGTGATATGGTTTTAAGGCACATCAGCGTAAAAAAGGATATTTCGCGCCGAAAGCGCTTTAAAAGAATACCTTTGTTATGAAAAAGAACAGCATTAAAACTGACAGGAGTGTCTGAGCAAACAGTGTAGATCTGCGCAATTCTGCTATTCCGAACACAGCTTCTGACACATCAACAATAAGGAAAATGTATACACTTTTAGGGGAAGCTACTCCCCCATTTTCATTATAAACTTTCCTTTAAATGATGTCAACTCTTAAAGAAAAGAATTTGCTCCCCTAGGAGCAAATTCTTTCCTTTTAAGAGTAGAATCCATTTAGGAAAGGCTTCGACGGCCTTGGAAGCAGTCTGGAAAAGACAAAGTTGTCCCGGTTCCAAAGTCGTTCGGAAAATATGAATGTGTACCAATACACGTTTAACGTTAATAGTTCAAATTTTAGGCGACTAAGCTGTGCCAACATTTTGGGATAAATATGGTATATTCAACAGATCACCATACCTCATTAAGATGGCATTGAAGTAATAAATGAGGTGGAATTATTGGCAGTGTCCCCCACCGCCTTGCGGTTGACAGCTGCCCTTCAGGGATCAAAATGATGTTGTTAGGAAAATCTATTATTACCATAACAGCCTAAACATAGGGACATCCTGACCAAATACTGACTTAGTCCTTAAATCCTAGATTAATTTTGTTGTCCATGGATTGGTTTCTCTACTGCTGGGTAGAAAACTAACAATGCAGAACCTTCAGAATCATCTTTATAGGAGGATTCTGCTCAATTTTCTTAGGTACTTGCTTCCAAATATTTGGGGTCATCACGGTACCTGATAAAAATGAAAAAAAAAAAAAAGAATCTATTGTCATATTAAATTACATGATACAACGTATGACCTCTTTTTGCGTACATGTACCATATAATAATCATTCATGTACAAAAAGGTTTATCCTTGAAATGTCAACCTGCTTACGTGGTCGCCAGTACCAATTATCACTCTTATGTTCAAAGTCTTTGTTCATTACCACCAAATGCAGGCAAATTCTAAGTTACATGTAAACCTTCTACATGCTAGAACATCCTTGAAACTGAAAATTCAAACTTTTGCAAATAGTACAAAACTCATATTTATGTTTATCACATGACGTCGCTGTTATTCAGCAGATAACGTCATGTCATAAAAATTGGATGACCACACGTGTTATAGCACGTTGGCACGTAAACGTAACGTCATTGACAACGCAACTGAAACAGTGCGTTTTCTTATTGAAATAATGTTCAGTTTGAAGGCGTTAAAATCCATTTTAAAGGGTCATATGATAAACAGAAACTTACACTCGTGGCCGTTTTATATGAAATTTATGAAACGAGCCTTCTCGTTTCATAATTTTTATATGAAATGACCACTCGTGTAAGATCCTCTATATGTCATAACTGTTCTTAATTTTGCTTTGAAGTGAAAAAAAATGATTCAGTTACCACAAAATTCCTGAAAGTGACCAAACCGAAATTTCGGTTCGGCCATATTCGGGAGTTTTAGAAGTTTCGATTCGGCCATACATTCAGGGTTTTCAGCATAGGGTATGTACCAGATCTGATACCTTTACATATTTATCAGTTTAATAGCATTGCTATGTTTCGAGTACCTATTTCCAGAGTTTGAATTTAAAATTTCCAGGTGGAAAGGGAACCGCTCGTTTACCAGGCGTGGTCATATAAAATCATGCCGTTTCCACACTGCGCATGCTAAGACTGTCCTGTGCACATACAGATTTTGGTTTGATGAGTTTCATGTTTTCTGACTTATGTTGTATAAGAGATGTTGGAGCTTAGATCAGTAGGTTATGCGCCGGCATGCTGACCTAGCGGTCTCGTGTTCGAGATCCGCTAGAGGTTCGAGACCCGCTGGAGGTGGAAATCTTTTCAGCCGTCCGTCAACAGGTTTTATAATTGCAAACAGTCTCTCATTATTACCCTACACAATTACATCTTTGATCTTTGTATCTTGATATGACTGAAATTCTGTTAAAAGGTACGTAAACTGTCAAGTCATCCATCCGGTCTACATGGGATGACGAATAAGAAACACAATACATAAAAGCGCTAAAATGACACAAAGACTGCACACTTTTTCGATGGCTCCGTGTTCTAGATACTCAGTCATATGATAACACTATAGACTTTTAAAGTGCCACAATTTTGCCAACAGCGACAGTTGTTATTCTTTTTAACCAGAAAATTTAATGTAATGTATGTTTACTTGCTTAAATCTAGTGAGTTGCTGTCATTAATGATGAAAATACCTTTGTGAGAAAATAGGAGATACAGTACAGACAACATTCAAACTACCCAGTGGATTTCACCGCTACCGCCACGGTAATTGAATGGTACCGCCTCGGGAATGCCCCGTGAATGACGCGGGAACGCCGCGGAACGCACCGCTGTTTCAGACCATTCCATTCCATTGGGACCGCTGAATGGAATGGTCACATGTAAAAGCGGATCATCAATTATTGGACGAAATAATTATTTATTCATTTTTCTGCCGTTGTCAAGTTTAGCAACTTTATATTATATTCGCTGATGTGTTATTGATTTCTAGAGTTTGTCTGTTAGTTTTTTTCCTATTTGATTTTTTTTCTGCTTCTTTCTTGTATCACTCCTACTTATATATTTTTGTTGTTAGATATATTTTCGGCGAAATAATTACATTACGTACCACATTACACACTCTTACATAATACTTTCTCAAAGGCAACGCCTCCTCAGAAAAGTTATCGATTGACAGTCAACAAGTTATTTTATCGATGTTGGTTCAATTTGCGGGATGTGTAGGTTTTCCTGGTAATACACACTCCAGTTGATAATCGGATTATATCACCTGGCCCCTATTGTCAAGCCACGCAATTTTATTTTATTTTCCCGTTAGGATCTTATGATAAATTATTATTATTATTCTTATAATAATAATAATAATTATTATTATATTATTATTATTATTATTATTATTATTATTATTACATCTGCTTCTTGTAATTTTTTTTCAATTTACCGAATGGGCACAGTTATCATAAAAATAATCACATTTTATTTATTTTATTAAACAGACACGATACTCCATTATAATAATAATAATAATAATAATAATATTATTATTATTATTATCACCATTATCACATCTCCTTCTTTTCTTTTTTTTTCCAAATGAGCACAATTATCATAAAAACAGTCATGTTTTTTTTCTGTCTTTATTAAACAGACATAATGATCTATGACCCAGAATGATCCAGTCGAGCATTTCGCATCTCTCTCTCTCTCTCTCTCATATCACATAAAAAATCACATCAAAATGGTAACTATCAATTTCCGTCTCCGTTTTCCATTTTATTTTATTTTTTATCAAAATTTACTCACCTTTTCCATCTGTCTCTCTCTCTTTCTATCTCTCTCTCTCTCTCTCTCTCTCTCTCTCTCTCTCTCTCTCTCTCTTTCACAAAGTCTTTCTCTCTGTCTGTCTCTTTTTCTCTCTGACTTCTCTCTCTCCCTCTCTCTCTCTCTCTCTCTCTCTCTCTGACCAAATAGAATAAATCATTATATAATATTTTAAATATACATATATTGCATGGCTTTGATCGCTTATCTTCTCTCTCTCTCTCACTCTCTCTCTCTGTTACACCCCGCTGTAAGCGCATCATAATGGTAATCACATGCTTTCATCTCTATTCTTCTGCGATGCATTTTTTCGTTTAGGTTTGATTTGTTATTCCACATTTTTACTCTCTCTCTCTCTTTGTTTTACACCCGACTGTAAGCGCATCATAATGGTAATATCTTGCTTTATCTCTTTTCTGTGATGCATTTTTTTTCGTTTACGTTTGATCAGTTATTCCACATTTTTACTCTCGCAATCTCTCTATCTCTCTCTCTCTCTTACTGCCCACTGGAAGTGCATCATAATGCTTATCACTTGCTTTATCTCTATTATTCTGCGATGCATTTTTCGTTTAAGTTTGATCGGTTATTCCACATTTTACTCTCTCTCTCTCTCTCTCTCTCTCTCTCTCTCTCTCTTACACCCAGCTGTAAGCGAATCATAATGGTAATCACTTGCTTTATCTCTATTCTTCTGTGATGCTTTTTTCGTTCAGGTTTGATCAGTTATTCCACATTACTCTCTCTCTCTGTCAGTCTCTGTCTCTTACATCCCGCTGTAAGCGGATCATAATGATAATCATTTGCTGTATCTCTTTTCTTCTGCGATGCATTTTTAGCTCGCCTGAACGAAGTTCAGGGAGAGCTATTGTACTACCCCGGCGTCGGCGTTGGCGTTGGCACCGGCGTCGGCGTCGGCGTTAGCAAAATGTTAAAGTTTTACTTTAAAGTTTTTTATGTGATGGGCAAGGCGCTGTAAGAAGGCGAGCTATCCTGTCCCTGTGGCAGCTCTTGTTTCGTTCAGGTTTGATCGGTTATTCAACTTTGTTACTCTCTCTCTCTCTCTCTTTCTCTCTCTCTCTCTCTGTTACACCCCGCTGTACGCGAATCATAATGGTAATCACTTGCTTTATCTCTGTTCTTCTGTGATGCATTTTTTCATTCAGGTTTGATCAGTTATTCCACATTTTACTCTCTCTCTCTCTCTCTCTCTTACACCCCGCTGTAAGCGCATCATAATGATAATCATTTGCTGCATCTCTATTCTTCCTCCATGCATTTTTTCGTTTAGGTTTGATCGGTTACCCCACATGTTTCTCTCTCTCTCTCTCAGACTCTCTCTCTCTCTCTCTCTCTCTCTCTCTCTCTCTCTCTCTCTTACACCCCGCTGTAAGCGCATCATAATG
Source organism: Ctena decussata (assembly GCA_963989385.1). Classification (NCBI taxonomy): domain Eukaryota; kingdom Metazoa; phylum Mollusca; class Bivalvia; order Lucinida; family Lucinidae; genus Ctena; species Ctena decussata. The sequence goes on along the minus strand of OZ022507.1, from coordinate 31,677,106 downwards.
GTAATCACTTGTTTTATATCTATTCTTCTGCGATGCATTTTTTCGTTTAGGTTTGATCCATTATTCCACATTTTTACTCTCTCTCTCGCTCTCTCTGCTCTCTCTCTCTCTCTCTCTCTCTCTCTGACAAGCCAAAAAGAGTGACAGATCGTTTGTCTTCATTCTGATGTGTTTTATCAATTTATAATATTTTATTTTATATATATGATAATCATTTGCTGCATCTCTATTCCTCTGCGATGCATTTTTTCGTTTAGGTTTGATCGGTTATCCCACATGTTTCTCTCTCAGACTCTCTCTCTCTCTCTCTCTCTCTATCTTACACCCCGCTGTAAGCACATCATAATGGTAATCACTTGCTTTATATCTATTCTTCTGCGATGCATATTTTCGTTTAGGTTTGATCCATTATTCCTCATTTTTACTCTCTCTCTCTCTCTCTCTCTCTCTCTCTCTTTGCTCTCTCTCTCTCTCTCTCTCTCTCTCTCTGACCAGCAAAAAAGGGTTACAGATCGTTTATCTTCATTCTGATGTGTTTTATCAATTCATAATATTTTATATTATATATATATTTTGCATGGCTTGATCATTTATCCACTCTCTCTCTCTCTCTTTCACCCCGCTGTAAGCGCATCATAATGGTAATCATTTGCTTTATCTCTATTATACTGCGATGCAGTTTTTCGTTTAGGGTTGATCCACTATTCCTCATTTTTACTCTCTCTCTCTCTCTCTCTCTCTCTCTCTCTCTCTCACTGACCAGAAAAAATTGTTATAGCTCGCTATCTTCATTCTGCTGTGTTTCATCAATTTATAATATTTTATTTCATATATATATTTTGCATGGTTTGATCATTTATCCCCTCTCTCTCTCTCTCTCTCTCTCCACCCCTCTCTCTCTCTCTCTCTCTCTCTCTCTCTCTTTCTCTCTCCACTTTAGTGCAGAAGCTAGTCCTGAAATGTATAACACTGTGCAGATAACACGTGTGACATCTGACATGGCGTGAGAATACGCGTCTTTGGCATCTGGAAATATACACAGTCTGGCTCAGGGGAATAATCCAGATCAGAATGTTGCTGAAAAACCAGCCTGAATGAGAAATGAGAAGGCAAAGTATACTTTCCATGCGAATAAAAAAAGAGATGAGGTTGGTACTATCCTCTAATTTTTAGAGTGAATGGCCCAATATTAAGAGCAAATATTTGTCAACGGTAAAACAGAGGCCCCAAATGGGGAAACTGCATTCCATATTGCACGTTGTGTCACATTTACTTGATAAAGTGTACACGCTATCCCTTCGCTGGAAAATGTGTGTGTGTGTCTGTGTGTGTAGCATCGGCCGTGTGTGTGTGTGTCTGTGTCTGTGTGTGTAGCATCGGCCAGTGAGGGGGACCCGGGGAGGGGGCTGGCTAGCTTGAAAAGCATATCTGAAGACGGGAGCGGGAAGGGGCTGGGGTTTGAGGCGTTTTCAGGGTCGTTGTGTGTCAAGCGTATTGAAAGTTAGTTCTTTATCCTACAATATACAAAACTATGCTCCGCATCCCGTCGCGTCTGTTCTTGTTTTACATTACAGAATCTTTTCTTTTCTATAATTTTTATAAAGATGTTCCTCAGAAGGCTCAATGTAACAAATCCGTAGCAAAAATCCCCTGGCACCCAGTCTGTCCGTGTCGTGGTTTTAGTTTGCTGGTGCTCACACATTTAGCAGTCTGAGCAGTGTCATTTATGTTCACTGTACATTTCTTATGACCCGATTGAATGATGTTTCGAGCTTGACAAACAGTACAGACGCGCGGACTGATTACGGTCTTTACTGTTGGCACATATGCAAGAAGACCCCTTAATTGTGCAGTCAGAGAACCATTGCTTCTCATATTTTTTAAATAGCATAAACTAATCCCTTTTGGGCACTTACATTCTGTTTATTTTTGTTTGTTTGTTTAATGCAGCGAGGCTGGATTAAGGTAAATGGGTACATTTTCACGGGCAGATAACTCTACTATTTTAACTCTCAAAGCAAATAATTTGCACCCATAGTAGCAAATTCTGTCCAGGAATAGACATCCTTTCGAAGGAACTCCTCCCGGAAAAAGGAAGGAAGACTGGATGCTGCTCCCTAGTATGAAAATGATGGAAAACATGAAGCTGTACCCATACACCTATTAATGTGTTTATACCTCACTTTTGTGTCACGTAAATGTCTACCTCAAGGCCTGACGCTGCATTTATCAAAATATTTATTCTTAGTTTCAAATCTCTGCATTCCCTGAGACAGTTTCCTTAGAAACTGCAAGGAAACTACCGTAGTAAACTTGCCAAAGCATAGACTGCATCGCACTATTGAACGGCCTACGCAGGTTGCCTAGGTTTTGAAAATTGCACATGACCTGATCAGACAGTGCACCCTGATAAACAGTTAACCCTGATGGAAAGCAGGCATTTTCTACAAACGATTTAAGTCATGGTCAGAACATATTCGCTGACCAGACTGCATGTGCGAGTCGATTTTTCCATATACTGAATGCGCATGCGCTGGCCAGACTGTATGTTGTTTGTCGACAACCAAAGACTGCGCATGCGTTGACCGTATAGCGCATGCGCGGGTGCATGCGCTTTTTAAGTCATGGCCTGAACAAACTATTATACGCTGGCCAGGATGCGTGCAATGTCTAACAAAAAAGTTTTTAAACATTTTCTTCAGTCGATTTCAGTCATGGCCTAGAGAGATTCCGCATGTGCTGACCAGACTGCATGTGCAGTCCGAACTGCACATAGGCTAAATAGACTGCGCATGCACTGGCTAGATTCATGCCGCTTATCTACAGCTACAGACTGCGCATGCGTTGACCATTCTACGCCTGCACGGCCTTCATTTTCATTAGTATATTCATTCGCTCATGCAGACTTACTGACGCACGCAGCGTTGAAGCGCTTTAACGTTGTATATACGTTAGTTTAACCACATGAGGGCGAATCAAAATTGATTCAAAATTGATTCAAGAAAACCAACGATGGATTAAAGTTGTTTCAGCATTGTTTCAAGACGGTATCTCCTACTACACATACCACCCCCCCCCCCCCCCCCCCCCATCGACAAAGTGCATATTGAAGTGAACTGAGGCTCACGTATGTCTCGGAGACACCTTGAAACAAAATGCTTAGGAAATCGTCAACCTATCCTCTTCCACATACGAGTTATCTTGCGATATTATCAATGCTGCGCATGTGCACGGCTAATTTTTTATCGCGCAGATAATGCAGGGAACTCTAAAAACACTTATATAATCTCCAACATCTTGTACTCAGACTTTACATGTGAGGTTTAAATTCTTCAAATTCTCAGATTATCTCTCTTTGAATTAAAGATATGGCGTTTTTAAGGCATTATTATTGCTGTACATGTAAGTCTTTTCCAAAGGTTTTTCAAAAACATTTTTGTTATGTCAGTTGTTTTCTTTGCATAATAACAAAACTGGAAGATTTGTTGCGCACCCACTAACCGTTACGATTTCCAATTTCTATTGAAATCCCATTGATAGTGGCATTTAAAACAGTCTTTGAAAATAGGATGGATGACTCGTGATTTTACTTCCTTTTCAACAGTATTTCAGTTATATCAGGACAATGGGAGGATGATAATGAAAGGCTGTGTGCAATGGAACCCCGTTAACGGTAGGAAAGATTCTCGCCTCGAGCCGGGCTCGAACCCAGTCCGCTAGTTCAGTAGGCCAGCGCTTAACCCACTGAGCTACCGGGGCTCCTAACAGTCTTTGTGAAGGAATCACAGTTCCCTGAGTTGTCGTTCAAATGGTGTCAATTTTCGATTTCTGGGCAGCTCTAGAGAAAGTTCGTAACTCCGGCAGTTGTCATGGCAACAAATGGAAATTCATGTGTAGTACACACAGTATATTAACACATACGGGTGTGTTTCAAGCAGTGACCTATATAGGTCACTTTAGTTGATAGTGTTGAGTTAAATGTTGGGACACCAAAATACCGATTTTACGTATTTATTTTTTAGTTTACCATCCGCCGTTTATCGCTACAGTGCAAACCCTGATAAGACCGCTTCTACAAACTGGGTACAAACTGATGTTTTAGGGTATTAGGGCACACTACGAAAATGCAGGTTAGCTGGTGCATCTTCGCAGTGTGTCCGTATTTTCTCGTAAACTTCCAATGCCGTTCTGGCCCGAATTAAACCAGCCGTTGTTGAAAACTTTTATAGTAAACCAAATTAGCTACATTGTAGGTAGCCCCCCCCCCCCCCCCCCCCCCCCGAAAAAAGTTAAGCAAGACCATTATTGAAAATTCTATTGCAATGCAGTCTCGTGTTAGCCGTTGGCAAAAAGGGAATAAAGCTCTCCGCATGATTCATAGGTCACGGGTTCGATTCACGTGGCTCGATTTCGGTCGAGTTCAGCATCTGGGTTTTTCTTAATTTATCACCAGCTCACTCATTCCCTCATCGGCCCGAAGCGTGCGGGCGAAGCCTCGGTAGCTCAGTGGGTTAAGCGTTGACCTACTGATCTCGCGGACCGGGTTCGAGTCCCGATTGAGGCGAAAATCTTTCCTACCGTAGCCGGGGTTCCATTGCACACAGCCTTTCATTATCATCCTCACATCGTACTGATATGACTGAAATACTGTTGAAAAGGACGTAAAATCGCAAGTCATCCATCCATCCGAAGCGTGCGCATGACCGAGTCATTCGTGCCTTCGAGTTCGGATAACAGGGCCACACGTTCGAATCTAAATGTTGCTTCTTCATAGCACTCTGCCTTCGTCTTGAAATGACTGAAAATCTGATATAAAGGGTGTCAAACCCGCCTGCGCAGTACTGAAAAAGACATTATGAAGTGCTGAAAAGATTCGAATTGTACAAACCCAGACCGACCTGTACATATGTGCAGTCAGGATCAGAGCTTTACAATATTTGCCAGTCACCAATCATATTTTTCTAGAAGCATCTTTTATTTGCTCGACCCGGTATCACACTCGACCTGGCCATCTAGCGGTCCCGGGTTCGAATCTGGCTGGAAGCGGAATTCTGTCCAACCGTAAACGGATTCCTTTGCAAACAGCTTTTCGTGGTCATCCTCTCATCGTTCTGATACGAGTCGAATAAGTTAAAATAAAAGAGTTAAATCATGTCATTCATCCAGCATTGGATTTCAGGGTAAATATGTCCTAGGAGCTACTAGTATTTCAATTCTCATATCGACGTCCCCCCCCCCCCCCCCCGCCCCCTCGGCACCTCAGTGGAACGAATCCACAGCCGCAGTAACGGGGCGCCGATCTTCCATCCATAAAAATATGTCCCAGTGTTTAGAGTAAGGATTGATACTAGATAATCCCGTAAATTTGACAGAATTGAGCCGCGCCATCACACAAACTGAGTAGAAAATGCGCCAAGCGAAGATTCAGATCAGCCGCGGAATCCGTCCAGTCTGATCAGAGTCTTCACTGTCGGCATTGAGATAGCTTTGACCCTTAGCTACCGTTAAAATTCACAGCGAAATCTCTGATCAGACTGGACTGTTGCTTAGGCTTATCTGAGTCTTCCCTTGGCGAACATGCCTTTTTCTCGTGTCGCGGCTGACTGACAATTATTGTCCGTTACACAATGGGGCTCCATTCGGGGAAATGTGTCCGTTATGAATTGGGGTTCTCTTTGGGGAACTGTGAATATGTCCTGGATAAACTTGGAGCCTTGGTTGGTTGGTTTGTTTTGGGTTTAATTGCTCTTTGAGATAGTATTTCAGTCTATATCAAGCCGTCTCGATAAAGAAGAAAGGAGGCAGAAAAAAGAACACGAAAAGAGATGTGGTAGATAAGAGAAAAACTATCGAAACAGCTCCCACCCGTACCTACTGCAAGCACAGTAGGCCCTTGTCCTACTATTTATCCAAATCAGTAGGACGCTGAGAGTTATCTAGCACCATCGCCCAACCACATCACCTCTCAGTGGCAGCAGGTTGATGGTAGGTGATTGCCACGGTGATTGCAGTTACCCAACGTCGTCGGCGGTGCCAGCTTCACCAAACCGGCAAAGCTGTACATGTTCAAGTTTTACACAACATACGTGAAGTAACGTACCTGATATGCTTTCAGGGACTGTTGTCGCCTTAAAGACAGGGATGGTACTATATAAGGAGGAGGAGAACTTCCACAGTGTCATTCTGTCTCTTGATAACATAGTGTCAACACCTCCAGTCAGCCAATAAAATCATCAGAACTATCAAATCTGGTCCACTGATTGGTGAAATAAATTTTCACACCTTTACCTATACAGGTAACATTACTATGTGCTGGGAACCAGACCCCCCCCCCCCCCCCCCGGCAGAGAAGTACTGTCTTTAAACAAGCACGACTTAACAAACAACGATTTGGGGTTACCTTTTAACTATTTATTTATGTGTTTATTTATTTGAGTTGTTGTTGTTGATGTTTTGTTGCTTTACGTCCACGGTAAACAGCTATGGTCATATCGGGACGATCAGTTAACCTAACCACACTATTTCTGGGCAGGCTTAGACCTCCTAATACAAGCGGTTAACCAGTACTAAGTGCACATACTTTCGCCAGTAACTGGCAATTGTTCTTCTTGAATCAGCGGAAGAAGGAACGAAAGTATGTGGCAAGATCGGGTATCGAACCCGGGACCTCTGACTCTTGAATCAGACGCGCTACCGAATGCGCTACACGGCTTGCCCTTTGCACTATTGGCCAAATAAATATAAATGCAAGGACTGTGATCAGTCAGCCATCCAGCATGCACACCACATTGAATCAGCGTTGATTCAACGTCGTGACGTCGAAGTATGTGGCCCGACCGGGTATCGAACCCGGGACCTCTGGCCTTTGAGTCAGACGCGCTATCGACTGCGCTACGCGACCTGCCCCTTGCCCCCATTGGCCAGATAAATACAAGTGAAAGGACTGTGATCAGTCAGCCATCCAGCATGCACACCACATTGAATCAACATTGAATCAACGTTGATTCAACGTCGTAACGTAGAATAAACGTCATGACGTTGTATCAATGTTGATTCAATGTTGTGTGCCTAGTTGGATGCATGATCTAATTTCTATTTATATGATGCGGATAATGAGTATGCAATGCCTGAAGGCAACTTTTTTTTTCGTGACTCGACAATAATGTAACACAGTTGAAACACGTTTGCACCTGCGCACTCACTGGGAGTCATTTGATGGTAAATATAAATTGATTGATTGGTTGATTTGGGTTTGAGACAGTATTTCAGTCTTTCCGAGAGAGAGAGAGAGAGAAAGATTATAAATGAGAGAAAAATGTCCAAACAACCCCCACCCGCACCTACTGCAAGCACAGTAGGTCCTTGCCCTACAATGTTCCAAACCAGAAGGACGCCCCGACACTGGAAGTTACACGCAGCATCATCGCATCAAAGGGCTCTGTGCACTAAAACGCCTTGTAGGCTCGGACAAAATCTTGCCTCCGGCGAGACTCGAACACGCAACCCCGTGGTCTGGAGAGCTAACCACTCGGTCGCTGCATGACAAGTATGCGAACTACGCATTTCTAGGCCAGCATGTGGACAATACCATGTGTATTCAGGATCAGTTTAGGGGAATCAATGAAGACACCACACTTTAGCAGACTGATCTTGGTGTGCACATTTTACAGTGAAGAACCTGGTCCTAACGGCATGGTCTGATCCAGGCCTGCAAAGTTTGTTATTTTCCTAACAAAGTTTCATCCCGTTTCTTTGCTCTAAGAGGTTATAGTGTGCCAATATTTAGAGTTGCTATTGATCACAGAACCCGTTATTATTGTTGAATGATGTATGAAAAGAAACGAGAAAAAAATAAAAATAACAAAAATATATTTTATCGCAACTTCTGTAAATACCGCACCCAAGGTCCCAAAAGGAAATATCCTCACCCCCGCTTCCCCCATCCAAGAAAGACAAACAAAACCATATATTACATTCCATTGGCAAAACACTTTAAAACAACACCATCTATGTGCTCCATTTAAGGTCCCAATATTTAGAGTAAAATTGACAGGGTAACACAAGAAGCCAATAAACAATAATTATTGCATTGCTTTCATGAGACTTCGACGGTATCTGTGCACCAATATCGATAGTGTAAGATATTGGAACACCTTTACGACTTCACCCTAAAAATTAGAGCAAATGGGGTGGGAGCGGGGGCAAAGACGCAGTTGTCAGTTTAGTGACATAAACGTACAGTTTTTTTAAGTTTATCGATGGACGGTTCGATTGTGAGACTCTTAATTTGGCTAGTGATAGTGTTTTGGAAATTTGGATATAAATACAATGCAGGAGTCTATTTCATATACATCTTCACTGCCTTCCCAACTTTCTGATTTAAAATTTTACTCGTTGATACCTAGCGTCCCATAACACACAAAAGAGCGCAAGCAATGAAGACGCCTCACAGCAGATGTCTCTGATCTTAGCGTCGCATCAGGGCGAACACATTTTGCATTCAACATAGAAAATTCGAGAGAGTAAACGTCAAATTAAGCACTCCTGATGTTGAAAATGGACCCGCCCGTCTGTAAGGTAGAGGAGTACCCTAGGCACTAACGAGTCCACTCCGTAGCCTCTCATCTTTCTGTAAAACAAAGCCATTTTTATACCCCCGACATACGAAGTATGTCAGGGGGTATATAGTTTTCGTCATTCCGTCCGTTCGTCCGTTCGTCCGTCCGTTCGTTCGTTTGTTCGTTCGTTCGTCCGTCCGTTCGTCAACTTTACGTCAAAGTTTTGCGTTAAACCTTTTTTGATTGCTCATATCTCTGTTATTTCTTATCAGACTCTCCATATTTGGTTTATGATATCTCTGTAGCATTGCCTTTGATGTTAAATGTCTAAGCCCCTGGGTTGGGCCCCAGGGTGGGGCCAAGGGTCAGTAATTAGGACTTAGGCATTTTCATTATGTCAAAGTTTTGCGTTATACCTTTTTGATTCCTCATATCTCTGTAACTGCATTGAAGATTTCTTCCATATTTGGTTTGTGATATATCTATAACATTACTTTGGATCTGAAGCTGCAGGGTCAGGCTCATGGGTGGGGCCTGGGGTCAATAACTAGGACTTAGCCATTTGTTGTATAGTTTCGGATTGTAGCTCTATAAATATACTTGGATGGAGCTTAATAATACATGACTATGTTTATATCATACTAGTTTACACATAAAGGTGCTGCTGCTGACATAAGGTCAAGGTCACGAACTTTGAATTATGTACATGTATGACAATAACATTGAGCTTAATAATACATGACTATGTTTATATCATACTAGTTTACACATATAGGTGCTGTTGCTGACATAAGGTCAAGGTCACGAACTTTGAATTATGTACATGTATGACAATAACATTGCAGTTTTGTGGTAAAGGATGCTTTCATTAGGCGGTGACACTGGTCGGGGGTATACGTGAGCCCCTGCTCACTTGCTCTAGTTTGTTTTTATTACCAATTTTTTTCTGCTATCATAAAGTCTCTGAACGGACTGCGCATATGCAGAGCTAGGCTTAACATGCCGTGTTCGTGTATACCGTTAGACCGACTTTCCTCGACACGACGCAGATTTAAACTCTGATTGCGCGCTTCCGCACTGGGAACACTCGGCGCCAGGTGTGTGTAACTATGGTTACGTACCTCTGGGCCATTTTGGTAACGTCGTTACGAGAATTGAAACAGAACAGAAAAGAAATTTTCCCCAGGGCGGATATGATGCTCTCGTGGCTGTTAGCCCTGATGGACTATCCATGACGATAAATCGAGTAAAAAACAACACTAGGAAATTAATATGACATACATACTCATAGACCAGCCTGTGCCCCTACCCAATCTTCATTCCCCGCCCAACGCCCCCTCCCTCCTCCAAAAAATAAAAAATAAATAAAAATGGGCAGAGGTGCAGTCTGCCAATCTAGTGTCAAATGAATGTCATAAACCAAAGGAAGTGTCTCCGGGTACGGACCGTATCCCTAGACCTTTGGTCTTCAGGTACGGAACCCGGAAGTTAATCTAATCGTGGTGTTGCAAAAGCTAATACATGTGACTTATTAAGTAAAATTAGAAGCTAAATGGTAAAAAAAACTTGATAACATCATATAATAACATAAAAAATCTAATGAAAAAAAAAAGAAGAATAAAAGCGGTGAGATTCGAACTCACGACCCGAAGATCAGTAGTCTAGAGCTGTAACCACTAGACTATGAAATTTATTGAAAATAAGGTAAAAATTTGAAAGACATGACAAGATTACTGACTCTGCAAATACCGTTGGTCTCGGGATAGTTTCGTATTGGCAGTGGTCAGGAAAATGATACTTTTTGGTAGAGGGTTAGAAAAAGCATGGTTGCTCAAATAAATTGAGGTTTTTTATTATCTCTTTAATCTGTAAGGTTGTAGGAAGGGTAGTTATTTCAACTGGAACTGGTTATGAAAATTTGCTGTTAGCTTTACTAGTCAGGATCAGTCAGGGGAAACTCCTAAGTAACTGCGAATATGTCGAATCACAGCAGACAACTTCGTGGAGAGAAATAGGCCTGATCACAGGGTATAATCGATTCCGCTAATTTTCGCTTCCTGCAGAGACTGTACATCATATTTGGCTTCCGCCGAGATTCCGCGAACTCTTGCTTCCTGCAGGGATTACTGTCTTCGATCATTGGCTTCCTGCCGAGACTGTCCGCGTGACTGCTTCCTGCCAAGAGCCTCGGCAGGAAGCAGAATCACGCGGACAGTCTCTGCAGGAAGCCATTATCATGTATTCAGACTGAAATAATGAAAAACGTCTAAGGTTATGACCCCATTTGGGATTTTTGTTTGACTGTACATCATATTTGGCTTCCGCCGAGACTGTCCGTGAACTCTTGCTTCCTGCAGGGACTACTGTCCTCGAACATTGGCTTCCTGCCGAGACTGTCCGCGTGACTCTGCTTCCTGCCGAGAGCCTCTGCAGGAAGCAAAATCACGCGGACAGTCTCTGCAGGAAGCCATTATCATGTACAGAAGTCTCGACAGGAAGCAAGAGATCGCGGACAGTCTCGGCGGAAGCCAAATATGATGTTCAGTCTCTGCGGGAAGCGAAAATTAGCGCAATTCCATTCCCAAACTGCTAATATTTGATTGTGTATGGTGAAGTTGCTGATTTTATGAATTTGAGCAGTCTTCAAACCTGTCAAAGTGTGTATTTGCATTGGTTTTCCGGCTGTGATTATTTTGTCTTTAGTGTGACACGATTACTAGAAGTGTGTATTGCTGTTTAATAAAAATGCCCGTTTATTAACTAATCCGAAGGAAGCCTCCCCAGAGGCATATGCAATAATGCGCATATATGCACTCTAGTCAGACTGCGCATATGCGGTGCCAATCATCTTTGACGCAGCCTGATTGTATCTGTACGTCGGTACCATGTTGTTTTAACAATTAAAGCCGTCTTTAGAGTCTATGTATGTCTCGAACAAAATTGTGCATGCTGATCAAATTGCTTGGTATGGTTGCATGTAGGGAATACCTCTATGAAATCCTGCTTGAGCGTATACGGTGGATACCCAGCAAAGACCAGCATGCACATATTAACCTTTTTTCGAGAGTGTACATAGTCTGGAAAAAAATGTGCATGCTGATCACAAACTGCGAATAAACGCATTATTGGAAGGTCAAATTCGCATCAAGAAGACAGGTATATTGGTTAATCGTCCCCAACAATTCTCCTCACCTCGATATTGTCACGCGCGGTACTGAAAATTCAGTTTTTGGATGTAGGGTAGTATTAAGTTTGTTAAAAATGACCGAACTAATATTTCTTTGAATTTCCTACAAAATATATCAAAATATTTGTAAGATAGTGTAGAATACTAGGATAACACAACATTTTTGAATTAAGATCCGTGCTTTAAGAAAAACGTAGAAAACTGAGTAACTTTTGGCTCATTTTCTCTATTTTCCCTATATACTATTAGGAAATGATGGCCATATCAATCAGAGCAAAAATGACCGCATTAAATGTAAACTTAAAAGTTTGAAAAAAATATCTATGTGCAGCTAAAAAAGTGCACTATATTGACCTAACACAACATTTTTCATTTTTTATTCAGGGAAGACAAAAAAAAAAGAGAAAAACTGTCAATGTCCTATCTAATTTAATGCTATTTCAAGCTCACGCGATATCGTCGTTTACAGGTAGATTATACGGGGCTGAGGAAAAAAGTTGCCCATGGTACCCCGAGATGAGGATTGGCTCCGGGTACGGCAGTAAGTTTTCAATACTATGTATTAAGTAATTTTACCCATTTAATATATAGTCAATCCGTTAATAAAATTACTCCTTGTAAAAATTTCATTAAGTCGCCATCTTGCTAGGAAAAATAATTAATGAATAATGTGGTCAAAACGACGTGTTTTTTTGGCATAAGAAATAACACGACGGTTTCGCGCTAACACCAATAATTGTTGTTTTTCACACCTGTTTTGTCCAAATTAATAATAAAATTCAACAATGAGTAACAGTTTTTATTCAATGGACGGACGAACGGCGCCCCGGTATTGCGGCTATGGATACGTTCCGCTGAGGTGAAATTCAATCAATTATATGGCTTTCTGTAATGTTAGTGATTATCTTTTTTGAAGGGGTGAGGGGAAGGCGGGGGCAGCTAAAACCAAATTTACAAAGACGCTCGTAATTACCGTAAATCCCTTCAAGTTGTGTGTCAGGGATTGTAAATTTGTCAGTGCATATACATGAAGTCATACGGTACATTTTCAGTGCCATTTAAAAATACTCATGATACATCTGGGCTGAGTATTTATAATTTGATGCGAGTTGACTTTTGGCAAGCTTATGATATGGGACGCGTTGACTGGTGGTAAGTTTTAAAAAAAATGGGGCGAATTGTCCTGGTCCGAGATTTTGTGGGGCGATTTGTCTTTGGTCCGAGCAGTCCTGATTCCCACAATGCGATATCTGTTAAAAAAGCGATAATACCTTCATAAGCACAAAAATAAATACATATAATAATGAATACTCAATGTTATTTCGATTAAGTTGTGCAACAACACTTGGAGAACTTCACTTGGCGCACATGACTTGTTTGACGAAAGGCATATTTAAGAACGCTGCATGCGTTTTTTAGGCGTCTGTTTTTGGTCTACATTGCTTATCGCAGAAATATTAAAAGATGGATACTTTTTTAAAATAAGTGTAATTGTCTATTTGTGCAGATTATAACAAGATGATAGTTGTTTGCACTCTTCAGAAGTCATTTTCTGCGTGCAATTAGCGGGCGATCAAATAATACACATCGGCCGTGTTTTTCGCAGTTTATGTACATCAGTCAAAATAACGCAAATGACGGACTTGAAGGTTATAATTTTCCTTAGCAAGATGACGACTCAATGATTTTTTTACAAGGAGTAATTTATTAGTAGTAGTATTTCAATTCTCATATCGACGTTGCCCCCGCACCTCAGCGGAACAAATCCATAGCCGCAGTAACGGGGCGCCGAGCGTCCGTCCGAGTAATTTTATTGATGGATTAACTATATTAAATAGGTAAAACTACTTAATACATATACAGAGTATTGAAAACTTACTGTCGTACCTGGAGACCCAGAGTCTCGGGGTACGGTTCCGTACCTGGAGACCCAGGGTCTAGGGATACGGTACCGTACCCGGAGACACTTCCTAAACCAAATGCAGTATCTATTTTATTGTACCTTTGAAGCCTAGACAGCTCTTCATGGTTTATATTTCTTGATCAGACGTGTCCGTCCCAGGATTTATGGTACTTTTTTTTTAACACCACGATCAGACAGCTCGGTCGAATCTCTTCTGTCTGTCGCAGTATGTAGAACTTTACGGTACAAAATATGTCAACGTTTTGCCCGATGTCTGTCCTGTTGACACAATACCTTTTTACGGAGCTTTAGATCCATCAAATTAGACTGCTTCTTTTATTCTATACATTTAAGGCTAACGTTTCGGAAGCTTTATATGATTGTGGACCACCATAATCAAACTGTTCCTGTACGTCTGTTCTCTTCAAGAAGGCATGCCAGTCCCAATGCTCGGGGTTTACCGGTCAAATAGACCATAGCGTCCATACAGCTCAGCTCTAAATAGTTTAATCTATATGGTTTGTTCCGATATATCTTAATCGTTTCAGCTTAACGGTACTTTTGAAGCCATAATCAGACCGCTTCTTTAGGTCTATTATGTTACAGCAAGCATAATTTTACGCTTGAAAAACACATAGTCTATGTCCATTAAACATGCCCTTTCCCAAATCTTACACCTGATCACATGATTCTCTCATCGCAGTAATTATGATTGCGCTATGTCGAAAAATGTGTTCAGTGTCGCCTTTACCTGCATGAAAGATGTGGATTCTTATCTCAAATCTGAAAATTCCAATAATTGGTCTTTAGGGTGTTGTGTAATCAAGATTAAAGATGTGTGGTAATATTGAAATACCTTGTCAGACTGTTCCTCGAGTCTATACAGTTTATTCGTGCATGTCTTTCCCATTTTTTTTGCATTTTACGGTAATTTGAAGACCCTGACGAGACTGCTAACAGGGCGAGGCTTTACTCCACAACCGGATTTTTCTTTTGGACGAAACGAAAAATGGAATTAACCGGAATGGCATTCCCAGAACAATATGGAATGATGGAATGGAATGGTGTGGAATGGTGGAATGGCGTGGAATGGTAATGCCGCGGTAATGGCGTGGGAACGATGGCTGATCGGGACCGCCCCTACCGGTGAATGGCATTATGGGAAGCTTTAATGTTGTCTGTACTGTACATCTTGATTTCCCTAAAGTTCTATTAAAATTTCTGAGTATTTTAGGTACGTTCGTTTTTGGCAAAAACGAATGTACCTAAAACACTCAGAGATTCTTATACTGAAATATTGAAATTAATGCCAAATCTTCGATGAGTAAAATAGATAATACTAAACTTCCAAAGACTTTTTAAATACTCCACGACTAATAGTATCAACGTTAGCATCTATTAAATCTTTAGGTGATCAGTAACGTTCAGTTTTACAACATTATCGAGTTACAATAAATCATTATGATGTGGAGTCGCAGATCTTTGCAAACTTTATTAAAATGTTCGGATTAAAACCCTTTCACAGGATGTCAAATCTAGAAGTTAAAAATGACAGTGTTGTTCTCATTCTTGTATCATTTACTTTGAACTTAGCCATTCCACTTTTGTCGTTGCTCAGTCTGCTTTAAACAAATTGTACATTCACTTGAGTTCTTCAAAACTGTAAAACAGTGTTGGAAAAGTGTTTGGGTCCCTATGAGTGCAAACTGTTTTAGTCGTCAGTTAGTTTAGGTGAAAAGGTTTATGCTTCTTCTTCAACATACAAATACATGTACAAAGCATAGAAAAGAAGGAAATTTTATTTACATATATGCCATTGTTGAACCGAAAACTAGAAAACAGAGAATACTAGACAGATTGAAACAATGTTTTTTTTCGCATACAGTATATACATGTCAGGCTACATGTTGTCACCAAAAGATAGCTGTAAAGCAGATACTTTTCATAATGAGCCGCTGCACGAGAAACCAACAAAGTGGCATATGCGCCAGCGAAGACTCAGATCTACCTGGGCATCCGCACAGTCTGATCAGAGTCTTCGCTGTCTGCATTGAGGTAGCTTAGACTCCTAGCTACTTTTAAGCGCTTATCGAAGAGTCTGATCAGACTGGGCGGATGTTGGTTTTCTCGTGTCGCGGCTCAATTTGAATTGAAATCTGTATTCCACAAGGAAAGCCATTGCCGCTTTAAAACCACTGCTTCATAATCTCAGAAAACCACGACAGACTCTACAATGTAGAAAAACGACTAACACGGGCCGGATTTTATGTACTTGTTAAAGTTATGTAAGACGACATTTTCTTTACCATCTACCGGCTTATTCCAGCTGCAAAGTGGATCCATCATCTTTTCAGCCACTGTCCTGCGTCAGCCAATTGTGCAACTATTTTTATCAGATTTTAAAAAAAGGTTCAACAAGTTGATTTTACTGCATAAACTCTATTGACACCCTTAATTGTATGGGAAGCTAGTCACAATAAATTAGTGTAAGAGTTGTTATTGCTTTGCAGGAAGACCCGAGAATTTCCGTCAGCAATGAAATCAAGCCATAGAAAACTTGACCAGAAGGAAATATAACGGAGATGCAACAAATTACGCTCTCTTAATGAAAGAAGGAAACAGCATATTGGTCATTTCAGATTTAGTTATGGTAACAAATTCAGTCTTGGACATGGTATTCATGTGAGTCCCTGACCGCTAGAGGATGAAGTGCAATTTGATACTACATGTCCCATATGAACAACCATGAATGAAGTTTGATTTCATTAGTTGTTACTTGTCCAGTAGTTCATTTTAAACTATTCTATCATTTAGCAGGCTGAAATGCCCCTAAAGCAAGTGTTTCCTACACTCCAAACCTCGAAGCAACTATGAACACGCTTAGTAAATGCGCAATTTCATACCCCGCACCCCGACTTGAATTTACATATTAACACTTTAAGCACCAGTGACGAACATAGCATAATTTGCAAATCGCGTAGATCCTGATAAGGCGGCTCATGATGAGCCGCCTCATCTTGACCTACACTGTTTGCCCTCTAGTCTTTGAATTCTCAATGCGAAATTGGAAAAGCATTTTTTGAATTTTTGCAGACGTAAATTTTTGTCGTCTGCTTTTTTGGTGCTTAAAGAGTTAAAGCATCTGCAAATATATAGGCTGCTATTCGACTCATATATAACCAAATATAGCCTAAGAACATTTTAGCTGAATAAAAGTTGTCTCAAAACTCCTGAAAATGGCCACACGGACATTTCGTTTAGGCTACTTTCAGGTGTGTTGTGATATTTTCGTCAAAGCAAAATGTATGCACAAACATAGTGGACAGTATCGGATCATCGACAGTATCGGATTGCTTACAAATTCTCACACTTTTTTCACATAAATGAAGCAACTATTATTTTTTTCAATGATATTACAATCATCAAATAAGATCAATACAAAAGCTCGAGGTGAAACATTTGATCGAAACGACTGGTTGTGAAACAAATCAGAGCTGTTGAAAAGCTTGGCCCCTCTTCAACGGTGTTTGCATTTTGTCTTTTGCTCGTTATTCTCAAAACAGTTTTCGATCCTTTATATAGATGATCGTACATGAGTGCTCATGTATTATTGAAGTTATTAAACGAGTCAGGGGAAACGATAAGATGCGAGGCTCTGCCAAGCATCTTATCGCTTTCACCGACGACTTTAATAAATTCAATAATACAGGAGCACGAATGCAAGATTCTATTTATCATATGACACTTAAATAGCATTTTATCAGCAAATTTTGCACTAAAACGTCAAGATTTCGCCATTAGAAAACGCAACATTTTATGGACGTCAACGCATAACGTTACGACATTGCATATTTAATCTACTAGTAGAGTATCGTTTTTAATGCATGGCTTTATTACACTCTCAGATGCGACGTCATATTATGATAAACTATTTTATTATTATGTGATTGTTTTTATGTGTCCTGGCATCTTTAAAATTGCGGGCAATAATTACTAGTATTTTTGTTACATCCCAGCATTTGATGAAGTATAGATTGAAAAGGGGCATCAATGTGCGACAGCGCTCTTTTGCAGTAGATTTACATAAGCGAATGTTTCACAGTAGACACATTTTTCCTCATTTCATGTCGTTGAAGCTTTTTTATTAACTTTATTAGAGATCTTGCACAAAAAGTTGTGAAATCGCTTTATATGCATCTAGTATTGCAGATTAAGTTGCTGATATGACATTTTATTTCCATGTCTTTTTTTCTGTTCTCAACATAAAAGGTTCAACATTATCCCGATCTTTCTCGACACTATTATCCATGGCCTACAGATTTCTTTAAATCTAAAAATGTTCTATCAAAGTTCTTGTATATCTTACTACTGAGGAAATGGCAAACAGTGTAGACAACGATCAGACTGCTCCTGAGGAGCAGTCTGACTGTGTCTACACTATTTGCGCAGGCAATTCTGTCCAAATAAACAGTAAGGTAAACATTTTACATAGGAAAATACAACAATTATCTGCTACAATGGAAAATGATATGAAGAAAAGCTAGACGGAAAAGAAACTGTTTGGATGAAGGTTAAATAGCTTCCTAAAAACAGAGAAGAAAACCTGGTGCAGTGTATGTAAGCATTCAAAATGAAACAAAGTCTGAAAGTAGACACGAGTATGTGAATTGCGACCAAAATGAATGCAAACCTTGATCGTAAACTTTGTCTATTGTGCAAAAAGTGGTTTGCCAGAAAGGTTTAGATATTTGAGTATTCAAAATCATTTTTTCTCCAAAAGCTACTGCTCACCAATGATAGATGAAACCAGCATAAATCTGAAAAGTGGTTTATAATTAAATCAAGTGTAGAATTTACACATATTTAAATAAATCTGTTGATTTTATTTAAATAAATCCTATTTGCATATCATGTGTTGCATGTAGTAGTTCTGCTGTTTGTACATGCACAGTATGTACTTATGCGAATAGAATATTGTTTAAGATTACTAGTAATACCAATGCTACGTTAAAATGGCCATTACCATTAAGTGGCAAAGTGATGTCAACATGAAATGGCTAACAGAAATAGCTATTACCTGTAAATTGGTAAAAGCCATTTTAATTTCAAAATCGCTTAACCAGTTGACTGCTAAGGCTGCTAACGGATAACAGGTACCAGCTCCTGTACTCCGGTTTAATAACACCACTCATGAAACGCCTACTAAATCACTGCAATCATACTATTTGATATTACTCCACGTATACAGCGATGTGACAATAGAGATATGCCATTTTATGCAGACCCTGATCATGATTAGGGGTAGGCCCTGTTTGCATAGGTACATGTTTAGTTGCTTTAAATTCACAGTTTGGATTATCGCTGTTACAATAATTTCATGACGGTGAATGGAAGTACTTTCAGAGGTCGCAACTCTGTCATTTGCGTGTTTCCCTCTCTTCTTAAAAAATAAACGTATTCATACCTAATTTAGTGCGACAGACGCGCGTTTCTGTATTTAACTTCCTCAGTGTCGCTAAACCCCCAAAAGTTTGATAGAAAAGATATGATGGCAGGTCTCGGCAGGCAACGAGCATCCCTCTCCGAGCCACACTTAAAAAAGATCAACTCTTTAAGGAAATAATTTGCTCCTTTAGGAGCAAATTCTTACCTTTTAGAGTAGACCCCACATTAGAAAGTCTTCGTCGTCCACGAAGGCAATCAGGGATTCGCAAAAGTCTGTTTTCTTGCTTTGAAAAGTCGGTGGGAAAGTACGGTGGTGACCCATACAATGTACACCTTAACAGCACATGCACAAAACGCCTCATATTGCTTTTAGTAATTTTAACAGCTCGTGTTTCAATTTCCTTCTACCTGCTAATTGCTAATCTGTTCATGACCAGAGAAGCAAAGGTGTCAATAAGAGATTAAAACAAACCCTCATTTATCCCATCCTTTACATTATCATGTTTCAAATGGGCTGCAGACCAAAGAAAAATTACTTTAATATATGTTCATGTCAGATCCGAGTGGACTCCGAGCAGCCTGTATGTTCCAACAGTCTGATTGGAACCTGGCTTGTGAGTTTACGCAGCATTTGGGTCCAGTGAATGATTAAATACGCAGTGCGGGTTTGCTTGATAGCATGAATCACGGTATACGGACTGCAAGTCGAAAAGCCGATTCTTCCTATAAGGTAAAGGTAAAGGTTTCCCATAGCCTAATAGCCGTAGGGGCAGTGGGGGTTAGAGACCCACTGTATCTTGGGCACAGCTGATGAAAGGCGGAGCCCATCCCTCTCCTTTCGCTGCCTTATCCTTCCCTAATTCGAAAAAGGTACCCATTTACTGCTGGGTTGACAGAGAGAGTTTTCCAGTCATCGTATGGCGACAGTGAGCCGCGAACTCACGACCTTACGGTGACTTTCTGCTCAATAGCCGAGCCACTCTAACCACTCGACTACCGCGCCTCTCCTATACCCACTTTCAAATGAAATATACTGAAGTGAACTATATTCTCAGCAGTATTTTCGGATTAAAGCATATTAGAAATAAATAAGTTGAAGGATAAACTTATTCATATTTCCCACAGAAAACAGTTCTGACCTTAGTTTGACACTACCAACGGGCTTTGGTGAGGGAGGATGATATATTTGAGCCGCGACGCGACAAAACCAACAATGTGGTTGTGCGGCCAGCGCAGACTCAGATCAGCCTGGGCATCCGCCCAGTCTGATCAGAGCCTTCGCTGTCCGCATGGATGTAGCTTAGACCCTTAGCTACTCTTTGAGCATTTAACGAAGAGTCTGGTCAAACTGGGCGATTGCCCAGGCTAGTCTGAGTCTGCACTGGGCGCACAACCACATTGTTGGTTTTGTCGTGTCGCGGCTCATATTTATATACGAGTATAAGCTAATGAAAGCTAATACAATTTATATATAGCTTACAAACCCTTTATTTTATTTGCTTTCCTTTTACAGTCTACAATTACATATCCGGAGTACATGTGCCTTTGTAAAACATGGAATTATATACTTATGGACAAAAGTTCTGCACAGATGTTAACTTATCATCCGTGCAGAACTTTTTTCCTTAAGTATATTAAATAACCACCCACTTTCCGTTCATATATCCTAATATATCCATATTCTGCTAAAATATATCCAGCTTATTTGTATAATAACACAATCAACTGTCCGAAAATGGAAGAAGATATTTCTTTGTTATTTCAGCTGTTGAAGATGGACATGTATCTGTTTACCACCCACCTGCATGTACCATACATGTAAACATCCATTTCAAGTAAAACGAACTTCCACAGTGATAATTTTTAAAGACTTGAAATATCTCGTTTACTTAAAACAAATATAGAAATTCTCCCCAGCCCATTACTATTGAACCACTATATTTACGTCAAAACATACAGGATGCTCGCATAAGGATCCAAGCAGCCACTGAAGACTATGACGCACTTCTAACCATGGTCTGGAAATGCGATTTGAGGTGGTTAGGCCACATTTCATTTTTTTTGTGGCTTAGCAAAGGCGATTCTACAGGGTACAGTAAAAGGAAAAAGAAGAATAGGTAGACAGAAGAAGAGGTGGAAAGACAATATTAAAGAGTTTCTAGGGATGGACTTTGTTAGCACAACTAGGGCGGCTGAAGACAGGACTAGGTGGAAAAGTATTGTTATAAAGTCATCTGTGGTCCCCCAGCGACGAACTTGAAAGATCACAGGATAAACCAGATTAGATATTACTAAAATAACCCGTTCCATTCGGGATACCCCTTTAGGTGTATCTCGGCAAACAGTTTGGATCCAGATCAGGTCCCACAAATGTGGGGCCTGATCTGAGATTCAAACTGTTTGCTGCCTAGACATCATTTCTACAAGAGTTAGTTAGACCAATATTGTCAAAATATTCTTGATTTTTGATGCAGACGACAATTTCAGCAGACGACAAAAATACCCAGAATGCAATGGGATAAAGAAAACATATAATTTCAGTATATTCAAAGTTCAGCGGTTATAAAAAAAATTCTTAAAGTGTATGAGTACATCGCCATTTTTCCGCCATTTTAGAAGAGGAAACAACAGCTGTTACTTCCTGTTTGCTTCCCAGGGCATCGACCCCGTCCAATAAAGGGTCAGCTCTTAAAAGAAACAATTTGCTGCAGGAGCAAACTTTTCTCATTAAGAGTTGACACCCACTGGAAAGGGTTGCAAACGTGATAATGCCAATTTCGCTCCTCTGCCTACCCCTCCTCCTCCTTCCACCCCCTCCCTCCCTCGGAATTTTTGTTCATAAACCTAAACCAGTTTCGTGATATGGCCAGTTGGTTCAGCACAGATCTTGAAAACTGGAATATTGATTGGTCTCATGTACGTCTCACCCTTGAGACATTTCTTATATATCAATTATAGGAAGTTTTGTGATTGAAAACTTTCTATAGAAATCAAATTTGGTTGCAGTTTATGTGATAATGGCCTGAATCAATTAAATCAAGAAGGCTAGCTTATTCTGTGTGTCCTTCTACGCCACACAGAGGCAGGATAGGCCAGAATAGTAATGTAATATAATTGAGCCGCGACACGAAAAAACTAACAAAATGGTCGTGCGCCCAGCGCAGACTCAGATCAGCCTGGGCCTCCGCCCAGTCTGATCAGAGTCTTCGCTGTCCGCATGAAGGTAGCTTAGACCCTAAGCTACCCTTTAAGCGCTTAGCAAAGGGTATGATCAGACTTGGCGGCTGCCTAAGCTGATCTGAGTCTTCGCTGGGCGCACATTCACTTTGTTGGTTTTCTCGTGTCTCTGCTCATTTGATTTCTTTTGTTGACTGAAGAAAGTATTTAGACTCGTAGTAAGACTGAATGAAAAAATAAAAGCGTGATATGTAGGTATAAATACCACATATTGCATGTGTGGGACATGTAGGTTTAGGCTTATCAGATCCATTTACGGGCGTATTAATGCTTATTGACCATGCTTTCTATTTAGGGATCTGTCGGTATTATAAGACAGCTGAGATTTATGCATTAGCTTATACAAGAAGGTCTTATCCGCCCTCACAAATGTTTCTTGTTAGTGTCAAATAAAGGGCAAACTTAGGTGAAATTTTAACGCTGTATTTTCTAATATATTGCAAAGTAAAATCTGTTGAGATTACAAATCATTTCTTTGACATGCTTTGAGTGAGTGAGCTCGGGTTTAACGTCCCACCAACAACGAGGTCATATGGAGACGGGACCTCGGTTTAAAGTCTCATCCGAAAGACCGGAGAAGCGGGGGAAGACATGCTTTGAAAAGAAAACAGAAGTCTGTAAAAATGACCTTTGAACGTGTTTGTTTGCAAACACCCAGAACAGCATGCGTATCCGCTCAGTTTCATCAGGCTGTTCGCTGTGCGCTACGTTGATGCTCGAATATCCACTTATTGAAACTAGCCAGTATTCGTTAAATTTGTAAGTGACAAATGTAAAAAAAAAATCTCTATTAATTCTGATAACAGATTATATTTTTACTAACTGGTTTCAAATATAAGAAATCTTGGGATTTTTGTTCGACGATCATGACGATGGTTGTATAAATGGGATGCTTTTTGTAAAACCTGTACACGTGGATGCTACAGGAACATCTGTCTTCAGTTTTTTCTGGACAATCTGTTACCATACGAATCTAGACTATACTCACATGAAACTGAGAACCCTAACAACGACAAGACCCTGCGAGATTTCAGGGAGGTGATTCTCTTGGGCTGAAATATTGTGTTAAAACTGAAAGAAATAGACTACGTATACAGAATTGGAAGTCCGCAGAAACACTTTTCCATGCTTTCCATCTGTTTAATTGTTGGCATTCTAGACATTGTTTTCGGTCCTTTATATTTCAGAGTATTACAGTTATTTCGGACAGATGATATTGTAGATGAATTAATTCACGACCTAGATCAGCCACTAAGCGTTATCCCTTCCGCCAACTGTAAAAACGATTTACTTTAACTCAGGTGGCTTATGATCATAACCATAACATGTCTACTTGGAAACTACAACAAATTCAATGAACGTTGGCTAGCTAGAGCAAATGTAACGGAAACTGACTAGTGACAGACGACTTGGTGTAGTAAAAATAACGAATATTTACTAGTGAGAGACGTCTGTTTCTAGCTTCGTTCTTATTATAATTTGAGCCGCGACACGAGAAAAAACAACAAAGTGGTTGTGCGCCCAGCGAAGTCTCAGATCAGCCTGGGCATCCGCCCAGTCTGATCAGAGTCTTTGCTGTCCGCATGGAGGTAGCTTAGACTCTTAACTACCCTGTAAGCGCTTAACCAAGAGTCTGGTGCCCAGGCTGAACTGAGTCTGCACTGGGCGCACAACCACATTGTTGGTTTTCTCGTGTCGCGGCTCATTTTCATCTTTTTATGTCGCTTTCCAATCTGTAACATGATAGTGCTAGGATGAGCTGTTTTAATGTCTTAATAACACCTTTTCTCTTTGCTATGAATAGATTAGCAATTAGCAGGTAAAAAGGTGAAACTAGCAACCTGAGACCTTAAAATTAGCGAAGCAATATGGAGCATGTTGTGCATGTGTTGCTAATATCATAAAAGCGGAAACCTTCATCGAGATGAAAGGCACTCAAAATAAAATGCTTGAACTTGGCCATGTCTTTGATTAGCTAACTCCACCCAGGTCTGCTCTCGGTATGAAGTTTGATATGGCACTTCCGTTCCATTTGAACAGAATCATTATACCGTATACGCGGTAATTTTAGCGGGTTCAAATTTTCGCGGTTCAGGGTCAAAATCATTTACATGAATTTTCGCGATTTTTAATTTTTGCGGTAAGCAACATGCGCGAAAAGTAAAATTGCTTCTTTTCCACTTGAGCCATTTCGTTCATTAACCTGCGGCAGGGCCGCCGCAGGTTAATGAAAGAATTGTCTCAAGTGAAAAGAACCAGCAATTACCGAAGCAAACAGAAACAAAATATATGGACACTCTGTCTACAGAAGATACTTTGTAAGAAACAGGAAATTATTTCGCGGTTTTAATGTTCGCAGGTTCTAAGTGACCGCGAAATACAGCAGAAAATGGGACACCGCGAAAATTATCTTGTATACGGTATATCTTTGATGGTAAACCATCATTTCAAACATTTTTTTAATTGCCTCCCTTTTTGATGGGAATTAAGTCTTAAAGCAAAGAATTTGCTCCTCTAGGGGCAAATCCTTTTCTCTATGAGTGGATCCCAGTTTGGAAAGAATTTGTCGCTCTGATAAGCAGACAGGAGGTCACAAAAGTTTTCTTTCTTTAAAAAATGCGAAAAAAATATTGAGGTGTATCCAGTTACCTTAGCTCGAGTTTTATACATGCAATCATTCTAGAACAATATGATTATTGAAATGAGAAATGTGAAATGCTGGAATGGTCGGGCTGACAAAGCACATATGATTTTAATGAATATTTCTTCTCTTTAACAATCCATGAAGGCTGAATACCAAATAGCCACAAAATTGCAATTTTAATAAAACAAAAAGTGTGCAGTTATTTTTAGGAGCAAGTAATGTAGAAGCTTTATATGACAATACATTTCTGTTAAACACAGCTGTAAATCACTGGAGAAATGTTTCGGACAACATATAAGCAATAAGAGCTAAGGTATATTCTCAGAAATGAGCTTCAATCTGTGCAATATACGCTTAAAAATCTTATAATCTGTATGATTTTGAGGACCAAGTTATGTGTCATCAAATGAAGGTCAATGGAAACATAAAGCCAAGGGTTGCACAGTTATAACACTAGGAACTTTGGTGATGTTCGCAGTATATTGCAGATCTTAAAACGCCAAAGTTGAAGTAGGGCCGTGAACTGCTAAAATGACTTGTTTTATAGGACATTTAACTGTTTTTGTCTGCAGTTCCCTAACACACTCCGGGGGCCGTATTTATAAAACGAAAAAGACTGTTCCTCCAGAGCGAATTTCATAGTTGTAGGAAATCTCCTTTATAGAAATTCAGCCTTAGCAACGGCATAGCAACGTCTTAAGTCGTTTTATAAATACGACCCCAGTTCTGAATTGTTTTTAAGTACAGCCACACGCACATTACAAACATATACAAAAAGAAATAAGATAAGCAAGCAAGCATATTTTCGGAGCCATAATACAGCACTTGACCCAAGATAATAACCGTATGATCAAGAACACTGGAAATGACAGTGGCATTGTGAAAAATGGTTTGCTTTTATATGTTTGTAGCAGCCTTTTTAGAGCACAATTTCCTTTTCTTCACATTAGTTATTTTCGACTAAACTAGAACGTGATAATAGATTATGATTATGACCCGGTCATACTTTCATATCAGATTCGACAGTAACGCTCAACCCATATACGCCTTTAGGCAGTTTTGGTCCTTTGGTTGATCAGGCCCCGAGGTTATAAAAGATTTTTCATGCTCAACTCAGCTGAGCATGAAATTTTCTCTGCTGATAAATATGAAAATGCCAACTAATGTTGGCATTTTCATATTCATAAGCAGAGAAAATTTCATGCTCAGCTAAACTGAGCAAGAGAACGATAGTATTTATCAGTAATTTGCTATTTATTAGCAGATACAATTTCATGCTCAGCTGAGTTGAGCATGAAAAAAGTTTTATAACCTCGGGGCCTGGGAGTCACACGTTGATGCGGGATGTGGTATGAAAAATGGCTTATTCTAATCCCTGTGTATTCAGCCCTAAAAACCATCTTTGCATATAGTTTCGGATTTCTGTCTCTAAGTGTATTAGTTTCGGTCAAATAAACGAGCAACAGACAGATTCTGTAATCGACCTCATATTGACTTAATTCTTAAAAAAAGCATGCTGCAGATGTACGCGATCATGGCTATCAGCTGGCTCAAGCTTTGTTCCAGCAGGAACATAACGTCGTAAAGACGTCGATGCGATGAAGTCGCATTGACGTCAGTACGTCGTCATTTCGACGTCATGTGCCCGCAGGGCTGATGCCACACAGTGGCCCACGGGATGGCTTTTTCTTTCGGCGCCTCACACCCATGAAAGATTCTTATATTACTCAACAAGGACTAATGGCAAACGGTATATTGTTTTATCTGTATGCTTTTGCTTTTATCGAGCTGTAATTTCTCTTGTTCATATGGCAACGATTGCCTGTGCTTTGAATGACTTGTTATTTGTAAGTCTTCATCACTTAATAAAAGAGTAAATGGCTTGTAACGAAAGTATGACCTTCGCCATAAATTGAATTATGTACGTATACGAATACTTTTCGACAAATATCCTCATATATTGAACATTCGCACTTTGCTTTTTGCCAGACAAGGCAATAGCTTTTCTTCTTTCTTTGAGAATGGTTTATAATCTGATATTATGGTAAATGTTCCAAAACTTCGTACAACTCGCTCCCCAAGAAAGACTTGGATTTTTTCTCTCCTTTTATTCAGACATTTTTTCCCGAGGACAGTCGGTGGAATTGCAAAAGGTCTAGACCCTAATGAGCAGTCTGATCTAGGTGTACAGTGTTTGCATAGGCCAGGTTCAATAGCCCTCTTCTACGGTTTTTCGGATGACACCGAAAACCGAGGTCCCATCTCTGTATGACCTTTGTGTTGGTGGGAAGTTTAAATTCAAGTTGCCTACGCAATTTCTGAAGGCATATCAAAATAAACTGCGTACAGGAATCATGTTTATAAAGTCCATGTAACACATGGCTATTTTGAGTCGACAAAATTTCTGCATAGGACGCATCCCTACATTTCTCCATCCCACAATCCTATCTTAATAAGAGTACAACGTCACTTTATTATGTGTTTGTTGGTGTTTCGATTTTCGTAACGATGGTCTCCGAAAGGCTCGGGAAAACCACATGCCTTAACTTCTGGTAGAGATTTACGTAGCTGTTGTGCTATAGTTTTAAATTTTAGATAGAACTTGAGTGGAACAAGTCTGCAGCGGCGGGGTATCAAACACTCGTGTATACGATGCTTTCATTTCCTATTATTTTCCTCTCTAAAATTTATGATTTACTATCAAATCTGTGCAAAAGACCATCTGCGAATGGAGACCACCTGCCTGCACTTCTACATGCTACAGCTACCAGAATGTAGAAAATAAGCACATTTAAACCTGTGAACAAAACCCAGCTATCAAGAAAGACCATTATTCAGGGCTCACTTTACACAAGTCTAACTGTATTAATCTTTCCATTCAAGTGTTGTAAAAGCTTTGCCAGCTCCGAAAGGACTTCTTTGATTAAGGCGTGAATTTTCCCCATGATTAAAGAGTTATACGGAACACTGACTTCTGCTTTGCATTTATGACTATGACATGTAACTTGCATAACAAATGAATTTTCAAGTGTTTGTGTCTATGTAAAGTACGTTAAACATACGTTGACGTTGACGTCATTGTTGAGATAAATTGTAAATTATCCTCAAATTGATCGTTGAAATAATGATTTATTGTATA
Organism: Ctena decussata; assembly: GCA_963989385.1. Classification (NCBI taxonomy): domain Eukaryota; kingdom Metazoa; phylum Mollusca; class Bivalvia; order Lucinida; family Lucinidae; genus Ctena; species Ctena decussata. Next base: position 31,648,993 of record OZ022507.1, on the reverse strand, counting down.
TATTTCACCCTTTTTTGATTTACATTACTTACATAACAGACAACACTGGATAGTTTTGACTTTATGTATGTGACCTTGACCTCATTTCAAGGTCATTGTACACAATATAATCCTTGAAGATCACAGTGCTACTGTTGACCATTCTTATTCTTTGGCTTACTGAGTATCGTTCCCCCCCGTGACCCAGTTTCCCACTCATATATATTGCGTACTTGCATCGCATAAGTCTTCTGCATGAAGGAAATGCTGGGTCACGGGGGGGAAAGTACTTGTATTTTAATTGTAGTGAAGTGTTCTCTTTTGACCGTTTTGACCGGAAGTATAACTGTGGTTTTGCATGTTTAAATGCCAATCAGGCGTAACAAGAAGAAAATCATTGCTTTGTATTGTGAGATGCGTGTATTTAGCATGCATGTATGACAAAACTTTATGAAATGAATGACTGATTTTAATATTTTTATTACCTCAAAAAATGAGGTATGCGAAAACCTTGAATTCAGGGTAGGTAGGGTCAGACTGGATTATCTCCCCATGTCTTTGAGTCTGAATCACAAATGATCTGATTTCATACGGTTTACATACTTGTGGAAGCTATGCCAAGAAAAATTTGAGCACTTTATACTTTTGAAAATTCGGATCTGTCGCACCGGTCTAATGGGGAAAATCCTCGCCTTAATCATAGAAGTCCTTGAAAGTCTTCGTCTAACCTGCACGTGCAAGATATAAACATCATGCTGTCTGGTAGATCCGGTATCATTGTTTTTTCTGGGCATTGTCGGGAAAATGTTGCTCTTGCTTTGACTTCAAGGCATGTTTCCATATTTGACACTAACTCTTTCGGCGCCAAATTTTTCAGACGACAAATTTTCGTCTGCTCAAATCATCAGACGACAGATTTGTAATTGAAAATTTTAACAATCTAAAGACATTTTTCATAAAATCAGGCTTTTTAAGTTCATATTTGAATGGCAAACAGTGTAGATCCTGATCAGACGGCTCTTTTAAGAGTCGGCTGATCTGGATATACGCTGTTTGCAAAGTCGCATTTTTTGCGACTTTGGCGCCGAAAGAGTTAAAGCGCCATGAAGGAAAACGATTGAACTTCCAAACAGCGTTGATGCAGATGAGGCGTCTCACAATAAGCCGCCTCATCTGAATCTAACTGTTTGCTCTCTAGTCTTAGAGTTCTCAATATGATATAGCTTGGACAAAACATTTTTTTTAATTTTGCAGACGTAAATTTTGTCCTCTGCTTTTTTGTCGCTTTAAGGGTAAGGTTGAATTTTGCACTTTTAATCTCAGCAAATGATATTAACTGAGAGCATTGTGTCGAACTAAGAACAAAAAGGTATTTCATCAGTCAGAACATGAGAATTTCAAGATTCAAAACCGAGAAATATTCCTAATGGAAGCAATTAAAACCATTGTCTAATCGAAAACGGGAAAAAATCAGACTGCGAGTTCTACTTCTAGAAATCCTTGCAATGTATAGTTCAAACGTAGATTTGTCCTACATGTAACTGACAAGTGAAGACGGAAGCTTTCTTCAAAGTTGATACATGTATGATTTAGGGCCTTTCCATTCATGTACTATTTTATCTGATATATCATGATCACTATCAACTGTCATTATCGTATGCGACCGAACTGAAAGACAAACAAAACATGAGCTGAGCCACATCGTGTGATTTCAAACAATGTGGCATTGTTGACGAGCAAAGGCTCTGATCAGACCGCACTTGTCTGTTCAGAGCTTTTAATTGTCAGAACTGGGCCAAACTACACAGGCAACAGCGAAGAAGGATGTTATGAAATATCACATGACAAAACAGCCACGTTGTTGGAGCTCTCGTGATGTGGCTCGATATATTTGCAGGTAGAATTTCGCAAATACTGTAAAATTGACAACATACAGACAAAACAATTTTCTAAGGTGATACTGTAAATCAAGAAGCTTGATTCTCATTTCACGCATCATTTTCTCCTCACTCTATGTTCACAGGGTATATTCGATTCCGCTAATTTTTGCTTCCTGCAGAGACTGTACATCATATTTGGCTTCCGCCGAGACTGTCCGCGAACTCTTGCTTCCTGCCGAGACTACTGTCCTCGAAGAATGGCTTCCTGCCGAGACTGTCCGCGTGACTCTGCTTCCTGCCGAGAGCCTCGACAGGAAGCAGAATCACGCGGACAGTCTCTCGGCAGGAAGCAGAATCACGCGGACAGTCTCTGCAGGAAGTCATTTATCATGTACAGAAGTCTCGGCAAGAAGCAAGAGATCGCAGACAGTCTCGGTGGAAGCCAAATATAATGTACAGTCTCTGCAGGAAGCGAAAATTAGCGGAATCGATTATACCCTGTGATGTTGATACTCGCTTTTTAGATTAAATGTTTCAACTGCCTCGATGAAACGAAAATATACCCTAGCAGACAGTTCATGAGAACTTCTACATCCTAAATAAGAAATAGTCTGACATATTTTTGTTTTGTGTTTTAAGGAAGAACAGGAATCTCCCGATAGTTACTACAATGATGACGTTATTTCAGTGTCGGCGCAACGTTTATAGGGTAAAGTCGGGTAAATTCGGACAGCGGGTAAATTTGGACAGTGATATTGTTTCCTTTATACGCCAGTTGTTTGGAATGAAAACAAAATAAACTGGGCAAACAGTAAAATCCTGATGAGACGGCTTATGAGCCGTCTCATCTGGATTTTCGCTGTTTGCAATGGTATGTCCGAATTTACATCTTGTTCGAAGTTACCCGACTCTACCCTGCGAGTTTATGCTATTGGACAGTTAAAGGGGACTTACATGTATCTCGCGTCTCAGTGATGGTCAGTTCTTAAAAGAAATTGCTCCTCTAGGATCATATTCCTTCCTGTTGGTATAGATCCAGTTTTGGAAGAGTTTCAATGCCCAGAAAAGCAAACAGGCGGAAAAAAACATTGAAGTGTAGCCATACACATTAGGAGGTCTATGTGTAACACAGCACGCCGTATTTTATGGTGGAAAAGAGTCATCAGTCAAAATATAACTTCAGCATGTTCCAGTCTCTAGGACTCTAAATGCGAAATATGCCTCCTGCCTTGGTATAATCAGGAACAAGACATTTGTAAACAAGTCAGGCTTGCTTTTGACTTCTCCTGTGCCCCTTTTGTTGCTAATTTGCAGCCCTGGATGCAATGCATGCATGCGCAAAGGTCGATTTAAAATTTTCGCATTTCAAGAGGGATGACTTCAATTTTCCCATAGGTAGCTGTCCATTTTAGGGAGGCCGTGTTCCTTCGGCACCTGCATATGGAGTTTATGTGACTCTCTCAGTTTATTCGCTATGCTAGAGCATGTTTCTACGATCAAGTCTTCTACGATCAAGTCTTTGTTAATAGACGGTAAACTGTTGCCACAGGGTTATCGCAGACCGAAGCTTGTGTCAACTCTTAACCCTTGATGTGCAAAAAAGCAGACGACAAAATTTACGTCTGCAGAATTTCAAAAAAAGTCTCGTCCAAGTGATATCATATTGAGAATTCGAACACTAGAAGGCAAACAGTGTAGATTCAGATGAGGTGGCTCATTAAGAGCCACCTCATCTGGATCTACACTGTTTGCCAATTAAACAATTTTAATTTTTGCCGCTTTGAGGGTTAAAAAGTTCTATGGGAGACACCATGACCTCTTTGATCTCTACATTGTGGCAGTTTTAAAACTTATTTCCGGGTTAATGGCCTTGGCCGAAACATAGGATGGCTTTCAGTTATCGGATTTTCATTTTCACTGAAAAGTCCATCAGATACATGTACATAAACATGGCGGATGTATTACATTGTATAATAGGCAGGTGATGCTTACTATTCGTAAGCACCTGGTCACTTTTCTTTTTGGGTTCCATGTCTGTGTATGGAAATATTTCTGACTTGTCAATGTCTCTATGGTTTTTTTAGTTCGGACTTATGATTTTTGGTACTTCGACCGCTTCTGTTTCAAGGATACACTACCTACAATGTGTTATTGCGGTATTCTGTATGCGTATGTTAACGTTATGGTTTTCACCGGTTTTACAAAGAATTGTGGGAAAGCGTCATTAGAAACCGTGTAAACAAATTATAAAACTGGAGTAAAATTTGATAATTAAGGTATATATGTCTTTATTCACATGAAAATTTGCATGTAATAGGTTTTACCATAACAATACATATATTCCGGGCTGATTAGTGCTTAATTCTTCCTGAAATCAGCTTTTATAGAGAAGAAAGTGAAAGTAGACATTTCATCATATATTTGTAGAATATAATCCTCAATCGGGTTCTTAAACATAATAATGTTGTCCGCCAACCTTAAATCTCTTTCCGGAAAGTCACTTTTGTGCCGTAATTTGCCTTTTTCATCATTTCTTGTTATAGTTTTCGTCAGTAGATGTTATGGTTTCTTTCGGCTAAGATATATCATTCTACGGTTAAATTCGTAACTATGATACAGTATTATACGGTCCTTGGCGGTGGTATTTATTCTCGCCGGGCCGCGTAGCGCAATCGGTAGGGCACCTGACTCATAAGTCAGAGGTCCTGGGTTCGATACCCGGTCTGGCCACATACTTTCGTTTCTCCTTCCGCTGATTCAACAAGGGCAGTCTGGTGAAAGTATGTGCAATTAGTACTGGTCAACCGCTTAGGAGGTCTAAGCCTGCCCAGGAATAGTGTGGTTAGGTTAACTGACCGCCCTGACATGACCATAGTTGTTTACCGTGGACGTAAAGCAAGCAATCAGTCAGGTATTCATTCTCACCTTCTGGGAAACATTATGAATTTTGTGAGTCAGATTTCAAGAAATGACAATATAAATGAAAGAAACTTCATACAAACTTCTTTGCTGGCCTAAGATAGGGGATTAAATTGGTATGACTCTCTCCTTCCTATCTTGATTGTAATTGTCATGACTAAATCCATTTAGTTCACCTCTTTAAGTAAAAAATAAATGCTTCTTCATATTTTCAGAAGAACATTTTATTGCTACCATTGTTTCAGAGACAGATCAACCTTTGAAGATGTCATAAATCACAAAGTTGTAATCATTATGCACAAAAATAAACCACTCAGGCCCATATTCACAAACACAACCCAAACTCATACTCGACTCATACTTTAGTAAGGTCGGTTGAAGTGACGCTCGAGTAAGCCTTGAGTGCGTGAAGTTCAAGTACAGTTTTGGTATTCACTTTGACTGCGTGGAGGAGACTCTAGCTACACTCCAGTTCGACTCACATCATGCAAAGGACATTGTGGACCCAGATCAGACCTCCTAAAACATATAAACTGTACTGACTCTAAATTTTGAGACACGGTTGACTTAACAGTGTAGAAGGTCTTCTATATGCATCTTAAGATACAAATACGAGCAAATACCACATTTAAATGTCTATTTATGTTACTCTTGGTTCAAATCACATTTAGATTATTGTAAATTAGTTTTTGAAGTATGGGATACAGATTCACAAAAGTCTTATGACTTCCTTCTGAATCCCATTTGTATAACACAATATAAATATGTAATTATGTATTGATATGTTTGTAAATTATGATTGTTTATACAAATAAAATATTGTTTAAACTAACAGTGTAGAACTAGATCAAAATAACTAAAATTCGTAAAATTATAAATATATCGCGGGAACTATGCTTTTCTGCTTGACGTCTGAGAGTCCGTCCGGTTTACGTTGCTGTGTCTGCAGATGCGTTCTTGGTGTAGTGGTTGAGCTACCTGCCTGTTAAACATCGGTCATGAATTCGATCCCATCCTTCTCCAGTATGCAAGTTGGCTGGAACTTTGATCGACTTTCCTATTCTCGTATAATTGTATTTATTTTTGTTTAATCATACCACCTGCATGGTAATACCATGTAGTTTCTGCGAGCCGAACCCGTTCCCCCCCCCCCCCCCTTAAACCACCCGACCCCCTTTCTACCTTCACACGTCGTATGCGCTTTCTTTATCTGTTTCGTGAACAGCTTTTATACCACGGATTTTATCCAAACTAGGCATATACTAGTATAGTGACACGGGGATGACGTTGTTGCATGCAATGCATAACTTCGATAATACTAAAATTAATTCTTATGGGCTTGTTTCTATATCCACAACCCCCACCCCCTCCCCCTCCTCACCCCATCCCACCCCAATATACGATGTATGCTATTGGGGTCCGTCCGTCTGTTCGTTCATCCATCTGTCTGTCGACAAGTCTTTTGTTCCATACTTTTTAATCGCTTAAATTTCAGAAACCATATGTGAATTTTTCTAATATTAGGTCTACCAAACTTGCATACAATTGACTTTGATCCTGAGAGGACTAGAAATTAAAACAAGAGGGCCAAGAGGCCCTGAATCGCTCACCTGAGCAAAAAGGTTAAAGGTCAAACTAGGATCATAATTTGAACAAACCTGATAGTTTGCAACCATTTCCAAATGGTTCTGAAGAAGAAGATTTTTGAATGTTTTTCTATGTATTGCTATGGTTCAAACCTGGGACTCCCTGCCCCGGGGCCATTTTGGACCCTGGGGCCATCATTTGAATAATCTTGGTAAAGGACCACTAGGGAATGCTAAAAGCTAAAATTCAAGCCTCTTAGCCAAGTGGTTCTGAAGAAGAAGATGTTTGAATATTTTTCTATGTATTTCTATGGTTCAAACCCAGGACCCTGGCACCATCATTTGAAACAAGAGGGCCATGAGGCCCTGAATCGCTCACCTGGGCAATTGGCAAGGTGCCTTTTTCTTATCATGTCTGAAATTGTCAAAATATGAGTCTTGGGTCAAAAGTCTGTCAAAAGTCAAAGAATGACCATGACCGCTTGTACTCATAAATCTTCATGTCCTCATTAAGACAACCATATATACCATTTTTAGGCCAAAATCTTCAAAACTTTCCACGAAAACTTATGTTCTAGCATTTTCCCATATTTCACCATGCCGCAAAAAAAGATCAAGGTAAACCCAAGGTCACCATTTGAACAGTCTTGGTGGTACTCTAGTACTCCATGCTACTTACCAAGTTTCAAGGCCATAGGTGTACTGGTTCTGAAGAAGAAAAATATTAAAGATTTATACCATAAGTGGTAATGATGGCCATGTTGGTCATGTGACCTGGACCGTTGGAACAAATTTTTATTCAATCAACCCTTGGAGGCTCTATATGAAATGTGTTTACAATTGGCCTGTTGGCTTTTGAGGAATGTCAAAATATGAGCAATCTGGATCAAATGTCAAGAAATGACCTTGACCTCTTGTACTCATAATTCTTCATGACCTCATTAAGACAACTGTATATACCAATTTTTAGGTCAAAATCTTCAAAACTTTCCATGAAATCTTATGTTCTAGCATTTTCCAGTGTTTGACCTTGCTGTAAAAGGTCAAGGTCAACACAAGGTCATAATTTTAACACTCTTGATAGTACTCAAGTACCCAATGCTACATACCAAGTCTCAAGGCCATCGGTCAATCGGTTCTGGAGAAGAAGATTTTTAAAGGTTTTTACCATATATGGGCATAGTGGCCATGTTGGTCATGTGACCAGGACCGTTGGAAAATTCTTTCATTCCCTCAACCCCTGGAGGCTCTATATAAAATTTGGTCACAATTGGCCTAGTGGTTTTCGAGGAGATTGTTTAAAATTGTCAAAATATGAGCGTTCTGGGTCAAAGGTCACAGAATGACCTTGACCTCTTGTACTCACACATCTTCATATACTCATTAAGATGACTGTATATACCAATTTTTAGGCCAAAATCTTCAAAACTTATCATGAAATCTCATGTTCTAGCATTTTCCCATATTTGACCTTGCCGTAAAAAAGGTCAAGGTCAACACAAGGTCATAATTTGAACACTCTTGATAGTACTCAAGTACCTAATGCTATATACCAAGTCTCAAGGCCATCGATCAACTAGTTATGGAGAAGAAGATTTTTAAAGGTTTTTACCATATATGGGGGTGGTGGCCATGTTGGTCATGTGACCTGGACCGTATGAATAAATTTTTGTTCCCTCAACCCCTGAAGGCTCCATATGAAATTTGGTTTCAATTGGCCCAGTGGCTTTTGAGAAGATTGTTAGAACTTATCAAAATATGAGAGTTCAGGGTCAAAGGTCAAAGAATGACCTTGACCTCTTGTACTTGTAAATCTTCATGTAGTCATTAAGATGACTGTATATACCATTTTTTAGGCCAAAATCTTCAAAACTTATCATGAAATCTCATGTTCTAGCATTTTCCCATATTTGACCTTGCCGTAAAAAAGGTCAAGGTCAACCCAAGGTCATAATTTGAACAATCTTGATAGTACTCAAGTACCCAATGCTATATACCAAGTCTCAAGGCCATCGGTCAACTAGTTATGGAGAAGAAGATTTTTAAAGGTTTTTACCATATATGGGGGTGGTGGCCATGTTGGTCATGTGACCTGGACTGTATGAATAAATTTTTGTTCCCTCAACCCCAAAAGGCTCCATATGAAATTTGGTTTCAATTGGCCAAGTGGCTTTTGAGAAGATTGTTAGAACTTATCAAAATATGAGAGATCAGGGTCAAAGGTCAAAGAATGACCTTGACCTCTTGTACTCATAAATCTTCATGTAGTCATTAAGATGACTGTAGATACCAATTTTTAGCCCAAAATCTTCAAAAGTTTCCAAGATATCTTATGTTGTAGCATCTTGCCATATAAAAGCATAAGGAAGCAAATTTGACCTTACCGTAAAAAAGGTCAAGGTCAACCCAAGGTCATAATTTGAACAATCTTGGTAATACTCGCATGCCCGATGCTACATACCAAGTTTCAAGGCCATCGGCCTATCGCTTCTGGAGAAGAAGATTTTTCTAGGTTTTTACCATATATGGGCGTGGCGGCCATGTTGGTCATGTGACCAGGACCGTTTGAACAACTTTTCGTTCCTAAGTTCCCTAGAGGCTGCATATGAAATTTGGTTATAATTGGCCCAGCGGTTTCAGAGGAGAAGTCGTTTGAAATTGTGGACGGACGGACGGACGGACGGACGGACGGACGACGGACGACGGACGACGGAGCCTTACCATCCTAGGTAGCCGGACGTTTCGGACCCAAGACGTTTCGGACCCAAATATTTTGGACGTTTCGGACCCAGACCTTTTCGGACCCAAGACGTTTCGGACCCAGGGACGTTTCGGCCCCAAGACTTTTCGGACCCTGGTAAGCGGACGACCATAAACTGAAATAGTCTTCAACAACCAGTTATCTTTCTTATCAACGACACTTGGACAATAGTGCAACTGACTAGTCTCATAAGGAATCACTTCTTGTGCAACCCACTGCCAGTTTACCTGTTTGGTCAGTAAATTGCACAGGGATCGAAATCGTTGTTTTGAAATCCTATTCGGCTGCCAGATGAATTAATGTTTTGAAAAAAAAATAAAAAAAAAATAAACAAATAAATAAATAAACGAATTGGTTAGGTATCTAAAGGCTACAAACTAGTAATGGCTATCACCGCAGAATTCAACGGCATACGTTTTTGTTATTTGGTCTCAAAAACATATAACCTGTCGCACGTCTAGTAGGTTTAAACATGTTTAATTGCTCAAAAAGCCAAATACAAGCAGATGGGTCGGGCTACAAGTTCTAGCATTGACTATATCGCAATCGCATTGTTGGGCTGAATCTATCTGTCTATCTATCTATCTATCTATCTATCTATCTATCTATCTATCTATCTATCAGCCGCTATGACATTAAATGTGATCCTTTTTAGAAAAGCCTTTTGACAATAATTTTCTGGATTTTTAAGCCATAGTGCACATGTTTAGGATGCTAGTTAGATACTTTGCTTTCGCACCCATAACATACGTATGTTTCATGGACATGCTTAAGGTATTTGTTTGAATTATTTTGCGCATTAATTCAGACTGACCAGGGTTTACCCTGCTTCATGTCAAAGACTGATTTTGCGAAGATGGAGGGTCTACCCAAAATTGTGTGGCTGCAAAGGCCGATCTGAGTCTTCGAAATTGCGACAGGTTAACGCAATTTTAAACATTGGTTAACCTGATCGCAGACGCTGACAAGGACGCTGACCCAAACGCTGACGCGTACATGGATTACGACGCCGGGGGTATATAGCATAAGCTCTCCTTTGCATTCACAAAGGCGCTCTAGAAATCCATATTCTGACGATGTGTCGCGATAAATTTCGTCAAAAACAGTATTGTCCCTATTTTATTTTGGTGGGAATCAAAAGCCCGGCGTGTCCACGGCACTGCAGGGACACCTCTTAAGTAAAAACACGGTACTTAAGCCCGGCTCTGCCCCTCCGCTATTCCCGGTCCCATAGGGGCCGTGGTTGCAAATGACTGGTGCCTAAAAGTTAAAAGATAAACTCCCTGGTCATTTAACAATTTCCAAACATTCTTCTTGTACTAAATTTCGTTAGACATTATATCATCATAATTAAATTCTGGGTAAAAATTCATTAATAGATTATGCAAATTTACAAAATTATCAGCCAGTAAGGAAATTGATATTAGATTCCTCGATCATGGGATGATACCAACATAAACCGATGTCTAGTATTAAGTTTGAACTAAGAGAGAGAGAGAGAGAGAGAGAGAGAGACATTGGTTGTCTTAATTTATAATCTGTATAAAATAATTACCATTCTTTTGGTTTCGTATTTTAATTTCAATATATACTTACATCTTGAAAATCTCACATATAAACACTATCTTTTAACCAACCAATATAATTAAAGGCGACTTGTCTTGCTCATGTGCATTAGTTTATTACTCATCGATAAACATCACACCTAAGTTATTGTGTATATTCACTAATCGATGTCGCGTGTCACGATTAATCGATACCGCTGCTTACCTGAACTTTAGGTAGGGTGGATGTCTTTCAGATATATAGACAGGGACGATCGGGCGAAAAGATAGATAGATAGATATGTTGTCAAAAATGAACCGGAAGATTAGTTTAAACTTAAGTTAGTGTAACTCGCTATTTAGTTTCGCGTTTTATCATAATTACTATTATTATTATTATCATTTGCGGTAATATGGCTTTCAAGGTATCATTGTCAGTTTGGAAGTTAATTTGTCCAACACTGGTGAGATTTTTTAATTCGATTTGCGAAAATTAGCAAACCTGAAGATGATGATATGCATGTAGTAGTGTATCATACCCTTTTTATCCGTCGCAAATTATGAACGCATTGCGGTTACGTGCATCAACGATCTTTACCTTTGAAGTTGAGTCTAAAGAACGTATGTTGTGCTCTTATCCCGGAAAACGTCTTAACCCAGAAATTTGGGCACTATCCCGGAAAAGAAATCCAACACTATCCCGGAAAAGTAAAGCGTTAATTTACATCAAAAATAGTATAAAATGCCTTGGAAATGAGAGCAATAGTCTCTATGAAAAAGGAATAGAATGGGAACTGTATAGAATGTTAATGGCACATTCCATTCATCTTTAGTGCTTTCAACCTTAGACACGAAAGATTGCAGACAGTGTAGATCCAGATGAGAAGCCTCGCAACAGATGCCAGCCAGTAATAATTTCAACCACTGAACTTTTTTTTAGATTTATAAATAGATGTAGGGTAATTTGGGGTGGGGGGGGGGGGAATGGACCGCTTAAGCATTACCTTGCTTATTCTGACATCCGTTTCGAAATCGGGTTATTTTGTTGTTTATTTACAGAAAGGCATACGTCTAACAAGCATAATGATCCTTTTATCCTTAATTTTCTGAGATAAAATAGCTAATAATCACCTAGGGGTTGACAATATGCATGGTAAATATATTTTTGTCTGAATGATGAAACATTATGTTCGTAAAATCTGTCTGCCGAAATATTGGACCATAAACGCAACAATAGAAAATTACCCATAAAACAACAATTTCTTATTGTTTATGGAATTTTGCCATTCTGCGCATTTATTTCACATTCAAATAAAATCCGCTCCCTGAAATTTTATTTGGGCTAGTTAATAAAGCAGGAGAAAACAAACGATTGTAAATATTCTCAATAAACAAGACAATACAGGCTCACATTATAAGTTTTAACTGTGATCCCATGGTGGACCATATTAGCTCAAATAGAGTTTTAACATTGTAATTTGTGGGTGGACCATATTTTCCCGAACAGGCCATGATACTGTGACATGAAAATTTTGACTCTAAACTATTCTTTCTAACTGCTCTGAGAGGAGATTTATGTTGGGCCTATTTTGTATATTTTATGAACAGATTACTTACATTGAATGTGTAGAGACAAAGGTACAAGTATCTTTTGACGATATGCATTCTACAGAAAGGGACGAAATAGGACTGGGGACGAGGACGAAATGTTGGGTCCGAAACGTCTTAAAACAGGGTCCGAATGGTCCCAGGCCAGGGTCCGAAACGTCTTGGGTCCGAAAAATACGCAGGGTCCGAAACGTCTTGGGTCCGAAACGTCCGACATTCGCTCACAATAGCTCACCCTGAGACTATGGCTCATGGGAGCTAAAAAAAGAGAGAAGAAAGTAGCCATTTTAAGACAGTAATATTTTGTATTCAAATGTTTTTATGCCCCCGTGACGATAGTCAGGGGGCATTAAGATTTGCTCCTGTCTATCCGTCCGTCTGTCTGTCCGTCCGTCCGTTCGTCACACTTTACGGTATAGAGTTTGTGTAATCAACTCCTCCCACAGTTTTCAGTGGATCTTTTTCAAACTTCGCATACATGTTGTGGACATATTAAATGTGCATGTCGGTTTTTGTTGGAGCTAGAATTAATTTTGACAGAATTACGGCCTTTTGAACTTAGTAATTTTAGGCAAATGTTTGCATTGTAGGGTATGTAATTTGTGTAATCAACTCCTCCTACAGTTTTCAGTGGATCTTTTTCAAGCCTTGCATACATGTTGTGGACATATTGAAGATGTGCATGTGGGTTTTTGTTGGAGCTAGAATTAATTTTGACAGAATTACGGCCTTTTGAACTTAGTCATTTAGGCAATTTTTTACATTTGTAGGGTGTGGAGTTTGTGTAATAAACTCCCCTCTCAGTTTTCAATCGATCTTTTCAAAACTTTGCATACATGTTACGGATATATTGGAAATGTGCATGTGGGTTTCTGTTGGAGCTAGAATTAATTTTGACAGAATTATAGCCTTTTGAACCGAGTCATTTTAGGCATTTGTTTGCATTGTAGGGTAAGTACTTTGTGTAATCAGCTCCTCCCACAATTTTTATTGGCTGTTTTCAGACATTGGAAACTTGTTGTGGGCATAATGAAGATGTGCATGTTGGTTTTGATAGGAAAAAAATAATTCTGAAGGAATTATGGCCTTTAAACTTAGTCATTTTGGGCTGCATTTTGCACTGTAGGTTATAAAGTTTGTTTAATGCTTTTCAGTGGATTCTTTGTAAATAGCATTTTTGCTTGAAAGGTGCTTTAGGGATGTACACATGCCGTGTGACAGGAGCTGCACGGGGGCATCATTAGTGTCTTACAGACACAATCTTCTATTTTTTTTTTTTTATCATTATTATTTATTTTCTTGTGTGTGTTTGAAACTAATGATATGTAGCAGTACTTGATTCAAGGTCAGCTAGGGTTATGTAGCTAAGGTCAATGTAGAACATTTATGATGAACACCCTCTATTAATATTGTATAAAAATGAAAATTAAAAAACAAAAAGAAAAGGTGTATATTGAACTTAGCACTTTCAAGATTTTTGTTCGTTCGAATATACAATCACACCACTACCACCTATATCGCAAAAGGAGTTTGGGGTAGGGGTATACTGTTTTCAATCTGTCCGCCAGTCTGCTGTCCGCATTTTAGGCTTCAACTTACACAGCATTTGTTCGATCTCAGTGACATTTTGAACATACATTTATGTTGACTGGAGATAAGTCAGCCTAAAAAAGGGGTCCCGAAGAGGTTTTTGAACGAATTACGCTTTTTTGTAGACCTGGTTTCCACTGAAAATGTGTAAATAATGCCAGAGGTTCCTTTTAAAAAGTTATATTGTAGCTCAAAATTGTTAAGATATCAGTCAAGTTAGAAATTCGACTGGTTTTTTTACAAGTTTGGGGTTGTTGTTTGTTTGTTTGGGGTTTAACGGCTATTTGAGACAGAGTTTCAGTCTTTATCGAGCGGTCTCCCAGAGAGAGAGGAAGAAGGAAATGATGATAGGACAGACAAGAGTAAAACGAAATCCGAACCCCATCCCGCACCTGCTGCAAGCACAGCATTTATTATCCAGATTAATAGTACGATCCTGAGATACCCAAATCTTTAACATTACATACCCAATAACGTGCAAGGCCTACAATGGGTATCATGCTACAAGTGAGAAAGAACGCGGTTCGTCCGCCTGTACGGTCGATAACGCACTTGCTAAAGCTCGTGGATTATGTCTCCGTACAAGCGGACGAACCATGCTCTAGCTTTACACTAGTAAGACTCGTCGACACCAAACATAGCCCGACCCGACCACATGTGAGTAAGAGTGCGGGGTCGGGCTCTCTCTCTCTCTCTCTCTCTCTCTTTGAAACGTCTGAATCTAGACTAGACTTAATATTTTCTCAAACGACATTATAGCTGAAAGGAAATACAAATTAAATATTATGACATAACTTTGTCTATTAAACGCAGCACCCTTAAAATATGAATTTGACACACACACACACACACGCACACACACACACACACACACACACACACACACACACACACACACACACATGTATATAACATAGAAGCCATCTTGCTTATAACAACAACTTCTGGTAGTCGTGCTCTTCGCATTGTTATATCATAGCCAGGAAATCGCTGAAATATCTCCAGTCACCGTCGTGGGAGCTTCACTATTCCTCAACCCAACCTTACTAATTGGAGTTTACTCCAGCTGCACTTATGTCTGTGAATACGACTCGACCTTACCTTGAGACAACCGTTGAGTTTGGGTTTAGTTTCCGAATAGGGTCCTCAGTGTTCAAGAACAAGTTAATAATTTATATACATGCACCGGCTAAGTCTAAGATCAGCCAATCTTTCTATGATGTTTTACAGTCATAAAACTTTGCTTTGAAGTTATGATCACTAAGGTTCTTATGATATTTTCGGAGATCTTGGGTTCTTATTTCGATCAGGACAGGTGGTTCTTAAAACATTTGCTAAAATCGCCTTGCACAAATAGATTCATCATCTCTATTTTACTATTTTTGCTTTTCATGTCACAATATTCACCGTAGGAAACATAAACGTTCACCGTAGAATACGTTAGCATAACATTCGAAAACCAATGCATAAGGTTTGGATTAGCCGTAGAAAACTATAAAACTTTTTTTCTAAAATTTATATTTTTTCATATTTTCGTGCATGCTGCAGTAAATATCGGTGTACATTTACAATTGAGTGCAATATTCCTCTGCATGGACAAATACAGGAGTAAATTTAGCCAGTAAAAATCTGCTTATGATGACTTGGATTCTCGCCAAGCCTATTTCAATAAACCTGCCGAAAACCGAAAATTTTTACGTGCAATGGGATGCCAATATGAGTTGGAATTCTTCAACACAGAATAAAAGGCTCGATTTGCATCAAAGTATGAAAATATATGTTTATTTTGTTAAAATCGTATGCTAAACGGCCGTCAACATTAGAAATCTTCATCAAAAGCCGTAGAAAATCGTAACGTTAGCACGCGCAAACAGAATCCTGTAATAACACATTGTACGTAGTGGGATAGGTAGCCATAAAAGCTCGGTATATTGGGGAATATTGTCAGCAACATGTTAGGCCTGATGCAGTGGGAAAACATTAGACTTGACGAATGTTTTGGCTACAGCGGCATTCTTGACAGAATGTGAGACTTTGTCGTGAGAACAACACATTGTGTGTCAAAACAATAGAAACTCCCCAGAAGACACACAACGTTGAAACAACATTGAGCGAATGTCGATTCAACGTCGTGACGTTAAATCAACTTTGTGGCAATGTTGATTCAACGTTTGGTGCCTAGGAGGCCGTATGCTGAGGACTCTTTACGCTAGCTGCGGCTCGGATACATCCTTGACAAGCTTTACTTTGAACTTCAAAACTCTCCAGGCGTTTTTGTATTTAATCTAACAGGTTGTAGGCTTTCATCAAGCAAGAAGCTTTTCAAGAGACCATGTTTGTCTGACTGGTGACACCCCAGCACTCTTATCATGATGGAAAAAACAACAGCAAAGAACAATCATTTCGTAGAGGATCTTACATGAGTACTCAACGTGTATTATTGAATTTATTAAACGAGTGGGGGAAAAAGATAAGATGTGAGGCTTTGCCGAGCATCTTATCGTTTTCCCAAACGAGTTTAATAAATTCAATAATACATGAGCACGAATGCAAGATTCTATTTATCACATGACACTTAAATCATATTTTATTAGCAGATTTTGCACTAAAACGTCACGTTTTCACCATTAGAAAACGCGACGTTTATGGACGTCAACGCATAACGTTACGACGTAATTTGCATATTGAATCCACTAGTGGATTATCGTTTTTTAGTGAATGGCTTTTTGACACTCTCAGAAGCGACGTCATATAATAATAGGAGATAACGGGAATCCCCGGAGTGACGTCATCGGATGATCACGTGGGTAGATTGGTTGGCAAAAAGATGGCGACGGACATTGGTCTTCTATGAAATTTTGCTGAAAATTAACCTCTGAAAAGCGTAAAATATAGTTTAGAAAGCTGCGAATGAATAGAAACCGATAAAACCAGTGCAAATATTGTTTTAATCGCTTGTCGCGCGAAAAAAAGAGAGTTATTTGATATTATTTAAAGTTATTTAATTACTCGACATACATTGACTCGCTTCGGAACAGGACTTTTTCTCTTAATATCTTTGACTTAAAAAAGAAAAATAAGTAAATGAAATAAGAATACAATAAATCGGAGATACTAAAGATCAGTATTTTAACCTTCAAACCTTTTTGACAATCAAGGTGATTATTAGATAGAACACGGGTAATACAAAATGAAAGACGTTAAAATATAGAAACGTGTATCCAACGAGAAGCAATGCAAAATTAATAAAACATATTGATCTGATTTAGGGATAAGAAAATGTAAAAAATAAATAAGTAAATGAATTTATACTCATGACTGCGATTCAAAAGAGAATGTTATAAAACGGTAAAGGATAATATACACGTATAAGCAGAGAACCTTCTGTTTTGAAATTACTATCAGTAATTAGCACATTATTTAGTCCGAGCTCATGACATCTGAACAACAAATTCTCTCTCTCTCTCTCTCTCTCTCTCTCTCTCTCTCTCTCTAATTGTTTGCTCTTTGTATTTTATTAGCGGACAAGCATATTACTATTGAAATATCATAGATTATAATAATCGAGTTTTATTTGATATTTAAATTAGCCACGCCGCCAAAAACAGTTGGTTATATTATACAAGTTAATATGACATTGTCACTGTAGGAAACCAGTGACATTCTTTGAAATATGATAATTAAAGACATTCCTTATCAAAAGACCCGCTGAATACCGGATACATTCATTATAAACAACAAACAACCGGTTTAATTTCAAAATGTACACCAGATACAGACACATTATTTTACAAATACAAATACAAATAAATTTATTCAGCATTAAACATTACAAGAACGTTTATAGCCTACACATGTATAGTCGTAGTGAGAACACAATTTTCACTTACACAGAAATACCATTTTCAAATCATGTGTTTGCTGAGGAGCAACATATACTATTCACTTAAATACAAAATAACACTAAAATACAGACTATACTCAACTGCAAAACTGTTTCCTTAATTTGAAAGCGAAATATACGAACCTTGCTAAATTCAAAATTGTAGATTTTGTTTTTGACATCATTAAACTATCGAATTTATGTATATTTGGCCAATGGCAATAGTATGGTTTAAAATATTTTAATCTTAACTCCCTATAAAGTGGACATACTAATAAAAAATGATATTCATTTTCTATAGCGTTCATACGACAGCATTTACAAATGCGTTCATGTCTTGGTACATTATCATATCGGCCTTGCTCAATATATAAATCATGAGACGAAAGCCTAAATCTAGATAGCGCTACTCTATATTTGTTTTCTTTCAAAAAGTCTAAATAATTTTCAAATTCAAAATCATGTTTGTATCTACAGTACGTTATAAGCCTATTTGAATTATTAATTTCTGAATACCAACTCTGATAATACATGTCCACCAACCTTTGTTTTATTAAACCGAACGGGATATCTGTCTCCAACTGATTGTGCCAAATAAAAGCGAGTCCGATGCTTTCCAATGTACTTTTAATTTGAAATGCCCAATTCGATCCGCTATATGAGATATTATTATTAGCATCGTCTTTCAGTAACAGATAAATTTTCTTGGGGATAGCATTTTGTTGAAGTTTAAGCAGTTTTATCCAATATTTAATCATATTTAATTTTCGTTGAATCTTTAAAGGGACCCTACCTAATTCGCCATACAGACCGCATAAATTTGTTGACATTTTTACATTTAAAATACGTCTACAGAACTTCGTATGAATAATTTCCACATCTTTGGCCTCATGCATTCCCCACTCCTCCGAACCATAATTAAGTATTGAACCAACTAGCGTGTCAAATAGTTTACATTTTTGAGAATCCGGTAGTTCTAGTTGATTAAAAATTGAAAATAAATTGTGCAAAGCGTATGAAGCATGTTGTGCAAGTCTTTTCTGTGTCCTAAACCAATTTCCGTTTTTGAAAAAATGAATACCGAGATATTTAAAAGATGTAACTACTTCTAATTTTATGTTATTCAGGATCGTAACTGGTATGTCGGCCTTTCTCAAATATCATTGCTTTCGTTTTAGAGGTATTTATTTTTAAGCCCCAGGTTCCACAATATAGTTCAATATCATTTAGCATTGATTGTAATACCGTTGGCGACTTTGCGAATACAACAGCGTCATCCGCGTAAAGTAACATGAATATTCGTAATTCTTCTATTGTAAATACATTTTCAAAATCAGCATTTATATTGTCAATAATATCGTTTATAAAAAGCATGAACAATAATGGGGAGCTGGGGTCACCTTGTTTTAGACCCATATGTGACATGAAATAGCTTGAATGTGATGAATTAAATCTGATACATGATTTCACAACATTATACATTGATTTAATTGCACGCACTAATTTACTACTTACATGTTCAAAGTTCAATTTATGCCATAAAAGTGATCTATTAATCCGGTCGAACGCCTTTTCATAATCTAGAAAAACGCAATACAGTTTATCTCCGGAACTTAAAACTTTTGATACAATTGAATAAAAAGCAAAAATACAATCGACCGTAGATTTGCCTTTTGGGAAACCAAATTGGTTATTCGATATTTTTTCGAAATTTTCGGACCATTTCGTAAGCCTGTTCAACAGAATCTGAGAGTATATTTTACCGAGTATATTTATTAGAGTGATTCCCCGATAATTATGCGGCTCGTCAGGATTTCCACTTTTTAAAATCGGCACTATAATGCCCTCCGCCCATGCCATGGGATATTCACCGTTTGAAAATAACCTGTTAAACAGTTTTACTAAAAAGGGTGAAATGATGTCGTATGAACATTTAAATAATTCCGCATTTAAATTATCAGTGCCGCTGCTTTTGTTATTTTTCTGTGAAAATACGGCATTTTTAATCTCATTTTCTGTGATTTCTGAGTCTAGTTCAGTGTCAGTTACGTTATCGAGGTCCGGCTCTTGTTGCTGAGATGGCTCTTCTGATCCTCCATATACGGAGCTAAAATGATCTAAGAGGCTTTCGGCCGTCAGATTATTCGATTTAAACGACTTCTTTTTGTATTTATTTTTTATGGACTTCCAAAACCTCCTTGGTTTTGTTTTAGCTAAATCGCATACCGTTTTTCCCTCTCGAATTTTATATTTATGTCTAGCATTGCGTTTTATCCGGTTGTACTTAGTGCGCATTGATATAAAATTGCGTCGGTTTTCATCATTCTTATTCTTTAAGAAAAATTTTCGTGCATGTTTAAATTCAATTTTTGCCTTGTAACAGTCTTCATTGAACCATTTATTGTTCGGCAAGTTTTCATTTACGTTCGATTTGCTATGCACCCTTTTTCCAAATACACTTGCACTATTATCGTACATAAAATTTGTAAATGTTTTTACTATACTGTCCACCTGGCCAGTGTTTACGCTATCAGTTAGTTGTTGTAAATACGCACGATTATTTAGCAATTCAGTTCTAAATAAAGCCGCTTTACCGTTGTCAAAAATAATTCGGTCACTGGAAATGTTTGCATTAGATTTTGAGTGGGTTTGATTAACCACAATTTGTTTTCGCTTGAAAGATATGTACAAAGGGGCATGGTCTGAGAATTCATTAAATTCTAAAACTTTGAAATCTGACAGACACGGGATGTCATTTGGGCTCAGTAATAGATAATCTACCGTGCTCATGCCGTTGAATGAACAGTAAGTAAAGTCACCGCTATCACTGTCACCATAAATTCTCCCGTTCGCTATAATTAGATTGACAATTTGACAAAACAATAGCAAACGCCTTCCGCCCGCATCTACCACGTGATCCCTTTTTGCTCTTGGTGGTATATAAATTTGAAAGGACATTTCACAGTCATCTTCTTCATCCAAATATTCGTCAAAATCTAATATATCCGACAGACTTGATGTTCGACAGTTTAAATCACCGGTAATAAATACTTTTCCTAAATTTTTATATAATGAAATTCCGTGTTCTAATTGTTCAAAGAAGTCAGTTTCCTCATAATTTATCACTTTGGAGCCTGGTGGTGGAATATATGTATGGCATACAAAAATATCTTCATTAAAGGGGAATAAATCTCGAAGTATTTTGATCCACAAAATTCCACATTGCGTTTTCTCTATAACCTTAATTTTATCGCTTAAGCAGGATTTATAATACACAGATATTCCACCACTTACTCTCCCTTTCTTAGTATTCCTAGACTTATTTCCGAAAATGTGTTCGCATTTATACCCTTCTATCTCTAAATTACAGCACTCTTTATTTGTCAACCAAGTTTCGGAAAAAAGTAATAAATCATAGTTATTTACAAATTGTATAAATTCAATATCTGTAAGTTTCCTGTATAGACCGTTTACATTCCATGCGATAACCTTTAACTGCTCCTCCTGACCCCCTTATCTTCGTGCTGCTGTGTGCGGTTGTCGTTCATCCTGAGTTAAGACATATTCCTGACCGTTAACGAAGAGCTTATCCCGTACAAATTTTACATTGTTTCCTTTTTGTCTCTCACGAAGCATTATAGGATATAGGGTTTTCCTGGCCTCTCTGACTTGCTGCGGCCACTGAGCTCCTACTCTTAAATTCTGCTGTTTCAACTGCTCGGACATTATTTTAGAGTATCCATGCTAAAACGTACATCTAAAAGCACTTCATGTGGAACCAATTTAAATGAATTAGGAGAGAGAATAGAACAATATTTCACACTAAAATACCTACATTTCTCAGCGTTATCTTTTATATAAAAATATGCATCATAATGCGCAAAATACACGGCATGATTAATTACATAGTTTAATATCACCCAATAAACGTTCAATATAGCGTGATTGATTATCGACTTTTTGCCAACCAGTGTGGGGAATACCTTGGAAATCCTTATCGATGACGTCACCGCGTTTTCTCCTATATACAATTATTTACCTTTGTTGAGGTGAATATGCAGTTTTATTGACCTGCAAACATCATATTGACCGACGCGAAGCGGAGGTCAATATGTTATGTTTGCAGGTCAATAAAACTGCATATTCACCGAAATAAAGGTCAACAATTGTTTTATTATATGATAATCCTAAATTCTGTTTCTTTAGATATTTAGGATGGTACTACATGGTATTATCTCGCGACGTTACGCCATTAACATTAACGTAAAGCAGACGTTACGTCACGAAAATACAATGACGTCAGCGTAAAAGTAATATTCACTGACAGGCCGGTGAATATCACAAAATATTGACCGGCCACGTGACGTCAAAACTGCCATTGAAATTGCGTGTTACATCTTGGTCATATAATAAACAGCCTTATTAAATGACCCATTAAAAGCCAGGAGTTGAATTCCGAGTGAAGAAGATATGCGTTGAAAAGTGACGACTGTCAGTGTCCTAGTCACATTTACATGCTGATCTCAGACTTCCAAGTTCACAAAACCCTAAAGGCGCAGTTCTTCGTGGTTTCTACTAAATCTTCTAGTCATTTTTTTAGTTTGAATTCGACGGCTATTCAAGCTCACTTGGATGGACTCTTATTCGAAAGAATGTTTTCCTTATCTGATCTATAACACTATATCATATTGCTGGACACTATTCGGTGCATATATAAATTTGACCCAGTGTCTTACAACTTCGAATCAACGGTATTCAATGTTGACTCAAGGTTATTTTAATGTTCTGTGTCCATAGGGAGCATTTCTTCTTTGGTAACTCGAATCGGCAGCGACGATGAAAATAGGACAAAAACATGCTGAGATATCTGCACACATGGACTGAAAAAGGTCACACGTTGGTCTCCATACTAACACACATTTTCATACTTATCCTTCATTATATATAGTGAAACTATGCTAAAACAAATTACGAAAGAAAGATTTCTGGCAACAAGGAAGACCTCAGATGAACGAAAGTAGCTGACTCGATTAAAGGACTTCTATGATTAAGGCGAGGATTTCCCCCATTAGACCGGCGCGACATGTCCACATTTTCAAAAGTATAAAGTGTGTAAATTTTTCTTAGCAGAGCTTCCACAAACATGTAAGCCGTATGAAATCAGATTATTTGTGATTCAGACCCAAAGACACGGGGAGATTATCCAGTCTGATCCTACCTACCCTAAATTCAAGGTTTTGGCATACCTCATTTTTGGAGGTAATAAAAATATTGAAATCAGTCATTCATTCCATACAGTTTTGTCATAAATGCATAGTAAATACACGCATATCACAATACAAAGCAATGATTTTCTTCTTGTTACGCCTGGCTGGCATTTATATATGCAAATCACAGTTATACTTCCGGTCAAAGCGGCCAAAAGATAACGCTTCACTATAACTAAAATACAACTACTTCCCCCCCCCCCACCCCATGACCCAGCATTTCCTTTATGCAGCAGACTAATGCGACGCAAGTACGCAATATATATGAGTGGGAAGCTGGGTCACGGGGGGGGGGGGACGATACTCAGTAAGCCAAAGAAGAAGAATGGTCAGCAGTAGCACTGTGATCTTCGAGGATTATATTGTGTACCATGACCTTTAAATGAGGTCAAGGTCACATACGTATAGTCAACACTATCCAGTGTTGTCTGTTATATAAGTAATGTAAGTCAAAAAATGGTGAAATGTATATAATAAATCATTATTTCATCGCAATTTACAATTTATCTTAACAATGACGTCAACGTCAACGTATGTTTAACGTACTTTACATAGACACAAACACTTGAAAATTCATTTGTCATGCAAGTTACATGTCATAGTCATAAATGCAAAGCAAAAGTCAGTGATCTGTATAAATTTTTAATCATGGGGAAAAATCACGCCTTAGGCATAGAGGTCCTTGAGTCTGTTCATGTGCAGTAATTTAAATACTGCAACACTACCCATGGCCCCTAGCACTAGCTTTAGCTTTAGCTCTTTTTTAAACTGATACGGAGATGATCCAAATGAAACAAAAGGACCATAAAAATATATAATCATAGATACTTTGTACGGCAGCAACACGACAGATAAGGCGAATGGGTACATTTTCTAAAAAAAAATGACAAATAGCTCAACAAAATACAATTAGCTTATCTGGCTCCCCGTCGAGAAATGCAATATATACAAAAGCGGTACAAAGTTTATTGAAATTTATGCTATCAAAAGTAGATCTAAAATTACCAAAATCATTTTTCAACACTTTATAGAGCGAAACGCAAGAATGCTTTAATTGTGTAAAGTTGGCTAATCACGGCCATTTGCGATGACGAAACGAAGCTGTAGTGAGAGCCAACGGTACCTATCACGATAAAATATTCATAAATTCATACCACATATAGAGTAGAGTCGGGTAACTTAGGACATGGGGGTACATTCGGACATACCATTGCAAACAGTGAAATTCCAGATGAGACGGCTCATAATGAGCCGTCTCATCAGGATTTTCACTGTTGGCCAGTTATTTTTGTTTTAGTTCCAAACAACTGACATGTAAAGGAAACAATGTCACTGTCCGAATTTACCCGCTGTCCGAAGTTACCCGACTCTCCCCTAGAGTAATGGGTCCGTTAACACCAGCACTAATGAAGATAAAGTAGATTGTGACAGTAGATCCCCAGTTTAATACTTATATTCAAGCTATGTTTTGATAATTTATATTAATAGGGTCCTGTCATTTCTTGTGGTATATTCTTAAAAAACATGAATTATTTATTGACATTTCTTATATATGTTCATTAAACTATTGCTATTTAAAGATTTAAACCCAGACCTAGGTCTGTTTCAATTATAAAAGAAGAAAAATCGGAAAAAGTAACCGATTTCTTTTGAACTCAGCAGCAACTCACATGTAACATCAAAACAAACATAAACTACAAAAGCATGGCAGATATTAGTCCAGAGCTGCATTTTACTATTCAATCCGTTTTCAGGAAACTTTCAAGAAGTTGTTCATATCATCTGAAATAGCTAATATTCCAGCTCAGTCACCGAATGCTGAGTGCATAGACTAGTTTTACAAATGTATCACCCAGAAGTTTAGTTTAACTCATATTTGTAGAAAGATTACAATTAGCAATATTGATTACAGTTTATAATA
Organism: Ctena decussata; assembly: GCA_963989385.1. Lineage (NCBI taxonomy): Eukaryota > Metazoa > Mollusca > Bivalvia > Lucinida > Lucinidae > Ctena > Ctena decussata. The sequence continues at coordinate 31,624,055 of OZ022507.1, read as the reverse complement.
TGACGTCGCCGTTATTCAGTGGATAACGTAGTGTGGCCACACGCGTGATAACACTTTGGCGCTAACGCGTAACGTAACTGACAACGTCCATGTCAACAGTGCGTTTTCTTATTGAAATAATATTCAGTTTGGAGGCGTCAAAATCCCATTTTTTAAAAAGGGTCATATGATAAACTGACTCTTACACTCGTGTATCATTGTTTTGGAAAACAGTTTTTTTTTCTTTTTCTTTGTTCTTTTTTATGTGTTTTTACACAGTATGTCTATCATATGCGACATAATATAATCCTTCTGACAGTACCTTCCTTCTCTCAAAGAGTTTTTTTGTTCTTTTCACAGTGTCGAGAAAGGCCAAGAGAAGTGTCAATGACGTCAAGAAATTGGGACCAAAAAGTGCTTTAATCTAATTTCAGGATAATTAGCATTGATTATAATTAAGAAATAGATCAGCTCTAGCAGTGAATTGTTGAGTAATAATTCACTGTTTGGTGGTCAGTTGTATAGTAGATCATATCACGAGCGCGGAGCGCGAGTGATATATCTACTTGCAACTGACCGAAAAACAGTGAATTCTTACTCAAGAATTCAATGCTAGAGCTGAACGATTTCGATTCTAACACTCAAAAACGCTGAAAAAGTATTCTTTCCTCTCTGCCGGCGCGCTCATGCTCCCGCCAACATTCTTAACTGTATCAAAGGTAAATGTACATTTTAAGGAGATTTTAGAATGAAAAAGAGACGTTAAACCGTCTACCGTCTCAAAACGTCACAAAATTTAGTCAGTAAGGCCAGTGACATCAGCAATTAGACTCACGCGCTCCGTAATAGTGAATTGTTGCAGAATAAAACAGAAAACTTTCCATTGTTTCTATAGGCGCACTGTGTTAGAATTACACGTAATAACACTGGGAAATACTAACACTATATACATATATACTTGCTCTTTGCACTACCTCAAGAATTCGGCGTTACACTACTGTGTCTAATCTGCATGTTTAAATGGTTCTTCATAGTTTTCCCATCCGTTTGAACACACTTTCTCTCAAGACTCATATCTTCCAGACAAAATCACTATACTATATCAAATTCACTGAAGTTTTGCTATTTACAACCGATTTGGCGGCTGAAACGGCTATAGAAGGGCGCCTGTAACGTGTGATGCGATACAGTTTAAAGAATTGTTTGCTAACTTTAATAATATCAGATTAATTAAATGATAATACTTCAGACAGATTTTCGTGAAGTAGCCTTCATTAAAGGCACGGAAAGGAGGTAGAGCCTTTCCATGGCCTTAAGACATGCTAGATGTGCCTTAAGTGATTTGGTCCCACATTATACTTACAAATGTGAGACCAAAAATCGCAAACCTGTTAGTATAATGTGTTTCCGTAAGCTAGAATGTTTGCTTTATAATATCTATCCTTTCACTAGACCCTTAGACTGTATGGCTCTGTCATGGTACGGTTCCGTGTCATCTACACCTTCGCCTCAAAAATATCTCATATCTCCTATACTATATTTGAACTCTTTATCATGCATGTTTGTGGTATAATATGATTACAACAACGTTTGCAGGGCTTATTGGATGAATCTCCTGTGCGTTGGTAGGGAACTAGTAAATCCAAGGTCAGAATACTTCGTCAAAAACGAGGCTGATCCCTAGGATGGGCTTGCATATTTTCTGGTCCTTTCGGGGTCTTTGGGATTCTTCTGAGAATAAATAAGTTCTGATTTTGAAGCAACCACAACACAAAGAAACCAAAATAGCAAACTTGGTTAGGTTTAGACTGTTCATTATGAGTATGAAGAATGAGTATTAAGAATGCAAAATCTGAACTTAGATGATGATTAGATTCATAAGTCTCAACCTTGATTTGATTTCATCGGTTGGTCCTAATTTCATTGCGATACAGTCTGCTCGATGACCATTATAAGAAAAGCTCCAAATAGTCGCCCATATTTTCTTCTCTTTCGCTACTACATCTTTCATCTTCAAAACCGAGCCGCGACAGGAAAAATAAAAACACAAAACAGCAAAGCGGCAGGTGCGCCCGGCGCAGACTCAAATCAGCCCGGGCATCAGGGTCTTTACTGTGCGCTAAAAGGGTTGCTAAGGCTATAAGCTGCCATCATGCCGACAGCTAAGACTCTAATCAGACTGGGCGGATGCCCAGGCTTGTGTAAGTCTTCGCTGGGCGCTCATGTCACTTTGTTGGATTTGTCGTGTCGCGGCTCAAATCAGTTCGAATCAACACTGATGAGGCTTCAACAGCTGAATCAAGCTACATGCAGTATGGTCCATAATACAAAAATATAATTGAAGAAACCCAGGAACGGCAGCAGTCACGTAACACAAACCACCACCAACATCGACAGAGGAAGAGAAAATAAACGCATATGACAACAGGGAAAAGTACATCTTTGATTATAGATATACCAGTCCAACACAGAGGAACTGTACATAAATACAACAACAAAAACAACAAAAGCCATACAAAAGACAGGATAGTAGTAGATTCTATTTGTGTCTATTTTCTATTTTTAATAAGAGAATGGCTGGTTTACTTTTATGAATGTGTTCATTTCTCTTTGGTTTCATCCTTTACAGAACATATCAATAGTTTAAGTATACAAGTGCTGATGTTCAGTAATAAAGAATGCAAAATTTCATATCATGTATTCGTGTACATTTTATTCTCTTTTGCTATATTACGTACATCTTTATATTCAAACCAGGTCACTAAGTGGGGCTTCAACAGCTGAAATTAGCTACATGCAGTATGGTCCATTATGTAAAATATCAATGAAGAAACCCGGAAAAGGCAGCAGTCATGTAACACAACCCACCCATGACATGGCTGGAAGAATGGAAAGCGAATTCGCCAAAAGGGAATAGTACATCTTTGAATATAAACATACCAGTCCAACAGAAAGGAACTGTACATAAATTCAACATCAAAAGCCATACCAAAGATATTAAACGTATAAACATATATTTGTATCTATACTTACGGACAAAAGTTATGCACGGCTGTTATGTTAACAAAAAAGAACAACATCTGTGCATAACTTTTGTCCTTAAGAATATTTTCTACTTTTAACAAGACAATGACCACTTTATTCTTATTAAGGTGTTTATTGCTCTTAGTGTTCAATCTATTCAGAACTTATTGTTTATTTAAAGTATACAAATAAAACAATTGTAATCATTGGCCTGATTATTACCAGAATAAGTGCTTTTCATCACCATATTTAATCGCCAATAAAACGTGTTTCTCCATCTCTAGAATGATCCGACATATTCAAATCAGGGTTCGAGGTTATAAAACTTGATAATAATCTCAAACTCAAAATAAAGCACACAGATTGGCTGCTTCCGAGCATGTGATCGGAAGCAGCCAATCAGTGTGCTTTATTTTGAGTTCGAGAGTGTACTCAAGTTTTATAACCTCGGAGCCTGTTTTATGACATTCTGCTATGAGATGATTTTTCTAAAACAATCCCAAAAATCTAGATCCGTCTTATAAGACGGATCTAGTTTTTTGGGATAGTTTGGAAAGGACAAAACTTGTTTCATAACCGAAAACATACGATATACCGCATAAAAAAGCTGTACATATTTTGATGTCATCTGAACGGGATCATGGTTTATTTGTACTCCCAAATGTCATTTAGTGCTTGTATGTTTTGTTTTTCTTTTTTGCTTGCAGACTATAAGACTTCATTGGATAATTACATTAAAAGCCATGAGAAGCTCTATACAATGCATCTGAGTGGGACTATGATCGTGTTTATTCCAATATTGTGATAATCCAGTGCCCTTAGCAAACAGTGTAGCCACTGATATGACGGCAATCAGGATCTACACTGTTGCCATTCCGCCAATTCGGAGATACGTCGTGAGTGGGCCATAAAATATTGTGCCCCTAGTGTAGATCAATTTATATTATGGAACGATTCTGTTGTTTTCTGAATAGGGCTTACAGCTTCTATCCCAAGACGTCAGCCAGGTAAGAACCGAAATGATAAGTCCGAACTAACAAACCAAATAAACCTCGACAAATCCGAAATATTTTGATGCACAGACACTGATCCCCCCACCCCCTTAAAGAAAAAGAAGGAAGTGTCATCGAGTGTTTGCGAGTAGTAACGAATCCATTACACGCCTCTGCTCATGAATCTAGGCATGGGTACATGTAAACCTGCTTGTACTGACATGGCGTTGCTACCATAGGCTTAGTATTAGCAGAAACAGAGTAATAAAGCTAACAGTAACAGAGAAATAGAACTACGACATCATTTATATAATCATGATACCCATTCCACATACAATTCTCAAACTAAACTGTAAAGAATTGCGCCAAGTACATGACTGAAAAAGAACATTGTACAAGGGCGTAGCTACCTATACGGCAAATACGCAGGTGCGTATTGAAATTTTGTCATAATTGACAAAATTTCAAAATGCACCTGCATATTTGCTTGCTGAAAATTTATAAATTAGATCAGATTTCAAAACCAATTGCCAAAGTGGCTGAAATACTAGCTTTCTCTTCAAGAAGTAGATAATAAAACATGGTTGTACGTACAATGAAATTACCTCTAGTTACGCCCCTGTTGTATGCGTTTGGACAAACCATTTACTTCTTTCTGTTTACAAAGAACACCAGCAATCAATAAGCTAGGTGAGAAAGAAAAGCCCGACTATATTAATATCTGATATAATGTAAATCAAAGCGATATTTTGTCCCGATTCGCTCACCTTAACGCCAAAGGGGAAAGGTTTTAGCGCTAGACGTCTTACTGGAATATAAATAATTCAATCTCTCTGTGTTATTGCATCATTTCATGATAGTTCTTTGTACCAAACTGTATTACATAATAAATGTGTTACACTGGTCTGAAAAGGTTAACCCTCCGCAATATCTATAATGGTCCCAACAGTTTTGTGGTAGAAGCGGTCAAGTATCAAAATCATAAGTTCAAAGGCATAAACCATAGAATCAATCACAAATCCGAAGTAGTAGTTAGATACACAGACCCTCAAAAAGAAGTGCGATCAGGGGCCGTATTTATAAAGCCACTTAAGTCGTTGCTATGCGGTTGCTAAGGCTAAATATATATAAAGGAGATTCCCTACAACTATGAAATTTGCTCTGGAGGAACAGTCTTTACTATGAAATTTGCTCTGGAGGAACAGTCTTTTTAAGACTGTTCCTCCAGAGCAAATTTCATAGTTGTAAGGAATCTCCTTCAAAGAAATTTAGCATTAGCAACAGCATAGCAACCACTTAAGTAGTTTTATGAATACGGCCCCAGGTGCTAGTAGTAAGCATTAGCTGCCTATTAAAATACACCCGCCATGTCTATGTATCTGATGGACTGGGGATGGTCGGGTCGGGCGATGGTGCTGGGGTAACTTCCAGTGCTGGGGCTTCCTACAAATTTGGATAAAAGTAGGGCAAGGGCCTACTGTGATTGCAGTATGTGCGGTAGGGGGTTGTTTGCACATTTTTCTCTTGCCGATCATATATCTTTTCTTTCTCTCGCTCTTTGGGAGACGGCATTATAGAGACTGAAATACTGTCTCAAAGAACCTTATAGAGACTGAAATACTGCCTCAAAGAGCCGTTAAACCCAAAAACAACCTACCAACCAACCAAAGCTGAGTCAGTGAAAATGAAGTGCAGTAGCTGAAAGCCATATTACATGTATGTCTCGGCCGTGGCCATCAAATCGGAAATAAGTTCAGAACGGCCACATTCTAAGGATCAACAACGACATGGTGTCTCCTATTGATTTTCAGTAAAAAATGACGTAAGCTTCGCCCTGCGATAACCCTGTGCCAACAATTTATTGGTGAGTAGCTTCCTTCCTTCAACGTTTTGATAGTTGAAACATGCTTTAGCAGAGCGGACTAACTGAGAGAAATGAGCCGCGACGCGAGAAAACCAACAATGTGGTTGTGCGCCCAGTGCAGACTCAGATTAGCCTGGGCAGCCGCTCAGTTTGATCAGACTCTTTGTTAAGTGCTCAAAGGGTAGCTAATGGTCTAAGCTACCTGCATGCGGACAGCGAAGACTCTGATCAGACTGGGCGGATGCCCAGGCTGATCTGAGTCTGCGCTGGACGCACAACCACATTGTTTGTTTTCTCGTGTCGCGGCTCAAATAAACTCCGTATGCAGGTGCATAAGAAATATTGCCACTCAAAAACAAGGATAGTAAAACTATGGGAAATTTAAAATCCTCCCGTTTGCCTTAAAAATAAAGCCTAGTAGCAAGCTTACATCATTTTCTGCATAATTATAAGCTACATGTATCGAACTCTGATATAATTTGCCCGTAAGATAACTTTTTGATTAAAGGAAACAGTGTTCAGATTAAATAATACACTTTTATTTGACAATTTCATCTCAACTTTATGCTTTTAAGACTATAACACCACCCCCGTCAGCCATTTTCATTGAAAGTTGTCGGGGGTCATCTCCAAAATTAAATTCGTTACAATTATATACACGGTGATTTTATGCAACTTGTTACCAAGCTTATAGAATACGCATTAGCTCACAGGTTTGGTACTTATGAAGTAACCTAAACAGGTTTCTATCTGAAACAGTAGTTTGAGATGAACTTCAACATTGAGATATTGAGAACTGACTGTACTTGAAGAGATAATCGGGTCTGCTTTTCCGGCAAACAGTTTTGGAAAATCACTGTGAGTAATTTATTGTATGGGTACACGTCTGTGCTTTTCCGCGTGTCGACCATGAAAGTCGACCCATATATACTGAGAGACTTTAGAAACGCACCAATTTGTAGCTTTGGGTATACTAGAAAAATGAATTTTTGTTTCATACAGCCATCAGCTAGTGTAATTTTGGTTTATTCCAATTTTAACCGGGAACACAAGCTTTCAAAATGAATGCAAAATTTGGCTTTAGAATATTCCTAAAGGGGGATAAATTCGCATTAATCCAATGATGATTGAAGCGTGATTTTCATTTTGCTGCAATTTCGTAACTGCTGATAAGATTTCAATGACATAAAAATCGGAGGTTATTCATTGTTCTTGGTTTGTGTTCTCTTTTTATCGGTTACATTTCTTTCTTTTCAACGTCATTTTGCAAAGATTCAAACTTTTTGCACAAAAATCGGAAGTGAAGGTAACGGAAATTTGAATAATTATTCAAATTGCTTCGAACTGGTACATTAAGACATTCTCTCATGACCTGGGTAGGTATACAATCAATTGGTCGGCTTTTAAGTCGGGCATCTCCAAATTTTGAACTGTACCCTATTTTTTTTTAAAAAAATCCAATTTTTGAACATCGGTAAAACGCTTTTTCAAGGATCTTTGCCATTTTTCATTGTTTTTACAGTGTGTGGTTGCCATTTTTCATTGTTTTTACAGTGTGTGGTATTCATTCAGATGCATAAACATTAAAATTCGACAAAATGTGAATTCGTTAAAATTTTATGCGAAAAAGTAACCAAATTTCCATTTTCTCGAAATTTCTATGCATGGTTGCACTCTCTCTGTAAGCGTTTGCAGACTTAAAGAACTCAACCATACTAACTCGCACGAGTGCTCAAACGTTTCCAATATTGCAAACTCTGGGTAAAATAAAATGATATTCAATGGTGCGTTTTTAAAGTCCCTCAGTATACCTTAAATCAACTTGTTTCAATTTTAAAATAATTATAGTTTTCAGTTTAAAAGTCTCAATATTTAGAGATATGACGGCAGTTTTCTGTGAAGTTTGTATGCTTTGAGGTAGATTGAGAGCTCAGATTATAAGTAAAACAATCACAGATTTCTAAAAGCTAAAATTAATTAGCTATTCAGTATAACAATAATAATGACATGTCTTGAGAAAACGTCTATTAGCGTATGTTCAAAATGTTCACCATTACGCCTGGTAAATATACAACTACATTTCCACATGGGAATTAAAGACTCCAAGCCCCGAGGTTATAAAACTTTTTTCATGCTCAACTCAGCTGAGCATGAAATTCCACCTGCTAATAAATAGCAAATTATTGATAAGTACAGTTGTTTTCATGCTAAGTTCAGCCGAGTATGAAATATTCTCTGCTTATGAATATGAAAATGCCAACATTAGTTGGCATTTTAATATTTATCAGCAGAGAAAATTTCATGCTCAGCTGTGTTGAGCATGAAAAAAGTTTTATAACCTCGGGGCCTGGTTCTGCAAATAGGAAGCCAAAATATAGTAATATAAATCGACTCGTATGTTTGAATAGCATTTATTCACAAAATTTTCTTTGAAGTAAAAAAAATATAGAATTAGCACAAAACACCCGAAAATGGCTAGACCGAAAAGAAGGTATGTGATCATCGATTTACAGACACTGTCCAGTATATGTTTTACGATCCGGACTGGATGGATGACTTGCCAGTTAACGTCCTTTTCAAACAGTATTTCATTCATATCAGGACGTTGGAATAGTGATCATGAAAGGCTGTGTGCACTGGAACCGCGTTTACCGTTGAAGAGAGTTTCGCCTCAAGCGGGAATCGAACACGCTAGACCAACATGCCAGCGCTCAACCCATTGAGCTACCGGACCGAAATTTGATACCAATAATATGAATATGCTTTACAGTTATATGAGCCGCGACACGACAAAACCAACAATGTGGCTGTGCGCCCTGCACAGACTCCGATCAGCCTGGACATCCACCCAGTCTGGTCAGACTCTTCGCTAAGTGCTTAAAGGGTAGCTAAGGGGCTGAGCTACCTCCATGCGAACAGCGAAGGCTCTGATCAGACTGGGCGGATGCCCAGGCTGATCTGAGTCTGTGCTGGGCGCACAACCACATTGTTGGTTTTCTCGTGTCGCGGCTCATGAGTCGAAAAGCAGTATTGTGTTTTGGTGACTTGAAAATTTTTCATGTCGGCATGGGATGGAGTACGTATCTAGATAAGGAAAAGCAAAGCATATCTCATTCTCTCAGAAAAGTGACTTTAGAGTTTGACAAGATTTACATGTACATGTAACAAACAAACCATCAATTAACACTTTAAGCGCCAGAGACGAAAAAGCAAAATTCGCAAGCTGTATAGATCCTGGTGAGGCGGCTCATCATGAGATCTACACTGTTTGCCCCCTAGTCTTTTTAAGATTTTAATTTGAATTCTCAATATGAAACATTTTAGACAAGCTTGAAGGGATGCTTTGAAATTTTACAGAAGTAAATTTTGTCGTCTGCTTTTTTGGCACTTAAAGGGTTAATGCACCAAACAAGTTACTAATATATGTAAAAGCTTTGCAAGGAATGTCCGTAAAGCATACAAAGAGCGAACAACAAGTAGAACGCAAGCCCTCATTTTTGCTGTGTCATTTCTGTCCTACAAAAAGGATGAATATCATACTATAGGTACGCTTTCTCATGCACGACTACACTGAAACATTGAAACAAAGAAAGCAGGCAGACTAACAGTTTTCTCTTTGGAAAGTTATAATTTGCAAAAAAATTTTCAGATAATCAGACACTTTCACTACAAGACTGCATTACATTCGAACTACATGTACAAAAAGTACCAGAAAACCTTTAAATATTAGGACACACATGCCCGAACAAAGAATGTTGAACTAAAAGTACCTGATCAGTGCCCGCTCTGTTTATTGCATAACACCTGATCACGAAAGTGCGTTTGTACATGCATAACCTCGAAGGTAGAAAAAACAGAAACTAAATAGCATCTAGAGCCGATTTCCCTAATACCTGTATCAAGAGAAATTTACGGTAGTGAAGGTCATGGTGCCAGAGGCCAAAAATGGTTCAACTAGATCATTAGACATCCAGATTCATGCAAAGTTTCAACCTCAAAGAACAATAGGAGATTCAAAACAACTTTTACACAATTTAATTTTAGATACAAACAGGGAATATTTGTGAATGTAGCGAATACTCTTTGACTTGGAACTTGATAAGAACTCGACCCAAACCAAAACATTCTGTATGAATTAAGTTCCGACCCCAGAAATTTACTTTGAGACATCGGTAGTTTTGGATAGCAGGAGTTGAAATGTAAAGAAAAATAGGAAATGCGTCCAAAATATATTCTTTGATAAAAGAGGGTACTTTGAAATATCAGTGTTTCAGATAACAAGAGTTAACTGTATCTTCTGATCTTACAGAGGCAAAAATGGTGGAATCCAGATGTGTTGTCATTTTGTGCGTGTTTCTCCCTTTCCTATGCAGCTTCATTTAGGCGTTTTTCTTTGTAAGTGCGGAGAAACTTCATAGATAAATGGAGATGGACAGGAAAAGTCATAATTTCAAAACACATACTTTCCATGACACGCCTAGAAAACAGAACAGCACATTTGTAACAACAGACACACTGAGTTAGTCTATTACTAATGAAATATTGTTTAAACCAAAGCGCGGGTATTCAAATTGTTGGCCGGAGTCATGCAGAATGACACAGTAAACGAGAACCAGAATTTCAGCTATCATTTTTATAAGAAATAGTGACACGATAGGCAGTCTCGTTTAATCTACTTTTAGGCGGTTCTGTAAACGGAGATATTGAAAGAAAAAACTTGAATGAATGACAACAAAACAAGTGTACACGGTTATAAATATGATACACTAAAATTACAATAATCGTTGTAAAACGTTTCAGGTTTTTACTTTGGCACATATCAATTAAATCATTACTTTTAACAGTCAGGTACATAACCTTTAAAAGTTAATAAAAATATAACTTGAAGCAGTTAGAATTATCCTATTTACCACTAATTTCAAAGTGAGGCTGCAGAAAATAACTTATTTAGGTTATGTCTGAAATTATTTAGGCCAAGGTCAGATTTGCAATCTCCAAATAAATAACTGTTGTAAGTTAAAAAGTAGCTAATTTCTTGATCTTCAAGGGCCTTGCGTACCAATTTCTAGACGATGCGTACAGAATTTTATTGCTTAATCATAAAGTTATGTAAGAGATCTTTCAGGGAAAATTACCCAACTGTCCATAAAAATTGCTGTATCTCCAGAATATGAAGGTGAAAAAAGACACTTTAACTTAAACAGGTTACTTTTGCTATAGTCACAAAAAATTATAACTGCTTCCAGTTATATATTTTTTAACGTTTAAAGGTTATGTACCTGACTGTTTAAAGCACTGACGAGCGATAGTTCTTCAAAGTATGCAAATGATTGAAGCTTCTTACTGCTTCTGGGAGAGAACTCCAAAATCAAGGAGCTCAGCATGAGGATGGAAAGTTATACAGTGCAGGGATTGACCTAACAAGGTATCTTTTTCAGATGACATGACATTAACTGACTATGTCATGAGACACTGGTTGCAACAAATGTAGCATACTTTTTGTTCATTGTACAGTCAACTCCCGATATATCGAACACTGATATCTCAAAATATCTTCTCATATCAAAGTATATGTTTCCTATTTTTATTTACATATCAACTCCTTTTATCTCAAACTACTGATATCTCAAAGTAAATTTTCTGGTACCAGAAAGTTTACTTTGAGATATCAGTAGTTTGGGCTGAAATTTGACTTCAAGATATCGAGAGTTGACTGTATTGCTTTATTGAACAACCCCCTTTCTCGTTACTGGAAGCTAAGAACAACTTAGCGTGTGTCAGATATGCCCGGAGCCGCGAAACGAGAAAACCAACAAAGTAGCTGTGCGCCCAGCGTAGACTCAAATCAGCCTGGACATCCGCACGGACTAACCGGAGTCTTTGCTAAGTGCTCAAAGGGTAGCTAAGGGTCTAAGCTACCTCCATGCGGACTGCGAAGACTCTGATCAGACTGGGAGCGGCTGTAAATAGTGTAGTGGATAACACTCCGGACTACCAATCCAGGGGTCGCAAGATCGATCCCCCGTTTCTCCGGTCTTTCGGATGAGACTTTAAACCGAGGTCCCGTCTCCATATGACCTCGTTGTTGGTGGGACGTTAAACCCGAGCTCACTCACTCACTGATCAGACTGGGCGGATGCACAGGCTGATCTGAGTCTGCGCTGGGCGCAAAACCACTTTGTCGGTTTTCTCGTGTCGCGGCTCATTTATTGTTTAATAGGCACCCTTTGTTTTTCAAACGTGTTAACGTAATAAGCAACGTCAACTTCTGCTCCCAGCATATTTTCTTTTGTTATGCAAGGGAAATGGACGAAAAATGTAAATACATAAAAATGGATCACTTTGTCTTACATGTACTATTCATTTGATATAGGTCATGGTTTGGCAACAAGAATGACAAATAAAGTTAAATTGATATTTTTGATATTTATGAAAAAATTACTTGTGCCTGTAGCCGCCATTGCTCACCAAGAGATATTAATTATTGTATTATGTCATTGTAAGAGACCACTGCACGCTTTTAACTATATTTTAATCACTGACATGCAAATGACAGTGAATGGCCAGCTTGAAACAAACAACGCAATCAAAAAGTGTTGAAGCACGTATCTGTGTCATTTTAAATGACAATCAAGATGATCTACTTAATTTCAATTATCATATGATGTCGCTTTTATTCAGTGGATAACGTCGTCATAAAAATCGTATGACCACATGTGAAATAACACTTTGGCGCGTACACGTAACGTCATTGTCAACGTCCATGTCAACAATACGTTTTCTTATTGAAATAATGTGCAGTTTGAAGACGTTAAACTCCCATTTTAAACAGTGTCACATCCTCTATTTTCACAAGCATTCAAATCATGGTAACCCCTAAATGTACAGGCAAAATATCCCATTCATTGCCACGCTTTTGTTCATACTTCGATCATTTCTCAGTTCTCCCTCCTTTTTACCCGTTATGGATTGTAATCATTCGCTTTTTTTAATTGGGTATACCACCGGGAGGACAAAAGTGGCTTTAATAAAAATCACCTTGCGTTTTAATTTCGCAAGTATTGTTAAATGTTTGCCATGACATTTTAAGAAATTACACAATACGGGAATATGAGCTATATTGCAGCTTCATCTTTTCAACAATTTATGAATCTCGGATAAGCGTTATATTACAATATAGCGCTCGTTGGCAACTATGTCAAAGTGAATGTCTCTGCCACCGCAAAGTTCCAAAAATAAAGCAATATGAAAGTTAAGGCATGGTTTGTAAATCATGATAATGGAAACAACCTTTCGTCAAACCAATACCATTCATAGTCTATCGAGGTATATACCTAAGGACAATAGTTCTGCTCGGATGTTCCTTTAACATCCGTGCAGAACTTCTTGTCCTTAAGTATATTTCAGTATCGTTCATCACTCACGATATGCGATAATGTGTCCAAATTTCTTACCGAGCAAACGCGCATGCCCCGAATCTATTTACAGTAAAAAGTAGTACAGTCGGTGATTGCTATTATCACGTTGCCATTTTGCTATTATCACTTTACAGTCAGTTTAAACACATATCACTTCGTTGTTTAAACAAATATTGCAGTACATGTAAAAATGAGTTCAAATGTACCAGCTCCCATTAAATCTGGCTTAACGTACATGTATGTGAGAGTAAGGCAGGCTTAGACTTCATAGATGTCCAATTTGCCCAGAGTCTTCCCTGTCTGCATGAACAATAAGTAGATTCTTATAAAAAAAAACTCAGTGCAAGTGAAGACATTGTACTGTGTATACATGATGCGCAGGCTGACACGATTCTTTACAGTTCGTATTTGCCCAGTGGCACCGTTACTGGTAGCCTGACTCAAATGTTACAAGGTTGTAATCTTAGAAAGGCCAACAAGAAATACATGTAATTGTTACAGCCGTTTATTTGCTATCAAACTCTCAAGGGAACGGTAAACTGTCTCGGCCAAACAGATATGCTGACGAGAATACGCGTGTTAAAATTGTTTAGCCTTCTGTTTTCAGATGATTTCAGTCTGGAAATTTATAAAGCGTCATAGAAATGTCTCAGGGACAGGATCTGACCTTCCAAGCCGCGTTGTCTGATCATCACGATCATGCCGTCAGTTTAATAAAGTACATATATCGCCTTCAGTCGGTATTATTGGCGGTCCCACCGCCTAAATTCTTGATCCATGTTTTTTACATTGGACGCGGACTAAAGGTTAGACGTTTCGGCACCGACAACCTTTTAATATTCTGCTCAGTGGAAACCGGCTTAACAAGGAAAATGGAAATGTACGTTCCAGTTCAACGGTGAATAAATCTTTTTCAGAAGAAAATGACATGTCCGAATACATAGAAATGGTTTTAACCCCCAGGAAAAAATAAAAAAAAAATTAACAACTTACGGGCCGAAAATGGCCAGACTCTACTGTTAAAGCAGTTATATAGATGGAAAGAACTTTAAAAAAAAAAAAAAAAAAGAAAAAAAAAACTCTTGTCTTTGAGATATAGGCATATTGCATTTCACTGCAAATGCTGTCACTGAACAGACTTTTTCACACGTGAAACATAATTAATTTTCAAGGCACTGACTCTCAGAGGATGATAACGTGATTATTTGAAAGTTAATATTTCACTTCTAAGGTTCAGTAATTCTCTTTTTGCTTCTTCAACAGACTGACGTGTCGAGGTTTATAAAAATATTTGACTGCTTTATCATGACAAAATATGCCCGTATGTCTATACATTTGCATTGTGTATGACACTTTCATGTTTTGCACAGTCATGTGTTTGTTGGTCTATACACATGTGGGATGAAAACACATTCGACCTTGTGAATTTTGATAAGCGAAATGTGCTTGGTGGTCTGGGAATTTCGCAGTGCGCATATGTTTTAAGACACCATCCTTCTGTTTAACGCGCAGCGGATGACTGCGAACGTGCAAATTGTTTACCAAAACAAACAGGTCGTCATAATACAAAATCATAAAGCAAGGTGTCATGTTTTGCTAATCTTCGCTGGAATATTGAAACTGAGCCGCGACGCGAGAAAACCAACAATGTGGTTGTGTGCCCAGCGCAGACTCAGATCAGCTTGGGCATCCGCCCAGTCCGCTCAGACTCTTTGCTTAGCGCTTAAAAGGTAGCTAAGGGACTAAGCTACCTCCATGCGGACAGCGAAGACTCTGATCAGACTGGGCGGATGCCCAGGCTGATCTGATTCTGCGCTGGACGCACGACCACATTGTTGGTTTTCTCGCGTCGCGGCTCAACTACTCTTGACTTCATCATCAACGCATTTCAGCTTTTGTCTTTTGAATTTATATTGTTTTTTTCCTATTGTCATTCAAGTGCAGTCTGATCAGAGCCATTGCTTGTCACATCAGCCATCTATGGCATTGGTTCAAACCATACAGCCAATAGTGGGGTCTCTATAGACCCTGGGTAAACGACAAGGATGGGCTGAATATCACATGACAAAACTGCCACATTGTTTGAGTCGATGATGTAGCTCATGTAGTAGACTTATGCCCCTTTTCCTAACTACATGTATGACACTTCAGACACGTAAAACGTTGTTAACAAAATATCCTGAAATGTCATAAGCAAGAATATTCTTATTTGCAGTTCAGTTCAGGGTATGGTGTACATGACAGGATTTTGATTTTGTACAAAGATTCTTCGTATTTTGGTTTAAACAATATGTTATTCATAGAAATACATATATGTGATACAATAATACATAATGGTACAGGATCTGACAGTAAGCAGTGTTTATATATAAGCCATCTCCTGAATCAATCTGAAAATTACAATATGCGTGAATGACTAGGCACAAAGGATTTCAGACCGTAAAACCAATATAACATGTACAAACAAATAAACAAGCGTCAGATAGACAGAGAGAGAGAGATTTGGGTGATTTGGTTTTCAGAAATATTGTGAGTTAGCTTACGCGAGAAGTGATGTAAATCAGATCTGGATCCTAAAAGATCCTAGAGAACTTTTGGAAAGTTTAAAGCCCAATCCCTTTTTGAAGTAGATAGCATCAAAACCGTTGATTCCTCTACACTTTATATCACAATTTCAAATGAAAAGTAAAAATCTTAATTAGAAGAAATTATAAAGAATTGCATCTTAACACAGACGGAAATCCTCGGTGTAAATTCGTTGTTCTTTGGTAACTGAACACGTACTTCGTTATGGGACAATGTGTGATGTTCAGATAAAATATTTTGAAGTTGATCATGTTGATGCCATTAAAATGCTGGAATTTCTCATTAAAATATTACTTGGAGTTTTGCGGGCAGAATTTTCTACAAGCAATCGGCAATTCAATGGACACCAACCGCGCCCCCTTTCTTGCCAACTTAGTTTTTACGGGCATAAGGCGGAGTTATATAATGGCTGTTCTATCTCTAAATAATTAAAAAAAGGAAATTAATGACCTCATCAATCCACGTGAACTTAAAATTAAAGATGACATAGAGTCCAGATCAGCTGCCTCATACTTAGTTTGTTATCTCTCAACTGACAATGGAAAGCTCGTTACTAGGCTTTATGACAAGAGGGACGACTTCAATTTTCCCATAGTTAACTTTCCATTTTTGAGTAGAATATTCCGTCGGCACCTAAATATGGAGTAGACTGTTTCAAATATCAAGACTTTGTTGATAGAGGGAAGCTGCTCATCAGTACATCGTTGTCACAGGGTTATCATAGTGCGAAGCTTGTGTCAACACTTAAAAAACATGACAATGTGGCCGTCTCTAAATTTATTTCCGATTTTCACCAACATATTCCACATACACATAGATTGTGCCGGTATATTATAATATACAAGTGATGCTGACTACTAGTGATAACTTGATCACACCTCTGTTTTGGGGCCCGTGTCTGTGTAAGAGTATCTAAATAGTTCGGAAATGTCAATGCTTATATGAGCCGCGACACGACAAAACCAACAATGTGGTTGTGCGCCCTGCGCAGACTCAGATCAGCCTGGGCATCCGCCATATTTGATCAGACCCTTCGTTAAGTGCTTAAAGGGTAGCTAAGGGTCTAAGCTACCTCCATGCGGACAGCGAAGACTCTGATCAGACTGGGCGGATGCCCAGGCTGATCTGAGTCTGTGCTGGGCGCACAACCACATTGTTGGTTTTGTCGTGTCGCGGCTCAATGATTTACAAGTTATGACTTATGATTTGGACGTTTTGACCACTTTAACTTATACCCGCTTTCTGACTAAAGCATTCCGAGATAAAGTTCTTGAGAGGCAAACCTACGGTCTAGAGGAAAGTTATTTTTTCTGTAGAATTTAGGACAGCAGCATTTCAGTCATATCGAGCCAGTGTAAAAATAAGTCAGATGATGAGGATGAAATAGTCCTGAGGCTTTCTTGGCTTGTCTTGCAAGTGCATTATCTGGATTTTGATGCCAGAGCATTTATCCCTCGACCAGCACCACTGTTTTCAACATAGTATGTTTATGATAATTGTTGTTTACAACTTCTTTAATAATTGCATATCACTTGGTACTAGTTTCAGTTTTGGTAAAATCTCCGCATTTTTCGCGGATATAAAAACACGCATTAAGTTCTGACTCTCGATATGCATAATAAATCTTTTCATAGCAACACATAAATGTGTAAGTTTCTAAAGACATACTAACGACCAAAGCATATTTCAAACCTGATATCTTTTTAATTTGTCAAATCTGATCACTCCTCTAGCCTATAACCGGCGGATAACGCTTTCAAGCTTTAGGCGAAATCCCACGGGACCATGTTTACACATTTTGCCGGAGTACGGTAATGCTTAGCTAAAATAAAATGAACCGTGACACGAGAAAACCAGCAATGTGGTTATGCGCCCAGCGCAGACTCAGATCAGCCTGGGCATCCGCCCAGTCTGCTCAGAGTCTTCGCTGTCCGCCTGAAGGTAGCTTAGACCCTTAGCTACCCTTTAAGCGCTTAGGCAAGACTCTGATCAGACTGGGTCGATGCCCAGGCTGATCTGAGTCTGCGCTGGGCGCACAACCACATTGTTGGTTTTCTTGCGTCGCGGCTCAAATACAGTTTCGACGAGCTAATTTGTAAATGAGAACAGAATCAGATGCACACTTCAAAGATAAACGAGGTACATTTCCTTAGAGAGCCAAAGAGACACATTGAAAGAAAACATCCAGACGGCTTAAGCAAACACAAATGCCCTGATAAGCTTGCGTACTGAAGCACCTGGTTAGTGCCTTGTTCTTTATATAAGATATTGTTTTGTTTCGGCGACTGCGAATGCTCCTGATGATGTTACCACTTGCCCTATGAATGAGTTTAATCTTCGCTGCTCGAACAAGCAGACTTGTATTTTTCACATGTTGTGTGACAAAACATCAGGATGTCTTATAATGAGCAGCTTGACAGGTACATCAAAAGCTAATGTCTGCTCCCAAAAGAAGAACAAACGCATGTTTCATGAATTATAAACAATACTACAACTGTTGCTCTGATTGGTAGAAACTCAAAAAACTTGATTATTATGTTTTGTTTTAGCCAATAAGTTTTTCACCGTATTTAGTCATTCTGATCACTGTTAATTCTCCGTTAAACATGTATGTTCTGCTATGTTCTCCAAAGCATTTGGAGATGAATTGTATATTTGAAATTCCTCGTTGAAATTGCAAAGACATCCTTTAACAGTTATTTCCCTCTATGCCATATCTATGTTATTACATAGCTTAAGAAATTTCATTGTCACAAATCGAAACAGCGAACATGTTCAAGAGCCTTGACACGAGAAAACCAACAAAGTGGCATGTGCGCCCGGCGAATACTCAGATCAGAACGGGCATCCGCCCAGTCTGATCAGAGTCTTCGCTGTGTGCTTACAGGATAGCTAAGAGTTGAACCTAGCTCCGTGCAGACAGCGAAGACTCTGAGTAGCTACCCTGTAAGCGCACAACGTAGACTCTGATCAGACTGGGCGTATGCCCGGGCTGCTCTGAGTCTTCACTTGGCGCACATGCCACTTTGTTGGTTTTGTCATGTCGCGGCTCATATCAGGATTAAATATAGAGATGGAAGAAGATGAACACTCGCCGGCAAGACCGACACCAAAGAGAGGTCGTCAATGCTTAGCCAAAACCAACTAAAGTGAAAGTGTTTAGGCCGGGACCATCATTAAGTCTGAGGCACGACCCGCCGGAGTACAACTGACCCGTCGCCATCTGTCAGTCAAAATATGCATTGGCCAGTCAAATAAGGTAAAACCCTCGGACAAACATATGCACATGTTTTTATGACAATAGTGTCTTTTGTAAAATATACTCGGACAAATTTGAAAGGCGGAGCGATAAGCGCTTTAGCGTTAGGACAATTCAAGAGGGAAGCAAAAGTGTCCACCGTGATTGGATTTGCGACTAAGCAGTCAGTCTGTCGCATTACATTTATTTATCATATGACGTCGCATCTGAGAGTGTAATAAAGCCTGCATTAAAAACGATAATCCACTAGTGGATTAAATATGCAAATTACGTCGTAACGTTATACGCTGACGTCCATTAAAACGTCGCATTTTCTAATGGCGAAATCTTGACGTTTAAGTGCAAAATTTGCTAATAAAATGCGATTTTAGTGTCATATGATAAATAGAATCTTGCATTCGTGCTCCTGTATTATTGAATTTATTAAACTCGTTGGAGAAAACCGATAAGATGCTCGGCATAGCCTCGCATCTTAGCTTTTTCCCCAACTCGTTTAATAAATTCAATAATACATGAGCACTCATGTAAGATCCTCTATGTCATATCCGGTCTTTTATTACAAGAGGGTATTCCCTAAATCGATTGGAAAAATAATTCCGACCATTTGTTTTTCTTTTTCTTCTTTTTAATGCACTTTATTCAGTGAGCAGAGATAAAGGGATTCGTAGACATCGACCAAAACGCAATAGAAACTGTATGACGTGACAAAACTTAAAATACATAAGGGTTGAACACACTGTAGGACTCTCTGATTTTCAATAGATTCTCATGTTATCATATATTTTACCACAAACGTACCCTACGTTTATTGTGTTGATTGCCGTCAAAGGAGCGAACAATTTTCTTTAAGAGCTGACGCCATCTGGGGAGGGTGACAAAAAATAAAATTATAGAGTTGCTTCCTCGCTCCTCTCCCTCCTCCCGCTACACACACGCGAACAGATATCCATACATCCATATACCTTAAGGAATAATAATGATACATGTATATGAAGTCTTGGAAAGAAATATAACTAACGTGTCATTATATACAAAGGCTTTTTGTGTGTCGGGCGAATGCTCAAAAGCATACAGAGAAGAGCTATATAAGCTTATATATCAGTTTTCGTCCTGATCCTATTGCTCTGTGTAACTGTGTTATTTGTATGTTGTAATGTGCACTTTTGAAAATAAAATATGTTTAAACCAAAAGCATACGGCTCGTAGGCTAATGAAAGCTTCGTATACATTTAAAATTGTCAAACCTGCAGCCCAATAAGAATTTCAAATTCAAATTCCTTCGGGCCAAAATAATTCCCAACTCAATTCTAAAATGCTTGAAGAACATATTCATTTAACCTATTTCTGTTCCGTCTTTTCTGAGACATATATATTCATTTACCTTAGTTAATGCTTAAAGACTGAGATTTCTTAGAAACATCAGATTAGTTTCCTCCAGCGAAATCGAAATATATCTGCACCTTGGAAATCATCTGTTCCCTAATTCCTCTGGGGATTTCCTGATCCGAAAATTTCATTCTGGAAATTAACACGACTTTAAATTCTTCACTATAGACTGAGCAAGAGCAGCGCAGAGGTACCTTACACAGTGGAAAAAAATGCTTTAAAAATTGCACATTCAGGTTAAACCTTTCCTAGTCATATATAGAACAAAACAGTGTACAATCCAAAGTACATGAATCTAATCAGCTTTTGGTATAACTTATCAAGTCGATATGGTTTTTCAGCATTTTATCTACATACATGTATCAGGTACCATTTCATGGCGTCCCGCCAAAGGTTTTGGAATAAAAAAGACGGAAGAATGAAATGAGCTTGAGCAAGGAGATGATCTCGGCGGGAACAGGCCATAGCAAATGTTCAGCTCAATCTTCTCAACCATGAGGTCCTCCATTCTTGGTATTCATATCATTTGGACCTTCTAAACGAGCAGCTTCTAAACGAGCAGCGGAGCCCCTGATCAGCCCTGTGCGAATGCACAGGGCTGATCTTAGGCTTCGATGCTCGACAATGCCAAATTTTAAGTTTCCCCAGACAGTGGCTCAAATACGTTTTATGCATACATACAAGTACCAGATATAGGTTTCACATGCAGGTTTCAACAATTAAAATTAGACGCATATATTTCTTTTTAACAATATAAGGATTCACAGAAGCGTTGCAAAACATGTTTTGCCTTTCTTACTATGTATCCAAATGCCAACCGATTCAATTAACATTATGTCTGGGCTGTTCATACATGTCAAGAGCAAGTGCTCTTAAAATAAGCCGCGACACGAAAAAACCAACAAAGTGGTTGTGCGCCGAGCGCAGACTCAGATCAGTCTGGGCAACCGCCCGGTCAGATCAGAGTCATCGCTAAGGGCTTTAAGGGTAGCTAAGGGTCTAAGCTACCTCCATGCGGACGGCCAAGACTCTGATCAGACTGCCCAGGCTGATCTGAGTCTGCGCTGGACGCACAACCACATTGCTGGTTTTGTCATGTCGCGGCTCAAATGTTCTTATATGAAAGGTGGGGTCTTAAGTGTTTTATACTTTTGTAGAATAAAAGGAAATTAGATAAAAGAAAGCATGATTGCAGTGTCATATGAGGTGAAACGGGAGAGGCTTGTCTGTAAATAAAACCGTCTAATGGATACCTTAGTACCTACAACATGTACATGTAGCTTAGCCAATTTTGGTGTAGCGGGGTATTATATATAGTATCCATTAGCCGTGCTTACAGTCTCATTACGCCAACTTATGGTTACATTATATATTTACGACTCATTTTCGTTTTTACTAACCGTTTCAGGAGGCAAATGTGTAAAACTGATAATAATCATATGAAACTAACAATTAATAAAATAATTCTCTCAACCTCGTTCACCTTTACTTTGAACAGACGCACCCATCCCAGCAGCCTTATGACATCATGCGACGTCATTTCGTCGCATTGACGTCAGTACGACGGCATTTAAATGTCACGTGCCCGCTGGGATAGCGAGGCATTAAAATAATGTTACGACGGCTATTCATTGGCTTTTTCCAATGCGGTCAAAAATGACGTCACCAGGCGGTGACCAGCAGACCTTCATCGACGTTTTTAGCCATTTATTCCATTAAACTCTATTCAAGAGAATTCAGAAAATATTCAATTAGTATGAAATGTTTGCCTGCAACGATAATCAAACATGCTGTAAACTAGTCCCAGACAGCATATTTTTTTCATAAATTTCTTATAAAAAAACTTTGAGGTTGTACGTTGGGTATTTTTAAATGAGCTTGTTGTAATATTATTACAAGAACTTAAGTTTGCCTTCGTCCGGCATGGTAGTAATTACATCGGGACATTTAGGTTTGAACATAATATTAAAATTAGACGTATGAACATACATGCATATAACATATGAACGTATAAAAAGGTCGCATTTAATTGTGCAGTAAAAAGTGATTCATTTTTTAATCAACAAACTTTGATTTACAGAGTTTTTACTAAAAATGAACTTCAAAACTAATACGATGACATTTAATGAGTTGTTACAGTATAACATTTTATCTTAACTCGGAAATAAAATAAGGGAATCGACTTTAGTAAGAAACAGTGGGTTACGAATCGTCATGCACTTTACCTCAGGTAATTAACAGCTGAGTTTTCATAAATTATCGTACTGTTATAAGTCTTTAACTATCATTTCATTCATTTTCAATTTATATTCATCGGTAAGCTTAATGTATGAAAAGTGAATCACTTTTTCACTGCACCATTGAACTGATCCAACGGAATGGATACTGCGTCGGATGAAGCAGATAACTACTATATATAATGCCAATTTATTTAAGCTCTATAAGCAATACATGAAGTGATTTGTGGCATTACTGTTTGTTATTTTCACTATGTTTACATACATGTTACCATATGGGATCTGTCCCTAAATATATCGTACATTTTAACATACAGTCTAAACTAAATGCAGGTCATTGTCTACATGTGCCTCCAGTTACATCTTTCCCTCAAACACGAAAGTCAGAAATTGATAGGTAGAAGAAGTGAAAATGGTTATAATTTCTATTGATTCGGAGCAAAGAGAGTTGACTCGAATTTCTTTCTATTGTTGAAACAATCTGTCCGTGGAAAAGGCACTAGAAAATATCCATATATGTCATTGATTTCTCTATCAGGTCGTTAAAATAACGAGATTAACTTCAATAACAAAACAAATCTGTAATACGAAAAGAACATAATTCAACAAATCATATTTATGGGCATGTTCGTCATAATTACTTAGTTGAACTTGAGCAGTACACAGGCATTCCTCGTGCTACTGGAAGATATGTCTTTGATATATTTTGAGTGCAATTTTGGGCTACCCTAAAATATATGAAGCCCTCCCAGGGTTTTTGGGAAGCTTGTGAGAATGGCCATTTATTTTCAGGGAGCTGTAATGTACAGAAAATATTGCACGTTTGCTCCAATGTAAACTGAATGGGGCTTTGTTTTAGGTATATAATAACGCACCATATTGTACCATGGCCAAACTATTGCCATTCCTATTATTGGGCACGTCGGCATAACGACTTGGAGTAATATCCTGGCTTCCTGGGGCTACCTACCTAAGGACTATATACATTTGAGAACCTCGAGAAATACCTGGTTATTCTAGGTATTCCTGGGGCTACCTACCTAAGGACTATATACCTTTGAGAACCTCGAGAAATACCTGGTTATTCTAGGTATTCCTGGGGCTACCTACCTAAGGACTATATACCTTTGAGAACCTCGAGAAATACCAGGTTATTCTAGGTATTCCTGGGGCTACCTACCTAAGGACTATATACCTTTGAGAACCTCGAGAAATACCTGGTTATTCTAGGTATTCCTGGGGCTACCTACCTAAGGACTATATACCTTTGAGAACCTCGAGAAATAACTGGTTATTCTGGGTATTCCTGGGGCTACCTACCTAAGGACTATATACCTTTGAGAACCTCGAGAAATACCTGGTTATTCTAGGTATTCCTGGGGCTACCTACCTTAGGACTATATACCTTTGAGAACCTCGAGAAATACCTGGTTATTCTAGGTATTCCTGGGGCTACCTACCTAAGGACTACATATCTTTGAGAACCTCGAGAAATACCTGGTTATTCTAGGTATTCCTGGGGCTACCTACCTAAGGACTATATACCTTTGAGAACCTCGAGAAATAACTGGTTATTCTGGGTATTCCTGGGGCTACCTACCTAAGGACTATATACCTTTGAGAACCTCGAGAAATACCTGGTTATTCTAGGTATTCCTGGGGCTACCTACCTAAGGACTATATACCTTTGAGAACCTCGAGAAATACCTGGTTATTCTAGTTATTCCTGGGGCTACCTACCTAAGGACTATATACCTTTGAGAACCTCGAGATATACCAGGTTATTCTAGGTATTCCTGGGGCTACCTACCTAAGGACTATATACCTTTGAGAACCTCGAGAAATACCTGGTTATTCTAGGTATTCCTGGGGCTACCTACCTAAGGACTATATACCTTTGAGAACGTCGAGAAATACCAGGTTATTCTAGGTATTCCTGGGGCTACCTACCTAAGGACTATATACCTTTGAGAACCTCGAGAAATACCTGGTTATTCTAGGTATTCCTGGGGCTACCTACCTAAGGACTATATACCTTTGAGAACCTCGAGAAATACCAGGTTATTGCTCGGGTTTACCAAAGTAATTAGCCCGAACGTGCTCGGTAATGAACCATAGCCAAATGACGTAAAATTGCCATTCCTATTAATTAAGTAAGTTCTTGTGACAACTGTTACTGTAGGTTGTATAACCAGACCTAATGTCCCATTTAAATGCCAAGAAGTGCAAACTGAGAAAATGTGGACATTTCGTACGCTCATCTTGTCTTGCCAAGTCAATACTCCAGAAAACTGTTAAAAATTGGTCTAGCAAGGCGCAGTAGACAAAAACAAACTGAGATCGAAATCCCAGGCACGTAATGGAAGACTAAGGAGACTGAACACACTTTTAGGGCAAGCAGCTGTACTCTTTTAATCTTTACCTCCTCCTCAATGTGGTCAGCACTTGAAGAAACACTTCTGGAAGCAAATTTCTTGCCTTTACAGGCGTACCCCTATTTGGTAGGGATTCGTCGACCACGGCAGTAAACAGGGGCCGTATTTATAAAATGACTTAAGTCGTTGCTATGCTGTTGCTAAGGCGAAATTTCTATGAAGGAGATTCCCTACAACTATGAAATTTGCTCTGGAGGAACAGTCTGAAAAAGACTGTTCCTCCAGAGCAAATTTCATAGTAGTAGGGAAACTCCTTCACAGATATTCAGCCTTAGCAACAGCATAGCAACCACTTAAGTTGCTTTATAAATACGGCCCCAGGTGCACCCATTCACCTTAAACTTAGTGAAAGTAACATTAGCTGACTATGTCTGATCCTCTGGAAGAGCATGATGGAAAGATAAGCACAGGCGGCAGAAATATGTCAAATGGCACTGACTCTCTAACTGAGGAGAAGCAGGAACTAGAAGCCCATGTTTGAATCCTCGACCAATCCTGTATAAGATATAACTTAAAGATAAGTGCTGAAACTGATGAAAATTAGCGCCATTGGAATCAAGCGAGAGAGCTAGGTTAAAGGGCAGGATAGAAGTTGAAAACTGTCACACACTTCAAAGATCTTGGAGCAATTGTCTTAGATGATGGACAAAATATTGAGGCTTTCACAAGAATTGCATAGCCATTGCAGCTCTAGCAAAGCTGAATCCAGTATGAGAGACAACCACACACCGGATATCTCTTGGATTAAAGCTGTATCTAATGCATTCTCTTGTCACATTAATATTTCTGTTGGCCTCTGAATCGTGGACCTTGACAACACAGTCAGAGAAAACGAGGCAGGCCTTTGAGATGAGATGCTATCGAAGGATGTTGAATATCTCGTACAAAGACCACGTACCTAATAAGGATGTTCGCAGAAAGAGCCAATCAGCCAATCAGCCATTGAACAAACTCCTGACCATGGCCAAGCAATGGAAACTAAGGTGGTTTGGCCACATCTCAAGGTCTTTTAGCTTAGCAAAGACGAGTCTACGGGGCACAGTGGAAGAAATAGGAAGCGGTAGGCAGAAGAAGAAGTGCAAGGACAATATAAAAGACGAGACATGGATGGACTGCCAGCACCACTTGGGCAGCTGAACACAGGACCAGAAGGACAGGGTTGTTGCAAAGCCCAAACGACCTTGCAAGGTTATGAAATTGAACAAAATAGAATACATGTAACTTGACTTTGGGATGTCGTTCCCATCAGTGAACGTGTGTTGCACCAAAGAGGTTACGGTATTTAAAGATTCAAAGGCAGTGTTAATAGGGTGGGAGGAGTTTTTCATCATCACTGAGTATATATTCGTTCAACTGTCTTTTTTTCTATTCATAGTTTGAAAAGTGATTTTGTTATTAAAATTTAAAACTATCTGGTGTACTCAGCCCACAAAAGTATATAAAGGGGTGGGGCATCTTAAATGATGTACTGCTGTCCAACACCGTGTATATTAAATCCCTGACTCTATTTGTCACTCTATGCCACCTGCGGTCTATGCTTGATATTACAGCGGAGTAGAGTCCGGCTACTAACGGACACCAACATTTGCTGCTGTTGCACTGATAGAAGCGGCACTTTCACATCACAGAGAAGGCACACGAACATCTGCACGTGTTGCACTGATAGGAGCGGCATTCTGGCATACTTCTGCTCATAGTATGCAATAGTGTGTGAATAAAAAGTATGTTAGCCTTATTTTCAGACACAGAGGGTCTAAATATAAAACCCACTTTTCAGTTTTTTAGCGGTATACTATTATTCCACCCCCGTGCCTCAGCATGCCACTCACATATGATGTGTATATTAACAGTACACATATGCATGCAAAGAGGCTAGCTGAGGCACGGGGGTGGTGGTGGGGGGAAGTACCTTAATAAAACTATTCCTATTTTCCATACATTTAATTATAAAAACTTGCTTTCTACATCAAAAATCTAAGTCTGTGTGCTCGATAATAGAAAAAGTATTTTTGTGCTAACTACAGGGTGTTCACAGCAACGCATTTCAACAGAAATTTTGAAGTACACCGAAAGTTCATTTTTGACCATTTTTATAGGCAAATTTACATTACAACTGTCAGAGGCCCTTACTGTAAAGCTGCAATTTTCTATAACTATATATATATATGAACGCTTGAAATTAGCACTTTTTCTCTATCTGTCACTACTCCTGTTGAAAAAGGCAGAGATAATTTAAGAGCAGGAGCCTCTTAGATTAGAGCGTCAATTAATTAAATGTCTCTTTAGAAACACAATGATGAAAAACGACAGTCATGTGGACGTGAAGAGTGCTTGTAGCACAAGCAGGACGAGTTGATCTGCTGTATTCAGTACCCAGACCCTAAGATACTCTGTCAGTAGTTAAGGTAAACGGGGGTATACTTTCAAGGGAAGCAACTGTCATATTTATTTATCTCCCATCTCAATAAGGGTCGGCTTTTCAAGAACAGTTAATCAACTGTTGTTTAGTTGTTGTTTTTTGTTGTTGTTGTTCTCAGAGCAGAGTCCATTTTGGAACGGTTTCGCCACATAGGGAAGCAAGCAGTCAGTCATAAATGTTGTTCCTCTTAATAATTCCAACTCATCTTCCTAATACTAATTTAGCGCAATTTGATTGGTCAAGAGCGAACATGAACCGGCGTTTATACTTCGATAAACTCCCTGAGCCAGAAATCTGGAACTACTTGGAACTATTTTCTTGATGGCGATTTCTAAGATACTCACAATAGCTGACAATTTTGAGAAAAAAGTAACCAAGATGGAATTATAAGAAATGAATTTTATTTTTGTGGATTTCATGGATGTGTAAACGCCGGCGAATCACTCACAAACTTAACATAAAGCCCTTCGGGCTTTATTCAGTTTGTGAGTGATTCGTCGGCGTTTACACATCGATAAAATCCACAAAAATAAAATTCATTCCTATAGTAAAGATAGCGTAAAACATGAAGGTATACCCATATGCCTTTATAAAGCTACCGTATACGTGATAGTTTTCGCGGTGTTCCATTTTTCGCGGTATTTTATAAACCGCGAATATTAAAATCGCGAAAATATTTCATGTTTCTTTCAAAATATCTTCAGTAGACTCAGTGTCTATATATTTTGTTTCTATTTGCTTCGGTAAATTCTGGTACTTTCCACTTGAGCCAGTTCTTTCATCAACCTGCGGCCCAGCCGCAGGTTGATGAAAGAACTGGCTCTAGTGAAAAGGAAGTAAGTTTACTTTCCCCGCACGTTGATAACCGCGAAAATTAAAAACTGCGAAAATTAGGGTTTATGTTTTTGGATCTAAACCCCGAAAATTTGAATCCGCGAAAATTACCGCGTATACGGTATTTAGAAAGGAAATCCTCTGAAAATTCAAAGTATTTTAAGGCTGAAAAGTCGAGTTTTCGGTTGGTGAAATTGTAAAATCTTACCGTTGTTCTGTTAAGACTGACATGAACCTGTCGGAATGATTTTAAACAACTGTAGGGATTCTTTCATTTGAGTTCATTTTGTCTAGGCCCCAACTTATTGAGTATTTCATATGGATGCTTTCTAAATAAAACATATCTTGCACCAAAGTCATAGTGGATCTTATTGTTACCAAACTATAGATTATAATATATGTTAACATTTCATGTCAATAAACTCTAAAGCATATCTGTCCGATGTAACGTGAAGGATGTGTGATAACTACTCTATTAAGAAGTTGATATACTCGCTACTCACGTTAGTCATCGTTTTGACATCTATTTTTTTATTCTGCTGTCAAAGCATCTGCTCTCCGACCGATTTGGATACATGCTAATTTATGAATGGCCTGAACTGGCTCAATTGTGAATGACTTGAGATTCAACAATGAACTAGAAAATATTGTATTAGTGTATGTAAGACTCGAACGGTGGCTCAGAACAGCACCCGCCGCAATAATATTTGTTAATAATAGACAATTTAGTGA
Organism: Ctena decussata; assembly: GCA_963989385.1. Classification (NCBI taxonomy): domain Eukaryota; kingdom Metazoa; phylum Mollusca; class Bivalvia; order Lucinida; family Lucinidae; genus Ctena; species Ctena decussata. Next base: position 31,594,890 of record OZ022507.1, on the reverse strand, counting down.
TGATCATCACTAAACTGTCCAATTTAGTGATGACCATCACTAAACTGTCCATTATTCGAACAAATCTTCAGCTGGTGTTACTATCAAAATGCTTGAGTAAAAATGCTACAATTTGAATAAAATTTCTGTATTTTACCTGTGCAAAAAATAACACAAGCTTCTCAGTTCATACATTTACAATCTTTGTACATAGACTGAGATCAAACTTGGCTACATAGTCAAAGTTAGTCCTCAAAATGACTAAGTTTTAACAGCTGTAGCCTACTCATATTTTTATGATGCGCACAACTTTCTTATAAAGCTGCAGGCGTATCCAGTCAAACTTGTAAAAACAGCCTATTACACAAGACCTGTAAGCTGAACTTTGACAAATATGTTAAACACAATTAAGTTTCAAAAGCCGTAATTCCGTAAAAAGGAAGAAAAAATATCAACCAAAGCATCACATGCACATCTTCATTATTTCAACATATATTCAGTATTGAAGATGACTTTAATGCTCGTAATAAATGTTTAACTGCTAAACTTCTTCAACAGGGCTATCGGTATCATAAGCTTAGAAAGGCTTTTTCTAAATTCTATCGCAGACACCATGAATTGGTTTCAAAATTTGATGTCGGATTAAAATTTCTTTTACACCAAGGCCTATCGGAACCAGAATTTTATGGTGACTTGGTATACAAATTCAAAAAGATTAAGGGTAGGACTGATTTTTCTGATCAATTCCGAAAAATAATAATACGTCACAAACGTATTGGCTATAATTTAAATGTTATGCGACAGTCTGCATGCTTGGTGATTAACCCAATCACGGTTGATAGCTTTGCTGCGCTCTTTAATTGCACACCGGGGGATCGGTCGTCAGACTCTATGATGGCCCCGACCTAAAGCTATATATTTTAGTTGGTTGGGACCGGAGCCTTTTTGTCTGTTGCTTGGTCCACCGGGGCTCAACTGGTGACCTTCTTTTGCTTCAGATTTCCAGTGGGGTTGTTTGGCAGGACAGGGATCTCCACCTGTCAGACGGCCCGTTGTATCTGTTGAGTCCTCGTCTTTGCTTCTTCATGGTGTTGAAATTTGATTTATGTGTTTACCGTGATGATTCATTGACGAGTTAGAGGGTTATCATGCGAACCGAACAACCAACTAAATGTTTTGTACCACTTCAGAAACTGAGGGTGAGGTTGGGCCTGTAAAATCGATTTAAGCCCCCCAGTAATTCATTACTGACCGTTCCAAGGCGGTAGTTCTGTTGTGGTTCTTTGTTGCCTGTTTTTGGTGTCAGAGTTTCTGTGATGTTTTACCTTATGTATGTTATTATTATGTTTGGTTCGGTTTGGGTTGCTGAGTGGCCACCTTTTGGGAACAAGCTGCTCACTCGGTTGGCCATATGTTCTCTGTATCTTGATTATTTGTAATCTTAGTTGTTTCCAACTATGGTTTGAGGGCTGGATTTGGATTTTGATTGTTTCAGTTCCTGGTCTTTGCATACTTTTTACTTTTATACATATGCTTAGAAAAATCCAAACCTTCACCATATAAAATTCCAAACTAATGCTAACACTAAACAAAATATTTTCGCAGTAACTGTAAGACACAGATTCCAATATTTATCAACAACTGAAACCGAGAAATGTTTGACACACCAAAAAAGTATAATAAATAAAAACATAAATAATTAAACAAAAAGAACAACCTAACAAAAACGGGATGACGGGAGTAGCATATGTTTCTACCATCCGGACTTCAGGTAGCTGTATTTAACGTATCATACGTATGCAATACGTAGATGCGTTTATTAAAATATACATGAAGTTTGTTAAGATACGCGGAGGATGTTATCAGTTCAACAGAATATCGTGATCAAGATGATTTCTACCAACTGTCAGCAGAGGAAGCATTATACAAATCTCGACTATATTTTTTGCGAATTTTAAGCAAAAGCGTTCTTATTTTCGTGAAGTTCAGTCTGAGGAAATATTCACGTACTTACTTTTGAGAATTTTAGTCACAGAAATCATTTGCATGCTATTTTTTACAATTTCATCAAGAGGGAATACATGTAGTCGCGCGGAGATCAGGCCCCTAGGTCATAAAACTTTTTTCAATAAACAGCAAATTACTGATAAGCACAATTGTTGTCTTGCACTGTTTAGCTGAGTATGAAATATTCTCTGCTTATGAATATGAAAATGCCATTATTAGTTGACATTTTCATATTAATCAGCAGAGAAAATTCCATGCTCAGCTGAGTTGAGCATGAAAAAAGTTTTATAGCCTCGGGGCCTGATTTCGAGAGTATCAGAATGGTCCTCTTTGCATTGATAAAATGCGTAAGCATTTCGCGACTGTTCTAATTTCAATTTGTAAAACTAAGCCTATGTAAAGTTTTGCAAAAATAAAACTTCCTGAATATTTCCAAAATTTCGGTTATAGCTTATATAGGTTAGTATGAGCCAGGTCATAAGTACTATACAACATGCAGTACACACAGAAGACTCAGATATGCCTGCGGATCCGTGTAATGTTATCATTTCCCCTCTGTGGATACTGCTTGGCCTGCGAAGATCTGTTTAGCGGTTTCAGATGCCTACATGTAGGCATGCCTAAATATCTTCCGTATATGCATGCCCATTCTTTAACCGATCAAATTCCTATTAGATATTCAATTGTTGCAAAAAACAGAAAATGTATCATCTGGTATGAAAATCTCTGCAGAACAACTTCAGACGGGGGACTAAATGTGCCGTCAGTTTGTAATTCTTACGGTAAATAAGAATATTATCTCGATGTGGGTAAGAAAATTAGGATTATAGTTGCCGGTTAACAAACGACCAAAGAAAACAGATTATTACAAGGGTTGATCCAGAAGTAATGTCACTGTGTCCACTGCGCGCTTATTCATCGTAGCATTATTATAAAAATCATATCAAGCTGCACTGTAATTCAGTTCTGATTTACAGAATAAATATATAATTGGAATCTTTTTTTCTTTCGAATCATATAGACGTTCAAAGTATGCCACCGACGCCATCGCGCCGCACGTCAGAATAACGTTAATTACATGAACATAATTTTCAAAGGCAATCTCAAATCAAAATCAAACTAACGCGCCAAATCAGATGAAAATTTGATACGATGAAGAAATATATTTCTGTCGCCCACTGTTGAAATTTTAATATCGTCACTATAGTTTGAAGTTTGCTAGCTAGCGCTAATGCTTGTTACTGCCGATAGTAAAAATGTTGATTTCTGACAAAAAACGCGTCAGCTGATATGTGCGGTTTTGCCTCAAATTTGGAATATCACCATTAAAGACTCTAGAGCTGTTTAGTTAGACATGTGGTGAAATAACAGTTATTATGAGGCTTGTTTAAAGCTTCAATCAGCGCGATACGCGTGCAGATGACTCGTTAGAGGATAGTCTGAAAACCGGAAGACCTTTATGTGCAATGTCAGACATAAACGTCACTCTTGTTTGGACCCCATATATGAAGATCAATGTTCTGAAATTCGAATATTGTGTAAAATTCTTAAAATTGAGTTGTGGGGCCCTTCAAGTAATATTAAAGATGAGATAAACATGGGTGAAGAGACATTAGTGCTATGCTGGAACAGCGAATATGATAGTTTGGACATGACACAATATCGAAATTTCGTCTGGTGCATCAACAACGTCATTGACGTGCGGCGCGTTTCGTTACCATGCCTTCTGTCTATCTCGATATCTCAGTTACTGTGCACTGTATTTCTACGACATTTTCAGCTTATAATGCAAATAGATTAAGGTACTTGGATACCAAATTTTATAGGTCTCCCTTTATTCTACATGATTTTATAGCTGCAGTGACATTACTTCTGGATCAACCCTCGTATTTTGCTAAGAAGTATTTGTGAAACAGTTTTAACATTTAGTCATAAGTTAATTGGTAACTTAAGCACAAATCTAAGATAGTATTGACGAAATCGGTTCCAGCTCTTATAACGCCATTTTTAAATGCTGTTCATGTACATGTATCTTTTAGTTTATGCCGACTCTTTGGCGATTCTGGCCTTATAGATTGGATGGTTCCATTTCTTTTGTAAGACATTACTTAGATTCTTACCCTTTTCAAGGAACAGATCTGTGTCATTTGTTGTTGAGTGTCACGTGCATATTGTAAATCGTGTTCCAAGCAAAGATCATGTTTAATACTGCATCATGCGATCTCTTGAAACAGTAGGCTTTTCGGAAAATAATTGCCATGGTCATATGAGATTGAAAGATGGTAATGACAAGTACAAGGGGTGATTCTATACACTTTCTTGGTGAAACAACCCTGCTATCTGAGCCCTGTTCTGAACAGTTAAATGTAAGTCGATGCCTGCCAGGTTATCTCTAGTTCTCTGGAGATTTATGGTCAAATATATCAGTTACAAAAGACATTGTCCTTTTGAATATGATTCCTTAGTGTATATTGTTTCATTTTATAAAAGAACGAAAATATTAGAAACATTTCTGAATTATTCATAGCATTCATGAAAATGTTTTGATTAATGAGGGATATTTTTAGGTTCAAATTAAGCGTAACAATTAAATGAGCCGCGACACGAGAAAACCAACAATGTGGTCGTGCGCCCAGCGCAGACTCAGATCAGCCTGGGCATCTGCCCAGTCTGATCAGAGTCTTCGCTGTCCGCATGGAGCTAGCTTAGACCCTTAGCTACCCTTTAAGCGCTTAGCGAAGAGTCTGATCAGACTTGGTGGATGTCCAGCAGATCTGAGTCTGTGCAGGGCGCACAACCACATTGTTGGTTTTCTCGTGTCGCGGCTCAAATGCTCAAGGAACTTATCAATTTAGTCGGCGGGCAATTTGCATTTGATTATGCGACTTGAAAAGCGATACCTAGAATTGATTATTTGCGATTATATTTGATCGATTTATATTGCGTAAATCAAGAGGTTTCACTTTAAATACCGCTATAAACTCCAGATTAACTTACACGGCATATGGCAAGAAAATAATATCTTAAAAGTTCACTAATTCTTGTTTGCAACTTACCCGATTTTGTTAATTGCAATATCTAGTAATTGCAATAACTTCCAAAATACCAAAACCATACAAACAATTAAGATATACACTTTGACGTAAAATGCATATAGTTTTAGCTTGATTTGTTTAATCTTTTTCTTTATTTTCCACAACTATGGCCAATTTAATTAATTCTGGGAATTAACAGTTTAAGCCATTTTCATAAGTTCCCTTAATGTATTGGAATCCCATACGTTATATGAACTTATGAAAATGGCTTAAACTGTTGTTATGATCTTTTTTGTTGTGTCAGAAGTGCTCAAACCTGACTTGAGGGCCCAGCTCAAAGGAGTTGTCTCTTTAGAACCAAATTATCCGGATAGAAACTGTTACCCCATCAGTGTTATGATAAATAACAATTGTTAAAAATCGCTAAAGATCTAGGATAACTATGGTTAACAGAACTTCAAAATGTTCCTAAAGATAATTGCAAGAACTAAATCAAGTTTAAAAAAGTAACTATGGGTAACTTAATACAATTAAAACAAGTCAATTACTTAACAGATGATGAGGGGAAAGTAAAACAAACTTACGTTTGAAGTTCTTCTGTCTGTCTTGGTGATACTTCTTGTTTTGTCCAAAGAAAAAATATTTCAAAGAATAGAAACTGTCATCCGTTCATTTGTCCGTTCTTATTTGGCAGCCAGCAGCGTCTCTTTTAGTTGCAAATGGAACCTTTAACCATTTCTCAGATTCTTATAGTAATCACGTGATCTCAGTTTGTGGGCGGAGTCTACCTGAGGAACTGACATCAATATCTGAAGGAACTTTCACACAGCATTAAGACAAAAGGTTTAGAATGAAAATATCGCATTTGTCATATGAAGAATTTTAATAAAAAGTCCATTATTTTTTGTCAAAGGGAGGCCTCAGTGATAATAAATAGATTTAACGAGACAGAATGCGTTCATTAATCTTGCTCTTAATTCGACTAAGAGGCGTAGCGGCTAAGAGAAAATGGAAAATATCAGTGATAGACCAATATTCGTCATGATCTTCTGTATTAGAAGTGTTGTGGCGAGAATAAATATGACTTAGGTCATGCACAAACTGTGCATGCGCTGAGCAGTCTGCGCTCTGCGCGGACTGATCAGCGCATGCGCAGTTCGCTGTTTTCAGTTAGTCTTTGTAATAACGCTTACCTTTATCGCACGCGCAGTCAGTTTTGGCGTGCGCTGTTTACGACTTAAGACGAGTTTTGTCGGGACGAAGCCAGGCTATTTTCGGTATAAACAGACCTTACCGGTATACTGGTATCACGCGCAATTTCCCAGTCTCATCAAACTCCATTAGTGGACTTCTTGATAACCATAGTGCATAGTGAGTAAAAGATTTTGATCTGATTTTATGCAGAAACTGCTTTTGTTCATAAAGCAGGCTATTGCTTCGATCACTGGTTCTGTAGAGTTGACAACTCGACCCACATGATACGCCGAATCAGGGTGCATATTTTCCTGGCTCGACTTCTGTAGCTAAGGAGTTGATATTTGTGAAGAAATAATCTTGCTTTATTGTTATATTAATCCTACTTCAAATGGGCTGAGTGTGATGCATTTTAGATATGTTACAAGCGTAAACGAGCGTACAAATTATGATAAATTACTAAGTGTTATATTGCATTTTCTGCTGTTATTAAAAGTCATATCAAGATACTGTGTACCAAATTCGCACAAAGTATTAAAGATAGGGTGACTCTTAGTTTCTGACGAACATTTCTCAGATTTATAGATTAAAAGCACATTATACTCTCGATTAGAGAGTAGTACTACAAACCGAATAACAGTATATATCAGAAACCTATGAACATATTATGCATTGACTTAGAATGAAATTTAACAATGCTTAGGTAGATGCCACATGACTGAAATAAAGCTCGTGGTATGGCCTTCATAGAAAAAGGAAACAAACAATCGGGACATTACTATATATTCCTTCTGTTTTCGCGTTTCTGTGACATGTGAGGTACAAACTAAATGATTTTTTTAAGGAAAGAGACATTACTGCAAATCCTGAAAAAAATGGATTTTATCTAACAGGGCAGATGTATCTGGCCTGTAAGTTTCCATTTAAAATGTTATTTCAAAAGACAGATCCTGTAGAAGCAAGGAACAAACGAAAGAAATGAAAACATCAGACTACGTTTCATTGAGTCAGTTCCTGAGAAGCCAGCCATGTGCAGTAATGTAAACATGTCGACTAAGACGACGCAGAGGCTCTCATTCTAAAGAATGTAAATGGGTCTTACATTTGCACAAGTACCACCATAAGAAATGGTGGTCGAGAGGCATGCTACCATGGAATCATATCATAGCCTGTGCCATACCCATAATACATAGCCTATACTACAACTTTAACAAACGTGATGGAGATTAACACTTTCGGAAAATAGACAACAAAATGCTTGATATGGAATAAGAGATCCCATGAAAACAAAGTTTCTAAGGTTCAAAAGTTCAGCTGCAAAAACCAAGTGCTCAGTATGTGATAAATGATTCCACGTAAAGTAAAGATGAGCCGCGACACAAGAAAACAACAAACTATCTGTCCGCCCAGCGCAGACTCAGATCAGTCTGGGCATCCGCCCAGTCTGACCAGACTCTCAGCCAAGCGCTTAAAGGCAGCTAAGGGTCTAAGCTACCTACCTCCGTGCGGACAGCGAAGACTCTGATCAGACTGGGCGGATGCCCAGGCTGATCTGAAACTGCGCTGGGCGCACAACCATTTTGTTGATTTTGTCGTGTCGCCACTCAGATCATCGTGGGCGTTAGCTTAAGATGCTCTGAAGGAAATGTCAAAATTGTATTCTCAGGTGTTAAAGAAACTAAAAACTAACGTCACGTATACGGAATATTAATGGTGATTCTTAAGCACGATGCCATAGACAGAAAGGTCGTCTTATCATTTATTAGTTGAATTCTAATTCTCCTGTGGTACATGTACACCAGAAAAACTGCAAAAGATTCAAAATGAGTGCTCAAGGATGTCAGAATGCAAACAAAATACTAATAAAGGCATTCATCCAGAAAGTGCCCGATTCACATACCATAACCTTCCAGTGGCACCAATAGGAAAAGTAAATTGATACCGGTAATATAAACGTTTTCAATGCATAAGAAAAGCAAATATGACTATTTATTTGTATTATTTATTTATTTTTGTTGTTGTTTTATCTTAGTTTTATTTTTGATTTCTATGTTACTGAGATAGTGAGGAATCTTCCATGCAAACCGAACAACTATGTGTCTGATGAACCAAAGCAGGACCGAGGACTCGACCGCAAACCGGTTATTTCATTGCTGGCTGTCCCAAGGCGGCACTTCTGTGTTGGTTCTCATTAGTTGTTTCATGTGTTGTTTGTCGCTTTGACTGTTTTGATATATGGTTTGATATGTTAAGGCTAGCCCTGACATTATAAAACTGAAAATAGGTAAAGAAATAATAAATAAATAATGTTTTACGTATAGTGTGTTCTTATTCTCAGGGTTGGTTCTTTTTGTAAGACTGTTGTGTGGGCGGTGTTTTTTTTTCTTGGGTTGAACAACTAAGTATCTGACTATTGGTTGGTCGTTTTGGGTTTAACGGCCCTTTGAGACAGTATTTCAGTCTATATCGGGCCGTCTCCCAAAGAGAGAGAAATTATAGACGAGACAAAAAATGTCCAAACAACCCCCACCCGCACCCACTGCAAGCATAGTAGGCTCTTGTCCTACTTTTATCCAAGTCAGTAGGACGCCCCGGCACTGGAAGTTATGCCCAGCACCATCGCACCACCCATCCAGCCCGAAGTATCTGATGAACCAAGGCAGAACAAAGGGCGAGGGTTGGTCGACCACAAACCGGTTAAGCCCCCCAGTAATTTCATTATTGGCCGTCCCAAGGCGGCAGTTCTGTTTTGGTTCTTCTTAGTTGTTTTATGTCTTGTTAGATGCTGTCTGTTATTGATATATTGTTTGTGATGTTTAGGCTAGCCCATTAACCAACTACATGGGAAATGACTATTCACATGGCTGCCGCTGGTGTTGTCTTTGGTGATGACTAGTTTTGTGTTGTCTCTTTCCCACATGGTGTCTTGGGTTGGATCTGAAATTTAATTGTGTCAGTTCCTGAGAATTTTCCTCCTTACTTTTGCATATTTAGTGAGCGAGAGTCATTCAAACACTTCGTGGACCCGACTAACATGCATGTTGTTTTCTTCAAGTGAACAATCATATCGTTTGTGTTGCTCCAATCTAGTGTATTTCTAAATTGACACTGCAAATTATCTTCAATTATGTCTATGCTGTTACTGTGAGTATGGACAGTCGTGTCATCCGCGTACAAGTCAGAGGAGCATTTCTTGAAATGAAGCGAAAGATCATTAATAAATATAAGGAACAAAGTAATAATAAATGAAATAAACCTCTGAGGAGTGAATGTGTCTTTAAAACACTATGATCCCAACCATATGCTTACCCCTTCCCACATCAAATACTAACAGTACACGAAAATTCATATTATGGCGGCAAAACTTGGCAAAACGGTTAAAAATTAAACAAATGCCAACTTCAAAAAAGAAATTAATGGGCATACTTAGGTAAAACAAAATAATCCCAAAACGTAAGGTGGTCTACACCATAGGAATTACCAGTGCACCAAACACAAACCATAGCTCTAACAGATTTTTTTCTGAAATTTTGCTAACAGACTCGCATTAAAGTTCTTCAAATGGGGAATAAGTCTTAAGTACATGGCCGATGGAAACAAAGATAAAACAAAAAAGGAACGCAAGAGCAAAAGCAACACTGAAACGCAGAAGCAAAGGGAGTCCAACAGTTGGACCCCGACAGGCCATACTCACCGTTGCGCCATTGAGTAGGGAAGCAGAACTGTCAACCGTGAATCGGGCGACAACCATGTTAGAAGATAACGTTGGACAATGCTAGCACAACAAATGAAGGAAACTGAAAACAGCACATCGGAAAACTGATCTTGTAGCGCTTTCTGTGGTACTCCAACAACATTTGAAGGTTATGGATTTACTGATACAGTACTAGACTTCTACAAAGGTGCCGAAACAAGGAAACTACTGTATGCTTTTAATCTGAATTAAGGCTTATTTTTAATTCGCTTCAAAACTTTCCTCGTTATTTCTCGTTAATTTTTACTTGCTCAGCGCGTTTAGTGTACCTACAAAACGGTCTATAATGTCATTTTAATGAATGAATAAAAAAAAGAAATCGGCGATTTTAGAAAGCCGCTTGCAGCAGCTGTTAGACTGACGTCGCGTGCAAATTAGCGGTACTTCAGTTCAAAAAGTGACGTCAAGGTACGGCATCAGTTGCTTGACTTGACATGCTAAAGTCCGTAACATAATGCAAGACAATAACGCTACATTTTAGACCCTTTTCGGAAGTCAAAACAGCCGCGGTTTGCTACTGAATCGTATCAGTCTCTAGTGAAACGATAAGATATTTTTCACAGTAGACAATATCACTTGTATTTGTTCTAGATATGCATTGAATTCACCGTTAAGTATAAAATAAAATTCTTTACTCATGTTAACATTTAACTGCACTCTTAAATTGGCGAAAAACAGCAAATAAGACTGAATTTGAAACATTACATGTAAAATGCTTAACATATAACAAAAAAAAATTGCACTAAAAGTATCGCAGCGCTGACATCATACAGGGTGTTTCATAATATCTGATACGCTTTCAAATTATTGCCTCTTCTCTGATAAAACAGATTTCTTTAATTGCACACCGGGGGATCGGTCGTCAGACTCTATGATGGCCCCGACCTAAAGCTATATATTTTAGTTGGTTGGGACCGGAGCCTTTTTGTCTGTTGCTTGGTCCACCGGGGCTCAACTGGTGACCTTCTTTTGCTTCAGATTTCCAGTGGGGTTGTTTGGCAGGACAGGGATCTCCACCTGTCAGACGGCCCGTTGTATCTGTTGAGTCCTCGTCTTTGCTTCTTCATGGTGTTGAAATTTGATTTATGTGTTTACCGTGATGATTCATTGACGAGTTAGAGGGTTATCATGCGAACCGAACAACCAACTAAATGTTTTGTACCACTTCAGAAACTGAGGGTGAGGTTGGGCCTGTAAAATCGATTTAAGCCCCCCAGTAATTCATTACTGACCGTTCCAAGGCGGTAGTTCTGTTGTGGTTCTTTGTTGCCTGTTTTTGGTGTCAGAGTTTCTGTGATGTTTTACCTTATGTATGTTATTATTATTTTTGGTTCGGTTTGGGTTGCTGAGTGGCCACCTTTTGGGAACAAGCTGCTCACTCGGTTGGCCATATGTTCTCTGTATCTTGATTATTTGTAATCTTAGTTGTTTCCAACTATGGTTTGAGGGCTGGATTTGGATTTTGATTATTTCAGTTCCTGGTCTTTGCATAATTTTTACTTTCAATACACTGTTTACAGTAAAATGATCGAAGGACATGCAACGTAAAAAAATTAGAAACGTTGACGTTGTAATGTCATACATGACGTCATCAAAAGTTATCATATTTCAAGATGGCACTGTCTATGGAAAAGTGCCAGGACATCCTGCTGTTTCTGTGGCGGTCCTGATTATCGTGTCTCTGGTCTAAAATACTTCTGTACTTCTCAAATCATATCACTGTTCTATTAACTTGCAGTCTGGTGACTTTCATGTCTCCAGGATAAAATTTTCTCATCTTATCTTTCTGGTTACAGAAATTGGCTTTCAACTCTTTGAAGATTTTAATTTCATAGTACAAATCAATGTTTTGGCACTTTTCGATGGACAGCACGATCTTGAAAAATAACAACTTTTGATGACGTCATGTATGATGTCACGACCTCATCGTTTCCCATTTTATTACGTTGCATGTAAAATGGCGATGTCCCTTGGTTATGTTGCTGTAAGCAGTGTATTGACATCTCTATTTTTAGAGAAGAGCTAACAATTTGATAGTGTATCAGGTATTATGAAACATCCTGTACATTCAATCGGATAACTGCTACTAAAACTAATTTTGACGTTAGGTAACGTAAAAGTTGAAGTGTGTACCAATATGGGTCCTAAAGGTTCATGTGAGGCTTTGCAGGAAAATTTATGAGTTGGGACATGTGTGAATTATTGACAGTATTTATAATACAAATGTTATATAAAAAAAAAAGGCTAAGGGTAGGTGTTGGGATCCATTAAACCGGTTTAAGCCCCTAGTCTAGTAACTTTTGCTACTGACTGCTCCGAGGCGGTACACCTGTTGTGATTCCTCACCCTTTTGATGACTATATCTATATTTTTGTTCACCTATTATGTAAATGACGTTTCTATAAGATAAGGTAACTGTTGCTTTCACATTGTCATAACCTGATACTGAATGTTGCCGCCCATAATGTGCCACTAAAATCAAAAGAGTCAGCATGTGTTCTATTATCATAACCATTACAAGAATAGAATACTGAATGTTGCCGCCCAAAATGAGCCACTAAAATCAAAAGAGTCAGCATGTGTTCTATTATCATAACCATTACAAGAATAGAATACTGAATGTTGCCGCCCAAAATGAGCCACTAAAATCAAAAGAGTCAGCATGTGTTCTATAATAGAACACATGCTGACTCTTTTGATTTTAGTGGCACATTTTGGGCGGCAATATTCAGTATTCTATTCTTGTAATGGTTATGACAATGTGAAATGCCTTGTCGGTATTGTTTAAAAAGTCATATTATTTGTCCAGGAAATAAAACAGCAAAGTTTCTAGGTTTATAAGATATCTTAAAACCGCTATCTTCTTAAATAGTCCAGTTGTTATGACAACCAACAAATTAAAGCAGTTTCAGTTTTTATTTACAAATATATCGAAGAGTCGCCTAAAAGCATCATCATTGGTAAGTATTTGATTGTCATGACATCCATATCGTAGCACAAAATAGCCAATGAAATGGTCAATACTTTAATACATCAGCATCATGGCTTCCTCCAAGCCTCATTAGAAAGCTATCTTGGGCCGTTTTTGCTAATTAGGCCAATGACAACGTTTACTAGCAAATCGTCATTACTAAAACGTCTCTTTTATACAAAACTTCCTTCTAAATCTATAAAAAAATACTTAATTCAGGTCATCTCATTCAAATCTTACCTTCATGGCTTTTAGATAAGCAGAGCTACAAGAAAAGGTGTTTCACAGCATGTGATCAACACAGGTTTGCAACAGAATGTACATTTTCTTAGCAACCTATTCACATTTGCAAAACCAAAATGTATTAAAATTACCACTTAGACCTCTGTGTTTTGTTGTAAGTATATCATTGAACGACTGACCGAAGTAGAAAGATGGCAATGACCAGGAATTAATACAATCAAAACCCACATTCCGCTCTCAAAACCAATAGGAAAAGAATCACATACACACAGAAGTTGACACAAGTTTACGAAAGACACGCACAGTAAACCGAATGAGCAGCTCTTTCCCAAACAGATGGTCATTCAGCTACCCCAATAACAGCATCAACATCTATTGTTTACTTATTTTTATTTTAATTACAAAACAAAACAAAACAGAAGGCAGATTTGGCAGCCATACAGGTGACCAAACCGCCAGAGACTATATACAAGCGGACATAGTACAATATAACATCAAGGAACCGCAACAGAAGTACCCCGCCTTGGAACGGTCAGCAAAAGATTACTGGGGGTTGGGGGCGGGGGGGGGGGGGGCTTAAAATAGTTTTAGATTAGAATTAGCGTGTTACATCTTTAAAGCATGCTCAATCGGATTTTAATCTTCTGATCAAATTGACATGTTTATGTGGACGATTGTTTCTGTCGCAAGGTACTGGTCCACTTGCCCTGTGATTCGTTGATGCCATCGCCAAAACCTTCAGCAAACGGTCTCGTAATTGGATAAAACATGCCACTGCAAACTCGAACACCAAGAAAAAGCGCCTCTTTCTGGCATGCGTAAGTCCACGCAGCTCCCAATCCAGATGCCGGCCCATACTATCACCCTCCCCCCCTCGAGACATATCATATTCCACAACACGATTTAATGTAAAGTCTACACGATGCGTACCTGTCAAGCTTCACGCCCTTCTCCTATCATCGTGGATATCTACACACAAATCTGGACTCATCTGAGAAAAGACTCAGTTGCCAGTTTGTGTCACCTGTTGTCCACTGTCACCTAGCATTTCTATGGAATCGCGTCAAACCTGGCCTCATCACCAGCATGAAAGCGCGCTAATTAGCTGTGTAAAGTCTGTTTCTAACCGTTTTCCTTTTGACTGGCCGATTAAAATATTTAAATGGACAAAAAATGCACAATCTCACAGTGTTATTGTGATGAACCAGTAGCTTGGGACAGAGACAGTCGTCCGTATGGTCAAGTCTGGTCGATCGCAAGTTTTATATTCGATTGAGCATTCTATACAGATGTTACAAAACACCAATTCTTATCTCCAGAGGCTTCAGGAAACTCCTGGGCAGCTAATTGGAAAAGGAGTCCACAAATGAGCCTCTAGCGCTTTACCAGAAGCATATTTATACTGAGTAGCTGTCATGCGGCTAATCAGACTCTGAGGTATCTATGAGCATCCGCAAAATTTTTGCATGGATGGTGCCAAGAATCACGGACATTCAGTTTCGTGGTGATGCTAATATTCACTTTAATCTTAGGAGTATATCTGTTTATTCGTTTCTACTGGTGTATCACGTGATCCGATTCCAATATTTTCATACAGTCCTGTGCCACCTTGACAGATGTATTGAACACAAGAAAATTATTTTTGGATAATTTGTTTTTCATGATTTAAAGGTCAATTATTAAGGTGCTTTTTTATCACAGAAATGAAAGCAGTTTTCTCTAAGCAACTGAGTATCGAAAACCGCATCAAACTATCATTAGTAGTTTTCGAGATATAAAGAGTTGAATTCGTAAATTTTATGACATCTGACAATCATTTTGAGCTGCCTCATTAATATTCTTGAGGCCTTCGATGATGTCATCGATGAACACTGAATTTTAAATTTATTTAAAATTTTTAAACTGTCAAATATTTTCTTGTTGAACATTCTAAAATGTTAAAAAATGTATTGTATTTTGGTGACACTAATAACAACTGTCCAAATTCAAAATATTGCTTATATTTGCAATTTCAGCAGTTAAATATTTAATTAAAATTTGTTAAATCTCAACTTACATGCTTATCAGTAGATATAATTGAACATAGTAGTTTTAGATCTGTTTAATTAGGTCTCTGACAATGATTTTGTATACTGAAGTAAGTGAAAATGTTTTAAAATCTGTTTTTAAATTTTTTAGAATTTAATTTAAATTTTGAATAAAATCTAAATTTTTGGATGAACATTCCCAATAAGTTACCCCGCTAATAAACAAAGATTGAAATAATCAAACTGTAAGATAACAATCATGTACTCTTTAGAATAAAGGTTGTTAATTAGTTTAAAAATTCTTTAAAAAATTAAAATCATCAATGACATCACAGAATAGTGCATTGTGGTTAGAAATACTTTAAAAAGTAAGGGAGTTAAGTCATGTAGGAAAAAACAGCCGTGGGATTTTTAAATTGGCATAACTTTTGAACGGATAGGCATTTTTCTATGCCGTTTGTAGCATTATAATTCTCTCTATGTCCACTATCAATTTGCTTCAAAATTAAGCATTTATACAATTTCTTTTAATTGGCCTTTACGTTTCAGTCAGATGTTTGATCCCTAACTGTTTTGTCCAGTATAGTTCTTGGTCATTGCATACCTTTTGAACTTAGAGTAAACTAAACGTTTTACATCTTTCATCCTGTTTATTTTATATGGTCGAGAGATCAAACAATGGAGCCTCTTTTCCAAGTATCTTTTTTCTCGGTTTATTGCGCATAATGTCAGTGCGAAACTCAGATCATAAAATTTACAAAATTTTACGTCTTTTTACGTTTTACTATCAAAAGTAATCCGTTTGAGGTTTAGCTTGTCAGCAAAAATGATACTAGTTGTGATGTTTTTCGGCTTTAGCCGTATAACCTTAGTATTGACCTACATTTAAAGTATTTCGATGGCCAATATAAATATGCCCGGGATTTTGCTGTAAGTAGCTTACTTTCTCTTTCTCTTTCAGTTTCATTTGACTGTTGGCCTATAAATCGTGTTGTGATGAATCTAGATATTTCGGTCCAAATCGCTTCTTGCCAAACAACATTTTGCCTGTTTTGTCTCTCATGTAGAATATAAACCCAACAAGATAACTTGACACAGAAATCGAAGAAGAACTTAAGTAATTGTTGCTGGCGTAGTTGTTGATGTTGGATTGGAAATGCGACACTTTTAAGGTTATACGTGGGGCGGTCAGCCAACCAATCCTCAGTTATATGTGCAACACAAACAGACACCAATCAAAATTCAACAGCATTTCCGCAATCGAAACCTCAACACCATCATCAAATATGCATATCCACATGCGCATCCGTACAATCTGATCAGTACGTTCTATATCTAAATTGTACCTGACTCACACACTTCTATTTAATCTAAGCCGATTATCTTTTTTAAAAGGTATTTCTTGTTATTACTATGTGCAAGTGCATGAAATATGTGTCACAGATTTTTCTGAAACCAAAAAGAGTGTATGTTCTATACCCAAACTGAAGGGAGCCGCTCCCCAAAATTGAATTTAAACAAGTAGTCACTTTCAGTGTGTGCAAGTAGTCAGTGCATAAAGCCATTAAATTGCAGACACCCATTTACACTTTTAAGAAATTTCAAAGTTGAGTGTCAGAACAGAATAAATTTTAGTTCAACAAAGGAGTGACGAACAAAAGTTGGATTGTTGGGATTGTCATTGAAAGCTTTATGAGCCGCAACACGAGAAAACCAACAAAGTGGTAGTGCGCCCAGCGCAGACTCAGTTCAGCCTAGGCATCCGCTCAGTCCGATCAGGGTAGCTTAGGGTCTAAACTACCTCAGTGCGGACAGCGAAGACTCTGATCAGACTGGGCGGATGCCCAGGCTGATCTGAGTCTGCGGTGGGCTCACAACCACTTTGTTGGTTTTCTCGTGTCGCGGCTCAGTTATGAATATGTACTTATTGGTGTGTTTCTGCAAAGAAAATGAGCATTGTAACAATGATATATTCACATGGCAGCTTATTCGTTATCAGCCATTTACTTGTATTTCTTTGTACCTTGTTGCAGAATTTCATGTACATTCTAGGAAACAAAATAACCTGTTCCGTACAAAGAGAAACCGTGAAAACAACAACTGTCGTCTGACACCATGAACTTGTGCTTACCCATCATGTAGGCAAAGTTCAAGTTCTAAATATGTGACACTGAATTGAAAAGTGGTAGTGGGTAAACTTTTGACCAGCATCTAACATCAGACCGATCATCAGCTAAATGTAATTATACGTTATGACCTATCACCTTTAAGAATTTTTAGAGGACAATTCTTAGACCATAACTGATCTGAAGGATCAGCAGGATGGGTTTATACTGAGTAAACGTTTTACACTACAACTAACATCAGTTTAAACATTATCTGAATTCATACAGGCTTTGAGGAATTACTTTACTTTCATAAGGAAAGCGGAATTTGTAAAATTGTGATCTTGATTTATCGGAACACAGATATCTATCTTTTATTGATCGTTTTAACTCTCTCTCTCTCTCTCTCTCTCTCTTATAGATTAAACATCGAGCGTCCTTGAAATTCTGCTTTACACTGCTCATTCTCTAAGAAAACTATTGACAATTTTATCTAATGATGAATGATTTTTTGTATTTTAGCGATCGAGAAAGAAACCCAGTTCTTATGTATGTAAATATCTGTCAGTGATTTGTATAAACTATAGTTATATAATTAATGGCATGCTACTGACCAGACAAGCCTGGCTGTATAATTCAAAGAATATTTATGTAACATGAATATTATATTTCAAAGCTTCATTTGTAACTTTTGCCTCATTAAGTCAGTGTTTGCGAACCATTTGAATATTGTTACTTTTTTATAGTTTATCGGTTAATATTTCAGACAGTATCGAGCTATCTCCAAAATGGGAAGGGAGAAAAGTAAGATAGGATAGATAAAAGCAAAACAAACACACAAAAAACATAAATGCAGTCCCCATCTCGCCAGTATAACTTTCGATACTTACATGTATTTATTTTTACTCTTTTTTTACTTTCTCTCTCTCTCTCTCTCTCTCTCTCTCTCTCTCTCTCTCTCTCTCTCTCTTTGTTTTTTGAGAGTTGTCTAGCTACAGGATTTATAGCCTCTTCGGCCCTTAACTATCTCGACCCCCTAGTTAAGTCTGCTTTCTGGTCGCTTTGGTCCCGGTCACCTCGCCCCAGACATCTCGGCCCCATGGTCACTCCGGAACCCGAGTCATTTCCGCCCCTAAGTCACTTTAGCCCCAGTTATCCAATTATCTTTTCGTATTTGTATGCTAAGCATTATAATTTACAGCCGAAATCGTTTCTCCATGAAACCGTGGTTACATTGTTTTGAAATCTGGACTCAACAGAATTACATTATGTGTTGTAGTCTATATTTAATTATACATTACATCGACGTTTTGCCATAAATGAACAGTGCATCGTAACGGATGTCATCTCCAGTACGCCATCCAGGTAAAAACCAACATTAGTAAGATGATTCAAATCACTTTCTGTGAGCCCTATGAAGTCTTGAAAAACAGTTACATAGTTTAATATCAAAACAGTACGAAGGGCTTCTTGCAGTCATTAACTTGACTAACATTTTAATTTGTCGTGACGCCATGAAAGCAAAACTTAATTATGAATACATTTTATTCTTATTCTTCTAAAATCCTCGAGTCTTTTTCATATAATCAGCCCTCAAATATTTTTAAACTTCTACAGTGGAATCAATGATCCCAAAGGACTAGAAAATAAAATCTACACTATGATGAAGGGCAGGGAGACTTTTTACGGTGACCACACAGTCCCAATCACCAGCTGTAGTGAAGTTCAATATGTTCTATAAAAGTCAATATAGTAACTGAAACTGAAACAGTAATTTCGTACAAAAACGCACTAAGGCATATAAGATCTGACTCAGCACGTTCAAAACAACAGAACCACTTTACTTTGAAATGAAAAGCTTTCCTGAATTGTCGAAACATAAAGATATAGATTCACAAATGTTTTGGTTCAGTCTGATATGGTGATGCTTTCCACTGTATTCGCTTGCATCTGGACAATGATTTTTTCCCTTTCCCATACGGACAGATGTTAGAAAAGATCTCAGTTTATCTTGTAGATATTTTTTATTGTCTTTGTGGCATTACTTTCAGACCATCTGCCAATGCTCTTTGAATTGTCTTGAAGTTGCATAACTGATAATATATTTGCATCAAGAACATATTCACCACTCAGATTTTAACAGCAATTACATTTTTCCAGTGTCTGCAATGTACAGTATGTTTTCATAAACCGCTATTCTAAGTGAACAATGCAACGGATCCAACAAATTTTTCAACATTAGCACGATTATGACTAATCCGGACTTTAAATATTTAACCTGTTTTAAAGTCACTCAAATAGCCAAATGGACCACCACATACACACCCTGCTTTAATTAGAATCCAGAATTATGGTATGCGTTATACATTTTCCAGTATCCAGACCCTTATGACGTATAACTATGTGCTGTCATGCATGAGTGACATAGAAATTCTTTAAGGTGGTGATTTATGGTAAATGTAAAAATCTGCATAAAACCATAAAAAAGGAACGTATCTCCCTGAAAGTTAGCAGACTTCTTATTTTCATTGTTCTTTACAGTTTAGAATACAAAATAGACGTACATGCTGCTTAAAAAAGTGTTTTTATAAGGAAAGATCAAAGGGTAATTTTCTGCGAATAAATCTGAAAAAATAATATCGTTATTGAAAATTTATGTAGTGCTGAAGGTGCATTATTGCATAATGAAGAGCGTCCTAGCAATTATTTATTCCAACTCTTTCTCAAATTGTAATGTAGACCAGATGAAAACGGTAGCTTTTTCTCAATGTTCAGCCATGTACAAAGTCAATGTACACTGGACGCATTTATTAAATATAGGGTAGGCAAGCATACCTATGTTAACACCTACAATATAAATAATACATTACTGACATGATCAGTGGTGTGTAGATGAAATTGTTCAACCTTGTTAAAATAGTATCACCTGTCTCACCTGTGTGTTTTGACAAAAAAATTTGGACACAGACTGCATCTTTTTTTAACTGCTCAGCCTGATAATGTGTGAAAGAGTTTGAAAAAATAATTGCTAGGACGCTCTCCATTATGCAACAAGGTACTCTAAGCACTATGTATATTTTCAATCATGATATTATTTTTTCTGATTTATTCGCAGAAAATTACCCTTTGATCTTCTCTTATAAAAACACTTTTTAACATTAACAAATGCTGCATTTTGGGATTCTAAATTATGAGAAACAACATAAAGAAGGCATCTGCTAAGTTTTGGAAAGATCAGTGTTATTTTGAGTATTTTATGCAGATTTTTGTCTTTGTCCCAAATCAGTGAGTATCACCACCTTAAACGCATACCATTCGAAAGCACTTGAATTTACCTTTAGAGTGGTATATCTATCGAACCACTGACCAATATCAACCAATAGAATACCCTCAGAATACCCTAAGACCGTATACATTTTTTTCTGAAATGCCCTTCGTATTCATTCATTTACCCTAAGGCCGTATACATTATTTCTGAAATGCCCTTCGTATTCATTCATTGCCTATCTGTTTTCTTTGTAAAACAGTTTTAACTTCTATATCACAGCAGGTTGGTTGTTTTGGGTTTAACGGCCCTTTGAGACAGTATTTCAGTCTATATCGGGCCGTGTCCCAAAGAGAGGGAGAAAGAAGAGAAAAATGATGGACGAGAGAAATATGTCCAAACAACCACCACCCGCACCTACTGCAAGCACAGTAGGCCCTTGTCCTACTATTATCCAAATCAGTCGGACGCCCCGGCACTGGAAGTTATACCCAGCCCTATCGCACCACCCATCCACTCCAATATATTACAGCAGGATGCTGCTATATATATATAATAAGTAAATGTTAATATTGCTAATCGGCCGTCTATGTAAACAAATAATTTCATGCTAAAAAGTTCTGCAGAATCTGAATTTGTTGGCTCTGGGCAAAAATGATTGGTCAAAATGGTGGAACTGTCTGATTTGTAGCTGTATCTGTCATGGGTTCGTGCGCTGGGACCTTTGGTTCCGAGGTTATAAAACTCGAGAATAATCTCAAACTCAAAATAAAGCACACTGATTGGCTGCTTCCGAGCGTGTGCTCGGAAGCAGCCAGTCAGTGTGCTTTATTTTGAGTTTGAGATTGTACTCAAGTTTTATAACCTCTGATCCTGGTCAGAATACTTAATTGAATCTATATAAAAAGAATTCAGTTGAATTCTAGAGCATGCTTCCTTGCATATTTGGTTTATCTGCAAGCGAACATGCAACATGAACCCACTTTGAACATCCTTTGCAGTAGAAACAAGTAAACAACCAAGATACTGATCAAATAGATTGCTCTTTATCTTTGCAAACTTCTAACGAACCTAATAATGACAATTTTGGCATCTTTCATTTGGATCCGTATCTGGAAAAGGTCATTTAAGCTATGAAACAGCCGTAGAGTCAGTCCAGCTCTTCATTTGAGTAGTTCTTGCTGGTTGCTATCTGAAAAAAAATCTTAGTAAATCTGTTTAGCGCATATCAAATACCATGCATGCTTCGCTGATACGCTGTCTGACCTTGATCTTACATGTTGCAATTATCTAAATCTGCTTTTCCTGAAATGCGTCAATTCGTCTGACATTTGTAGAAAATGAAGCTCTTTGATATTATTTATACAAAAATTACTTTTGACAGTGTCCATTCTGGTGAGCTTTTGTCTTATCAAATGTCTCAGTATTCTCTTCCGCCGACGTCAAAGGGCTTGGTTGTTGATCCCATTTTTACGCAAAACTTATCAGAAATGTCAACTTTACCATTACAATCATGGAAACCCTGGGATTCACTGAAACCTGATGACGTAGAGTTACATTTCCGTATTCTTTGTTGATCCTTTCTGGCGAGTGGACTCGTCCATATTTGTTGTTTGGATGAGTCCACTTCTTGTTTTATTGGTTTTTGGTTGGTGTTTCCATTATTTATTGTATTTTGCAAAGAAATTCCTGTAAACAAACAGTGTAGGTCTTGCGGTGTCCGAACTGGGGTCTGTACTGTTTGCACATGTTCCCCGAAACGGGTTGTCACTCTAAAAAGGGTTTAAGAATCGAATTGATAACATTTTGTTTAAATTTTGAGCAGATTAATTGTGCTATGCAGCGATATGTTAAGAAAACGCAGATGTAATGGCAAAACAGTGTAGACCCTGGTCAAACAAACTGCTTCTTTGGAAACGTTCCTATGCGCATGAACGTGTTTAAAGGTTTTTTGGTCAACTTGAATTATTACTTCCACATATTTTCTGTCAGTCTGGCTAACCACCATAAAACTAGAGTCATCGTGGCCTACTTTTGCCAGTTTGAAGACTTCTGTCGTCCAGCTGTTTGGATCGGGTTTTATGTAGTGAGCATTCGGTATAAAGTAAACATCCCACTTTTTATGTTTGTCCCCTCTAAATATTTTATGTAAATTGCTAAATTGGGTCGAAGCGCTACACAGTGGATGCCCCGTTTCGGAATGAACAGAAAAACGTGTCAAAGTAAGTGCAGTATACAGACGTTAAAAACTGATCAATCGAACCACAAACTGATGTATTATTTTATTTTATATATTTATTTATCTATTTAATTAATTTTATTTATTTATTTATTTACTTATTTATTTATTCATTTGCATACTTCAGAAGTTTTTCCGTTTCAGTGAAATTTGTTTTGCTTATTTATTCTGTAATGTGCATTGAACTGGGTATCATCTACTGAATGAATTTTAATAAACTCAGTTTTATAATAGTTAACCATGGCCACTGTATGAAGGAATATTTGCAGAGTGTAGGCTCAAAGGCCAGTCGATGGCGGAGTATATACCTTTTTCTAACGCTTTCATATGCAGCATGCCCGCAGCACATACTCGGCATTCCGCTGTAACGTTACTAGGCATGCTTAAATTTGCTTGTAAGTCTGCCGGAGTTGATAATATACCAGCAGAACTTGTTCAAGCTGACGGGAGATCTGTAATAGGATCTGGAGAACAGGAGAATGGCATACGCCATGGACATAGTCGCTGATTATTGCACTATCTAAAACAGGGCAACCTACAGCTTTGCCAGAACCACAGAACCATCAGCTTCATCAGTCATTCAAACAAAGTCATGCTGAAAGTCATCTTGAGCTTGCTGACGGGAGATCTGTAATAGGATCTGGAAATCAGGGGAATGGCATACTCCATGGACATAGTCGCTGATTATTGCACTATCTAAAAAATGGCAACCTACAGCTTTGCCAGAACTACAGAACCATCAGCCTCACCAGTCATTCAAACAAAGTCATGCTGAAAGTCATCTTGAGCTTGCTAAAACCCCATGCTGAAGAGATAATCGCTGAAGAACAGACTGAACAGTTCAGAACTGGAAGAAGCACCACAGAACAGATTTTCAACCTTAGAATCCTGTATGAAAAGTATCTCCAACATCAGCAAAATCTGTACTATGTCTTCATTAATTTCAAAAAAGTCTTTGACAGGGTCTGACATGCAGCCTTGTGGGCCACCATGCGGATGTACAATATCAGTGCAAATCTAGTTCACACATTGAGCAGCTCTACGAAAAGACTACAAGTGCAGTCCTGATCAATGATCAAGTCCTGATGATGTCTTCTATCACCCACCGTCTTCAACATTTTTCTCAAACGGATCATGTCTGATGCTCTGGAAGAACGTGACAGGAAGGTTAGCATAGGCGTCAGAAATAGTACCATTCTGCGGTTTGCCGAAGATATAGATGCTCTAGCTGAGGCATAGTAGGAACTAGAAGCCCTAGTTGACAGTCTCGACAAAACCGGCACAAGATATAAGATGGAGATCAGTGCTGAGAAGACCAAACTGATGACAAATAGGGCCAATGGCATTCAGAAGGAGATCATGGTAAAAGGGCAAAAGCTTGGTACTGTAACAAGTTTCAAATACCTTGGACCAGTTGTCTAAGATGATGGCTTTAAAAAGGAGATTCTCTCAAGGATTGCACAAGCCACTTCAGCTCACACGACGTCACATGAGGTTAAGTGAGGTCAAATTAAACCATGGTGATATCCAATCTGATTGGACGTAGGCGACGTTATGACGTCGACGCTGTTCCGCTGTTAGTAGAAAACCTGCGTATAAATGTCTTTTTCTGCTTTAACTGTAGCCCCCGCCCTCGTTGAGACTTTCAACTAGGCTTTTAGTTCCTGCTTTTCCTCAGCAAACACGTCAATGCCATCGGCAAACCACAGATTTTTTTTTTGTTTGTTTGTTTGTTTTTTATCTTTGTGAATTTCAGTTCATCATTAATTTTTTTCTACAGCCTGTCCGCTAAATTTTTGCAGGCTTCCAAATTTATCGATAAAGTAGGGTACATTGTATAGTAATGCGTGTATATACGGCGTCACGTTGTGCTTCTGATAGCCTTTATGTTTTAACCCAATTTGAAGGAACAAAACAACCCATGCTTTCGAAATTTCAAAAACGGCTTTTCCGTCGACGTCATCTCTGCAGTGGCCTGTTATCAGGTTGTGAATATATTCAAACTGTTCCCATAACTCTATCGTCTTATCACGTGTGTCTTCATGAATATAAAACATCATTTTCTGCGGCAAGTTTCCTAGTACTTTTTTGGTTTCAGTCCCTGTCACTAGTGTCCATTTAATTTCACCGGTTTTGTTTTTCCACGTTCTTAAGTTGACACCAACTCTTTTACAGCATCACACAAGTTATCGAAATTGTTTTTCTCTCTGCCTTGAATTTCAGCTTTATCATCTTTGTCCTTGGCATCGTCTAATATATTTCTAGGGAGGACACCACCAATACGCATAAGCAGATGTAGTTCGTCGATGCAATGTTCTCTGGTTGAATATTTATCAGCGGTGGATTAACAGACCCAAATCTTCTTTCTTTTAGGGTTTCTTGCGTACGTTTCAGCCCGTCAGAATGCTAATGCTCCATTGGAAAAGTTGTATCATGCCTTTCTGTCTTTGAAACAGAACACCAAGGACAGGCAGAGACCACCGTAGAATAGTTCAACCTCAGCATCGTTTGAATGAACTTCAAATCTCCACCTAGAAACAACACTATGTCACAGTCACGTCCACACACGTTTAGTTTACCCCCTCTTAACTTAGAAATTTCGTCAAATATTGGCTAACATGAAACCCTCGGAGTCTGATAATTTTCGCCCCGTTGATAATTGCTATCGTTTTTGTTTATTTATTTATTTATATTTTGGGGTGGGTGGGGGTGAAGGGTGAGGGTGACAGTGAGGTTTCCTCCCCATCGAAATATATTAAAGTAAAGATAACGAAATTCGAAACCCTGCTCAGTTTTGCCCCATCGCCAGCTACTTTAAAACGAAACTTTTTACTGGGTTCAGTGTCACCAGAGCCCTAGATAAGAGGGAGTATTTGGTGATAATTAGGGATAATTTTTGTTAATTCTGGATAAAAACATATGTTGTGACCCCTCATCTGAACCGTCTCAACGAGACGGTTCAGATGAGGGGTCACAACATATGTTACGAGACGGTTCAGATGAGGGGTCACAACATATGTTTTTATCCAGAATTAACAAAAATTATCCCTAATTATCACCAAATACTCCCTCTTATATAGAGCTCTGTGGGTTCAGTGTCACTTTTTAATTTTGACTCAGTTATCTTATGGATTCCTCTTTTTATACTAACAAATACACCCGGAACCATTCCCGGAGTTCTTTCAAGTTTTGTTAAATGAGCTGCGACACGAGAAAACCAACAATGTGGTCGTCCGCCCAGCGCAGACTCAGATCAGCCTGTGCATTCACCCAGTCTGATTAGACTCTTTGCTAAGCGCTTAAAGGGTAGCTGAGGGACTAAGCTACCTTCATGCGGAAAGCGAAGACTCTGATCAGACTGGGCGGATGCCCAGGCTGATCTGAGTCTGCGCTGGACGCACGACCACATTGTTGGTTTGTCACGTCGCGGCTCAAATATGCTTCTCTACCTTAAAACAGTTTTGCTTTCCTGGGTAGATCGGTAAAAAGTGCACCGATTTCTTCGTATGCAGCATCACTAACGCCGAAAGAATCGAGGATGAACATCAAATCCGTTATCTTATTTCGATCATATTCTGGCTCACATAACGTCAAATCAACATTTTCTCCTAAATTTGATACACAGTGCACCTTCTGAGGCATTAAACCATATATCTCTGCAAGCCATGCACTACAAGAACGCACGTGATTTTCTATTTCTACTTTCTGTAGTGCCTTTTGTTTCCCCTGTAGTTCAAAATACTTTTTAGCATTTGTTTGATCAAACAATGTAACAAACTGTTTCAGTTCTCCATGAGTTTTCATTTCCAGTACTTTTGTCAGGTAAGAATGCATTTGCTTATTCTTTGCTTCAAGTGCCGCAATTTTTTTTTTTTCTAATTTCATTAACCTAAATTTGCTATCAACACGAGAAACAGCTTCATTCTTGAACACCGTGATGTTTTTAACTTTATCATCAAATTCATAGCGCTTTACACCCAATCGGAATTTCGTTTTATATAATGTATTTACTGTGTGAACAATTATATATATCCTATTATTAAGTGCAATAGAAGCAGTATTCAGTTGAAACGACGAAACCTGGGAATTAATAAGATCAGCATATGTAAGGTCTTTATATTAACTTTTCTCCAGTCCAAGATCTTTGAGAAAAAGATTGGACAATTCAATAGAAAATGCAACTTTTATTTCGTCTGTGACTTGCCTATTTAAGAATCGAGTGGAAGAGCTACCTATCTTAAAAGTTTGAGATAATTTCATAGCATCGTACTTAGACATTTGTTTAGACATGGTTGTAGGTTTTCGTCATGTATCTGTTATAATTTGTAGTTTCTACACCTAAACCGTTTCCACGGAACAAACTTCAGACGCACATGTCATGATCAAGCGTTCACATGGGACACTTTTCACAATTAACAGACCATTTTCTCTGACATAAATCTTCTTGAAGTGAAGATGTTGCTTTACATTCACTGGAAACACAAGTTTCACTCCTTCTCCATTTGACTTTAAGCGGTAGTACCAGTGCGTTGAAAGGGGCAAGTTCTCAAACGCGTCCCTGGTAACGTTGTAGCTCTTGTTTGCACCGAAACATAACCTGAAAATATCCAGATGAAATGAGCCGCGACACGACAAAACCAACAATGTGGTTGTGCGCCCAGCGCAGACTCAGATCAGCCTGGGCATCCGCCCAGTCTGATCAGAGTCTTCGCTGTCCGCATAGCGGTAGCTTAGACCCTTAGCTACAATTTGAGCTCTTAACGAAGAGTCTTATCAAACTGAGCAGATGCCAAGGCTGATCTGAGTCTGCGCTGGGCGGACAACCACATTGTTGGTTTTGTCGTGTCGCGGCTCAAATGGTAAGGTGATCATACATTCACGGCCTCGGAGTTGAGTCTGAACAGCAGATTCTAAAGTCGTTGCAGCGTGTTGTAACCTTTCCTTTGATATCTGAGGAGAAACATAAGATTAAATTACATGAGAAGGAAGATGGCCTCTCGGTTCCCAAGTGCTATCTTCAGATTAGTAGCCCATCCATTTTACCAAGTACTGTATGCCTTAAATGATAAAAGGAAAAGAAAATAAACGACATTTCATTTCCTCTGGCAATATATATACTGATTTTGTTTCCACGAAATGCATTTTGTTCCCTTAAATTATCAGTATGTACCCACAATAATTTAGTGGAGCAAAATATGATTGCAAACTATCAAAGTAAGATAACGGTCTGCGGAGTGTAACATTTTTTTCAATATAAAATGATTGGCTTGATCTGTAGTTATCAAAATCAGCGGTTGCCACCTTGCCAGCCTTGCGTAACTCTGTAGTAGCCAGTTGTTTACGTTACCCACTTACATTTTGAATATCAAAAATATTTATTGAAGTCAATTAGAAATATGCTTAAACCTAACAAATGTATCAAATTTCAATATTTCCTATAAGGATGGTATAAATATGTTATGAATAAGCCATCTTAGAAAACAGTTTAGAACTTTGGTGCTGTTGTTTTCGATACAACATGTCAAGTACCCCTTAAAAAATATTAAAATACAATTTAAGCCGTTGCATTTTTCAAAGATCCTTTGACAAAATGGCCCAAAACGTTCAATTTTCTAAATGTTTTTCTGGCACCTTTCAATGCTTTTCAAGCAAAACAAATTTGAAACCTCTAACTTTTATACTTTGTCAACATGTAATCTTGAACATGATTGCACCTATTTCCGGTGGTGCCTGAAAAGTCATTTTTTCACACAATTACTCGTACAAATGAGGGCTAATAAGCTATTAAAATTGACAAAGTGGACGGTTTGCAAGGTAACGTTTGTAACGATTATTGGAACACAATCCCTGAAATAAAAATGTTGCTACTGCCAAATAAGCCTAAGCTTAATAAAGTTTAAAAAATAATTTTCAAAATGCCACGTTGCACTTGTTCGAGCCGACCCTGTGTAATTATCCAGCAACATTTACAGGGCAGAGCATCAGTTGTGGTGCATTGATGTTATTGTTTGTGTTGTCCGATTATCTGTATGGTTTGCGAAAAATTGATTTATATTATCTGTTTATTTGCCACCATTCTGATGTAAAGTAGGATGAAATAGACATTTGTGTACCTGGGTATGTTTACTAAAGGCTAGCTTCGTGGTCTTCTGTTTGGAATATGCAACATGTATAGTTTGCTACCCGCTAGCATCGTTTGAGTAATTGACGTATTACTTCATGTTACTTTTTTCCAGTTTGTTGTTGTCGGAGTGTAGTGGCACTAATTGAATAAATTAATTGCCCTTTTACACTGCTTTAAGTGTTTTGACATTTTCCCATCAACCAATATATAGAATGGTTAAAATATTTGGCCAAATTTCATATATTTATACCGAAGTAACGGTAACGTATGTTACAGGTTAAAAAGTAAGAGTTATATTATTCCACTGTAGCTACTGTTAAGAACCGTGTGACTACCATGAAATGTTTTACTATACTTGATTTTAATGACAACTATGTATTTTCTGGTCATTTGGGCTCATTCTGAGTCAATTTGGAAAAAGGCATCAGAGATGCATGACGATACTGCTGTTAGGTTAACCTTTGGCAGCGAAGAGTGTCCCCGCCCATGCTTTCCCGAACATATGCGGGGGTGCTCTCGGCGACAGATGCAGGTTCATTCCCTGCACACGATGCCCGAAAAACCCGGGAAGGGTTGCTCGGAGTCGCATGCAGAGGGTCAGCATGACCTATATTTCAATGTCCAGTGATTATACCTCATATCGTTGTTCAACCTGGCGCTAGAGTGCATTGGCAATGTTGCAATATTATATTCCTTGACATAAAACCACTGAAACCGAGGCTGCTGTTTAATTTTCTGTAATGCAACCCTTGCTTTCAGAGAATCTTCCTTCAGACCTAAATTACACCATTATCATTCCAAAAACTAGGTGAATTGATAAACTTTTACGTGATATGAGCCGCGACACGAGAAAACCAACAAAGTGATTGTGCATCCAGAGCAGACTCAGATCAGCCTTGGTGTTTGCCTAGTCTGATCAGACTCTTCACTAAGCACTTCAAGGGTAGCTAAGGGTTTAAGCTACCTCCATGCGGACAGCGAAGACTCTGATCAGACTGGGCGGATGCCCAGGTTGATTTGAGTCTGCGCTGAGCGCACAACCACATTGTTGATTTTCTTGTGTCGCGGCTCATATAATTCTGCCTATTTTACTTTGGCTTCCCTTTAGGATGGGGGTTAACACTTAGAGGAAGGAAATTGCTTCTGTAAGAAAAAAGTGTTTCCTTTAAGATGGGACTATTTCGGACGGGATATATTATCAACAGAAGCAAATAGAAATGATCTACGGAAGCAAATAATGTTTTACTTTTAATAAATTACAGTAAAACACTAAAGTGTGCCCATCCATATTACCACAATATTATTGTATCCAGCATATGCTAGAAGATCATCTGGAAGCAAAGAAAATAGCAGACTCGGTTTAATTGATTGTTTTCAAGGTCAGACGATATTGTACAGGCACAGATAATATGATAACTACATGTTGTTCTTATTTCGAAATCATTATTAAATGCACATTTATTTGTGCAAAGGATATTTCACTTACGTTGACTCATTGCTTTGGTATTTAAAATGGTAACGTATACAATATTCAAATGTAAACAATTTGTCGGATTGGAATTATGATATTTAATGATATCATCTGTTTGATATGATGCAATAAGGTGAAGCACTGAACCTTTCTTACTTCTCAGAATGGACCACTTACTGTAAAAAGCCGGTGGTAGGGGGCGTGGCTGGTGTCACACATGTAATTACAGGTCATGAACAGATTCAGTTTAACTGAGTCTGCTATTTTCAGTTCTTTCATGTATTCCTTCCTTCCAAATGATCTTACTATTCAGAACTTTTTGTCTTTACTGTAACTGCAGTTTATGTCGTATGGCAACGTAAAACGTCTCCCCATACATCATGGTACAGAATATATTTTCTGGTCCTTTGGGATCATTTGAGTTATTTTGAAAATAGAGCTACGCTTAAGCCGGGGTGTGGCTAGTGTCGCACATTTGATTACTGGTCATGAATAGACTCAATTAAACCGAGTCTACTAATTTCTGTTCTTTGATGTATTCCTTGCTTCCAAAGGATGTTACTATTCTTACCGTGCGTTGATCTTGACCTAATTTATGACACAACTTTTCATATGGATTTCTCAGAAACTATTTAAGTCTAAGGTACAATATTTGGTATATATGGTTAACTAAATGAACAGCTGAAGGTATTATGTCACTAAAGGTCAAGGTCGTTCTATCCGTTCGTCTGTCCGTCCGTCATCAAGATTTTCAAACATATACTGAACAAAAAAAGAAACGTTACATAGATAATTCATGAATTTTAAGCTAAAGAACAATATTTTCAAATAATGATACCTTATTTTCCCACATGTCAGACGTCAGACAACTTTATGAACTAATCGGTTTTCGATTTGCATTTATTGTTACAGAATTATTCCACTTTGACTGACAACACCACAGACAATGTAAAAACGCTCGATGTGCATGCGCAAGCGATTAAATTTTTGCGCTTTCGGATTTGCCTTGTAACCGGCAATAAGAAACCTTATGAACCTTGTGACATTTAACTAGCAGCTCAAAAAAATATGATGTTAAAGATGCTGTGTCTTTGAAATTGTCTCCCTTGCAATTAAAAGTATGACAAATCATTTACTCCGATTAACCGGTACCTTTCAATACAATTTTCAAGTTTAATTCATGGATATTATTCCAGCCTCTCCAGACAATGTTTCATGATGGAAAAGTTTGATCAAACTGGTTAATTGTCCATGGTATATCACCTTGCATTGTCTGTGGGGATTTTAGTGCATAACATGAAAGTCAGAGTCAAGTGTCATGAAAAGCGATTTTCCAAGCCTTGTGTTTTACTGATCAACCCTTTGGAAGCGACGAATTGGACCGTTTTGTAACAACTAGTGCCTGGTAAACGTCTCAGAAGAGACTTTCTTACATAGGCTGACAACTTGAGTAAAATACGGGTCTTCCAAAAGCACTTCAAAATAGCACTTTAAAATTCTGACCCCTCATTAAATCAAACTGATCTAGAGACAAAAATCTCGCAGCTTATGTTGCGATATTCATTTTCTGAAATACGGATACTTTTTGTCAGTTAGATAGAAAATAGAATTGGCAAAATCCTAATTCAGTTAAAATAAAACGTGCATTGAAAGTGCATGTAACGTTTCTTTTTTTGTTCAGTATATATTTCTCAGAAACCACTGGGCCGATTGAAGCCAAATTTCATATAGAGTCTTAGTGGGATGGGGGAACGAAAGTTTGTTACTGCGGTCTGGGTCACATGACCAAGATGCCCATATATGGTAAAAAAACCTTCAAAAATCTTTTTCTTCAGGACCAAAAGGCCTATGACCTTGAAACTTGGTATGTAGCATTGGGCTTTCAAGGCCCTTCATAGTTTTTACAAATGATGACCGTGCGTTGACCTTGACCTAATTTACGACACTGTCAACTTTGGTATGTAAGGCTTTTATATGGGAAAATGCTTAAACAGTGTTTTTTTCAGAAACTATTCAAGTCTAAGGTACAATATTTGGAATATATGGTTAACTGAATGACCAGATGAAGATGTCATGTCACTAAAGGTCAAGGTCATTCTCTCCGTCCATCTGTTGTCACGATTTTCAGTTATCTTCTCCTCTGAAACCACTTCTCCTCTGAAACCACTTCCCCGATTGAAGCCAAATTTCATACGGAGTCTTAGTGGGATGGGAGAACAAAGTTGGTTCCCGGGATCTGGGTCACATGACCAAGATGGCCGCCATGTCCGTATATGGTAATACACCTTCAAAAATCTTCTTCTTCAGATCTAAAAGGCCTATGACCTTGAAACTTGGCATGTAGCATTTGTAACTTTAGCCCACCACAATTTATACAAATCAGACCTGTGCATTTACTGTGACCTAATTTATGGCAAGGTCAATTTTGATGCATTGATAAATGCCTAAACAGTGGATTTCTCAGAAACCATTCAAGTCTAAGATATGATATTTGGTATTTATGGTTAACTAAATAAGCCTATGATGATTTTATGTTGTTAAAGGTCAAGGTCATTCTTTGACCTTTGTCCAAGGTCACTGTGATTCTGTCGCCTATCAACATTTTCAAACCTCTTCTCTGAAGCCACTGGGCCGTTTTATGCCATATTTCATACGGAGCTTCACAGGGTCTAAAGAACCAAAGTTTGTTGAGCTGGTCATGGTCACGGGACCAATATGGCCGCCATGCCCATATACGGTAAAACTCCTTCAAAAATCTTCTTCTCCAGAACCAAAGGCACATTGACCTCGTGACATGGTATGTAGCATTGAGAACTCGGGGCCCATCATAGTTTGTACAAATCATGACGGTGCATTGACCTTGACCTAATTTATGGCAAGGTCAACTTTGGTATGTTATGCTTTTATATGGGAAAATGCTGAAACAGTTGATTTCATTGAATTTTTTAAGCCTAGACATAATAATTGGAAAATATGGTTAACTAAATGAATACATGAAGACATAAGGTCATCAAAGGTCAAGGTAATTTTTTTAACTTTGCTCAAGGTCACTGAGATTTTAAAATTAAAATATGCACACCTTTTAAGCTACTGGTTTCAAATTTGTGACAAATGGGCGAAATGGCAAATTGTGTCTGTTGACAGAAGGTGTCAGGTGAGCCACAGGGCCGTTTAGTCCTCTGGTTTATTTATTGTTTCGAAAATAAATTCTAAGATCGACCAGAACACTCTTGCATGGACAGTTGGACACATTCAACCAGGCATTACCCAGCGGGCACTCAACATCTAATTGACGTCACACCGGCCTTGATACATCATTCAAACTATTGTGTGACCGATGGGTATTCGATATTGTGTGTCCGCTTGGTAGGGGCTGTGCGCAGTTTACACACGATGTCAATATGACGTCATGCTGACGTGAATATGACATCAATAGGTCATATCGACGTTAATACGACGCTATGTGCCTGCAAGTGGTTGAATGTATCTTCCACATATACGAAAATCTTTGTATTGTTCTGCAGAAAATATTTAGAATCAGGCCGTTATTTGAGCCGCGACATGAGAAAACAAACAAAGTGGCTGTGCGCTCAGCGCAGACTCAGATCAGCCTGGGCATCCGCCCAGTCTGATCAGACCCTTCGCTAAGCGCTTAAAAGGTAACTAAGATTCTAAACTACCCCCATGCGGATGGCTAAGACTCTGATCAGACTGGGCGAATACCTAGGCTGATCCGAGTTTATGCTGGGCGCACAACCACTTTGCTGGTTCTCTCGTGTCGCGGCACAATTTTTATTCTCCGTCTTCATCTTACGATAATCGCTCTCCCGCAATTTTCTTGCCCACTACAACACCGAAAGTGGCAATTTGGTTTGAGACAGTGATTAAAAATTATGCAAATGACAATAATGTGATAAATACAGACATTATGCTATTATCGGAATGAGGTAAAAACACAAAATCAGCAATAAACTAATATTTTGAAGTATTTACAGGAAACGGTGCTGTCCCTGGCAAAAGACCAAATCTGCGATATCCGACTTGGGTAGGTATAGTGTCTATGGCATACATTTCATGCCTGGGCGGGCAGTGGTGCAAAAATTTTCCCTCGAGATATACAGGTACCAACTTCTTGTGATATTACGTGAGGCGAAGTCGACTGTAATATCACGTCGTGTTAGGACCTGCACATTCCGAATGGGGGATGGGGTTGGGGTTGGTGGTGGTGGGGTCGGTATTCAGCACTATAACCTGCAAAGACACAAAATTAAGGTTTTGTTACTTAACTTAGGAACGAACACAAACTATGCGGACATACTTGTGGTGAACCTGCGATATACAGCGTCACCCACCACAAGCAGTTTCCTCCCCGAGCAATCATGAGACCGATGATCATAAGTTTCGTGGAACCATCAGAGGGCGATCGTACTTCAAGGACATTGTTGGAAAATAAGAGGTATATATTAAAATTGCAGTTTAATGTAATTAAGTAATGAATATATTTTTAAAGGAATGTTTTAATGCAATATTTTATATACAATTAAGCTGTGCGTAGAATAACAATATTCAAATAATTTGTATGAGGTTCTTGCTTTGTCAATTTATTCACGAAATGAGCGGCACCGCGAGAGCTGGTATAGCTGCAGTCAGCAACGACTCTGATCAACCCGTGCATATGCGCAGTCTGATCAGACCCTTTACTCTTTGCATCATTAGTATGTGGATGCCGAGGAAACTGTTAACTCTGATCGGCTCATGGATTGCGCAGCCAGGCCCACATCGTGACTGTTCGCACATGCCGTGTGGTACCTTTTATCGCAGTGAATATTAATGATCTTAGTCTTTAAAAATGAAAGTTTGATTTTTAAACCATTTACATTTTATAGTTCCAATTTCTTGAATTATCTGCAAAATTCTGCAATATTTCCCCCATTATCAACTCAAATTAAGACTAAATACTTACAATTGTAGCAGAAACGCAAATTCGATTGCCTTAAAATGTACCAGTACAATCCTATGTTGTTGTTTTTTATTTATTGTTTTGTTTTTTTTTTTTTTGGGGGGGGGGGGGGTCGTTTTTAGCAACCATCATGACTTCCTGCTTGCATTCCTAAAGAACGAATATTTTCCACAAGGGGTCTACTTTTAAAGGAAAGAATTTGCTCCTGTGGGAGCAAATTCTCTCCTTTAATAGTTGACTCTCATTAAGAAGGGAGGTAAAAATCAAATTAGAAGAGTTGCTTCCCCTGAAAGTGTTCCCATTCACCTTAATTACTCTAAATATTTGGACAGCACTTCAGAACCGAAGAAGACAAACTTGTGATTTTACGCCCTTTTCAACAGTATTTCATTCATATCAGGACGATGGGAGGGTGATAATGAAAGGCTGTGTGCAATGGAACCCCGTTTACGGTTGGAAAGATTTCCGCTTCGAGTAGAGCTCGAACCCAGGACTGCTAGGTCAGTAGGCAGCGCTTAACCTACTGAGCAGCTACCGGGCTCCTAGCTTATACATGTTATAATTGTGTTTCGAAATGGCAATGTAATTCAACTCTTTTTATGCCATTTGAGTATACACTTTTAACTTAAAATAAGTCTATGCATAAACTGGCATATTTTTAGATTTGTTTCGGCATAGATGTGGTGCCTTAGAAAATAATCATTTCTCAAAAGCTGTGAATGATTCGGTACCATATTCTCCTCCGAAAGTAATGTAATACAGTTGACTCTCATTCTCTCAAATACCAGAATTACATCCAATGCTAAAAAAATCTGTTTTTTTTTTTTCTTAACGAAATATAAAAACTACTCATTCTGGAATACGTGAGGCGGCTTATAAAACAATTGTTCGGCCTCAGCTTGAGTACGCCTCTTCCATTTGGAGCCCTTACACTAAATACAAAGTGGAGATGGTGCAAAGAAGATCAATCCGTTGGATATGTCACTCTTACTCCAATTATGACAGTGTGACTGCCATGCAGTCAGCTTTAGGCCTCAGGTCACTGGAACAGAGGAGAGCCGATGCGAGTGATATCATGCTTTATAAAATAGTACATGGCATAGTAGCCATTCCACTTCCAGTGTACTATGAGCAACTTACTAGAAGGACACGACATAGCCACCCCTTGCTTTCCGTCAGATACACGCCACTGCAAATTATTATAAGTACTCATTTTCCCCTTGTCCATAGTTTATTGGAATAGATTGCCAGCCGAGGTTGTCATGCTGCCTACACTTGAACAGTTCAGTGTGGCAGTTCGGTCCTTGGACCACCGTCTGCCTTAATACAATAACGAAACTGTTTTTAACCTGTTTTTTAAACGCTGCACTTGTTCTTTTAACATTATCACCTTTAACTTTTTTCTTCTTTTTCTGTTCTTGCATATGGACTTTAAGTGGCAATCAACCTGCACATAATCCTCGCGAGGGGTTGCTGCAGATACAGATACAGATACAAATATTATTAAAGTCGGATGTGTTTACATAACAAGTAACATTAGCTATGAATAGAGTTCTTTCGGATAAGACGTAGCTGTATAAGTAGCTGTATCGGGACGCATCGGGGAGGGAGAAATCATTATTGCAATTTTGAATACCGTCAACTGTTAGTTTGAAGAAGATAGAAGCATTTGTTTTACATACGATTATGGCTTTTAGTTTTTGTTTAAGAGTTTTGGTGTATGTCTGCCCAGTACTCTAAATTTATGTCCTCAGCCGCTTAACAATTGGGTGATTTTGGAAATAGTGCATGTCCGTCCGTCTTTCCGTTCGACTGTCACACTTTCGTTCCCATACTCTTTGAAGTGATTGTAATAAGCCAAAATTTGGCGAAAAATGATATCCTCCCTTGTCAACAATAATATCCTGCCTTGTCCTCAGTTGTTTTGAACAGCTTCAATAGGCAATGTCCTAATGTTTTGTTCAGTATTTCGTCGACTGGTTGGTTGCTTTAGGGTGTAAAAGGCCTTTGAGGTGTTTGACAAGAAAAAAAAAAACAAAAAAAAAAAAAACAAAAAAAAAACAAAAAAAACAACAACAGCCAAACAGTCCTCACCCGCACCTACTGCAAGCACGTTAGACCTTGTCCTGCTTTAAGCCAGTTTACCAATGATTTCTTTTTTACCGTTTGGAGTTCTGTGAAATGGACAGAGGAATGGGTTGCAAGTAATAATTGTCTCTGTGAGCTAGGTTCCGGGCTAACTTCTGTAGATCTCCATAGTCCTATCAGTGGTAAATATCCTTGTGATAAAATAGTCCGCTAATGTACATATATTGAGCTATATAACTGGCTGAAAGTAGGGGTAACATGTTCTTGGAACAATGACAAAAAGCTTCCTGGTTGCCCGTTTAGATTTTCAATATAAACGAAAGCGGGACAATGAAAGGGGATCCAAATTTGTACATTGTATTTTTGCCATTTTCTTCAAACTTATGACGGCGAAAGTATTTCCGTTTAAGAACAGCGTAAAAACGACCAAACTCAAATCCTTATGCAAAGCGGGTTAACCTTCACGTTTGGTGATAAAATTTTGGTTCATGTGTATATGTGTATCATTTGAGTCAAATAATTTGCAAACACAGGGAGAACATGGTTTTGAAAAATGAAAAATTGCTCCACAAAATACAGTTTTCAATTACCGGACCCCCGTCGAGCTATGTAGTATAAACAAAAACAGGACAACGAATGGAGTCTCATGCCTATACATTGTATTTTTATTTATTTATTTATTTTTGTCTGGTGTATGATATCGAAAGTCGGTCATTTCAGTTGCCGAATAAAATGACATTTTATATTAATTCTCACAGGCGTTTTATGTGAAACTCGATGTTGTTTTATTTGTGAAAAGCAGGCTAAAACCGTCTTTTACAACTTCAAAACTGTAGTAAAATGCTTGCAGCGGTACCTCACTATAAAATATCTCACGACAGAGCAAATGAGCCTTCAACCGCTAGTTATATTCCAATACAGAGAGAAAAAGCAATGACCATTGGGTAACTCTAAGTGCATGGGCATACTACTTATTCGGATAGCCCTACTGTGCTTGCAATAGCTGCGGGTCGGGGTTGTTTGGCTGTTTTGTTCTCTCGTTTATCTCTATTTTCTGTCGCCCTCTCTCTGGGAGAAGAAGGCTCGTCATAGTCTGAAATAATGTCTCAAAGAGCCATTAAACCCAAACCAAACCAACCAACCTGATTCCCCTTCGACAGATGCAAAAGCGGGACATTTAATGGGCCCCATGCCTGTACATTGTATTTTTATCATTTAAATCAGGCTTATGATATCGAAAGTGTGACCAAATTCAATTTTCAAATCCGTTCTATGTGGAACTCAAGCTTGTTTTATTTGTTTAAAGTTGGCAGTGAGAACCTTGCGGCGATATCTCATGATAAAATATTACATGAATGTTTACCATGATACAGCAATGGGGCGTTTAAGCTTTAAGAGTTTCATGGTGCTGTTTAAACAAGAATAACAGTGCCTTGCTTATCCCTTTTAGAACAGCATGACATGCAAAATAGGTTACTAGAGCCCATATGTAAAACAAGAGTTCCGCGAAACACTATGTCGCACCTGTTTTGCACCTTTACATTAAAAACTCAATGAAAGCATCATTTTGTCACACATGCAAATTTGGTCAAAATCCATTCAGTAGTTTATGAGATATCGTTTTCATGTTTTTCGCTATTTTTAGTAGCGGTGGATGGCGGCTGTTTCGGATGGTTAAAAATGAAACATCTTGAAGTAGCTTCATGCAAGGATCATTCTGGAACAAATTTGATGCAATTTCACTCGGGGTTTCTAGAAAAATTGTCATTTTCATGTTTTCCTACATTAGTAACGGTGGCTGCCGGCCATCTTAGATGGTTTCCAATCACTTAATTTGAAAGAACTCCATTAATGAACAATTCTGACCAAATCTGACCAAAATCCGTTCATGTTTTGAGATATTGGAAGTTTAGCAAAGTAAGGCTTGTAAACAGAAAGTAGGTCACTGTGACCTAATTCCGCTACATTTTTTTTTATTTTAAAGATTTACTCCCTTGATAATAATAACAAAAAATATTTGATGAAATGTTTCATGCAACACCTCCGACATGGTCTAACTATACATATGAAATAGAGTTTAGATAATACATGTAATATTTGCTAAAAGTGACTTTAAACAAAAAATAAGATAATTTTTTAAACTATCGCGGACCGCGCTCGAAATCGTATATTGGACAAAAATAATTTATTCATGCGTCACAATCACGTGCACAAATAAGAAAAATACCTGTACATGATCACATGACTCACGTGGTCAAAATTTATACTCTTACAGGCCGTGGGGAAGTAGGTTATTTGCATTTTAATTTGAAGATTATTTTTCATACCACATTTGTCGGAAAAAAACTGCATTTTCCCAAAGCTGCTACGGTTAATTATGAGACTATTACATATTGTTTAACGAAATTTTGTTAAAATATTAAATTTTGAGCCGCGACATGAGAAAACCAACAATGCGGTTGTGCGCCCAGTGCATACTCAGGTCAGTCTGGGTATCCGCCCAATCTGATCAGAGTCTTCGCTGTCCGCATGCAGGTAGCTTAGACCCTTAGCTACCTTTAAAGCGCTTAGCAAAGTATCTGAAAGGAATGGGCGGATGCCCAGGCTGATCTGAGTCTGCGCTGGTCGCACAACCACATTGTTGGTTTTCTCGTGTCGCGGCTCTTTTGTTTCTGAAAACATGAAATAAACGTGGGAAACAATCTTAAATAAAGCCAAGGTAACTGATGCTGCTTGCAAAACTTCAGCTAAATAAACCAAGTGTTTCTTGATAAAAAGTTGGTTTTATTGTTTTTGCTATTTTTAGTAACAGCAGCCATCTTGGAAACTGGATAAAGCTGACTTTTACCGTGTTGAAGCCCTGCAGTCTGGTCATGCAGCATGTGAAATTTGTGAACCATGGATTCATTGGTTTGGGAGAAAAAAGTCATTTGTATGGACTTAAATGCTAGGGTCGACGTAAATGTGAACGGACGGACGAACGGGTTGACGGACGGACGGAAAATCGGACGCCTGATATAGGTGCTAAAGCAGGTGCGACAATTATCCCCGTGAACCCTCACCCACTCAAAATAGTCATCTATCACCCCTATGGCCCCGGGCCATTCCCCAAAAATACCAAAAAAAGGTATTTTGTTCAAGCTACTTCTTGTAAGAGCACACCATGAACATTATTACTTCCCTTGAATCAATAGTATGTAAGTGTTGTAATGAATAAAGAAATGCATTATTTCATCTGTTTAATCTTCCTATTAGCTGAAATTATCAAATATATATATTGTAAAACATATGAGGTATTGTTAGAAAATGATTTGTAATCGGAAGGTTTCTAAAATAGTTTCTCTTTATCAATATATTTCATATGCAAACTCAGTTAGTCAGCTGTCTATGAAATTGAATTATTATTGGAACGGAAACTCAGAGAAATAGTCGAGCAGCTTGGTTACAGAATTGCAACAACAACAATTCTTCTCCTCGAATTTGGAACGGGGGACAGACAGACTTGGTGCCTGGAGTGTGCACTTATGGATTTGTTCCGCTCAGCCTCCTGGGGAACATTCGTATGAAAATTCTACAAAACAAAAAAAAAAAATAGAAATGAAAAGTTACTGCAAAACGGAATAAATTCCTAAAGAATAAATCAACCAACGGCTGAGACGGTAGAAGAATCCCTTTGCAACGATACAGGTGGGCTCGAGTACCAACGGATCCACTAGCGCATCGACCACCCATGTGTTAGCTATGACGTAATATGAATCGTTACACCACCAGCGGCTAATTATCCATCCTCGGGATGGCTACTCAAGGTCGGAT
This sequence comes from Ctena decussata, assembly GCA_963989385.1. NCBI lineage: Eukaryota > Metazoa > Mollusca > Bivalvia > Lucinida > Lucinidae > Ctena > Ctena decussata. Next base: position 31,553,615 of record OZ022507.1, on the reverse strand, counting down.
GGGGAAGATATTGAGAGGCCGCGGACCACCATGCTCAATTACACGTCAACCATCAGTACCCCCTGGGAACCTTGGAAGATGGATCATCGGCATGGTGGGGGGCTGAGGCACCTGTGGCTCTGAAGAGGACCGCCGAACTACGTCATCAGCAGTCCACCAAACCAACCAGCAGACAGAGGGTGGTCAGGAGGCAGGCCCTTTGCCTTTGTCAGGGCCTTCCAGCCGAGCACTGGTGCCTGGGATATTGTGCAATAGTCGGAATTAACTTAAACTATAGACCATTGGCAGTTCACTTTATGCCGTTATTCTAACTTACAACAACTTACTGAACTCACATCTTTCGTTCGGGCTTGAAGATTGGCCTGGAATTCAGGTCAGTTCTTCATCATGATAGTCACCTGTGAGTTAAACAACTAATCTGGATTGTCCTGGGTAGCCCCCATGTGCCTCTGGTGCCAAGCTACCTTAAAAATCCTCGATTGGAAATTGAATTTGAGACAACTAATCGATCCCTTTCCGATGCGTCCCGATACGTCCAGATACGGCTACGTTTACAAATGCGTCTTATCCGAAAGAACTCTAATAGCTATTAGACCGACTAACATATAAAATATGCAAATGCATTTATAAGAGACTTTATTAATATTTTCATTTTTACATGCATGGATCATGTAAAATCTGTAAGAGAGATAAGACAGTAGTGTATACATATAAAACATATAAGACTTATAAAGGATACTAAAACAGTACATGCTCAAACGACACTACAATGATATTTAAGTGTTATATTATTACCGTACTGTGCTCGGCAAGGGCCTGATCAGAATAAGTATGCTAAGACATTGTGCTAGATGGTGGCGCTTCGCGAGTGGCAGCTCAATTACTAAACATCAGGCTCCACCCCACCATCCAGCCAATGTTCGAGATCAGACCCAAGCCCAGCAAAACAAAACATATTCTACCTTTGCAACATGCCTTTTATCCTAGTGTAAATACGAAAAAACGAAATTATTTATGCATCAAATGTCCCCGCAGAACATACAAGCTACAAGACGAGGACACTTGAACCGAAAGCGAAAGTGGAAAAAGACAAGAAGCAAAGATAGATCTACCAATATCAACTAGAAAAGCACATAAAAAGCAAAGATAATCGCACAGGTTAATAAAAGCAAAGCACAACTAAACTAGCAAGCACATAATCATAGATTAACAAGGAGCAACTAAAAGCACTAAATCATACAAATACAAAAACACTGAAATATCAAATAAACCAAACACAAATAGGATAAGGAAAATAAGGAAAATTGTTTAAAAGCATGCTGAAGGCTAAGATGCAGAACAAAAAGAGCAGACACAGCCCTCTCCATTCCAGGCATTTATTAGACTTTTAAAGTGATTGAAATTGTGGGCCTCTATGAAATGTTGAGGAAGAGAGTTCCACAATTTCGCTGCACTGGAATGAAAGGAGCTGGAGCCGAATCTTGTTGTTCTTACCTGTGGGATCTCGGCCATTCTTGTGTACCTAAAAGTATAATGGTTATTTTTAAAAAAATATCAAGTCATGTAAATATACAGGAGTTTCCTTATATAAAATTTTAAAAACTTCCAGTGCCATTGTCCTCAGCCTCTGCAACTTCAGAGTAGGCAATTTGGACTGAGAAAGAAGAGTGTCATAATCTGACACATAATCATTATATATGAAGCGAAGTGCTCGTTCCTGTATTTTCTCAAGTTTCTTAGTATTTGCTTCCCCACAGAAGTGCCAAGTCAGAGGACAATAGCTAAAATTTGACAAAATAAAAGAATGATAAATGTTAAGTTTACCCAATTTGCAAAGGTTCTTACCAATACGTTTTAAAACACCTAATTGTACAGATATTTGAAATGTGAATATCGAATTTAAGTTTAAAATCAATTGTTACCCCCAAAAGCTTTACTTCCTCATCACAGTTGATAATACAATCCCCACCCAAATTAAAAGTCATGTTTTCATTTTTGGATTTTTGCCCAATCGCAATACCTTGAAATTTATCCGGATTGGCTTGCATTTGATTATCAGAGAACCATTTGGCAAGGGTAAGACTATCATTTGTTAATACATTCTTAAGAACTAATGGATCTATATGAGAATAAGATACAGTGTTATCATCTGCATAGTTGTACAGGCTACTGTCGTTAATAAAATGAAAGATATCATTAATGAAGATGTTGAATAGAACTGGCCCCAGGATTGAGCCCTGTGGAACACCCTTATACACTGTTTTAAAATCACTTATAAAATTTCCAATCTTCACGCACTGTTTTCTGTTGCTGAGATAACTATGAATTAAATCTAAAGCACTGTCAGAGACACCATAAAATTTGAGTTTTAAAAGTAAGAGGTCGTGAGGAAGGCAATCAAAGGCTTTGAAAGATCCATTAAGATTGCTGCTACATATTTATTTTCATCCAAGGCTTTCTTCCAATCTTCAATAATTTTTAAAAGAGTACTTTGTGTGCCATACCCTGACCTAAAAGCTGATAAATATACATTAAAGTGATGGTTAAAAAATTCAGTGAGCTGTTCATTCATGGATCTTTCAAAAATCTTCGATACCACAGGCAAAATACTAACTGGACGGTAGTTTCCCTTTTCTAAGGTGCTGTTCTTTTTATGAATAGGTGCTACTTGGGCAATCAGGAAAAAATGAAGTTAAAAGTGAGGTGTTTACTAGGTCAGTAACCGGTACAACTATAGATGGTTTCGCTAATTTTAAGAGTTTGGTCGAAATCCCATCGAAACCAGTGTGCAGTATGGAAATTAAGATAGATAGATAATAGATCTACTGATACCTCAAAGTACCTTATTATATCGAAGAACCTATTATCTTAACATTTCAACTCCTCTTTTCTCAAACTATAGGTAGGCCTATCTCAAAGTACATTTTCTGGGACCAGAAAATTCACTTTGATATATCTGTAGTTTTGGATGAACTTTGACTTTGAGATGTCGAAGGTGTAGTGACTGTATAATTAGGCTTGAATTGCATTATAAGTTTTTGAAATTAAAAAGATATTTAGGCCTACGAATTTTCTCATTTTGAAGATGTTGTGATTGTGGAGATAAGTTAATGATTTTTTTTTTTTTTTTTTTTTTTCATGCGCTCATTTTCAGGGGTCAAGATTTAGTAGTCCGTAACCTTAATTCTTTGTTCAGTTGAGCAACTGTAACCTATGAAAGCGGAAACCAGCATTTAGCGGAAAGTTCAAAATGGCGTCAGCTAGGTAAAAAAATCATGAAAGTCATTTTAAACTCGGCATGTAAACGTATGGAAATATTGAAAACATTTTTTACAGTGGTAAATAGTAAGAGGATTTGATTATGAATATTGCATGTTAAGTACTTAGGATCTGATATTATCGATTAACATTTTTCATTGAACGAAACTCGGGACAGGTCCAAACCTGTTACTTTGTGAACAATGTTCGTATAGAATCATTATTCGGACAAGCATATTTTTGGCCCTAGATTTAGTTTTGTACCGGACGATCTAAATTCTATTACTTAAAAAAGGTACTATCTTATAGAATGTATGAAAAATGTATGAGTCAAATCACGTTAATAGGGGGTGTGTAAATTTACAGACTTATCAGACTTAGACTTAATTCACCAGAACGGACCCATTTTCCCCTAATGCACTTATCAATATTTTCCCCCGGAGGAGGGAGGGCGGGGATACCCAGGGGATTCGACACGAAAAATATCCCGATACACGGGAATTGGACAACCGCTGCTTTTTCTTATGCGGGATTTTCGACGTGCGTGACTGCCCTATTGTCGGGGAATCAGACTTACCTAAAAATAAAACTGGACCAGTACCTTAGATAAGCTGCGTATTTACGCAATTTGAATGTTTGAAAACGCAATTAAAATCATTTTTTAGCGTAAAGAAACGCAATTGAAATCTCCTTTACGCATTTCGGTGATTCGCCGGAGCGTAACGGTGTTTCTCCAGCGGGATGAGAACTGATTATACAACGTGAAATTCTACGACTTTGCGCTGGTTCTCTGTGTCATGTGCAATGAATGTAATCTGAGTGATGTATACGGGAAACCAGTTGTGTGTAAAGGCAAGACACAATACACAGTTAGGGCGTGGCCCTCAACACAGAGAAAAAGCAAAGGGCCACGCACAGAATAACAAATAATTGGATATCAAAGCCTGTCTAAGTTTTATCCAACATCCATAGTGAATGATATCATTCTTGACCCTATAAATACATGCTACATGTATGATGCATTCTCAGTGGCACTCCAATCGTAAAGCAGCTCGTCGGCAAAATTGAAAGTGAAAGTAGCGTGCATTCAGTAATCCTCTCTTCTGTTTTCATTTGCACATTGTAAGTTGTTTGAAATCAAATCCTGGGTGATAAAATTCCGTATAAATCCGGATTTAGGACCCTCCAGACCACATCCTGAGATTGATGCAAATTCGTGGAGTTCACCGGGAGGGGGGGGGGGTTGTCTGACGGGGGAAATTGACAGGACATTTAGGTATGTATTTGTTTGGTATCGGGACGTTTCGCGCCAGGGACGTTTCGTCCCAGGACGTTTCGTCCCAAACAGGCCAAAAACCCGGGACGATTCGTCCCAGGACGTTTCGTCCCATATTCATTTAGTGATGTGAAGAATAAGTCCCGATCAAAACATGAGAATATCCAAAAACTCAATATGTTTATACTATTAATTACATGGAACATATAATTATAAGCCTCATTATAATATCAATGAACTACCAGAGCACGTAAAATCAAGAGCAAGGCAAGGCCCTGGAACTGCAGACAATACGGCAATGCACCTCTGTAATAACCTCCATACCAACGCAATGGAGGAAACCTCTACCCCATCACTTAAAATTGAAAATATTTTTGAAAAAAATATAGATATTTCTAAATAAAAATAATTAAATAAAAATAAGGTCGGAATACAAATTTTTGTCAATTGTAAAATAGAACTAAGATAGTGTAGGTCCATTAACCCGTAACACAATAAGGATTATCACTTGAAGTAAACATTGAAAGGTAGTATAAATAAAGGATTTATAAATGAATAGGAATACTTTTATTGCCGACAGCCAATACACATTTATAGGGTGGGTATTAACTATCTCGACTGCACATAAGTACCATTTGAAAAGTCAAGTTACACCCCTCGCCCGCCCCCTCCCCCTTCCTTTGGCACTCCATAAGTATGGGACGAAACGTCCCGGAATTATGGGACGAAACGTCCCAATAAGGAAAATGGGACGAAACGTCTGGGACGAAACGTCTCTGGCGCGAAACGTCCCGCAGCCATTTGTTTTGTTAACTGTCTAAGGTAACATAGGGGAGAATGCAGTGCATTTGGACATGGACACTTAGTCATTATGAGCCAAATTGTACTCCACCCACCTTTTTCTCTTTCTTCTGATTCTTGCCCAAACTTTATATTGGCCTATGGTAGTGGGTGGGGGATGAATAAAAATGTACAAAATACAGGGGAACCTATGCCCATTTTTTTTAGGGTTGGACTTAGTTTTTTTTGAGCCCGTTTTTTTAACCCATTTCTTCAGAGCACCCTTTTTCACCTGACCCTGCTTTGCAATTAAACATGATAGAGAAACCCTGTGAAGCTGTGATTTTAGACTGGATTTTAGGGGTATGAAATAACCTAAAACCATTTTAGATATCGGCATTACTTGGAATGCCAATATGATGAAATACTGTTAAAAAGACAGTATCTCATCCAAAAATACCCAATCTGAAATGTGTGGATACCCAATTCACTAGCCCTTCGAAATTTCAAATACCCAATTCAAAACTGTAATACCCAATTGGATGAAAAGTGAGTGGGTAAATACCCAATTGGATGAAAAGTGAGTGGGTAAATACCCAATTGGGTCAAAAGCTTATCTAAGGTACTGCTGGACCTCGAGCTACAAACCTACGGGTTTTTTCATTATGTACTGTTTAAAACTACTTAAAATCGGTATTTTTGTCAGATGTGTACAAAACTCAAAAGCCTTTAAAATTAGGAGCCGAAAATTACTTTAGATGGTCACGCATCTCAACTGCCATTTTGCTATGATTTTGTACACGTCCGAGATTTTTTTTAATAGTAAATAAGTCCTCTCTTCTTCGAATTGCAGAGGTAGGTACATAATGTCAATTTTTCCCTTACAACCATGTGTGCATCTGTTTTATTTACCAGCAATCTGCACGTGCGCATTTTGCGGGAATCTGCGCGAGCGTTGTTGCGCGTGCGAAAGGAGACAGACGGAGAAATATTTGTTACCATGGTTGATTACATTCAGAGAGAGAGAGAGAGAGAGAGGGGGGTTTTTCATTTCTATCTATTATCAGACTATTCATTTATAACAATCATTGCTATTTCCTACAATGTACAAGGAGTTTTTAGACTTCCAGTATATTCTTTATCTTTTCGTAGCTTTTTCGTTTAGCTGTCATGAGCTTGGAGTATTATATCGTTTGAAAATTAAATATCCCTTTCGAAACAGAGAAAGTTCTCTGTTTAAATAAATATTATTCTGTTTTCAGCCAAAAAAAATTGTTGTCTGTTTGACAGAAAAGAATGGCACATGTGCCCCATACAGGCGGATTTTAGACAGTAGATCATAGCCACACCAGGGGATATTAGACAACGTTTTGGACTCCCAGACAAGGGAATTAGACGGACATTTTTCAAAAATGTCTAATTCCCCTGGGTAATCCCGCCATCCTCCCTCCGGGGGAAAACATTGATAGGTGCATAACTCCCATTGATTTTTGCGATATTTACATTAAATACACACTTATCTCATATTTAAACCTATTCTGTATGCCCTCTTGTGCGAAATTAATCGAAGATATTAGTCAAAATACTCTGTGAGCGTTTTGCGCTATGGGTAGGCCTGCAAATGGTACTCGGACAAAACGGACCATGGACAAAAGGATCAGACAAATTGACCATGGTTAGGACAAAACGGACCACATTTCAGGACAAAACGGACCATGTTTCAGGACACAACGGACCACGTTTCAGGACCAGACAGACCACGCTAGAAGACAAACCAGACCATTAACTGGTGCCAATTAAAAGATTAAAGCAGGGTTTTCCCGGACTCAAGATTGAGAGTCTCAGACCCCCAAAATGGTGTCTGGGACTCCCAGACAAAAAATCTGTGCATCCACTGGCCCTGGGACTCTCAAAACAAAATCCAAGTCCGAATTCAAAGTGATGAATTCTTATAAAGATTATATTATTCTTGGCACAATAAAAAGTCATGATTTTCAAAATAAAGTATTTGTGAAATTCTGATAAACCTTGTTAAAGAGACTATATAATAACCAAAGACAATGTTAAATGGTCACAATCATTCATTTGACTACTGTTCATGATCTCAACTACCTTTGATTGTCGCAACTATCATATTGATTTAATACATTGATAAAGGGGTAAAATTTTTTTTTATCTTTTAAGCATGCAAATTGCTTTATTACTGTTGCAACTAATATGAAACATGCTTTCTCAAGTTAACGGAAGGTCTGAACGTGGTCCTTATTGTCCTTAAACGTGGTCCATTTTGTCCTGAACGTGGTCCGTTTCCTCCTGAACATGGTCCTTTTTGTCCCAAGCGTGGTCCATTTTGTCCGTGGTCCGTTATGTCCCTAATTCCCTGTAAATAACCCACGCATATAGCGTGGTCCGTTTTGTCCGTTATGCCCCTAATTCCCTGTTAATAACCCACGCATATATGTTTCATCTTAACATCACATAATCTTATAAAAACATCTACTTATCTTTCTTCCAAGACTTGGAGTAAATGAAAAACACAAAAATTCATGATTTTTTATTTCATAGTATCATGACCAACATTTCATCCATGAATGAGAAATTTGTAAACTTACAGTATCAAGTCGCTTAAACAGAATCAGGGTATTGCTAGTCAAGATAATACATGTAAGTCATAGGTATGACCTGCAATATATATAAAAAAATCAGCTGGAAATATGAATAATATGGGTCCGTTCCGGTTCGATCCAGGTCGGCCAGTTCCGGTAAATTTACGCACCACGTTAATACATGTACGTTATTTTGTGTGTTCTGTGCCAGTCAAAAGTTGACAATGTAGATCAATTGATTGTGGATTGATAACAATTGATACAATTCAATTAATAGTGTTCTCTGAAGATAAATAGTTGATTGCTTTGATCAGCTGACAGTCAGTCATATTGAAACGAATAAACGAAATATGATTGACAGCATATATCACAGATATATCACAGATTGATAGGTGATTGTGTTGATTCTTTTTCATCTAATCAAGAGTTGAATGTGCCAATCAAATTACTCTCAACTTTTCAATAGATACCAATCAATACAATCAAGTATGTTCTGTAGGAGTGAAAATGTTTGTGTCAATAAACTAATGGTCACTCGTTGTGTTAGACAGTAGACTGTCAGCTGATGACAATCGAATTGACCAACAGAGTATATTACACATTAATTGTTGATAGCTCACTGTAAATGGTGTTGATTCAGAACAACTGATACGATTAATGCCGTTAATGGCTTATATCACAGATTAATGTTTGGTCAGTTGACTGTCAGTTCTGTAGACTGATAATGATAGGATGGAAGGTGTTCTTAGCAAATAATGAGTTGACAATATCGATCAATTCAATGACTGTCAGCAGTGTCAATTGATAACGATTTAAACAATTGGGTGTGTTTTCTGCAGGTAAAAAGTTGGTTGTGCTCAAGGTTTGCAAAATGCTGGCAAATATGAGTATTTTCCATGCCAGCGGTATTTACCGGTAAATACCGGCAAATACTGGAAAATACCGGCAAATACTGGTTGATTGAATTGACCAGCCTGGAATTTATACAATAACCTACTCTCAAAATCCATAGGGGTATTTCGATTATGCTGGTCAACTGACTTAATATTAATTATGCTGAAGTTTAACAATTCTATCAACTTATTTATTAAATAGGTTTTCTAGTCAGTGAAATTTTGAACTTTGTTTTAGGAAAAGAAATAGCCTGTTTCATTTCTCTCTTTGGGGATGGAGTCATGGAGCTTTGGCACTAACTACTGTTTTGCAGTTAATACATCTGGCACTGGTCTTGTTGTCTTGGTCAACATAGGATCTTTTGGCTTTATGGTGAATAGTTGTTTGGTAATGATGTGTGATGGTTCAGCTTTATGACTGATTATGACAATTCTGTTCTGTTCTGTTTTAGTTCTCGTACCAACATTCCCCAAGTGGCTCAGCTGTTATGACCAATTATTATCTGACTGCTTTAACTTTATCCAAGAGCTGAAGCCATACTATACATGTAGCTCAAGCTATACCTTTAACACCTCTATATACTTCACCTTGACTAATTGTCTAACTTTTGTATATAACAGATAACCATTCTGACAACTTACTGTTTCCATCCTTGCCCTAAGCAATACTCTGCCCATTTAAATAAACATTGTCTTGAAACTTGTTGTTTTAACAATTTAGACATTGTCTTGCAAATTGGGTGTCACAGGTGACTGGCCAGGTGCACAGGTGAATTTACCTGTAATTTCTTACCTGTAATTTATGCTGCTGATAAATAATAAATTGGAATCAGGATACTATTCATACTTGTGAACTTGTCAAATTTTTTGTCTTAAATCCACTTTTTGGCTGTTTCAATCTGCTTAATTTGTGAAACAGTTTATTCTTTATGATGATAAACTTATATATTTAATATAAAAATTGACTAAACATCATAAAGTCATTTAGTTTTGAATATGTATTATTTTAAGTTAACTTGGTTTTGGTTTTAGCAAGATTTAAAGGTGAATAAGTTCAATCGACCAGTATTTGCCAGTATTTTCCACTTTGGCAGTATTTTCCATACCGGTAAATTCAAGTGTAAATACCGGGGGTGGAATTTACCACCCAACCTTGGTTGTGTTATTTCAACTTAAATGTACAATTCTGCAAATCAAATAGAACAGAATAATCAACTATAGGCAGTGCCTCATAGATCAAAACTTTATTGGTGCAATAAATCACCTGAAATAATTGACTGGTTCAACCCTTTTGGTCCAATTGTTAACAGCTGATTAGTGAAAGTAGATGTTACTGAAGAAAAACTTTCAATTATAGCTATAGTTTTATATGGTAACATTTCGGTGGTCCATCTTTGATGGTCATCAACTGGTCTTGTGTTGAAATATATGTAAAGTGAAAACTTACCTGCACAGATGTGCAGGCTGATTTGTGTATTTACTTTTCGCAGGTGGCCTAAATCCCTTTTAACATGAAATCATTCAATTTTTTTCAGTCCTGGTGGCAGTAGGAAATCATCTCCTACCAACTCACCCAGAAGAAGCAAGGCAGAAAAGATGAATAAGTCAGTGTCAGATAAAAAGGAAGGGGCTGAATCACCTTTACCAGGAATAAATGAGAGGCTAGGTACAGTAGATTTTTGTCCAACACATTGGCTTGTCAACCCAAACTCTAAAATTATTGTGTGCTTTTCCAAAGCAGCAACCTGTGTCACCCAGGGCAGCAAATTGGGACTGGGTTTTCCCTGGTGAGCAAAAATGTGCATTTTGGCACAATTTTTGGATAAAGGCCTGCCTAAAAAAATTTCCAAGCAACGCACATGTTCATTTTCGACCCGTCTGTTGGTATTGGCTGTTACCCAGGGCCAAAACGACATGTTCCTATTTTCAGAAAGCTAGTTTGAGGTACAAATGTAGACCTGTTGATGTCAGATGCTTTAAAAAAAAAAAAAAAAAAAAAAAAAAAAAAAAACTGTTCCCTCTACTTTTTGCCAGTTATATGGTGTAAACAAGCATATGGACTGATATACTGTCATCAGTCATGAAGGCTGATTTTACCACTCAAGTAGGACCATTGGAGACTCTTGAAAGAGAAGCCTACATTGAGAAAGAGGCAAAAATAAATATGACAGCATTTCTTCACCTAAAAGCTTATTCATTCATTATAAGGGATATTATTTTTTGTGATTTTTATCAGGTTATTTACGACCCTCTCGGGAGCTGCTGGAATACTATCGAAAGAAGATAGCTGAGTATGATGAGGAACATGAATCTCTGGTCTCAAAACTAGAGGAATACAGGGTTACCTATGAGGAGCAGGTAGGTGATACTGCAATGTGATCAAAGTTGTACGAATATCATGAAAACAAAGAGATCATAACCAAAATGTACATGTATTGTGATTTCATTAAGTTTTGCAAAAAACAGTCAATCGCTTTTAACTATTTCCACCAGCAGTAGTTGCTTGTCTTGGGTGAAGAGCCGGGTTGTCCACAACTAATGTTTGGCTTTAGTTAACGAGATGTTTAATCAGCGAGAGGTTTCAAAATGCTGCCTTTTTATGCTGAAAAAAAAGAAGAGGAGCACTTGGCAGTCTTGCACTGCATGTTTTTATCAGCAAATAAAAAGCATACTTGATTTTATTGTACTTGAATGAATTCTTGATGAACCTTTTTGAATGAATGGGCCAAAACTGTTGAAACAAATGAAATTTTGCAGCCCTGGTGGCCCTTAAAAAAATCATTTGTCCAGGTTCTCCTTGAGAGCTGTTGGTATGAATAATAGTTAAAGATACATGTCAATGTAAGATGGTCTATAAAAGCAGGTCTTGGTTTATGGTTAGCTCATGTTCAATTTCTTTCTAGCACAAGCTTCAGTGGGAGTTACGGCAGAGAGAAGAAGAAATTGTAGAGCTACAGAAAGCTCTAAGTGATATGCAGATCTACCTCTTTCAAGAACGGGAGCACGTTCTTCGACTGTATTCAGAGAACGACAGGTTGAAGGTTAGTTAAGATTATTACTATGTATATACCCTCTTACTCCTATAAAATGCTCTGGGGCGTTGCATTTTACGAAAAGGGGTGTTATTTAGAACCTAAATTGCAGTAAATCAGTCACTGCCAAAATACCTCTAATATACAGAATATATTGAATGGGTATACTTTCAGAGAAAGTAACTCTACTAGTTTTTGCCTCCCTTCTCAGTAGGGTTGGGGTCAACTCTTAAAGAAAAGAATTTGCTCCTCTAGGAGCAAATTCTTTCCTTTAAGAGTAGACCACAGTTCAAAGAGCTAAATGATCCAGAGAAATAAACAGGAACAAATCATCCAGAGAAATAAACAAGTAAATATAACATTATTCTCGGAAAAGAAGCAGGGGCGTTTACTAGAGCAGGGGCATTTAATAGGATTGATATGGTATATTCAGTGACCTACTGGTCAGTGATTTACTCAGTTCTATTACTTTTTCTAATTATTTTGAAGTTCATGTTATAAGACGGTACAGTGCATCCAGAATTGGAAGGCTTCTGAAGACAAGCTCAGGTTTCTTGAAACTCGTTTACAGTGAGAATTCAGAAGACAAGCTTATGTTACTTGAAACTTGTTTACAGTGAGAAACTAGCTGTGTTCTTGAGAAAAGGTGCCGTAGGGTGTCTGGATACACTGCTATAATGTTTTCCGCCATTTTTCTAAGGGAAATAACCTTTGAGACATAATGATTGTTTTCCTGGGCAGAGAAATCATTCTAGTATGAAGAGGTCTGCTCTTAAAGGAAAGAATTTGCTCCTAGAGGAGCAAATTCTTTCCTTTGAGAGCTGACCCCCATTGAAAAGGGAGGCAAACTGAAAATGGCAGAGTTGCTTCTCCTGAAAGTGTATCCATACACCTTAAAGATGGCTAAGATTTACTTATGGAAAAGTTCATTCATTCTCCAATCGTTCTTAGGTCTTGGGGACTAGTAAAAACGACACATTGCTAGAGACCTTTATAGAAGTTCTTACACAACTAATCATTGTTCATCTGAGAATTACTCCTGCAGAAGGGTGATTTTTCTAATAAACCTAATGCAGTCAGGAGTAACTGCCCGGACTGGGATCCTGTTTTACTCTTGCAAACTGTTCTTTTTATCAAATCAGACAGCAAATAACCAGACTGTTTAGCTGTACATTTCACAAAAAGCATGCAGCATCTATACTGTGCTTACACACTGACTGACAGCAAAATGTACACATTTTCTATCAAAATTAGAAGTTAGAAACAAACCACTTCATAGAACTAAATTCATTTACCTTCTTATTTTTCAGTGTTCAACATTTGTTTTGGCCCGCTGTCAGTGTTAATGGTCGTTGCTTCGCATCTGTCATTAAAATAATCTTTTGGAGGAAACAAATGTTAACTATCCCTATCATACCCATGGTTGAATCTTATAATGACACACCATTCATAATTTCTGCAATCATCATACATTTTGAGCACTTTACTATTTGAAAGTGATTTAAAACAGGCCTTTAAGTTATTCTGTGAAAGTTCAACGAACTGTACTATCAATAACATATTTGCTGTGCATGCTGAGTGACTTAATATTTACAAAATGTAGCTGAACAATGTTGTCAAGATCATATGTACAGCTCCTGGTATGATCAGAGTCATCACTGTTTACACATAGAAAAAGTATTGATCTAAACCGTCAGCCTCCAAAATTTTGCTTCATGACTCTGTTTACTTTTGCAGATTCGTGAACTTGAGGATAAAAAGAAAATACAGCAGTTACTAGCATTGAGTGGTACCCCAGACAGTGAGATAACATATTTCCACAAGGAGCCACCGGCCAAAGCTGTGGTTGAACAGAAGGCTCCAAAGAGACCACAGAGTTCCACACTGCAGTCAAAAAGTAATTGAGCCAAGACATGACAAAACAACAAAATAGTATGGGGGCCCAGCAAAGACTCAGATCAGCATGGGCATCTGCCCAGTCTGATTAGAGTCTCTACTGTCAGCATGGAGGTAGCTCTGACTCTTAGTTACTTTTTAAGCACACAGGGAAGACTCTGAACAGACACAGCAGATGCCTAGGCTGATCAGAGTCTTTGCTTTTAGCATGGAGGTAGCTTAGACCCTTAGTTACCCGTTAAGTGCACAGGAAAGACTTTCAGGAGAGACTAAGATCAGACACAGCAGATGCACAGGCTGATCTGAGTCTTTGCTGTGCGTACATGCCACTTTGTTGTTTTGTCATGTCCCGGCTCAAATATCTTAAGCTCATCAGTTTTTGATGTGGGCCTATCAAAAACTATGCTAGTGGGAGGTATTCTGCTAGTGGAAGGGCATACAGTGTAGAATCAGAGCAGACTGTTCCTAGAGTCTTCTGATTAATGGTCCCTTTGCTCTCTCAGGGCTGTTAACACAAATCACTATAAATAACAGTTGTACCTTCTTGTGTAACAGTTTAGTTTGTACATGTATAAAATGGATGGAGGGATGACTTGCATTTTTACATCCTTTTCAACAGCATTTCAGTCATATCAGAATGATGGTGGGTGATAAGGAAAAACTGTGTGCAATGGAACTCTGTTTACAATTATAAAGATTCCTGCCTCCAGTGGGTCTCGAACCTGGGACCACTAGATCAGCAGGCCAATGCTTAACCTACTCAGCTACTGGAGCTCCTGTATAATAAGAAGGGCACTGATAGAAACATTTGCCAAGTTGTGCTTACAATTAAGAATTAGTATGCCACAGTTCAATTACATGTACAGAGCTCCAGATAAGAAGGGGTAACAGGGATAATTCAGAGATAATTTTTCGTATTTCTCAATGAAAACATACATTGTGACCCTTCATTAGATTCATCTCGGCGAGACGGTTCTAATAGGGGTCACATTGTAGGTTTTAATGCAAAAATAAGGAAAATGTAACCCTTCTTATATGGAGCTCTGCATGTATATATTTATTCATGTTGCAGTATCCCAGCGACATCAGTTTCAGAGCCCTTAAGATAAAAATCAACTTCTTTAATGCATATGCAGCAAGGCTGGCCCAAAAACATATCTTAAGTCCTCTGTAATGTTTAGTCTACCATTTCGCTTGTCCTCATGAAATATTGTATAGAATTAAAATCAGGGATTTGTATTTGAGGGGACTACCTATTTTCACTTATACTTCTAGCGCGGTATGTGTTTCAGAGCCCTTTTTAAAACTTTAAAATAAAATTTTATTTGATTTGCTGAGAAGAAAATATGGATTTCAGGAGTAAGCAAACTACTGTTGACACCATATAATAAAATGTATCAATCATCATTCAATCCTGTTTGAGATGGTTGTAATAATTTCAGATAGCATGCCAACCTTTGGAGCAATGGCACCCTTTTTCAAAGTTGTCAACCCCCTATATCTCAAATTGGAAATTTCTACAAAATCCCAAATTTCAGTGTTAAAAACTGATATGCACATTGTGTTACAACTGGACCTGGTGACATAACTGCAAAAGAAAAAATAAATTTTGATCTTTACAACTCAGATTATAATTAAAAACAATACAACCTATCGTTACTTACTGGTACTGCTAAACACTTCTTTTGAATATAAGGACCCGCTTGTCAAAACCATTTTTGAAAAGTTCTAACATATTTTCAGTGAACCTAAACTATTGCATGATATTAAAGATATTAAGCATACCATTAACTGACAGTAAGTTTTTCTAACAAAATTTTGCCAGTTTAAAAAAATTCAGGGCCACAACAACCATATCAAAAGTGTATTAAGAAAAATGGCTATTTAAAGCACATCATGTCTTGATTTTTAAATTCTTTTCTCCCAGATGATAGTTTTGGTCATTCTTTATTATGGTGAGGAACAAGACCCTCTGCAGAATATAGATGTCAATAAATTTCCTCAGTGTGAATGCTTTACGATGTACAATTTATGATTGTAGTTAGGGCTCTGAAACACATACCGGGACGATACCTGCTTGATTTCCCAAAGCCATGTCAGAAGAATGCAGCAGCCCAAAATACATACATGTACTTCCCAAAGTTGTTTAATTCCAAGCAAAACATTAAACCCTGCCTACATAGGACATGTACACACTGCTTTCCACAAGAGCTTTCATAGCTATTTTAGGCATGTCACATGTTAAAAACTAATATACTTCATGTTCACTTCTGTCAGCAACAACCATCTATATTCCTAATACCATGAAACATTTGATCGTTTTTGAATCTCTTATATATAGAAACTTTTTAAATTGCTGACGTTTAGACGCTATATGCCCTTACCAGGGTTGAGCGTCTATAAATAACTTAACATCATTCATTCATTCCTAATACCATGAATACTTTGTTAAATCCCCTAAAAATGTCAAAAATAACAAACATATTGAATTCATTAAAACACAGAAGCCATTTTGAAACACAGTGGCATACATCTAATAGTCATCTGAATTGCTGATAAAATAGGTAGGTACACACATGAAATTAATACATGTATTCTATTCAATCTGAATAGAATACATGTATTAATTTCATATGTGTACCATAATTTACATTATACATGTATTGACCGTACTATGTTACTGCCTTTTGCTCAAGATAGCCATCCTTGAAGACAAGTTTTTTTTCCAGAAGATGCCAAGAAGCAACAAGGACGACCCCAGTCCCCAATAGCCATGTCCACAGAGCAGAAGTATGACCATGACAACCAGGCATTGTCACTACAGGTGGAATCCTTGCAGGCACAGATACAGGAACAAGCTAAATTGGCTAAGGAACAGGTAAACCCACAATACCCTACATCGCAGATAATCGTGTCATGCCATCTCTGTAAACTCTGTGTGTATTTCAATTCTGGTAACGATGTTACCCCGCACCTCAGCAGAATGTATCTATAGCTGCAGTAACGGGGCGCTTTTATCCGTCCCTGTCTCTGTAAACTCAAATGTAGAAGCATTCTTTATAACAAGGATTAGCTTATGTCACTTACTTGTATCACAATAGCACCCTTTAGCAGCAATGAGTAAACATGTGTATGGTTAGCAACACATTTAACTGACAGTTGCATTACAAAGCTTTATTAGCTGAAAGACAGGCCATGATGAATAGATAATTTGCAATTATAATACTTTTCAACAGTATTTTAGTCATATCAGGATGATGGGAGGATGATTAGAAAGGGGTCTGTGCAGTGAAGCACAATCCACGTTTGAACTGAAATTTGACTCCAGCAGGACTTTAACCTGTGACTGATCTGAAATTAGGAGTGATAGGCTACGGGTAAGAACGATATTTGTCAGCTGTATTGATAAAATCTTGCCTCTGCAGAGTATAAACCATATTGTAAAAATACCCACAGCTCTAATATCAGCATTCAACTTTGAGTTACAATTTTTGTTAAACTTTTTTATGTGATGGGCATGATGCTGTCAGGTGAGCTATACTATACTCTGACAGGTCTAGTTTGAGATTGCAGTTGATATTGCTAAATCATTTCAGGTTCAAGCTCTAATAGAAGACAGGAGAGTAAAAGAAGAAGAAATGGAGACAAGACGGCAGAGAGATGAGGCAAAAATACACACATTAACAGAAAAGTAAGTTCTCTTCAAAGATGGATAAATGTACCTCTATTTTTAGCTTTCCCATATAAAGTACTAGAAGAACTATATAGTTATCCAGGCAATGACATCAGCAGTCGCAGCCATACTGTATGTTTTGGCTAAAGATTTTTATAAACATATCTCCTTTAATAATCCTTTTTATCATTTAACGTCGCATATGAGAGTGTAATAAAGCCACGCATTATAAAAAACGATAATCCACTAGTGGATTAAATATGCAAATTACGTCGTAACGTTATACGTTGACGTCCATAAAAACGTCCCATTTTCTAATGGCGAAATCGTAAGGTTTTAGTGCAAATTTTGCTGACAAAATGCGCTTTTAGTGTCATATGATAAATAGAATCTTGCATTCATGCTCCTGTATTATTAAATTTATTAAACTCGTTGGGGAAAACCGATAAGATGCTCGGCAAAGCCTCGCATCTTATCGTTTTCCCCAACTCGTTTAATAAATTTAATAATACATGACCACTTGGTAGATATTAGTCCAAAGTTTTACAGTGTACTGGTATTTGTTTCCTTGTAACAGGAGCTCCCACTCAAACTCTTAATGGAAGAATTCACTCCCTTTTAGAGTCACCCTATTTAGAAGAGAGGCAAAATTAAGTGACAGATTCCCTTCCCCAGAAAGTTGTGTCTGAGCAC
Organism: Ctena decussata; assembly: GCA_963989385.1. Classification (NCBI taxonomy): domain Eukaryota; kingdom Metazoa; phylum Mollusca; class Bivalvia; order Lucinida; family Lucinidae; genus Ctena; species Ctena decussata. Next base: position 31,535,508 of record OZ022507.1, on the reverse strand, counting down.
CAAATAGAAAACATCTTCAGAGGTCATAAAACTCCAATAACTGATCTGGCACCGAGGTTATAAAACTTTTTTCATGCTCAACTCAGCTGAGCATGAAATTTTTTTCTGCTCATAAATTTTAAAATGCCAACAATTGTTGGCATTTTAATATTTATGAGTAGAAAAAATAGCCTTCTTGGCTTATCTGAGCCTGAAAAATGCTGAATTTCTTGGTATTTTTATACTTATCAGCAGAGAAAATTTCATGCTCAGCTGAGTTGAGCACGAAAAAGTTTTATAACCTCGGGGCCTGATTTGCTTGCCTGTGTGAAGGAATTTACCTGGGAAATTATTGACAACTGATCATCACAGTAACCAATAGCCTTTGGGCCTGAGGATTATTTTTTATCAGTAAAACAGCAACTACACAATAGTTCCACCCGTTTGTGGTCTAATACAGGTAGCTTCACTCTTTTGGCGCCATTGTCGCCCAGATGTGATTACTAGGCAGAGCAACATTTTCACTTTAATGCAACAGGCACAGTCTCGTTAAATAGCTCCATTTTAGGACATTACTAAGGGAAACAATTCTATGACAGCCTGTTTTCTTCCCAGGCCAATGATGCTCTTCCAAATTAGGATCTATCCTTAAAGAAAAGAATTTACTCTTAGGGGAGCAAATTCTTTCCTTTAAGTGTTGGCCACAATTCGTTTTATAAGGAAGGCAAAAACGAAAAAAATCAGAGTTGCTTCCCCTGAAAGTATACCCTTTAACCTTAAATGAGAATTCCATGTTGGCATCTTTGCTGTGTTACTCAATTGAAGTCGGTTATGGCAGATATGATGTTTGTCAGTGTTTTATGGTATTTACCATAAGCCTGTATATGTCGTTAGTTGTCAAAAAGAAACAGACACGTTTTTACGCGAAACTTTTCTGACGTCACACTTTATGCAGACTGATGTCATAAATTAGCAGAGAGGCTGCAATGCTCACGTTCAAATTGATGTATCAGAATGACTCGCGGTGAAATTCTGTTACCTAGATAGGCAATGTGAAAGTTTGTTGGATTATATAATAAAACAGTTATTGACCATTGAGGCATTAGACATGATGTGATGTCAACCAGAGAATACCAATATTGACCTCTGCTGTGGTGTCGGTCAATATTGGTTTTCTATGGTTGACATCACATCATGTCCAATGCATCAACAGTCAGTAATTGTATAAGGTTACCTAGGACAATATTGTTATAGCAAACAGCACTTTTCAGACTGATCTGCTGCATTTGTCAAGGGGAAGTTGGTAAATTTTCATTCAGATTACTTATACATCTATCATTCCAAGGTTTGTCCATCAGCTTTCTCCATAACTTAATAATCAGGGTTGCCGTGGCAGGGAAAACGTCTGAAAAATGATTTTTTTCCAGGTAAGGTTAAAGTCAAGTTTTTTTGTGGTTGGTCAGAAAATTCATAAAGGACTTGGAAAGTCAGGGAAAAGTCAGGGAATTTGAAAATAAATGGCTTTGGCAGTCTTCAGAAATATACTTATTCTGTTCAATTGGAAAGAATGTATTTTCAAGAGAGGTAGTCCGGGCATATCTCCTTACTCACTTAGGGCTACTCTTTAAAGGAAAGAATTTGCTCTCTGGGAGAGCAAATTCTTCCCTTTAAGAGTAGCCCCCAATTTCCAAGTGATACAGTTAGCACTGTTGAAATAAAAAGTAAAATTAACTTTTGGATCGGGAAAAGGGTATGGAAAACTGTAAAGTGTTAAGGTAAAATCAGGGAAAAGTCAGGAAATTTTGAAATGGAGGATAAGTGGCAACCCTGAAATTTATACCAGTAAGTCCATGCGGCAAATTCAAGAGGTCATAACAAGCTCTTTTTCAATTTACATGAGAATGAGGGCGATATCTTTTTGTTCCAAGGTTCATAAAGGAAAACCTCATGGTAATAGGGTTCAGGGGATGCTGTTTATGATTCAAAGATAGTTAAAAGCTTATCTTGTGCCCCTCATTAGAACAGTCTTGTCAAGGAGGTGTCAATATTTAAGGGTACACCTACATCTTTTTCTGCCGTTTTCACAAAGGGAGATAACTTTTGATTTTCTGTTTGCTTCATCAGCAATGAAACCCTTCTAAGAAGGGGGGTCAACTATTAAATGAAAGAATTTGCTCCAAGAGGAGCAAATTCTTTTCTTTAAGAGTTGATCACAATTGAAGAGAGAGGCAAAAAAGAAAATGGCAGAGTTGCTTCCCCTGAAAGTGTTCACAATTGCCTTAATTGTATGATGCAATATTATTGTTTTTAGATTGCACAAAACTCAAGATCTCTTGTATGAGAGCACCAAAGATTTCCTAGAGTTGAGGTACCAGGGTAGAGCCAATGAGAGACAGTGGATGGCGGAGAAAGACAAGCTTCTGCGAGAAATGGATCAGTGTAAATCTCAACTCTGTGTCAGTGCAAAAGATACTGCCCTAGACACTTCAAGCATGTATGATAATAGATCCAGTTATATTGAGGAAATCAAGGTATGTACCTTACAAGTGTCAAGAGCAAACAGTGCAGGTACAGATTGTAGTAATCTGATCAGTCTGCACTATCTGCATACAGTCAGTAGGCTTTTCAAAACATTTTAGTGCAGTGGCGATAGAATCCAGGAAATGAAAAGAAGATTAAATATTGAGGTGCCCAGTTTTGGTACATACATACATTATAGCTCTGCTAGTGGTGTAAACATCCCAACATATATCTTATAATCATCAATTGCTGTAGGAATGAATTTTCTGTTATGGGATTTTATCGTTGTGAAAATGCAGGCAAATCCCTCATAAACTTCAGTTTTTGAGTGATTCGCCAGGGCATATAAATCATTTAAATCCAAAAAAAAGGAAAGACATTTCTTATAATTTTGTCTATCCTTAAGTTTTTCTTCAGCTGCATTGTCCATGGTTTTACTACACTGTAGGGTTTAGGCCAACAGCATTTGACAAAATCAGAGGCCTGTAAGCATTGTAAGCACAATTCCCTTTGAAATTACAAATTGTGTTGGAAATTACAAAGGGCTGAACATACTTTTCTATTTGTATCCCATTTCTATGCCTGAAAAGTTGGGAACATTCCAAAAGAGCCAGTGATTCCAACAAAAACACTGTTGAGAACACAGTCATTCTGAAAATGCAGAGGTTTGGTTTGACACTAATATTATAGGAATGAATTTTATTTTTGTGGATTTTATCGATGTGTAAACGCCGGCGAATCACTCACAAACTGAATAAAGCCCAAAGGGCTTCATGTTAAGTTTGTGAGTGATTCGCTGGCGTTTACACATCCATAAAATCCACAAAAATAAAATTCATTTCTTCTAATTCTAACTCGGTCAGTTTTATCTTAAAAATTTCAGCTAAACCGAGTATTTTAGAAACTGCCGCAAAAGAAAATAGTCCAAGTAGTTCCAGATTTCCGGTTCAAGGGATTTATACAAGTATAAACACCGTTTTCTATACGCTCTGGACCGATCAAATTGCGCTAAATTAGCAGTAGAAAAATTGAGTTGGAATTATTACCTTATAAATAACGTCACACACTCTCTTGCTTTGGTCGTCTCAAGACAAATTTTCAAAAATGACAGATTTCTGCACAAAACTTTAAGCCATTTTTTTTTCTTTCTGGTTATTCATTGTGCAATCAAAAATAACTCAGTAATTTGCCAATGCTTTTTATAAAAAAATAAGTTATATTTTATTTGTATATAGCTGGCCAGTCTTGGTCATTTACAGTAACGGAAGTGTAACAAATATCACTCATTGATAGAATAATACTTGACTGAGAGAACAAATTTTTAATGTTTATGGTACATAAATGATATCATCCTGAACACCTGGATTTCTGATAATATGCGTTATGGGGATTTATGTCAAATCTAAGTTGACAAATATATGAGCCGCGACAAGACAAAACCATAAAAGTGGTTGTGCGCCCAGCGCAGACTCAGATCAGCCTGGGCATCTGCGGAGTCTGATTTGAGCCTTTGCTGTCCACATGGAAGTAGCTTAGACCCTTAGCTACCCTTTAAGCGCTTATCAAAGAGTCTGATCAGACTAGGCCGATGCCCAGGTTGACCTGAGTCTGGGCTGGGAGAACAACCACTTTGTTGGTTTTCTTGTGTTGCGGCTCATATGTAAATAAACACTTAATAAATTGAAAAACTAAATAAAATCAGCAACAATGAATATCATGCATTTGTGAAGAATACCTCTTTCCCAAGGAATTAAACCAGTAGATTATTACATCCTGGGAAATAAAAGCTATAGTTACAGTGAGTTGAATTGCTTTCATATCTAATATTTTCTTATTTTCTCCACTCCAGTCACTAGAATACCAGTTGCAACAGTCCCAAAAACTCTCCGAGATGTACAGAGAACAGGTGATTCAGCTTGAAGATGAGTTGTCACGGATACGAGAAGAAGGGGATGTAACTAGGGAGATCTTCAAGGTTAGATAAAGCAACTGTTTGTCTAAACCAATCAAGCTTGTATACCATAATAATTGAACAAAGAATTTTTATGGACTATCATATTAATCCTATTAAATGCCCCGGGTTGTTGCATTTTATGAAAGGGGGGTATTATGAAAGAGCCTAAAGAGTAGTAAATCAGCCACTACTCAAATACCTATAATAAACAGTACATGTATTTCAATGAATGATAATACTTTCAGAGGAAGTAACTCTACAGTTTTTTGCCACCCATCTCAGTAGGGACCAACCCTTAAAGAAAAGAATTTGCTCCTGAAGTTCTTTTAAAAGTAGACCCCATGTCAAGGAGCTACCTTCCAAAGGAGCAAATAGGAATTCATGCAAGTCAATATGAAATTATTTTTGGAAAAGAGGCAGGGGGGCTTTAAAAGAGCAGGGGTGTTAATTAAGGAATGAATTTCATTTTTCTGAGGTTTATCGAAGTGTAAACTACATTGGGTCACGTGCAAAGTGAATGAACCCCGAAGGGGTTCATGTAAACTTTGCTAGTGACCCAATGTAGTTTACACTTCGATAAACATCAGAAAAATTAAGTTCATTGCTTATATTTACATTCGTTTCAATCAAGTCTTTCATGAAAAATCTTGTATAAGCACTAAAATTGAAGAATTAAAACATGTACACGCAGTTTCTTCTGCTAACAACAGAACGGCATGTATGACGTCATGACGTTGCTGACATCCAATCAGGTTGTAGAGAGCTATTGTTTATTTTGACGTCATTGACGTCGCGTGTCTCAATGTAATTATTGGAATGTAAACTACATTACGTTCCAATGGTTTACCATAGGGCTTTTCAGTAAATACACCAAGAATGTAAATATTTAGGATTAATACAATAAGTTGAGATGTCCCTGATAGTGAGGCTGGATCAGAGCTCTAGAACAGGAGTAACAGGGATAATGTGCGGACAATTTTCCATATTTTTACATTAAAATATGTGTTGTGACCCCTCATTAGAACCGTCTCACTGACACGGTTCTAATGATGGTCACAACTTATTTGTTATTTTTAGAAATAAGAAAAATTATCTCAGAATTATCCTCAAAACCCCACCTTATCTGGAGCTCTGCTAGATTCATGAACATACATGTACCTTGTCTTTTGATGACCAGACTGACTTTAACTTCTTCATGATAAAGAACTGCTGTAATATAGGGGTCAAACATGGGTTTTCTTGCATTAACATTTGCCAAGTCCAGAGGTTGCTGTTGAAAACCAAGGCCAAAGGCCGAGGTTTTTAATTGCAACCAAGGAACCTGGCAAATATTAATGCAATGAAAATATATGTTTGATCCTTATTATTGCATAAATTCAACCATAATGCTTTAGTTTTGGGCACTTTTTTTCAGCCTCATTGCCATTACCTTGCTGATTTCTACACACTCTATGCATTTCTATGAAAATCCTCATTTCAGGCCATCGTCAGCAAGTTTGAATTTTGGTCCAACCTTTTGCAGCATTTCACAAGTCAAAATCATTTTCACTAAAATTTCACTCAATGTTGCCAGCTCTTCCATTTTTTACAACATCTTAATCTGTATAACTCTTGCATACAAGTCTTTAATCGATATCTACAACTGTAATATTGCCACTTGTGTCTCTACTGATGGAGTATTGCCCTGCAACTTGCATATGAAAAGTTGCAAAGCTGGTTATTATAGCACTTGGATTGCCTTGTTAATCTATGGTTTTGTGTTCGTTAAAACATGCCTGTTAATAGTGTGTAACACGAATATTTATGCAATTAATGCAGCATTGAATAGTTAGACACAAATGCAAAACTGTACATTATAGCTTGAGTGTTTTCCTATGTATTTATTTTATTTGCCCTTTCAAAATTACCACATTTGCCTCCCATCTCAGTAGTGGTCAACTCATAAAGGAAAGAATTTGCCTTTTTAGGAAGAAATTCTTTCCTTTATGAGCACACCCCATTTCAAAAGCTAAGTCATCCAAAAAAGCATACAGAAATTCATGCAAATTACCTAATATATAACATTATTTTTGGAAAATAGGTAGTGGGCATTTATTAGAGAAGGGGTGTTTATTAAGATTAATACAGTATATTAGATTCATATGCTGTTTGTGACAGACAATGTAGAGTTTATCTGTAATAGAAAAACCCCGCAAAAACACTGGTCTCGCAAACAATTATGATTATGATCATTGACAGAAACAAGGTACAAACAAAACAAAGTCACAGCGTGACAAGCCAGGATGAAAAATTTGTCATTTTGATATTTTCTAAAACATGAAGGTAGTTTATTTATGTCTGTGTTTTTTAGGATCGTGGAGAAAAAATGTCTAAGCGACTGAAGTTAATGAACCAGAGATATCAAGATCTTGAGCGACGGAGAAATCTTGAGGTAGAAGGATTCAAAACAGACATAAAGAACCTCAGAACAAGATTAAAAGAAGTTGAAAGGCAGTTGTATAAGGTAAACAGAGATCTTTTCTTTTATACCTTTCAATGATATATAGAGATTTCTCAGTGAAACTATAACTGATAATCTCACTTGTGAAATTATCACTTTAGATTTCACTATTTCAAAAATAGGATTTTTGTGAAATAGTCTAATTTATTTGTTTATTGATTAAATCTTATTCAGCTTGACATAAATAATGTCACATATGTTTGCACGTCATCAAGACATTAATGACGTCAGTTAAAGCGCCAAAGTAACATTGTTAGTGCACGTTAGGTCAGGCTGCCTAAGTCTCCTGTAGGCAATCTTTCATAACAAATTCTGGAGATCTGGTTATCAAAATGAATTTTTAAACTATTTTCAAGTTGCAAACTATGTGCACAACCAATATCATACCCATTTAACAGGCTGGAAGCCTCAAATTTGACGCGACATGAGAAAACCAACAAAGTGGTTGTGCGCCCAGCGCAGCCTCAGATCAGCCTGGACATCCAGCCAGTCTGATCAGACTCTTTGCTACCTCCATACGGACAGCGAAGACTCTGATCGGACTGGGCACCTAGCATCTGCCCAGTCTGATCATAGTTTTCGCTTTGCACTTAAAGGGTAGATAAGGGTCAAAGCTACCTACAAGTCAACAACAAAGACTCTGATCAGACTAGGCAGATGCCCAGGCCAATCTGAGTCTTCCCTGGGTGCATATGCCACTCTGTTGGTTTTGTTGTGTCAAGGCTCATAAATGCTTTTATAGGAAAAAGAAAATTTTGAAAGTTATCCCTTTTACTCCTTCATACCTTGACTGGTTAAGGGCTTGGTTGCTTGGCTAGAAGCACTGGGTTCAAGCCCCATTAGCAGTAGAATTCTTCACTTCTTGAGCAAGATTCTGTTGCATCCAACCATTGTCTCAGCATGACTGAAATAGAAATAAAATTCAGTGTCTTCCAGACATCCATCTTTTGTTTTATAATTTTAAATTGATGTTAGGTCTCTTAGCTAGAACCACCTTTGCAAGGTGGTCTAATCAGGGGTCACAACATATGTTTGTCTAGATGCAACCAGATTCATGGATAAGGTGTTTTATGATAGTTCTGGGATAGATCTTTCTTATTTCTCCATAAAACATATGTTGTGACCTCTCATTTGGACCATCTCAGGGAGATGGTTCTAATGAGGGATCATAGCAAATGTTAATATGAAGGATTGATGGAAATCGCTCTAAAATTGTCTTCAGATACTCTTCTTATTTAGGCCTCTGGATACAACTGATTCAGCGAGCACTGAAAGTTACTTCCCTTGTGTAATACTTTTGTACATATATAAACATCCTGTCATGTTTGGATGATAGAGGCGAGAAAAGAATTGTCTATGAGCTTGTCATCTGGATTATTCCATTCTCCATCATCATCATACTCATTTTGGTTTATGCTTTTACGGCCCTTTCAGCAGTATTTCAGTCCTTTCCAGCTGATGGAGTCTTTCCCCATTGGCCAGAAAGGATTGTAAAACTGTTAAAAGGACTGTTTCACATTAAGACAGAAATGACTCAAATACTGTTGAAAGGGCAGTAAAACCTCAAACCATCCAGTTTGTTATGTTTATAATTTCTTGCTCCAGGTTACCATTGGCTTCTCAGAGGATATGGATGTCAAGAGACCTGATGACCTTGACATGCAAATTTTACGAAATATCCGAGCCACGTCAGGACGTTCTAAGAAGATGGTCGGTGAACTGAAAAATCTCAAGGCCAAGATGTACGGCATTGAAAATGATCTGAAGCATTTGTGATAGTCTTATTCATATATAAGAGTCTTATTTACGAAATAAATTTCATTTTTCTGATGTTCATGGAAGTATGAACACAAATAGGTCATGTGCAAAGTTAGTGATGCCAGAAGGAACATTGGTAAAATGAAATCCATCTCTTACATTTAATTTAAAATCATTTTGAGCATCATTTTTTTATTTTTAAGAACAGCATTTGTAAAATATTGAACAAAAAGCTGCCTCTAACCAACAGGTAAGCCGCTTACGTTAACCCGCGGTCACCATGACATGACACAAATAAAATGTTACAATGGCCAATTGCATCATTTGTTTACATGTGATGTTGCATACCAACGACGTCGGGTGACCGACTGTTGTTCATGGAAGTATGAACACTGTTTCTCTGAAATAGGTTTGTCTAAGGAAAAATCAAAGGGAATGTAATTATTCATATATATGAGCCCTCATATGAGCGTGTCGATAAGGGGAGTATTTGATATTATTTAGAGATATGTTAGATAAATGAGTACAATTTCAGGGGAAGAAACTCTGTCATTTTCATTTTAGCCACATCATCAATAGGAGTCTACTCTAAAAGGAAAGAATTTGCTCCATTAGGAGCAAATTCTTTTCTTTAAGAGTAGACCCCAATTTGGAAGGGCTTTGTCATCCAGGGAAGTAAACAGGAAGTCATGAATTGTTCCCATTTGTAAAAATGGCAAAGAAACATTGAGGTGCAGTGGTGCATCCATTCACCTTAATTGATTATTTGTAAATGAAAAAAATATGTTCTGGCCCCTCAGTAGAAATGCCTTAGTTTCTGGAGTGGTTCTAATGAGAGATCACAGAGTATTTTCTTTATGGAATAATGAGGATTATTGTCAAGCACTACAGTCACACAGAGCCACATTATGAGAAAAGAACCTTATCAGAGTCTTTAATGAAACTATGCATATTGTGTTGGGGGATCTGTGTCCTGCTTTCAGATGCTTTCTTTGTGGTATGGTTCATTGTTAACAGACATAGTGCTGTAGAAATGAACCTCGTCCATTATGTGTGCATCTGTCAGTCCTCCAAAAGCTTCAATCTTATATATACGATTGACTAGACACAGTTTTGCCGATAGGAACGTTAATTCAGAGGTGTGATAAGGTGGGCTTTTGAGAATAATTATGAGATACTCTTTTTTTTGTACCTGCTCCATGAAAATATAGGCTGCGACAACTTATTAGAGCTACCTCATTGAGATGAAAAATGAGCTGGTTCTAATGAGGGTCAAAACATATGTCCTGGATGAGAAACAAGAAAAATTATCACCAAATTATCTGTAAATCTCAGCCTTATCTAGAGCTCTGTTAAGTAGATTGTAGATAGTCTAGAAATTATCATGAATAACTGTTGTAGCATTTCTGTATTTAGCCTTGCTGCACAGGGTCAGCAGTTCAGTTAAAAATTGACAGAAAATTAAAACTTGCCAAAACAAAAAAAAAGAAAATTCTGTTGTTAAGTTACACTGATTTTTTTGTGCTGGTCTTAGTGATGACAGAAAACTGTATACAGCTCATCATTACAAATGCTGTCTCATTTTTTCTAAGCTAATTTATATTAGATTTTTATTTAATTTTATATGTGTATGTGATATAATGTTCTCCATAATTAAAATAGATACTTTTATCATTGCTTGTTTTAAGTTAAATCCTGTTCGTCCACTGGCATTGTTAGAGGGAACTATGGAAGAAGATGCCATCACAGATTAATCTTTCCACCACAATTCATACTGAAGCCATAAACTATTGTCAGCACATGGCGTACAGTTTTGCCAGGGTCTGAGAAAACAAATAGAAAATGATTTTTTTTCCATGTCAGCTAAAAGTCAGGATTTTATAGTTGGTCAGAGAGATTTGGAATACACTTGAAAAGTCAGGAAATTTGAAAATTGATTGCTGTGCAGCCAGTTTTCAGAAAATATATTTTTTTTCTGTTCAATGGAAAAGATGAAGTTTATAGAGAGATTGTCCAGTCACGTCTACCTCCTCATAGGGGGTTACTCTTAAAGGAAAGAATTTGCTCCCCAGGGAGCAAATTCTTCCCTTTAAGAGTAACCCCAAATTTCCAAGTGATACAGTTAGCTCTGTCAAAGTAAAGAATAAAATTAACTTAGAATTTTCAGGGAAAAGTCAGGGGAAGATCAGGAGAAAAATCTGAGAATTTTGAAGCAGAGGATGAGAGGCAACCCTTGCATATAAATTATACCACCCTCCCAGAAAAAAACAAACTTAAGTATGGAATATTTTGTAATGTGTAGGATCCAATCTGATGAGGGTCCTATAAAATAGCTATACCACAGTTTGTCCACCTGTACAGGAGATAATCCACTCACTAAAGTTTGTGGATTATCTCCGTATACAGGCAGAGAAAGCATGGTATAGACGTTAATTACACTGTTTTTTGCTGGTCCAGAGTTCAGCTTAATACCTTAGACCTTGAACTTGGCAAAGTTGCCAAAAAGCCACATGATGGACCACGGACCACATCTGTTAACAAAACAATCATAAAAGCCACCTTTTGTTGATTTTCGCAAACATTTTGACCAATTATGTTTCATTTTGTATTATGATGTAATTAGTCAAAGTGTTTGTGATAAAAATATTTTTAAGGTGGTTAGGTTTTATATTAGAACAGTATTTTTTTAATACATTAGATGATACTGTCTTTCTTCAAAAAGTTGTGAAAGAAATGAAAATTTGTCAATATTCTCAATAGATGTATGTCTGGAAAAAAACACAAAAAAAACATGATGTAGGGCACGTATCAAATGCCCTAGGTTGTTGCCCATGATACACTTGTATTCAGACATTTCCTTGAAACCCGTGGTTATATCCGTCTCATCGAAAGATGCTCATAATACATTCTGGTCCTGGCTCCTAGGTTATTAAACCAGAGTACATTCTCAAACTCAAAATAAAGCACACTGATTGGATGCTTCTGAGCACATGCTCGGAAGCAGCCAATCAGTGTGCTTTATTTTGAGTTTGAGATTATACTCAAGTTTTATTACCTCGAATCCTGGTCCTGGTCAGACACTTTCTTCCAAAACTACAGTGTCTTGATTGTTGGCACCTTTTTAAACCCTCCAAGTGTCAAAAAAGCAAATAACAAAAGTTATGTCGGTAAAATTTCCAAAAAAATGTTTTGTCCAAGCTATATCAAGTGAGAATTCAAAGGCTAGAGGGCAAACAGTATAGATTACGATGAGCCACCTCATCTAGAGGTCAACCATTTTTAGCGCGCCTTTGCGAAGCAAAGGAGAGCTTATGTGATACCCCCGGCATCGTAGTCCGAGTATCCATTAGCGTCAGCGTCTCCGCGTCAGCGTCCTTGGCGGCGTCCGTGACAGGTTAACTTTTGCGTTTAACTCGATGTTTAACTCTGTATCTTACAAACTACAGTAGCTACAGTCATCATACTTGGTACATATATACATCCATATGACTGCAGCAGCAGCATCACACAATTGTGTGCCCTTCACCTATATGTCACAGTTGACTGACTTTGCTGTTTGGCACTGTCTTTAAGGATTTTTTTTTTAGTTTTCATGATACCTTTGACACAAGAGACTTGAAACTTGGTCAAATAGCATTTCCTTATAATTACAGCAGCTGCAAAGCTTCCATGCTGACTCCTGTGTCCTTGACCTTTATTTTTGCCTTCTATCGCTAGCACTATTTGATGAATTAACATTATATCTGGCATAGTGGATTAGTCTGACATTGCGAATGACCTCATACTATTTATAGATCACTATGACACCCACCTACCCCTCCCCTTTTATCCACCCACCATCATATCCACAGGTATGAGTAAGAGTCCTTGTCCAGGGTGGGGCAAGAGGTCAATATCTAGGATGATCTTGATGTTAAAGTTTCAGGCTCATACCTCCAAACTCATTCGAGGTACATGTACCTGCTTCGTATTTGATCAGGACCTTCCCTGGAGCATTGGATTGCAGCAGCAGCAAAGCATCCATGCAGACTTTTGTGTCCTTGACCTTTATTCATGGTTGAGTGATTTTTGCATGTTGAACTAATCCCTTCATTTGTATCTTATCGCCCGAGAGTTTGACACCTTATCGATAACTCGTATTGTCTCCTTACCTGTTGAGATCTATTACTCATTTTGCATTGAAATAGATGGCAAACCAATATTTATCATCATAAATCATTTCTTTAAAGTATAATGTCAATATTTATTCTGATATGAAGAAATAGCTCATTTCACGCTCTTTAAGTTGATGTATTTTTTATCAAAATAAGTATCAGTTTTCATTCATCCAATTGAAGTTTTAAGTATGTTCATCCCTTCATATTTAACAGATACAAAAAATTGTCAAAACGCGTGTTCCTAGCTTTTGTCAGTAAACGTTTATTTTCCTCCGTTTAATTTAAATTTTTCCCCTGATATTTTCTGAAAGAAGGCATTTCATACTTTTCAGTGATATTTAAATTTATGAAATAAATTTACATTAATATTCTTCCCCATTTGTATTAAAATGCGGTCCACGCGCCTTCCGATCAACGAAATCTTAGGTGTAAATTTTTCTAAGTCCAATATGAAATGGAGCTCTGGGTCGTAAACAGATGTTGTGAACCTCCTTATTGCTGTTTTCTGTGTGAAACTGTTTTTATTTTCAATAAGTAAACAAAGTATTTTCCCCCGTTATGAAACTATTAATGAAAACATTAAAATAATCCAAAAAATAAATTTATTTATTTGTTTTATTTGAATCACAGATTATGCATTTGTTTATTTATTGAAGTCGCTATGGAAGATAGAATGTGAAGTTGAAGGAACAAGACAGATCTCCAAAGTCTACCAGTGATGAAATCGTTTAAACACAAGTCATTGTAAACAGCACTTCTATCTTCACGTTTGGAAATAAAACGTGGTCTTATATAGTCAAATAAGTGGCAAAAAGTAGGAGAAAATTCTAAAACTCGCTTTACAAAATACATTTTTTCTTTGCTGGTTCCCCATGGAGCGAAGGATTATACAGACAAAAGCCAGACAAAAGCGCGGAAAGAAATGTGGCCCGACACCTGTACGTTGTATTTTTACCATTTACTTAGAGCAAATGGCATCAAAACAGGTAATTTTAGTTGCTTATAAAATGCTTATAAAATTACACAAATAAATTTTAAACCTATGAAATGTGAATCTCAAGACTATTTTTACTGGTATAAAGTTGGCTACATGTATTTACTGTCATCTGTGGTAAGAAGCTGACAGCGATACCTAAGGATAAAATATGTCATGCTGTTTACCAATGTGAAGTAAAAAAGCTTAAAGAAGCCGAACTGCCATTGCAACTAAAGTAAGAAAAAAGGAAAAACTAATCCAAATGGTTAAAGAGGCTCGATCTGCTCCGTAAAACTGAAGATAGTCAGGCCTAGATAGTCGAGATTCTATACGTTTTGTTCTTAAACCCCAGGAGCGGCTGTAGCGTAGTGGATAACACTCCAGACTACCAATCCAGGGGTCGCAAGTTCGATCCCCCGCTTCTCCGGTCTTTCGGATGAGACTTTAAACCGAGGTCCCGTCTCCATATGACCTCGTTGTTGGTGGGACGTTAAACCCGAGTTCACTCACTCTTAAACCCCAAAACATAATCATTAATATGGCTACAGGATAAAAAGCGCCGTGACACGACAAAACCTACAAATAGGCATGTGCGCCCAGCGAAGACTCTTTTCAGTCAGGATATCCACCTAGTCTGATCTGAGTCTTCGTTATGCGCTGAAATGGTAGCCAAGAATCAATGCTAGATCTACACTGTCATGCTTAGAACCTTAGCTACCCTTTAAAGGCACAGCAAAGCCTCAGATCAGACTGGGCTGCTACACAGGCTGATCTGAGTCTTCGATGGGCGCATATGCCTCTTTGTTGGCTTTGTCGTTTTGCCGCTCAAATATAGTAACATAGTTGACCGGTAAAATGTCATTTATTTTGACACCTCTTGGAAATAAAGACATGTGTATTACAGCTGGTCAATTATTGGTCACGCTAAGACCTCGTAGGGTCTCGCATGATTAAATGCTTTGTATGAAAAGAGTTAAGGGTTCATCACAATGTGAAGTGGGTGGGGTAGGTTGAAAAATGTGAGTTACATTTTTTTGAAAATAACTGGGTCTGTCACAAAGCTTTCAAGCCTTCAATGTTACATACCACCTGAACACCATTCTAGGGTATAGCATGTATAATAAAAGCAATTATGAAAAAAATTAGCATACTTGAGACTTGGCTATCGGAAGGACGCCAGAAGTCCATGTGGATGAAATTCTATCCAAAAATAATTACCCTGATAAAATCTCCAAATACCCCTCTACAATGTCCCAGAATGAAATTGCACAGAAACAAATAACAAATACAAAAATCAATTCAACAGACACCCACTACTTGAAAAAAAATCTGAAATATCCACCATGTTTTAGTCACCAAATAGTTCCAAAATAAAGGTATGGTGGACATTATAAGCAATAAAATAAATCTTGGGGAGATAAAGTCAGAGCATGCTTTGAGTAATATACTGTTTCCTGCACAACTTTTTTGGACAGCTATAAATATTATTCTCCTATCCCTTCCCTCCATTCCTCCACGCTCTTCCCCTCCACAACACACACACATACATAAATTAGCAGTCAGTGAAGATGATTGAAGGTTAATACATGCAAATCAACCCAATTAAAAACAAAACAAGGCAAAAACAATATGCCTCTTCAACTTTGAAGAAGAAAGAAAAAATATTGTATTTTTGAAATTTTCTTCTTCCTCACTGGTATTGACTTTGTTCCAAAAAGGGCTTTAAAGTGCCAAAATTTGAGGGTCTCTGAAAATGATAATCCACTCAAACAAAATATGTTGGAAAAGCCAGTAACTGAGTAAGCTTATAAGTACATTATAAATCAACATGCATGCCCCAACTAAGACAGTATTCAACGACATACATTTTAGAGGCAGCTCACCTACAAAATTGAAGAATTTTCATGGATACAGTTGATAACAGTTCATTATGAAGACTTGATTTTGGCCTTCAAATTCTGTAACCATCAAAAAATGTGGATGTGTAAAATTAATTCAGGGCTCCAGATAAGGTGTTTTTTTTGGATAATTCTCAGATGCTTTTTCTTATTTTTTAACAAAAAATATGTTGTGACCCCTCATTAGAACTGTCTCAGTGAGATGGTTCTAATGAGTGGTCAGAACTTATCTTTTATGCAGAAGTATCAGAAATTATCTTTAAATTATCCCTGTAACCTCCTCTTATCTGGATCACTGTGCAAAAATCTAATGTAAAAAAGTCAAATACTTTGTACCTATAGTACACAGTTACAATATTTTTCTTCCAAAAAATTAACTTCACAAAAACATCTTTATTTTTTATTTATTTTTTTCCATGAAGTTCACATGAAATGGACTGAAATCAAGTATAAAATGAATAATTCACTCGCAAGGAAATGAACGAATGGCTAATTTTAATTTAACCAACAGACAAATTTCTAGTGGCGGAAATGTAATAATAATTCCAGGGTTGACGGTATTTCCCCTGTCATGGCACTGTCATAAAAGAAAGCTGAATCAGAAAAGTTGACAAAAGTTTAGGCTGCTGACACTAATAATGCTGCCAGAAAAGTAATACTTATGTTTGGACTTATACTTATGTCTCACTTCTGATAGCCGCAGGTAAGACAATAAAATAGAATCTCTCTTTAAGTCTCAGTTGAGCTTTCTCACTTTCTATAAGCGCTTCTGACTTTTCTGTCCTGTCCTGTTTGTTGTGGGTCATGTAGCCTGTGCGATAACATTTAAAAGGATGGTTATGCCAGTGAATGTTCAAACTATTCTTGAACACGTTAATATTAAAGGCTGCCGAAACAACAATCTGGCAATGCCTTCCAAATGTCAACAATATGGTTTGAAAAACTGCTAGACCATATGATTGTGGAGTCTGGCACAAGACTTATGTAACAGGAATGGGAATGGCCTCTGGTTGCCTGATATGATGATATTAAATGTGAAAAATTTAATTTATCACTGTCAACTTTTTTCTTTTCGATGCAAAATCTTCAAATGAAAGATGTGTCCTTGAACTGCTGCCCCGAAACATTGGTTTTATTGTGAAAAAACAACAACAACAACAAAAAAAATACACACACACAAGGGTGTCACTGACACATTCAGATTTTCTTATACAGTTCTCAGACCCAGATCCAGACCATGCCGTACTGGTGGGGTTCTGGATAACTGGTGGGGCTCAGAGGTACCAAAATGTGTGTGTGGATAGGGGGGGGGGGGGGGGGAGGGGGGGGGGGTGGAATGGGAGCTTAGAAATATATGACATTATAAGGGATGACTTTGATGAGGTTTTTATGTCAATTTCGCCTTGAAATATATGTTGTGATATATCATTAGCATGGCCTCAGCGAGGCGATTCTAATGAGATATCACAACATATATTTGAATGTAACCAGGCCCAGGTGGCAGGGCTGAAGCCCCAAAGCCCACCACAAAAAAATGGGACAAATCGTCCTGGAAGAAACGTCCCGGTACGAACTGGTTGTGGCACAAAACGTCCCGGAACCACCCCCTGGATCCGGGACTGTAACTTACTGTAACTTACTGGTTCTGCATCTTCTTTTCCATATTTATTTTCAATAAATTTGCACTGATGTGTCCACAACACCATTATACATTTATGAATTAGGACACAGCTAAACCAAAATACACAGTCACTGCTGTGAGTTGCCCTTGAACCCACAACTTTATTTTCTATCTCATAAACATCTGTTCATTGTATGAATGTGCCACCCTACTCGTCAAAATTCTAAAGAGCTTGCCTAGCACGTGTTTTTTCCACTTTCACGTAAACACGTGTCATTGAAATGTGTAAATTGTTTTAGAAGCTTTAAATACCTTCAATCAACGTAACACAATCACAGATTGTTTTCATCCGATACAGAACAACTGTCTGTGTTTTTATTCAGCAATACTTTCCTTGATTAACGCTTTCTTCAGAATATATTGGCGAAAAATTAAGTTTCCATCGCTTGTTTAGTTTGTTTATGTTTGGACCGGAAATGCCTAACAACTCATCTTGAAAAAGGTGCGACATAAAATAAGTACCCACCTTATTTCATTATTTATAACACAGACTGCTTTGCTTGAAAATACGGAATAATCCATGGATAAGCGCTGTATTAATTAACTATATTTAGTAGCGTTTTATACCTTTTTAATCATCGGAATTGTTTCTCGAAGAGTTACTCAGGATAGCAAGATTAGTCTCCCGTGCAGCATTCTAAAAACCCAGATTGCAAATCAAAAGCCGGGACCCGATTCCGGTACCGATTCCGGTACCACAGTTCCATTAGTAAATCTAAGCGGAAAATCACCCAGTGTTATGACAATATGATCCTACAGCTTTTTCCTAAATGTAAATTCAGAAATGTCGAACCTATTTAGATACTATATTGTGAATTTATGCTTAATTCTGGGACCTTTGAACATGTTTCTACTGAATCACAATTTTCATTATTGATATTGTCTCATTTTTTTCTTTGACACGGAGACAGGATTCAAAGACCGGGTACTGTGACATGACAATGAATAAGATAGACTTAGACTGTTAGATTAATGCAAACCATATTGTTGTGAAGTTGGTACCGGGAAATTAGTTCCGGATTTTTGTATCTGGTTCGGGTTTTTACCAACCCCGCGAAATGCGCAAGAATAAATTGTTAAGCGGTTCGTGTGCGGTACGACGACTTACCAAAATAACCGGAATAACCGAAATACCGAAATAACTACCGAAATACCGGAATAACCGACGATTTACCGAAATAACCTTAAAAAATACCAAAATAACCATAATTATTATATAATTGACTAAGAATATACTATTTCAATGATTATTACCCTAAATTAATTCATTGCGTTAGACTTGTACAATATTAGAACTTTTTTTTTTTTGATTGAGCTGGTATATGTTTCCTTTTTTCAAAGTCCCCGGGTTTCCTTAAACTTGTATTCCATATCATTTAAATGCATAATATTTCATTTATTTATCTATCCCACAGGCTAATAATCTATACATTTTTTATTGTCTAATATAAAATATATATTTTTGGTTCATAAAAGATCATGATGGGCGTGAGAGGATATAAAAAGTAAATGTATACAATTTGAAAACCCGTACAAGCTATTCTTTTTGCGATATCTTAACAAACTATAGATTATTAGAGTATTAGAGTAATATGTTTTAATTCCATTCCCTTTTTACTTTTATTAAAATTTATTTGTTTTATATATTTTGACAGTATAATTGCTAACATAAATATATATCGCCGCTGTCATAATGTGGAAAACAGTTGATGTATAATGACTATGAAAATAAGGCGATTCACCGAAATAACCAAGAAAATACCAAAATAACCAATACTTTTTGTAGATACCATAATTATAAATAGCCATTTTTTTTTCAAGAAATATGAGCATAGGATAATCAAAGGCGCATAAAATATCATAACATTGAACATGGATAATTAAGTATGAACGATTTTAAGTTTTGTTTTAGTAGTGTTTGGGAAATTATACTAAGATCACACATATCAAAGACCCCATAGTTTAAGACCAAAAAAAAATTGAATCCAAATATTATTTATTTCTTTTGCGTTTATATAATATACCATTACAGGTATTCATATTTGTTTTTTCTTAAACCGAAATGTCATAAAGATATCGGTATATATCAATCAAAGGGTAAATTATTTGTTAATGGATTACGTGTGACAATGGCATTAAAGGCAATCAACAAATGTATGAACCAATCAGTCTAATCCGTTGATCAAAGTAGCACATCTTTAACTTTCGGCCAATATGTATCTCCGTTTCTTATGAAAAAAAAGACAATCATTTAAAGAAGATCGATAGCACATTGCGATATTTGTACACAGCTGTTCTATGTCTCTCTCTGTCTGTCCGTCTGTCTCCCTCTCTCCAGAGCTCCAGATAAGAAGGGGGAATAGGGATAATTCAAAGATATTTTTTCTTATTTCTCAATGGAAACGTACGTTATTACGTACGGCGAGACGGTTCTAATGAGGGGTCACACAGAATGTTTTAATTGAAAATAAGGAAAATTATCCTAAAATTATCCCTAGTACCTATCCCTAGTACCCCTTCTTAATTGGAGCACAGTCTCTCGCCCGAACAAAATTAATTTCTCGTCTGCTCTCTCTCCCCCTCTCTCTCTGGTTTGTTTTGTATGTCCGTCCGAAAACATTTTTCTCATCTCATAACTTGAATTCTCTCTCTCTCTCTTCGCCGGCCCGAACAAAAGTACGGGGCATATGGAGATGAGTCTGGCGTCCGTACGTCCGTCCGAAAACACTTTCTCGTCTGCTCTGTCTAATATAGCGATGAGCCTGGCGTCTGTATGTCTCATCTCATAACTTGAATTCTCTCTCTCTCTCTATTTTCGTCCGAACAAAAGTACGGGGGATATGGAGATGAGCCTGGCGTCCGTACGTCCGTCCGAAAACACTTTCTCGTCTGCTCTGTCTTTCTCTCTCTCTCTCTCTCTCTCTCTCTCTCTCTGTACTTGTCTGTCTATTAATGCTCAGGAAAACTTCGACCGGGAGATTTACCATCACTTTGACTGTCATTTTTGAATACAGAGCACACATACACACGCACAAAAATACTTTTTTTTTCAGACATAACAAAAAAATCGTTTGAAAACTTAGTTAAAGGATTAATGCAATAATAAATATTCATATATAAACTTTGAAATCACCAAAAATGAAAAAAAAAAAATAATAATAAAAAGAAAGAAAGAAAAAAAGACAAAAAAAGAACACCAGTTGAAGATAGGACACGTGAAGATGGTTAGCCTTGTTGTTACTACATGCAGAAAAGTTTTATATTAAACGCTACATACTGTACAAATATTTTACTGTATAGTAACTGGAATCTGGCCGACTTTTCTTTAACCATTATTTTTACAAGCGCCTGTCAATAGAACATTTGTGGAAATCATGATACGGTACGGTTATGTTGCTAGATAGCTGACTGAACAGAACTTTTACAGTGTTGAAGGTTGTATGATGAAAACGATATACCTATCTTATTCTATCCTACTCTGCGATGATGCCTGCAAATGTTTCAGGCGCCCGTAAAATTAAAGGCAAATGGGATGCCATTTATTCTATCGTAAAATCTAGGAACATGAATAAATGAATTCGGTGACAATTAAGCGCATGATAGGTTGACACAAACTTTTGTACATGAGATGGATGGATGTTTTGCGATTTTACATACCTTTCCAACAGTATTTCAGTCATATCAGGCCGATGGGAGGGTAAAAATGAAAGGCTGTATGCAATGGAACCCCGCTTACGATTAAATATATTTCCACCTTCAGCGAGAATCGGACCCGAGCCCCTGAGATCGGCAGGTCAGCGCTTAACCCACTGAGGTACATGAACTCCTTTAAATTTGTACATGAGACAAAAATATGATGTGAGTGGGGAAATAGCAGTCAGTACATCAGCCAATAGTGTACCATAAGAAAAATATTAGAGATGTGTGGAGTTGTTGAAATGTACCTCTTGTTGTAACTCTATATTTGTCTTCGTATTTATAGCTAATGCATTGAAACAAGCTAACCTTCGTTCACGTGTGGCTCTCCGAGTGGGGTGGCGTCCACGTCGCAAGAGCTGGACAATAATGAAAATTCCAACTCATATTTGTCTGAAATTCATACGATGTTACATTGAGAAGCGAAAAAAATCTTGAATTGTATGCACAATATGGATTTAGCCGAAGGGAGTTTTCAGTATTGACTAACGGCCCCACAAAATCTTACCACCATTTTACAAGGTTAAAATTATTTAAGCCTATTAATTTATATTTATTTTGAAATAAAAATGATCATCAGAAGTCATGGATACAAAGAAATTTTATAAATATCTCATAAACTGACAACTTTATATATTAATAATGGTTATTTTGGTATTTTCTAAGGTTATTTCGGTAAATCGTCGGTTATTCCGGTATTTCGGTAGTTATTTCGGTTATTCCGGTTATTTCGGTAAGTCGTCGAACCCGTTCGTGTGTTCTTGAGTGCAATGTAAACAAGACAGAAACTTACCTGGGACCTTGCAGATTGTACTGCTACAATGTCGACATCTGTGCATTGATCGTCCATATCATGCACATGTTTGCATTTAGAATAGTAGTTGCTTTTAACTGATACAGTCATGCAGTGTGCAATACTTGCTTTGTTGAGAAAGGGTACTGAAAGTTTTTGTTTACACTTTCATGAATGAAAAAATGGCGACCTGATTGACTTCATGATACACGAGGCCAACATTGAAGGGGGTTCTTAAAAAGTAGACATTTACAGGCTTTGCAACTCTGGGAGATTGTAGTTCATGCTTGACGCTTTCAACGTGCCGAAATAGTTTTATGCCATTATCTCTGGTTTATGAGGTCTAATGGAAGTCCTGGCCACCTCGTATTTTTCCTCTAATTTCTCATTTTTAAATGTTATGTTTAAAGTTACTCTCAATATATATTGCTAACACTAAGAAATTGCATTTGGTATAAGCAAAACTTCATATTTTACAAGTATATTAAAAAAATTCAAAGTCTGATTTCAGACCATTCCCCACCCACTTGGTGGTGTGATGAACCCTTAAATGATGATAATATTCATAAACCCCAAACACAATGATTAATATGGTAACAAATTTAAATGCGCTGCGACACAACAAAACCTACAAATGGGCATGTGCGCGCAGCGAAGACTCTGTTCAGTATAGGCATCAGCCTAGTCTGAACAGAGTCTTCGCTGTGCGCTGAAATGGTAGCTCCACGAACATGCTTAGACCCTTAGCTACCCTTTGAGGGCACAGCAAAGACTCAGATCAGACTGGGCGGATACCCAGACTGATCTGAGTCTTCGTTGGGTGTACATGCCTCATTGGTTGTCCAGTCGTGTCGTCGCTCAGGTTATTTAAAGATATTTGTCAGGTATGATCATGATCCCATTTAAAGTCTCCATAGTCCTACCAGCGGTAAAAACGCCTAAACTTAAATCACTGTCAAAAGCGTTTCAGCCTTCACCTTTGGTAATAAAATGTGGGTTGGTGTGCATATATTGAGTCATATAACTGGCTAAAAGTAGAGAAAACATGTTGTTTGAAAAATAACAAATCGCTCACAAAATACAATTTCCTGTTCTGGTTTCCCGTCTAGCAATGCTACATAAACATAGGCGGGGTAGTAAATGGGACTCCACGCCTGTACATTGTATTTTTACCATTTTATGAACTCGAAAGTAGGTCATTTTAGTTGCCAACTAAAATGACCCAAATAAGTTTTCAAACCCTTTTTATGTGAAACTCAATGATGTTTTATTTGTTTAAAGCTGGCTAAATGCGGTCATTTACACTGACCAAACTATAGGAAGAAGCTTTCAGCGATACCTCTTGATAAAAATTTTCATGCTGATAGAGCAATGGGGCCTTTAAGTTAACACCTCTTGTTTATCTAACTTAAGCATTAAGGCATGTGTATTACAGCTGGTCAAAGATTGGCCAGCTAAGATCACATGATCAGATGCTTAAATTTGTTTCTTTAGAAGCAAGATGACTATATCGTGATTTTATATAGCTTCATGTTGTGTATTCATTTACCAAATATTATTATTTCATGTCGGCTTACTTTTAAGCAGCCTTAAAATTACAGAGTCCACGTTTTAGCCTTTTGAATATTTACAAGTTAACACGCTTTATTAATATACAGCTGTTATAGCAGTTAATATTTACACTTGCCACTGACTTCTCATAGGTAAAGCGTATAGAGCAACTGGTTTCATACACCGATGAACGACAGTTGATCATGTGACGTTGTCGTCAAGCGACGGCTAAGGTAAACAAACGTCTTGATTGGTCCACGTAACGTTCGACTGACGCCACGTTATGGCGACGGCTGTTTCACGTAATGGCCGAATATGTCGTTTCTGTCTTTTCTTCGACGCATATTTTGTATATTCTACATTAAATGACCACAGAAACAGCACAAGAAGGGTCTGAAAATAAAGTGTAAATATAAGAATAAAAATTTGATTTTTCAGCGTTCATCGTGTGAAGCAGTGGTCGTCGCTAAAATTCTACAAGAAGCGCTTCGCGCTTCATGGAATTTTAGCTCCGCCCACTGGCTTCATCACACGATGAACGCTGAAAAATCAAATTTCAATTCTTTATTAACGTCATTTAATTATAAAAATTTTTCTGTTGAAAGTAGACTATGGACGAGCTGCACCATGCAAAAGCCGGCGAAGTGGCATGTGCGCTTAGGAAGGATGAAGATCAGCCTGGTCAACTGCCCAGTCTGATCAGTTTTGGCTATACGCATTAACAGGGCTTACTATGCATATCGAAGACTCGGATCAGGCTGCGCAGTCTGGTCAGTGAAAATTGCATTATCAGAATAATACTTTGAGAAAATTGCTCATTCCTCTTGATTTTTCTGATCAGACAGGGCGGATACCTAGGCTAATCTGAGTCTCCGTTGGGCGCAAATGCCATTTCGCTGGTTTTTAACGATGCTGCTTAAATATGACATACATTTGATTTTTGAATATACAATATGTAATTATATATAACGTCATCTAATATGTTTCCATATTGTTGTCATGTAGTGTACTCGTAGTTTGAGAAAATAAAAATATATTTTTTTGCAAATTAGCATGTTTTTCATACCATTTATCTACCTATTCAGCGACAGTGTTGTAAAAACTGGAACATATGAGGTGATATAAATCGACAGTTACATCTAAATGATGGACTAGTGGCCGGTAAATGCATGAGGAAGTGGATGGGGTGGGGCGGGGGGCGAAAAATCTCTAATCATTGAAAGGCCATTTGCTTAAAATTTAGTGTATTTCGGAATTTATTGGCAAAATCGGTAAATAATAAGCGAAAAAAAAATCTAAGATCACTAAAACATAAGGCTTTTAACCGCTAATTGCTGGGCAATAAGGTCATTAAGCGTCAGTCATTGAACCCATCCAGACCCTCATGCATAATTGCCGATTACCACATTGTCTGTCCTTTTATCAGTACTCAACATTGTCCGTTTTTCCGGGTATTGGAGTATATTGATAATAACAATAATAATAAAAGCTACGTCACAAGAAGTCTTTCGTGCTTATGTGCAACAATATCCGATATCGTACAGGTAACCTTATCTACCTGTCCTTGGTCCCCTTATCTAAGGGATATAAATGCATGGTACTCGGACAAAACGGACCATGGACAAAACGGACTAGACAAAACGGACCACGGTTAGGACAAAACGGACCACGTTTCAGGACAAAACGGACCACGTTTAAGGACAAAACGGACCATGTTTCAGGACACAACGGACCACGTTTCAGGACCAGATGGACCACGCTAGAAGACAAACCAGACCACTAAATGGCGCCGTTAAAAGATCAAAGAGTAGGCCTATATAATTTCCAAAGACAGTCTTATATAAATGGTCTCAATTAATTACTTGACTCCAGTTCATGATCTCAACTATCTTTGATTGTCCCAACTATCTGACCCCAGCTCCTGACTTTAATCAAAAATAGTTACCAAGTGAATGCTTGTATCCTTTAATCTCAATAATTATTTTAAAAAAATGAGTTGTGTTTAGATAATTATGACTTTTAAAGGCATGCCATCTGTGTAATAACATACAAGCAAGAAAACATATTTTATTCAGCAAAATAACAAATTCATACAGTATAAGATAGCACAAAAATATATATTTAAAACTGGATTGATAGGTAAGGTTTTTGTCTTATAACCATGCAAGTTGCTTTGTTAGTGTTGCAACTAAAACGAAACATGCTTTCTCAAGGTTAACGGAAGGTCTTTAATGTAATTTCAATTCAAATGTTGTAATGTATAAGATGGTCTGGTATGTCTAAAAACATGGTCCGTTATGTCCCAAAATGTTTCGTCCTGAACGTGGTCCGTTTTGTCCTGAACATGGTCCTTTTTGTCCTAATCATGGTCCGTTTTGTCCGTGGTCCGTTTTGTCCGTGGTCCGTTATGTCCCTTATTCAAATGCATTCGCTACAGACAGGTGCCTTTACCTGTACGATTTACCGATAACTTCCCTTGTCTATAGTATAGAAGAGTGCGGTTTGGCCTTATAACTTTAGCACTATTTAATAAGTATGCAACATGACTATGCATTTCTCTTCGAGCTCATAACTTCGATACCTTTTATGCTACAAGTTTAAATGTAGTATGATACTTACCTGAGACCAGGCTTTGACAACTGGCTCAGGCTAGGGGTGAGGTTATGGGATGGGGCCAAAGGAAACATGAGAAGTCTGCAAAGGGTAAGGAGGTGTCATCAGACCGACTTAGTACTGGGTAAAGGTGGTGTGAAAACCCATACTAGGAACCACCCTTTGTCACCATGAGGCATTATAAGGTAGACTGAGTTGGTATCTCTCCGTCTGGTGCAGGAGGACCCGACCCTCAATATCCGCAAAGTGTCCAGATAGTGGCATACAAGTCGGCCCTGTATGCCAAAGGGAACAACTGACTTGGTCTAGCTTCTGATGAAAACTTCATTTGTGCACTAGCTACCACATTCGCCCCTGGTTAATTATGTTAACAATGTTTTGAGTCGGGATACTTTGTAACCTTGAGAGTCAGGCACCCATTAGGCGCGCTTCGTTGTCTTCTGACAACCCTTGTTCTGTTTGGCACAGACAGCGAAAACTCTTTGTTACAGGGGCAGGGTCAATGAATTAGTATAATTATGTTTTTTTTTTTTTTTTTTTTAATATTCAGGAGAAATTGATTGACTCACTACATAGGTATAATAAACTAACAAAAGGCCAAATGTCACCCTTTCTCTCTCTCCCCTCCCCCATGTCACCCTCTCTCTCTTTTCCCCCTCCCCAGCTCCATCTTCCCGCCCACCATATGGATATTAGTAATTGGGATATTTGATTTTGAAAGGAATCTTGGCTGATCAAAGGCCACAATTCTGACAGAAATCATTTGATCATATGATCCACTTAAAAACAGTTGTAAATAATTTAATTTTTGGTAAGTTTTATTCAAGTCACCCCAATTAAATATGATAACTATGATTGTCCTCCAATGGTGATAGCACTTACCTGAAAGCTTAAAGTCTCCATAGGCCTATCAGCGGTTAAAATGCCTAAACGCAATTCATTGTAAAAATCGGTTTAACCTTCAGGTCTGGTAATAAAATGAGGATTGGTGTGCAAATATTGAGTCATATAGCTGGCAAAAAGAAGAGAAAACATTTTTTGAAAAATAACAAATAGCTCCACAAAATACAATTGCCTGTTCTGGTTTCCCGTCTAGCAATGCTATATTAACTTAGGCGGAATAGTATTTGGGACTCCACACCTGTACATTGTATTTTTACCGTTTTGTGAAATTGAAATTAGGTCATTTTAGTTGCCAACTAAAATGACCCAAATAAGTTTTCAAACCCTTATCATGTGAAACTCAAGGATGTTTTATTTGTTTAAAGTTGGCTAATCACGGTCATTTACAATTACGAAACTACAGTGAGAAGCTTGCAGCGATACCTCATGATAAATTTTTGTATGCTGATAGAGCGATTGGGCCTTTAACCCTTACTGCGCCAAAAAGCAGACGACAAAATTAACATCTGCAGACTTTCAAAAAATGTTTCGTCCAAGCGATATCATATTGAGAATTCGAACACTATAGGGCAAACAGTGTAGATTCAGATGAGGTGGCTCATTATGAGCCACCTCATCTGTTGCGAATTCAACAATTTTATTTTTTGGGGCTTTAAGGGTTAATGATGAAAATCAATTTAAAACTGAAGAAGGGGTTGTGACCAGGATCAACCTCAAATGGTGATAACAATATCCACAGAGTTTAGATGAAAATTGATTGAAAACTGAAGAAAGAGTTGAGATCAGTTGAGGCTGCAAGATTTGACTAGACTTACAAAGGACTATAACTCTGGCAAAAACGATCCAACTATAAAATGTGAGCGTGAAATGGTGATAACAATATCCTGAAAGTTTCATGATGAAAATATGAAGAGAATTGAAAACGGAAGGAGTTGTGGCCACAAGATTTGACCAAATTTACAGAGGGCCGTAACTCTGGCAGAAAGGTTGCAATCATGACCCAAATGAAACATGATCAACGGTAAATGGTGATAAGAGTATTCTGAAAGTTTGATGAAAATCGGTTGAAAACTGAAGGAGGAAATGTGGCCACAAGCTTTGGACAAATTTACAGATAAAGGGCCATAAGTCTGACAAGAAGGGTCCGATCATGACCCCAGATATAACATGATCCATGTCATGTAGTGATAACAATATTCTAAAAGTTGCATGAAAATCAGATGGCTGGACGGAACCCCCATTTCTACAGTCCCCTTCGTTTATGTTAGGGGACAAAAAGGAGAATGCATGGATGCGCAGGCCGATACGCGTTTTCATTTTGTGCACATGCCATGCATACTGTTTTCCATTTCATTGTTCATTTGATGTAAAGTTCGATATACATGAATTTCGTCTTCACATCCGCGAGCTCTGATCAGAGTCCGCATCCTGGTTAGTATATTTTGATCAGACTGCATGAAATATCTTTTTTTTTGAGAGAGAGAGAGAGAGGCAGCGAAAACAGTTAAGGCTCGGCCACTCATGGATGGATGGATGGATGACTTGCGATTTTACGTCCTTTTCAACAGTATTTCAGTCATATCAGGACGATGGGCTTGTGATAATGAAAGGCTGTGTGCAATGGAACCCCGTTTACGATGGAAAGAACTCCGCCTCCGGCGGGGCTCGAACCCGCGACCGCTAGATCAGTAGGCCAGCGCTTAACCCACTGAGCTACCGGGGCTCCTCGGCCACTCATATGTTTTGTCCATATCCCTTTCTGTGGTAAAAACGTCTAAACTCAAATCATTGTAAAAGAGGTTCAGCCTTCACGTTTGGTAATAAAATGTGGGTTGATGTGCATTTATGGAGTAATAAACTGGCAAAAAGTGGAGAAAACAAGTTTTTGAAAATAACAAATTGCTCAACAAAATAAAATTTCCTGTTCTGGTTTCCCGTCTAGCGATGCTATATAAGCATAGGCGGGATAGTAATTGGGGCCTCACGCCTGTACATTGTATTTTTACCATTTTATTCAATTTAATGAAAACGAAAGTAGGTCATTATAGTTGCCAACTAAAATGACCCAAATAAGTTTTCAAACCCTTTTTATGTGAAACTCAAAAATGTTTTATTTGTTTAAAGCTGTCCAGTCGTGGTCATTTACACTGACGAAACTATAGTTTGCAGCTTGCAGCGATACCTCTTGATAAAAATGTTCATGCTGATAGAGCAATGGGGCCTTCAAACACCAGCTTTCCCCACAAGGACTTGGCTATGGAAAACCTTAGCTCTTTTTAATACTGAAAAGTCAAAGACTTCTCAGACTGTATGGGTGATATGGATTTGTCCCCCACGAAACTGAAAAAAGAACAGACAGCAATACATGTGTAGAGTTAGGATGACAATCCCGGATCCAGGGGGTGGGCTTTGGGGCTTCAGCCCCACCATCTTGGCCCTTGTATTATGTAAACTATGTAGACCTCCAGATAAAATGGGTATCTGAAGACAGTTTCAGATAATTTATTCGTGTGGTTAGGTTAAAATACATGTTGCGACATCTCATTAGAATCGCCTCGGCGAGGCGATTCTAATGAGATATTACAACATATATGTCAAGGCAAAAATGACATTTCGAATTGATCCCTAATTATATTATATATTTTCAAGGCCCCCCTCCCCCGACCCCACTAAGCACACATACATACATCTCGGAACCTCCCAGCCCCACCAGTTATCCAGAGCGCCACCAGTATGTGGTGGTCTGGATCCGTGCCTGGATGAAGTCTTGACTGTTGGCTAATAGCACAAGAAAGAGCAGACTGCACAGACCTTCAAAAATTTCTGAGTGGTACTTGTTTGTTCAAGCTATAAATAAAATGAATGAATTAAGTTAACCCTTTAAGCGCCAAAAAGCAGACGACAAAATTCACGTATGCAAAAATTTCAATATATGTTTCATCCAAGCTATATCATATTGAGAATTCGAACACTAGAGGACAAACAGTGTAGATTCAGATGAGGTGGCTCATTATGAGCCACCTCATCAGGATCTGCACTGGTTGCAAATTCTGCCATTTTCATCACTGGCGCTTTTTAAAGTGTTAATCAGTGAAACAGGAAACTTGTGGCCATATTAGTAACTCGTGATTAGCTATGTTATGTAACACATTGCATATTCAATCATAGTCGTTTTTTTTCTGTTTGACGGTTGGTTTGTTATCATATTTTTTTCCGTCACATATTCAATAGCGAATTATTTTCGGTTGAAATTGCATAATTAATCATTTCATAGCAGCTGGTGTAATATACTCCTCGCCAAAAGTTTAGCATAATTATTTGTGAAGTTAACAGCAGAAATAACTTCTGATGAGTTAAGGGCCGTATATTCGATCATTTTTTCTAGTACAACTTTATTGTACAATAAAAAATGACCAAGAAAAAGTGACAATGATGAGGTGTATATACGATCAAATGACATTTTTCATTGTCCAGTAAACTTGTACAAGAAAAAATGAAAGTGTATACAGCCCTTTAGTCATGTGTTTTGTTTACAATGCTGCTGCTACAAATTCTTTTGCTTCCGATTGGCTATTTGGGTGCAAGGTTTGATAAGTTATCATTGAAAAATAGGATGAGTTTCTATTCATCAGTTCTTCTTGTACAATACGAAAAATGATCATTTTTTGCTGTATACACGGTCAAACAAAATGACATTTTTTGTTGTCCAGTAAACTTGTAGAAGAAAAAATGATCGTATATACGACCCTTAACAACTGTATGGTTATTGATCCTATCCGAAGCAGTAATGTACAATGAAAACCTGCAGCTGTTTGGATACACAACGACAAAAGTTATGACCACTGTATTTGAAATACAATTTTTGACAGTTTTTTTTAAACTTTGTCCAAAACACCATCAGTTTTATTTTTTCACACACCAATTTACCATAGTCTATAGACGACATGCTAAATCGTAGAGTGCTACATTGATTGTGGTCCAGACATTTCTCAATCAGACATACATGAACCTTTTGTCAATACTTGTCTTTATAATCATCAACAATGCATTTTGCCTATGAATTCTAAACATTTTGTCCTGCTGAAAAATGTCGGTCTTTGATATGGCACTTAACGTAATTGTTCCGTGGTCTCCTGTCTGACGTGAGACATTTTTTCCAAGCACAACGTTTTTAGATGCAAAAAATAAAACACAAAAAACATTATTTTACACAAAAAAGTCAACCAGCCAAAATTCTCCAACCTGATAAACTGGGACAAAAATGTCAACAGGCATACATGTATGTTTAAATATTCTATCTTTCCAATTCCATAAAATATATTGTCGTTTCCCAGCAGGCACATGGCGTCGAAACGACGTCGTGCTGACGTCGTTGCGACGTCAGTACGACGTCATTACAACGTCATGTGCCTGCTGGGTGAATAGTTTGCAAATTTTCTGCAGAATTTGTAACAAAGGTACTACAGATAAAATATGCTAAACTTTTGGCGAGGTGTATATAAAGAAAGAGACGTCAGTGCCAGGAGCTTTCCAAGAAGGCACACAACGCTGAATCAACACTGAATCAATGTTGATTCAACGTCATGACGTTGAATCAACGTTGATCTAATGTTGATTCAACGTCGTGTGCCCAGTGGGCTTTATATTCTAATGAGATACGCTGTTGCGGCTGAGCACATGGCGGTGGTGACCCCTATCTATAGTTCAAAGACAGGTGGTGACCCATATTCATAGTTCAAACTTCACGATTCATACTTCACAGTTCAAACTTAACGATTCATACTTCACATTTCATACGTCACAGTTCACATTTCATAGTTCATTCGTCATAAAAAATCAAAGTTCACAACTCTTAATTCACAGTTTCATACTTCACAATTCTTGCTTAACGGTTCACACTTCACACTACATACTTAACAGTTCATACTTCACACTTCATAGTGCACTCTTCACAGTTCCTACTTCATTCTTCACAGTTATATCACAGTTCATATTCACGGCTCACATGCTTCACCCTTCAGAGTTCAGACTTCATTCTGCACAGTTCATATTTCACAGTTCAAACTTCATAATTCATACTTAACACTTCACAGTCCAAACTTTACACTAAACAGTGCAAACTTTACACTAAACAGTTCATATTTCAAATTTCATATTTTTCACTTAACAGGTCACACTTTATACAGTTCATTCTAAACTCTTTATAGTTCATTCGTTACACTCTATTCTTCACATCGAAGTTCATAGGGTACACTTCACAGTTCATAGTCCACACCTCACAGTTCAATCTCCATATTTTCAAGTTCATATTTCATAGTTCACACTTCGCAGTTAATACTTCACTTATCACACTTCACACTTCCTAGTTCATACTTCACACTTTATAGTTCGTAGTTTACAGTTTTTATTTTAAACTTCACAGTTCGTACTTCAAGTTCATACTTCGCACTTCATAGTTTATAATCCATAGTTCATCATTCGAATTTCGCAGTTCATTCTAAGATCAGCATACGAGGGTCAATCATGAAGTCTTTCAAATGCCGTCATTTCTTTTTCATTGTTTGAGGTTGGGTTATAAAATAACAACATAAGCAGGTCACGCATAACATTGATATATCTGGTAAATATTATGCATGGGACATACCTGCGCGAGAAATGAGAGGGTTTGGAATACAAAGGTTTAGGTCGCGATACCGGTGATACAACTGCATGTACATTGCGTATTCCGCAAGAGGAAAGGGAAGAAAATCCCGTTATTTCTGTTTATTTCTTTCAAATTATAAAAGAATGTGTTTAAATCATTGTCTTATATAAAAGAACAGAATAGAGTCAAACACAATTTCACATTATCAAACAAATGTGGTCGCTAGGCAACAAAGAACTATTGCAGAATTTTAGTACATTTCTAGTTTTGGATGTATGTCTCTGTTGTTTGAAGCGGCAAATGATATCAATGAGGCTAATCTTTCATACTTTCTTTATATTTTGCATTTCAGTATCTCGCAAGTACTTTTTGGTAACAAAGGGGGGGGGGGGGGGGGGGTCTCACCCTACAGGAAATTTACATAGAGTTCTGCCCACGCTCGGAATTTAATCTTAATATGCAGAAAGATTGTCAAGCACATGAGTCTTGCATTTGTGATATATTTATCCATTGATCTATTTCAGTATTTAAATAACAGCAATTTTTGTATTTTTCGAGGAAAAAATTGGTGCCCTTGTTTTAATCCCCCCAGAGCTATGAAATTTTAGATTTTTGTACCTAATTTTGTCTAAAAACGACGCCTAGTAATTTGTGAGTATGTATGTAACATAATTGTAGATCAACGTATCAAATGAAAATATCCACATAAAATTTCAACTGAAATATCCCCATATTTCAGATCCATAAATTATTTTCAATAAATTAAAATGTTGATTTTAGTTTGTTATAGTTCTTGTCAACCTATGAAATTCACATCAAAATTGACCACACATGTGTAGGTAATGATATTAAAAAATCAAGAAAAATTAAACCCGGTAACATTATTTTTTTAGAGTTTTTATGTTAACAGTCAAATATTTTGAAAAGTGTCAAATCCACATTATTCACAGAAATTTGTTTTTGGTATCTTTGTGTTTCATTGTTAGGCCAATTTTATGTTTCTATCATGTTTTGCATTGCCAAGCCACATAAGACGTTTCTGTTTCTATGATAAAAGGTATTTTTCCGAGATAATGGCACCTTGTTGTACTCCACAGTGGAACTTTAAATATATTCATGATAAGTCTTAATTAAACGAATGTTTATCGTTTGTTCTTCTAATTTCATGAGAAGTATACTTTCCATATTTGTGTGGTACTGCCAGATCAACAATTCTTGTAGAAGGCTTCATGGTAATTGCTTACTTGTCGCTTTTACTATACGGTTAACCAGTACTAAATCCCATAACATTTTCCAGCTAGTACCTAATTTTGCAGTGTTTTGCTTCTATTCATAAGCCCTAACCAATCAGAATCTATCCATCATTTCCGTAAGATACCACAGCTGACTTGAACCGTTTTGCATCTGGCAGTGCCTCTATTGATGGGTGATAAGCCATGTATCCAAGATAATATAGGATACTGGCGATATGAGCACACATGCCAATGGTCCTCTTCCCAGCGGGGCAGATGCAGTAATAATCTTTAACTGGGTCAGTATCATCATTTTGGTCATACTGAATCCAGACATTATATTTGGTCTGGGATTTGTGTCTGGACTGAATCTGACCCCTTATCAGATCATCCGAGTGCTGGTAAACCCAGATCTGATAATCACCGTCTTCTGTGGTATGCTCCTCAATGTAACCAGGAGCTTGATTAAGTTGGTAAGTACCACAGGCAACTGTTTCCAGATATTCCATATCTAGCTGTGGAAAGGCAATGTTATCTATTCTTACCCATAGGTAAGCTTACCCTTAGGTAAGGAATGGAATGGAACTAAGTATTTACCGTTGTTGCAATTAGTAAAGCTTTACTGAATACAATCTTGGTGTTTTTGTGCAAATCTGACACTATATCAGTAGTAAAAATGGATCACCCTCAATTGAAAAGAAACTTAAGTAGTCAAATTGACTAAAAGGGACAATTAGCAGTCAAGCAATTATTCAAATTATATGTATTTGCTTTGTGTGATATACTTTACACAAATTATGCATGAAATTCAGCTACAGAATTAGTACATTTTATATATGCAAATTGTTTAGGGTAAAATAGTTTTTTTTACAAACCTTTTAAATAAGTGTATTAGCATGTAGAACAATCTGTTATGATTGTTATGTATACTAATTGTTATATTATAACAAAAGGAAGTGGTTTTGCGAACTTATTCACACTTAATTCTGACATGAGTTTTTCTCTTAAAATCTACCTTCATAAATATTACGTAATATTTGACAATGTTACCGGTTTCCAAATGTCATAAAATTCTAAAGGTATTGAGAGGATACACAGGGCCTACTTTGCTAGCAATTTCAAAGGTTTCAATTTCAAAGACTGCATTTTTTTTTTAATTTTAAGTTGAAAATCATGTTTTGGTAATTTCAGCCTTAATTATTTTATAGTTTCAGACTTTATGTTTCGAGAAAAACATGTGTATATATCTATTCAATCACAAATGGTATTGAAGGTATCTATAAACAGTCCTTTTACAATTCTAGTTCAAAGTTTATGAAATTAAGGAAAGCATATACTTTAAGACTAAAAAAATGAATGGCAGGTATCAGGAAAAAAATGGAGTACCTCAAGGTGCTCTCATGAGACCTAAAATACCTTTTTGAAGATAATAAATACATATTTATAGTTGATAGGACAGTGGCACTTAGCATGCATAATAACAAGAAAATCCAACTGTGGGCGCATATGAGACCCCCCCCCCCTTTATATATTATTTCAGGAAAGGCTTCAATGGTTAACAACTAATCTTTTTGAAAGATCCATTTCATAAGATATTGGAGATTCCACGAAAACATGGTGGTTTTAATCGGAACAGTAATAATATCTTGACTGATAACATGTTTTAGGTTTGGTACCAAATATATGCTTACTTCGGCATAATATTTTTGTATCACCCAACCGAACAAAATTCAGATTTTAGACTTCACAGTTCATACTTCAAATTCATTCTTTACAGTTCATACAAACCACTTCACATTTCAAAATTCACATTTCATACTTCACACTTCATAGTTGATACTTCACACTTTATAGTTTATACTTCACACTGCACGGTTCTTTACACTTCTTATTTCTTGCTTCACACGCAGATCATACGTCACAGTTCGTCCTTCTTACTTCATAGGTAACACTTCACAGTTCATACTTCATACTACATACTTCACAGTTCATA
This sequence comes from Ctena decussata, assembly GCA_963989385.1. Lineage (NCBI taxonomy): Eukaryota > Metazoa > Mollusca > Bivalvia > Lucinida > Lucinidae > Ctena > Ctena decussata. The sequence goes on along the minus strand of OZ022507.1, from coordinate 31,499,660 downwards.
CGTCAGAGTTCATTCTTCACAATTCATACTTTCTACTTCATAGTGCAAGATTCTCAGTTCACACTATACAGATCGTACTTCATAGTTCATACTCCACATTTCGTACTTAACACTTTATGGTTCATACTTCACAGTTCACACGTCATAATCCATTCTTCAAATTTCACAGTTAAAACTTAACAGGTCATACTTCGTAGTTCACATTTCATACTTCACAAACAATCATTCTTGCTTCACACTTCATATTAAACAATTCGAACTTCTTGCTTCACACTTCACAGTTCAATCTTCACACTTCGCGCTTCATAGGAGCGGCTGTAGTGTAGTGGATAACACTCCAGACTACCAATTCAGGGGTCGCAGGATCGATCCCCCGCTTCTCCGGTCTTTCGGATTAGACTTTAAACCGAGGTCCCGTCTCCATATGACCTCGTTGTTGGTGGGACGTTAAACCAGAGTTCACTCACTCACTCACTTATACTTCACGTGACACAGTTCATACTTCATAGTTCGTACTGCAAAGTTCATACTTCACCGTTCATACCAAGTACTTCACAACTCATACTTCATAGTTCATAATTCGCAGTTCATACTTCATAGTTCATAATTCGTATTTTATATTTCGAACTTCACAGTTTATTATGAGAAAAAAAAACATGCTTTGAAGTTTGAACTGTGAAGTGTGACGTATGACCTGTGAAGTATGATAAGTGTGAACTTTGAAGTATGAATCATGAAGTATAAACGTTGAAGTGTGAAGTATGCACTATGAATTGTAAAGTCTATAATGTCACTTCCCGTTATCCAGTGTATTTGCAATAACCTTTTAAAACAATGAAGAATGAACTGTTAAGTTGGTTGGTTGGTTGATTTGATGCTTAACGTCCACGGTAAACAACTAAGGTCATGTCGGGACGGTCAGTAAACCTAACCACACTATTCCTGGGCAGGCTTAGACCTTCTAAGCGCTTAACCAGTACTAAGTGCACATACTTTCGCCAGTAACTGACAACTGCCCTTCTTGAATCAGCGGAAGGAGAAACGAAAGTATGTGGCCAGACCGGGATTCGAACCCAGGACCTCTGACTTACGAGTCAGGTGCCCTACCGATTGCGCTACCCGGCCCGGATGAACTGTTAAGAATGAAGTCTTCAGTGTGAAATGTGAAGTTTGATTTATGAGTTATGAAGTCACCGCTGGTCTTTCATAGTTGACCGCTTGATGCGCTGTTAATTATCATTTGCCTGAATCTCAGTCATTTGCAGGACATTAAATGACCCTGTTAGACAGCGCAATGTGTGTAAAACCAGAAACGATAAACTATGATTTTTGTGAAGTATGAAGTGTGAAGTATGAATGATAAAGTATGAACTGTGACGTGTGGAGTATAAACTGTGCATTACATGTATGAAGTGTGAAGTATGAACAGTAAAGTATGAACTTCGAATAATGAAATTTAGGGAATGTAGATATAAGTGTGAAATGCGAAGAATGAACCATAAAATGCAAAGTGTGAACAAGAGGTATGAATTGTCAAGTATAAATTATAAAGTTTGAACTGCGAAATATGAGCTGTGAGTATGACCTATGGAATATGAAATTTAAAGTATGAACTGTACAGTGTGGAGTATGAACTGCAAAGTATGAACTATGAAGTGTGAAGTTTGAACTAAATAGTTTGTTATTTAAGTATTACTTGTGCAGTATTAACTACAAACTGTGCAGTATGAGCTGCGAAGTATGAAGTACAAACTATGAGATACATGTATGAACTGTGAAGTGTGAAGTATGAACTATGAATTCTGAATTATGTAATGCCACTTCCCGTTGTCTTGTGTACTTGAAATAACCTTTAAAACTATGAAGTGTGAATTGCCTGGAGAATGTGGAGCAGCTGAACATATTTTCCTGCAATTTTACTCGTTAGAATCGACATTTTCAGCTCAAACAGTGATTTGTTAGTTAACTCTTTTCTGACCAGTGTATGTGTCCAACCTTATTATTAGGATAAGTCCATTCCTTGTATAGGGGGTTTCTTGTGAGTGTTTTCACTTTTATTGTATTTTCCTAAGAAATTCCTGTAAGCAAACAGTTGTTGACCCTGATCGGACGCCGCATTATGCGGCGTCTGAACTGGGTCTGCACTGTTTGCATATGTCCCCAAGACGGGTTCATGGTCTAAATTTCAGTTGTAAGTAGATATATCACACGCGGTCCGGGCGTGTGATATGATATACTTTACTGTAACATTTGAGCTATTTTTTAGATTTCCGAAACTAAAATTTAGTAACATCCGAGATACTCGAGCTGTTCACGTCAGTAATTGTGAATTCTTCAAGGAGGACACACACATTGCATGTTCATATCATTAGGATGTGCAACATTCTGCTTAGAGAGGTTTTAAGAACATTTAATTAACAGTAAGTAAAGAGCAAAAAAAATATGTTGAGAGCACAGTCAACTCTGTCTTTCTCGAATACTGATATCTCAGCTTACCCTCTTATACAAAAAGTATGATTTTACTAATTTCCCGTTTTATTTGCATTTCAGTTCATGTTATTCCAAACTACTGATATCTGAAAGTAAATTTTCTTTGGCCAGAACATTTACTTTGAGATATCAATAGTTTGAGATGAACTTTGATTCTGAGGTATCGAGAGTTGGCTGTATATATTCTTTTGCAGTGATCACCATTAATATTGTTAAACATTTAGTATTTTAACGATTTGGAAGTTCGATTGCATAGTAGCATAGCAAGGCCGTCAGATACCGTTCTTCCATATTCAGTAATTATATGGCGAGTGTTTATAATAGGTATGTGATGCTTACGGCTGGCGAACACCTGGCTAATTGTTTGATTGGTTGTTTTGGGTTTAACGGCACTTTGAGACAATATTTCAGTCTATATCGAGTCGTCTCCCAGAGAGAGGGAGAAGAAAAGGAGATGATAGGCGAGACTGAGAAAAAATATCTTAACAACCCCCACCCGCACCTACTGCAAGCACAGTAAACCCTTGTCCTACTGTCACCCAAATTAGTAGGGCGCCCCGGTACTAAAAGTTACCCAGCACCATCGCCCGACCGCAACCACCCGACCTGATCAAGGCTCAGTTTTGGGGTCCAGGCATCTTTGCAAGCCAAGGGTACTAAGTCCACTATCACGGGGGTAATACCAATTTGGCTACCTGTGCTTTCGACCGAATCTGTACCATACAAAGTGGCTTTCGACCGAGAATACGATCGTAAGCATTACCAATAACGGTAAATGGTACTATTGTGGCTGTCGACCGAGCTGATATTGCTGTCAATTGTGTGGGTCGACAGCCACTTTTGCATGTATGGTAACTGACTGACTCGGTCGAAAGCACAGGTAGCCAAATTGGTATTACCCCCGTGACTATGTTCCTTACGTACGTAAGGAACATAGTGGACTTAACAATGTTTGTATGATTTACGAGTTCGGACTTATGATCTGACCACTTTCACTTTCATCTCGCGAGATGAAGGCATTCATTGTACATGTTGTATTCACTGAAAAATAAGAATATTTGTTTGTATAGTTATACTTGTATAGAATTATTTATAGACCCGGCTTTTGTTTTAGATATAATGTGGTCCAATAATAATGAAATTAAGGGAGTGAAAATCATAGGTAAGGCCTACATTTACTTGTTTTACCTCATGTTACGGACTAAAACCATAATGTCCATTTGCATAGGGTATAATCGATTCCGCCAATTTTCGCTTCCTGCCGAGACTGTCCGTCATATTTGGCTTCCGCCGAGACTGTCCGCGAACTCTTGCTTCCTGCAGAGACTACTGTCCTCGAGAAATGGCTTCCTGCCGAGACTGTCCGCGTGATTCTGCTTCCTGCCGAGGCTCTCGGCAGGAAGCAGAATCACGCGGACAGTCTCTGCAGGAAGCCATTTATCATGTACAGAAGTCTCGGCAGGAAGCAAAAGTTCGCAGACAATCTCGGCGGAAGCCAGATATGATGTACAGTCTCTGCAGGAAGCGAAAATTGGCGGAATCGATTATACCCTGTGATTTGGCTAACTGATGCCAGTCGAGAGCATTTTAATAATGCTTTCCAAACATTAGATTTGATTTGAAATTTCGCCGGCAAACCTGGCTAATATGGACATAAATAAAACAAGAAAGGCTGACAAGCAGATCGAAACATTTTCGTGATCACATTTTTCTCCTTTATTTTCATCTTGGACCCATTTCTCTGGACCATATTCATATCTAAGACCGAATCCGGGATAATAAATTTTCATGATATACCTAATTTATACTGTTCTATTATCCACCCCTGGTTAAACATGTTACGAAACGAAAAAGAGTCATAGTTACCAAACGACCTGATGACCAGGTCGTTTGGTAACTATGACTCTTTTTCGTTTCGTAACAGCCATTTTCCGTTTCGAAGCATCCTTCAAAACATAGTTAACCAGGTGTGTTACCGGGCATAAAGCTTTTTGCTCTTTTAGAAACAGTGCATCTAAGTTAAAGAAAAAAAAACGGGGAAGATATATTTTCGTTTGAAACTGAAAGAAAGACCTTGTGAAGCATGTAATACTTTTGAGGATGAAATGCATTGTTTAGTTCTCATGTGTAAAATATGAAGTGCACAGGAAAAATGTGATTAGCATGATAAAGAGTCTGTTTGTTTCATAGGATTTAATAACAAGGACGATTTTAAATTCATTTTGTCCTCATTCCGTTGCATTATTAAACTGTAACATTCGGTAAACTTGAACACCTAAATTGAAACGGTTATAATGCGTTAATGCATAAAAAAGATGCAGATAGAATGACAAACAGTGTAGACCCTGATCAGACTGCTGTTTGCTCGGACCTTCCTGTCCTAATAGTCACGACACTGTTTGCTCAGACCTCTCTGTTCCAATATACAGTTTGCTCAGACCTGTCTTTTCCAATACACTGTTTGCTCAGACGTATCTGTTCCAATACACTGTTTGCTCAGACCTATCTGTTCCAATACACTGTTTGCTCAGACCTATCTGTTCCAATACACTGTTTGCTCAGACCTATCTGTTCCAATACACTGTTTGCTTAGACCTATCTGTTCCAATACACTGTTTGCTCACACCTATCTGTTCCAATACACTGTTTGCTCAGACCTATCTGTTCCAATACACCGTTTGCTTAGACCTAACTGTTCTAATGCACTGTTTGCTTGCTCAGACCTATCTGTTCCAATACACTGTTTGGTCAGACCTATCTGTTCCAATACACAGTTTGCTCAGACCTATCTTTTCCAATACACTGTTTGCTCACACCTATCTGTTCCAATACACTGTTTGCTCACACCTATCTGTTCCAATAAACAGTTTGCTTAGACCTAACTGTTCCAATGCACTGTTTGCTTGCTCAGACCTATCTGTTCCAATACACAGTTTGATCAGACCTATCTGTTCCAATACACAGTTTGCTCAGACCTATCTTTTCCAATGCACTGTTTGCTCAGATCCATCTGTCCAATACACTGTTTGCTCAGACCTATCTGTTCCAATACACTGTTTGCTCAGACCTATCTGTTCAAATACACAGTTTGCTCATACCTATCTTTTCCAATACACTGTTTGCTCAGATCTATCTGTCCAATACACTGTTTGCTCAGTCCTATCTTTTCCAATATACTGTTAACTCAGACCTATCTGTTCAAATACACAGTTCGCTCAGACCTTTCTATTCCAATACACTGTAAACTCAGACCTATATGTTCCAATACACTGTTAGCTCAAACATATCTGTTTCAATACACTGTTTGCACAGACCTATCTGTTCCAATACACTGTTTGCTCAGACCTATCTGTTCCAATACACTGTTTGTTCAGACCTATCTGTTCAAATTCACAGTTTGCTCATACCTATCTTTTCCAATACACTGTTCACTCAGACCTATCTTTTTCAATACACTGTTTGCTCCGACGTATCTGTTCCAATACACAGTTTGCTCCTACCTATCTTTTCCAATACACTGTTTGCTCATACCTATCTATTCAAATACACAGTTTGCTTAGACCTATCTTTTCCAATACACTGTTTGCTCAGACCTATCTGTTCCAATACACTGTTTGCTCAGACCTATCTGTTCCTATACACAGTTTGCGAAATAGCTTTTTAGGGCTGGTGTGCCGTAAAATTCATCATTCCTTCCCAATACACTGTTTGCTCAGACCTTTTTGTGTCAATACGCTGTTTGCTCAGACCTGTTTGTCCCTATACAATGTTGACACAGACCTATCTCTCCTTATACATAGAAGTTATCCTCTATTCTTCAGTTTCATATCTTTTCTTTCAAAGTTTTGGGGGTTAGCGACACTGAAGAAGTTAAATACAGAAACGCGCGACTGTCGCACTAAATTTGGTATGAATACGTTTATATTTCTCCAGTCTACGTGCTCAACATATCATTTCCACTTCTCCAACCACTGTTTGGCCATATTATTTTCAGTATACTGAATGAAAAAAAAATACTAAAACGTAATACTTCTAAAAAGAAATACCCAGAAAAAGAAACCTTACGAGGATACCGATTATTATTTAGTTGTTTCTAGCACTTTTTCCCCTTCTTTAAGTTGGTAAGTTTATCTTCTTCATCCTCGTCTTTATGGTGAATATTGGGACACCTAAAACCATTTATTTTCCATTTGGGACAAATGGAAAATTAATGGTTTTAGGTGTCCCAATACTTACGTATATTAGGGTACATTCAGGGGAAGTCATTCCGGCTTTTTATTATTTTTTTGGCTTCACATCTCAATGGGGATGGACTCGCTAGCAGCAAATTTAGACCCCATTTCGAAGGGTTTTGTCCTAAAAGTATCCAAACAGGAAGACAGGGAAGTTGATCTTCTTAGTAAAAATTATAAAAACACATTGAGTTGCACCTATACACCTTTCATTTTTGTTCATATGTGACTCACACTGTTTGATATTGCCACAACATGGCCCACTTTAAACGCTTTTTTTTCTTTTTTTCTTCACATCTGAATTAATGACTTCAAATCTGATTTATGAATTTATGAAGAAAAACTTTGGGAACTGAAATAAGGGAAATAATACTCACACCGGGTAGGTGACAATCGGAAATGCTCGTGCAATCGACGAACGCGGATTAAAAACCGTTAGAAACAGCGTTTTCGATTGCAAATTGGCGACTCACACCGGGTTGGCAGCAATCGAAAACGCTCTTATCAACCGATAAACGTGGATAAAAAGCCGTTAGAAACAGCGTTTTCGATTTCAAATTGTCGCAAAAAACGTTAGAAACAGCGTTTTCGATAGCAAATTGTCGCTGTTTCTAACGGTTTTTGATCCGCGTTCGTCGACTGCACGAGCGTTTTCGATTGCCGCCTACCCGGTGTGATGCTATCATCTGCGTAAGATTTTGAATTTTATCTATAAAATCAGTCCTGGCCTTTATGGTCTTCTGTAAATTGTCATGACGCAGCGTAACACAGGTATGGTAATCGACATTTTAATCAAACTACGGTCAAACATAATTTTGATAGAAAAGATGACCGTTTAACCTGTGGGAGTATATATATTGCATTGAATTATACTATGGATCTAATCTAGCCTCCAGCAGGTACTCAAATATTTTCTGACCTTCATTTCCGTTTTCTTTTTCTTTCTTTCGTTCTAATCATATTCTGATTTTCTCCTTTTCTTATTATTTTATTATAAATATTTGTTTAGTTTAAACAATATTTATTTCACAATACTGTACATATACAACAATTACATAGGTACATATAAATAACACACAGTACAATGAATGGGATACAGAAGAAAGTCATTGACTTTTTTAAAATCTGTTTCCCAAATGCAAGTCAGTTATTTTGCGTTCAGTTAACTTTGAAAAACATAAACCTCAAATGCAATTCAATGTTATAGTAAATATTGTGAACACATCTTATGAGTTAGTGTACTCATATGATGTATAATGAAGGAAATCCAAGAGAGAGAGAGAGAGAGAGAGAGAGAGAGAGAACACGGTATCACTATGATGAGTAACAGCATATCTATATCTACCGGCACGTCCTGGACACCTTAGACACTTTACAATAGATTTAGTTTTTACACTGTAACTTAAGAAAAACGTTTCGTTCTAATAATGAAATCTTGCACTATTTGAAATATTTTGACATTTTGTTGAAAATTCAAGTTGTTATCCCCGTATAGTAAAACATGCAAGGATACATTACATATACTGAGAAGTTTGTTGATCATAATTTGTCTTTGCATCTGGAATCTAGGACAAACAAATAGGAAATGGTTGGTGTCCTCTCTATTACCACACACGCAAAATTCATCATTTATTATATTCTTACGAAATAGGTGGTAATTTAAAGAACTACAACCAGTTCTTAATCGTGTATGTAAGATCTGACCTTTCCGATCACCAGAAAAATAGTATTTGGGAATATCACGAGTGACTCGTATACTTCTTTTAAAACAATTTACTGACTGGGATGAACATATAGAATCTTCAAGTGAATTCCAATCACGTACTGACGACGGCAAAAATGAATTATAATACAATTGGGATTTACAGTCAATAGTTTGATACTTGTCCTGATTTCTTAAATTGTACCTTGATACATTTCCAACTTGAAGAGGTAGAAGAAAAGAGAGATAATTTGGTGTAAGATTATTTACCATTTTGTAAAATAAAATCAACTTGTGTTGTTTTCGTCTAGATTTGAGAGTTTCCCATCCAGTTTCTATATATAAATTATCTATGGAAACTAATTTTGTTGTTCCAGTTACGATACGCGCTGCCTCTAATTGTATTTTTTCTAATTCATTTTCTTCATATTTAGTGCAGTTGTCCCAGACAACGTCAGCGTATTCTATAGCTGGTCTGATAAAGGAAAAGTAAATACACTGGAAAGATTTTCTATCTAGCAAAAATTTTAATTTACGCAAAACATTAATACGCTGCCATGCTTTAGAGATTATCATATTTAGATGTTCATGCCACGTGCAGTTACTTTGAAGTACAACTCCAAGGTGTTTATGATTATCAACTTCCGTTATGATTTGATTATTCATAGTGATCATTGGGTGTATTTGTCTGTTTACTTTACGACTTAATAATAAAGATTCAGTTTTGTTAGGATTGAAACTTACTAACCATTTATCAGCCCATGCAGAAATTTTTACTAAATCTTGATTTAACGTAAAAGCTGCCTGTGCGGGTGTATCTACAATTATATACAAAGTGGTGTCGTCTGCAAACAGACGTATATAAGAATTAATGTCAACAACTATATCATTTATATAAACTAAAAACAATAACGGCCCGAGAATTGAACCCTGGGGTACTCCAGCATTGATTGTTACCCAGTCTGATGAGGCACCTGGCAGAACAACCCTTTGTTTCCTGCTATCCAAGTAATTGCAAAACCACCTTAAAAGACCGCCTGATATACCTACAGATTCGAGCTTGATCAATAGACCCTTATGCCAAACGCGGTCAAAGGCTTTGCTAATATCGCAAAATATAGCTCGTACTTCCAACCCGTTGTCAAGAGCTCTGCAAAAAGTATTATAAATATCAATGAGTTGATTTACAGTGGAATCTCCCGTGACAAACCCAGACTGAAGTGATGAAATGACATTATTTGCTATAAAGAAATTGTATATATGCTTATGAATAATTCTCTCTAGAACTTTACCAACGGTACTCAACAGGGAAATAGGTCGATAGTTTTTATAATCGGATGGATCGTCCTTTTTAAAAACTGGAGTAACGTTAGCTTCCTTCCAAATTTTTGGAACCTTAGACTGATTTAAAGAATGGTTAAACAATGTCGACAGCGGTTCGGAAAGTTCAGCTGCACACAATTTAAGCACGTAATTATTTATGTAATCAGGTCCCGAAGCCTTGCCAATTTTGAGTGTTTCTAATACAGACTGTACTTCGTCCGGGTTTGTTACAATCGTAGAAATATTATTTATATTAGTTTTATTTACCTGTGGTGGATTCTTACCGTCGTCATTGAGAGAGGATTGAGTTTTAAAATAATTGTTTAATAATTTTGCTTTATCTTTATCTTCAGTATAAATTTCATCATTATTATCTTTCATCGGAGGAATGTCTGAACTTTTTGAAGTTGAAATAAATGATTTTAAAATTTTCCACCAGTCTCTACTAGATAAGATATTATTGTTTAATTTGTTTGCCATTTTCTCGAAATGTTCTCTTTTAGATGATCTCATCTTGCTAGTTGTTTCGTTTCGTAAGCGTTTATATTTTTGCCAATGTTGCTGATTGTTTGATCTTTTAGCCTTGTCATATGCTCGTTTTCTTTGCCTCATAAGTTTCCTTAGCTCATTATGCATCCATGGAGGATCCGATTGTCTTATTTTAACTATTTTGTTAGGTATGCAATCATTTGTTAGATTTGAAATATGATTAGTTACGTTACCTGCATAAATGTCAATATCATCGTTATGGAGAGCATCCCAGTCAGTATTTAAAATCTTACGTTTTAATGATTCATAATCACCCTCTTGATATATCCAAACCCGTCTTTTGAATGAAACTGCTTGGTTTTTATTATATTTAAAAACTACAAATATCGGACAATGGTATCTAATTTCTTGGCCAAGAAAGGGGTCACCAACACCACTTAATAAAATACTTTCGGGGCTTGAAACAAGAGCAAGATCAATAAGAGATGAAGAAGTTTCTGTGAAGTGCGTGGGCTCAGTAATTATTTGCTTTAAATTGTACTGCTGACATATATTCGAAATAGACCTGCTTGAAGCTGGTTTAAACATATTAAGATTAAAGTCACCCAATATAATAATATCGGATATTCCTGTATCTATTGCTAGATCGATAGATCGTTCAATGTTGCTCAGGACAGACTGATCAGAATTTGGAGGTCTATAAAATGTGCCAATTAATAATCGTTTATATTTAAGTCGTATTTCAAGCCAAACAGATTCCACGTTTAAAATTTCAAGCTCAGTCCTGCGCAAACAGGGAATATCATCCTTAACGTACACAGCAACTCCACCATGAGCATCATGTTCACGATCATTTCGAAAAGGTGGTCTATAATTAGTTAAAGTTATATCTGAACTGTTTATATCTTTGTTAAACCAAGTCTCTGAGAAAGATAAAACGTCAAAATTAGAAAGCTCAGATTCAAGTATGTCTAGTTTTTGAAGTGCACTTTGCACATTATAGTGAACTATAGAAAAGTTGTCCTTAACGATTTCAGATTCATTCGACATACTATCAGAAAATATACTACTTGAATTTTGAGTATCAGACGAGTCATTTATTGGCCCCGGATTCACTTCAACATCGCCTGACAAATAAAGTAAAACTCGTAGCCACATATAATAGTCAAAGGTGTCCAGACGATCAATTCCTTTCAATTTCGTGTGACAGTAATAGTGCAACCCTATCCTTATTCTATAAACTACTATATCAACCGCCATTATAAGGCAAATAACTCGGTAAAAAATACCAGAGAAGAAGGACAGGGACGCACCAGTCATTGTAAACAACACATTCCACAAAACGGAAGTCACCACTATACGCTGATACCGTAATAGAGAAGAAAGAATAAAGGAGAAAGATAAAAGAGAACGCTAAAGGAATCATAAAATTGTACATAAAAAATGATAGATATTTGGACTGTTGGATAGCAACTTGATATCTTAGGTTTTTAACAATATATTTTTGATTTTATTTCGCGTCACATGAAAGGGACCTTAAGGCAAGCGCGAGAAAGGAAGGACCCAGATCAGCCCTCGAATGCACGCAGTCTGATCGGAGACCTCATCTCTCGCACATACTATTACATTTGAAATTCACAGCATTCAAGCGGAAAATAAGCACTCCGCGCGTTCCCGCAGAAACACAGGCCACACGGCTTATACGGCGTACACATGGCTTAAGGTCCCCATTCACACAAAGCCACAAAGAAACACAAATCAAATATTTGTTTATTTCTATTGTCGTTTTGGATATAGTTTGGCAACAACATTTATCCTCTTACCATAAAACATTGTAACCTAAAATCGGATAAAATATCTGTATTAGTGTCATGACTTTCTAATCAGGGTCTGTACTGCTAAGACACTTTCTCCCCAATAGTTTTATCAGTACAGCTCGCGCAGTATTCATTGTCAGTGGTTTATTATTTTCGTTATTATTATTATTTTGTTCTTTTTCGAGGATGTTTTAAATATGAGCTTGTTTTGAGTCTCAGGAAAGGGTGTCCAGCAACGTTTTTTCGACAAATTTTACATATATAACTGAAATAAGCACTATGTTTTGGCTAGCGATACGAAATATCATGTTAACTTTTTCCGTATGGACTTCTTTAATAATGAGAAGGTTATTGCTGAAGTACCACAACTTCCGCCGGGGAGGTTTGGGCTTCCTACTTTTACACTCCAATATCCAACTTGGAGTCTCCATAGTCCTATCAGTGGTAAAAACGGCTAAACTCATATCATTGTTAAAAGTGGATCAGCCTTTGCGTTTGATAATAAAACGTGGGTTGATGTGCATATTGAGTCATTTAACTGGCTCCCGTCTAGAAATGCTATGTAAACATAGGCGGGATAGTGATTTGGGCTCCTCGCCTGTACATTGTATTTTTACCATTTTATTCAACTAATCGCAATCGAAAGTAGGTCATTTTAGTTGCCAACTAAAGTGGCCAAAAAAGGTTTTCAAAACCTTTTTATGTGAAACTCACGGATGTTTTATTTGTTTAAAGCGGGCTTGTCACGGTCATTCACAATGACGTAACTATAATGAGAAGCTTGCAGCGATACCTCATGACAAAATTCTTCATGCTGATAGAGAAATGGGGCCTTTAAAGGCCCCATAGCTCTGTCGGCATGAAACATTTTATCGTGAGAAATCGCTGCAGCGATACCTCATGATAAAATCCTTCATGCTGATAGAGAAATGGGGCCTTTAAAGGCCCCATAGCTCTGTCGGCATGAAACATTTTATCGTGAGGAATCGCTGCAAGGTTTTCACCAAAGTTTCGTCATTGCAAATATATGGAAGCGTCCTAGTGACAAATATTTATCTCATAAGGCTATCGAAATCGCCTCATTGGATATTTTTCTTAATCGAGCACGCGCTGGTGACGTCAGAGCAAATTAATTCTATTAACCTATCAGCGGTAAAAACGCCGAAACTCAAATCATTGTAAAAAGTGGTTCAACCTTCTCGTTTGATCATAAAATGTGGGTTGGTGTGCATATATTGAGTCATATAGCTCGCAAAAAGTGGAGAAAACAAGTTTTTGAAAAATAACAAATCGCTCCACAAAATACAATTTCCCGTTCTGGTTTCCCGTCTAGCAATGCTATATAATCAAAGGCGGGATAGTGATTGGGACTCCACGCCTGTACATTGTATTTTTACCATTTTATGAAATCGAAAGTAGGTCATTTTAGTTGCCAACTCAAATGACCCAAATAAGCTTTCAAACCACTTTTATATGAAATTCAAGGATGTTTTATTTTTTAAAAGCTGGCTAATCACGGTCATTTACAATTACGAAACTATAGTGAGAAGCTTGTAGCGATACCTCATGATAATATTTTTCATACTGATAGAGAAATGGGGCCTTTAAATGAGGCAATTTGGATAAAGTTTGTAAAATCGCGACCCGCTATCGAAATCGCCTCATTGGATATTTTTCTTAATCGAGCACGCGCTAGTGACGTCAGAGCAAATTAATTCTATCCAATGAGGGGATTTCGATAGTGGTCCGCGATTTTACAACTTTTATTTTATTTCTGTGAATAAAGTTAGTTTTCACAAAGATTGCTCTTAATATCAATTGTGGAATGTATAAATGTATTAACTGTGTAAAAAATACATGAAAACGTTTATGTAATCATAAAAAGGGGCGTAAATCTTTAAATATGCATAATCAACATCATTGCGAATAAGATTCTGCAGAAAGTGTCATTACTTACTGTATGTGCGTCTGTATCCACGATGGCATCTGTCACCATCATCAGAGCATGTCAGCAAATATAAAGTGACCGGAACTTTGAACTCGCAAAAATGATACAACGAAACTTTAATTTATATGATAATTGAGCCGCGGCACGAGAAAACCAACAAAGTGGTTGTGCGCCCAGTGCAGACTCAGATCAGCCTGGGCATCCAGCCAATCTGACCAGACTCTTCGCTAAGCGCTTAAAGGATAGCTAAGGGTCTAAGCAACCTCCATCCGCACAGCGAAGACTCTGATCAGACTTGGGCGGATGCCCAGGCTGATCTGAGTCTGCTATGGGCGCACAACCACTTTGTTGGTTTTCTCGTGTCGCGGCTCAATTATGTATTTAGAGAAAAATAATGCTTGATCGTGAAAAAAGTACGAGTAAGTTTGGTCTACTGCAGTACGTCAGCAAGGAAGTACAGAATAAGTATGGAGGAATTTGAGTGAGTGTGTGAACTCGGGTTTAACGTCCCATTAACAACTAGGTCATACGAAGACGGGACCTCGGTTTAAAGTCTCACCCGAAAGACCGGAGAAGCGGGGGATCGACCTTGCGATCCCTTGATTGGTAGTCCAGCTCGTTACCCACTACACTACCGCCGCTCCTGAATATGGAGGAAAACTACACGGAGAACATGTATGGCACTTTGGGCTTATTATCAATTACGGTAGCATTTAATTTCGCTCAGAAGGACATGATTATCTAAAACATACCAAATATGAGCCGTGACACAAGAAAACCGACAAATTGGTTGTGCGCCCAGCGCAGGCTCTGATCAGCCTGGGCATTCGCCCAGTCCGATCAGACTCTTCCTTAAGTGCGTAGAGGGTAGCTAAGGTTCTAAGCTTCATCCATGCGGACAGCGAAAACTGTGATCAGACTGGGCGGATGCCCAGGCTGATCTGAGTTTGCGCAGGGCGCACAACCACTTTGTTTGTTTTCTCACGTCGCGGCTCATATATTATATAGTTTTGAAGGAGTATGACTGAATATCCTATGCAGACCCTTTATCGTTAAGGAACAGTTTTGTAGGAATAAAAGTAAAATGGCATTTTACACAGCTTGGTGTGAGAGCGGTCACTGGTCCTTCTAATCTGATTTGGAGCTACACAAGCTGGATTAACTTGCCTGTTCACCTCATTCGGACCCAAAGCAATTTTCGTTACATGTATAGACATCAAAGAAAATATTATTTGAATTCTATTTTCATTAAGCGATCCGGATTCTTTTTCGCGTTTTCAAGGAACAAAAGGGGTAGAGAATTAGACCTTGAGCTGACCATAGACCCCCCTCCCCCCCCAGGGGGAATTTTGGACACTATGATTTTCTGAAACTACATTATATAAGAAACAAAATGACACATGTTAGCCCTCTGTACGTTGGGGCGTTAACGTGTAACGTCAACGTTACTTACACTACCCAAATTTACATATTCACGTTATAATAGAAAATACACATTGGTATACAAATGTTAGTATTCGCCCTAAATAATGTTTGGTTTTGTCTGCTAGTACATAAATCGCTGTTTCAAGGTAATTGGCATTGTCAACGATAAGTTTACTAACCCGTATAACGTAGTTTACGTTGTATTTGACGTTTTTCCCCTTCAGTGTCTAAATACATGTAATATAAGGAGAAAATTGTAAGAATGAAGTGAAGAGAAACGTAATTGTTATATATATGACTGTTTCAATAGTCTGGTATAAAAAACAAACAAACTAAAGTCTTACAAAACTCATCAGCAGTCACGATAAATATGTAACGTATATAACCACTACAAAAATTCGAAAAAAACAACAACCAAACTAAATCTCTGAATTGGTGGACTGAAGTTTATACGTGCTCCATCAATCTTCTTTGATTCATGCACAGCTTAGATAAGTTAGGCAGCAGATAGCAGTGGATATATTAAATGTGGACAGAAACTTATTTTTGAAGAATTTAACCTACAAAATGACGAGAAAAGCTAAGAAAGCCAACATCAGCTGCATTTCGTTTTTAATATTACCTATATTATGTCTTAAGTAGACACTGATGTATATGTGAACATGAAGAAACGCCCGTTTTATATGTCCTCAAACTATAAAAAAATCATTGGATAGTGTATATTTAAAATCAATCTAACAGTAATGTTACGTTACATAATTGTAGTATGTCGGGGGATAAGATTTGTGAGTCATCTGTTATCAAAAATTTAGTTCCCGGGCAATATGAATTATTAATTGCTGTAGTATTAGCTTACCACTGGTAGTCAGTTGGCAATTTAGCTCTTTGAAATACACAAAAACTCAGCAAGACCCACATAGATTGTTATAGCTGAAGCATTTCGACCTTGCCTTCAATTCAGTTTCACTTAAAAGTGACTTCATAAAGATGATTTTTTTTTAAATTTTATGCATAGAATGAAATAAGTAAGAGTTGATATATGCTGCAACTGATTAATATTTAGGTTCTCGTCATGATGGGGATAAAACCAATGTCGCGACCTGTGCTGTTGGCTGAGCCATTCAATTACCCTACATACAAATATGCAACTGTGACTGCCAGCCGAGGCAATCAAAAGCAGTACCGACTCTCCCAACAGGGATAAACACCATTTTTCTATGCTGGCAGTCGAATCGTCAGCCACGAGCCTCTTTGCACAGTAACTGCTTTACATAGATTAGCAAATATGTGTGGCTCCCGTGATCATAACATACATATTAATTTGTGATCTACATGATCTGTTTATGCAGCTCCCGGCCATCAAATACATTACAAACTATTAACAATGTGAAAATTTAAGGCTGTAAGAAAGTGACATACTTTATAAAGCATACATCATCATTCTGTCATCAGCTTGTTCAGGAGTTCTATTTTTCATTATGTTGTTACAAATATTTAACTGGTCAGGTAATTTTGCAAACCCCAAGGTTTTATTCCCACTTGTTGTTACTACCACGGACTAAAGGTGTTACGAAATACAAATTTCAGTCAGACATTTTTTCAATATGTAAGCAACTAAAATTGTTGTTTGGATATTGCCAAAATGCTGTATTCCCTAACAGCATTTAATAAATTTGGACAAAGATGATAAGATAAGCAGTAAGATGTCATAAATAAGCAGTTTTCAACCATATTTATTTCTAAAAAGTAAACAATATGGTAATACAAGGTCACAGAGATCAAATGCAGTAAGTTATTTAGGTTAACCCTTCCTTGGCATGTATAGGTATGCACTATTTCTATTGTTTGATTATTTGCTCTTTAGAAATACTGTTTTGCTAGTTTAGGATATCGGAAATGAAGAATCCATAAACTCGCAATGAATACGTTGTATACGTTACTTGTTCCGCCTTTCTTTTCTTTTTTTCTCTCTCAATATTATGCTGCAAAGCATAACTACAGTGTAGGCGAATACATTCTGAAGGAGAACAACTAAGATTTGCTCATAGATATCTGAACAGAGAGGACTAACATTAATATATTCTGTCATTTTCATTTGCCATTTCATTATGTGTGCAGAGCTACTGGAACACTGTCCTTGAAACATTTTTGTCCAACTAAACATATCTTTATGTTCTTTGGTGAATAGATGCTTTAATAGATGGTTGAATGTAGTTAGATTCTTGAAGAGATTCTCCAAAGTATTTAGACTTTAAAAAGAAAGAAACAAAAGCATAGAAATATAGATCATCTTAAACATAGCATTTATAGATTGCTAAAGTATGCCAGTAAACTGCCAGTGTCTCTTTTCTGTATTAAATGTTTCTGATACTATTCTCCAAAACTTCTGGTTGACACAATATTGTTAAATACATAAATAAGCTAAATAAAGCAATGTATTGTCACTACCATTGATTATTTTCAAAAGTTTGTTTCTTAACTGTAACTCAGCAATGTTGTTTCCCTTGGTAACGTAAAATATACGATAGTCTTACAACAGTAAGAATACGCTGCCAGCAAATATCTACATTGGCTTTGATGCAGAACTGTATTTGGCTTAAGTCTTCAAACTTCAGGTTTACTGTTCTGCTTGATAGTTTTTTTTTTCAGTGTGCACATAAAAACTATACCAAATCCTGTCAGTAAACAAGGTGGTACTACATTTGCATTGTTAATTACTGATTATTTTATAGTTTTAAACTAAACACGTCAAAAGCGCTTAGCTTTTAATGTTATCATACTGATTGTATATCATTTTATTCGAGCCCTATATGCAAAATCTATGCTGGCTTAGCTGCGGCTTTATCTTTTTTATCTTTTCTGGTGTGGTATTTTGTTTATTGTTCTAAGTTGTATATAACAAAATTTAACGTATGTTACTGTCTTTAGAACTCAAATGTACACATTGTAAAAGAAACAAACTGGGCAACGCCATTATGAAATACTTTTATCTTTGATATAATAACAAAGTTGCCAGCAAAAAAAAAAAACGTTTTACGTGTGCAGAATATATCTATGCCATTTACATTACAATATACTGGTTCTAATCACGTATAAAACACACCTCATGAATCCCTAAGAGAAATAACTGAGAAAAGTGTTGCTAGGTCCAAGTACACAGTATATCATAAGAACACCCAGACTTATATATGTTATATTTTTTATGTGACAGTGGGAAAAAACCTGATTAAAGGTATTATAATGAAATATTTTAAATGTTAATGTTATTTACGTTACTTCTAGTAATGACTTATCATAGAAAATAAACCAGAATGCATTTTTTCTTTTATATTTAAAGATTCTTACATAAAGAAACTGCTACCAACGAAAATAAAATGATTCTATCATCAAACTATGTGAGTTTAACAAAGTAGCCCTCGGTAACGTATATAATCGATCATTATGGCCGACTAAAATGCGTTCAAAATATTGTGGAACTGTGCCTTGCTGTTTAGATAGGCTGGCATATTCAATATTACATTTTCCTGTTGTTTTTTAATTCATACAGTGTAGTTCAAGCACTTGAATTATACAGAAAGTGATAATTGTAATATGGAACATTTATAAGGGGGTACTGTGTTAAACATCCTATTTCTCCCAAAGTATACAAGATAGGATAATAATTTTTGCAGATCTGAAAAGATCAATAAATTGTCTTTAATACAATAACAAAGATATGGTCTAATGATAAAGGAGTAACTTACAAAAAGAAAGTATTTTGGATAGAAATAGCAATTTTAATGGAGTGTAAAGACAAATGTCACGTATATGACACCATGTGAGCTAAAGTGACCTGTCAAACATCATAACTTTTAGCTACTGGATTGTTCTATTAGACTCTACTATAAGTTTAAACATAGGAAAGTGATTTCTATTTTTTAATAATTTTTAATTTTTTTTATTTTATGTTTATTTTTTTAATGGGTAACGTTTGTAACAGGCTGTTACAGCTTAACGCCCCACTCGCCAGAGGGCTAACATGCTGCAAAATACTTCTAAGATGCTGGGCTTTAAGAAAAGTATGGTCTACAAAATTCCCCCTGGGGGGGGAGGTAAACCATTTCTGGCTCATGGCCTAAATTTATTATCACTGTAATATCGATCAGATAAATTGACAAAATGTGTTGCGCATCGGAAAAATGTGCCTTCAGTCATCTGCATCAACATGAATAATCAGATCAGCCTGCGCATCCGCACAGCCTGTAAGCTAATCTATCTTCCATAACTATATGCTGTAAAATATACGAGTGCATGCACAGACTTGTCCATGTCTTTGCTATTAGAATATGTCGCAATAAGGTGGTATTCGAAAGTTTTCCCTTTGTGCCGGTTTATAAATGTTTGTATCTAGTTGTCCTTAGCCTTCCAGGCATAGGAATGGACAATACAAAAAAAATATTGGGACAGACAGCTGAGCAAACTGTGCAGACCCAGATCAGACTGCTCAAAGAGCCGTCTGCTCAGGGTCTACACTGCTTCCCATTCCATGTGATTCTCTTAGACACATTGCCACATTGACAAAACAAACTTTAGTTTTTAGCACAGACAAGGTAATTATTTTAGGTGTCCTAATTTATAGAGTTTTCACGGTATTTCGCGCTTCCATAAACCGCTTACAACAAAAGCTTGAACAAACATACATGTACCTGCGAATTGGTGCAGTTCGTTCAGTTTTTTCTGACGCCTCCAGTTTATTGGGAGGGCCGTTCATGTATTCCCTGTAGCCAAAACCCAGTAATGTCAGCCTCTATAGGTTTGGAAACCGCTGTAATCTTTAGCACAAAGCAAAATTTCCTTTTAAACATGAGCTTTAACACTATTTAACATGCTAAATTTTGGTTACACAATTTTTCATATAAGTTTGTTGTAAACGATGGGGTAGCGGGGTTTGGAGGCCCCATTGCTCTTTTAGCATAAGATATGTTATCGTGAGGAACGCTGCAAGCTGTTAAAGGCCCCATTGCTCTATCAGCATGAAAATTTTTATCATACGGTATCGCTGCAAGCTTCTAACTATAGTTTCGTCATTGTAAATGACCATGACTAGCCAGCTTAAAACAAGTAAAACATCAATGAGTTTCTCATAAAAAGGTTTGAAAACGACCTACTTTCGATTTCATCAAGTTGAATAAAATGGTAAAAATACAATGTACATGCGTGGAGCTCGCATCACTATCCCGCCTTTGTTTATGCAGCATTGCTAGACGGGAAACCAGAACAGGAAATTTCATTTTGTTGAGCAATTTAATATTTTTCAAAAACTTGTTTTCTCTGCCAGTTATATGACTCAGTATATGCTCATCAACCCACATTTTATTAACAAACGTGAAGGTTGAACCGCTTTTTACAATGATTTGAGTTTAAGCCTTTTTAGCACTGATAGGACTATGGATACTTTAACGACAGTTTCGCCATTGTATGGTCGTGATTTCTCATTAAATTATCTGGGTCATTTTTGTTGGCGACTAAAATGACCTATTTTCGATTTTACAAACTTCAATATCGCTGCAAGCGTCTCACTAGTTTCTTCATGGTAAATGACGGTGATTGGCCAACTTTAATCAATTATAATGTCCTAGAGTTTCACATAAAATAAATTTTGTAAAATTGATTTGGGTCATTTTGGTTGACAACTAATATGACCTGCTTTCGATTTTGTAAACAAGTTAATTGGTAAAATACAATGTACAGGCGTCCCGCATTGAGTTAAGGGTCCTTATTTTATCTTTCTTATGAATATTGTCACTGTTGTGCACCAAGATAAGGAATTTAGGGACGAGTGATTTATTATCAGGTTTGGGGGGGGGGGGGGAGGGCCGGATACATTTTCATACGGTTCACCAAAATGTTTCCGACCCCCCCCCCCCCCCCCCCCTTCCCCCCCAGTCTCAGCAGAGTTAGTATTTTTCCGACCCCGTACCCCCAGATAGGTGACAATTTTTTTTATGAACCCCCCCCCCCCCCTCCCAAACCCTCCGACCCTTCACCCACACCCACACACACTCACACACCATATTACCTATTTTATGTCAGACTGACCTCAATCAAAATCTGTACATTTTGTTATTCTAACAGGTTAATTAACCATGGTCTGTTTAAACCTTGCCAGCATTTCTTGCAGTTTCTTTCTGCTAATGGCCATCCAGAAACTTTTTTGTCGAATGCTTAATACGGTAATATTAATTGGGCCACTGTGGGGCGGGGGTCTGGGGACTGTGCCCCCAGAAGCCACAGTAGTTTTGCTAATGAAAAGGCACCTGGGGAGCTGATATCACAAATGCAGGCATTAAATTTAATTGAGAACAAATCATCTACTTGACATGATGTTATAGACACTTTCATACTGTCTTCTATAGATCGCCGACGGTATTTTGGACGCTCAACAAACAATAACATAAACACACAAAGGTGAAACAGGTATATGGACTCGTCTAAAGGTAAAAGTCAAGTTTGTCTACTTATATATCAAAAACATAATTGTCACTATAGAAGCAGTGGCGGAAAGGATACAGCACAGCAGTTAATAGATTTAAATAGTATCGTGATGGGTTCGAGTCCCACCATTTTTTTTTTTTTTTTTTTTTTTGCATCTAATATGATAATGGTTATTCACAAATGTCTAGAATTTCTTCGTGCAAACTTTAGTGAGTATTAAATGACTATTATATAAGAAAGTTTCCAAATGAACATTTCGAACTTTTACTTGCTGTTAGAAAGACGTCTTATATTAAAATGAGTGACAAAATTATCAGTCGTACAAAATGTTCTGAAGGTTTCTATGATATATGTTCTTCGCGTAATTGAGTGGCGTCGCGAAGACGGTACATTATGACATATACGAACAGTGAACACTGATCAGCCTGCGCACTGACTAGCCTATCCTGATTTTTTTCTTAAAACATAAAATAACTAAAAGAAAAATTATAAAAGATAACTCATTAAAAATAAATAAAAAGAAGTATATATATAAAAAAAACAAACATACACAGTTCAGTAGCAAAAAAAAAAAAAAAAAAAAAAAAGATAGATAGATTGGGACTCGAACCTATGTCCATACGAGTCAAAAGTATCGAGAATCCAGTGCTGTATCCACTGCGCCAGTGGAACGATTACAATATATAGTTTGCATGCTAAAGCTTAAATAATTATCAGTTTTGCATTATTGTCAACGGCTGTAGGTTGCTGGCTTTACAATCTCACGCCCGGGCCGAGGATCGAACCCGGGACCTTTCGATCTAAAGTCTCGCACTCTACCACGTCGCTATAAAAGCCGGCTTGTACCGCAAGGCAGTACAAGTGTATTTTATACCTAATCTACACCCTGTGACATTCTCCCCCTCCATATTGAATTCGTCCTCGAATTCTCAGGAGTTACAAGAATCACTGGAAATGAGACTTAAGGAGTTCTAATGCACATGTGGGTCATTTACGTTGGGCGCCATTTGTCACGGACTCTTAAAAAATCTCACGCCCGGGCCGAGGATCGAACCCGGGACCTTTCGATCTAAAGTCTCGCACTCTACCACGTCGCTATAAAAGCCGGCTTGTACCGCAAGGCAGTACAAGTGTATTTTATACCTAATCTACACCCTGTGACATTATTATACCTTAAACACCTAAATCATAGTAAAAATGGACTAGGCCCATATTCGATAACGCCACATAATAAACTTCGATCTATAGCAAATCAATGCAAAGATCTGTTTTTGGATATGAAGCTGGTCAAGTTTTGTGTGTCATTTCAAAGAAAAGTGTATAAGTTTTAGAGTTTAAAAATAAAAGCATCGCAAACGACTGTGTGATACCCCGCCAATGCAGCCACTTTTTCCTGATCTATTGGTGCGTTTTTTCCACTGTATTACCTGAAGGCAGTTAAAGGTTTGAGGTAGCAGAAAATATCTGATTAGCTTATGATTTTTCTATCAACATTTTATGCATGTACGTAGCCCAAGGGCTGGGGTAGATAATCCCTATGGGATCAATTTTGAGAAACACTGGAAACTTTTATTATTCTGATCATTTGCTGTAAATGTCAGACATGTTACTTCAAACTATGATTTTATATAGATTTTTTTTAATATTTTATGTATGTGGGGGCAGGGGCAGATAACCCCTTATAAGGTAAATTTGAACATCATGGAAGGCTTTAATTATACTTATCAATTGCTGTAAATTTCAGAACTCCTTTGAACTCAGAATTTTGACAGATATTTTCATGATTTTACACATGTATATTGCCCCAGGCGTACTCTTCGCAGCGCCACGTAGGATACACTGCACCATATGTGTAGCTACGTGAGTTGATTATCATTCTAAAACATTTTCGGATTCTTTACATGCTATAGATGGCACGAAATGTTGAGGGCTGAGTAAGACACTTCCATGCCGGTCCCAGTAAAGACCTTTCACTGGACCAGCGTCACATAGAGAGGGACCTTTGGCAATATGCATACCCACTCAAGTCAGCCTTTGTAACTGTGCAAACCGACAAAAGCCTTCAGTTGTCAATATCAAGATAAACTGTATATGCGAAAAGGGACGATTCTGATCAGACTGCGCGGATGCGTTACGTTATCCAATCAGACTTCGCGTTATATTCGTAAGTGCATTAGAATTGCTATTTTATGTCTACACACTGAAAACATAATCGCAGTGGAACCTAAGGTAAATGCTTATCTCGAACACTGATATCTCAATGTATCTTCTTATATCAAAGAATGTTTTCCTATTTTCTTTTACATTTCAACCTCTGTTATCTCAAACTACTGATATCTCAAAGTAAATTTTCTGGTACCAGAAAATTTACTTTGAGATATCGGTAGTTTGGGCCGAAGTTCGACTTCGAGATATCGATAGTTGACTGTAGTACGACTACCGTGTAAGGTGAATTCAATACCCTTTTTGACGGGCCGGGTTGCGCAATCGGTAGGGCACCTGACTCGTAAGTCAGAGGTCCTGGGTTCGAATCCCGGTCTGGCCACATACTTTCGTTTCTCCTTCCGCTGATTCAAGAAGGGCAGTTGTCAGTTACTGGCGAAAGTATGTGCACTTAGTACTGGCTAACCGCTTAGAAGGTCTAAGCCTGCCCAGGAATAGTGTGGTTAGGTTAACTGACCGTCCCGACATGACCTTAGTTGTTTACCGTGGACGTTAAGCATCAAATCAACCAACCAACCCTTTTTGAAAAGATCGTAAAATCAATGAATATGACTGGCAAAGGTGCATATATCATCTATTAAGCATTTGAAAATCTGAATGCCCACTGTACGTGACAGGCATTAGGAAGCGTGAGAGTTGGTCAATAGATATTGATATATGGATTACACTATCATTAGAAAGGTTTTTATTCTTATTTATTTATTTATTGACTTTTTTTAAGGTATTAACAATTAAAGTATGTTTTGAGTCACCATGCATTTTGCCATATACATGAAAAGAAGTTCCAAATTTATTTTGTTTTTGATATGGGTTTTACGACCCTTTCAAAAATATTTTACTTATTTCGAGGCGATCGTTAAGCAGAGGTGTGCGAGAACCGAAGCTCCCGGGAAAAGAAAAAAACCTATAAGTGGTAAAAATGCCTAGGGAAAAGCAGTTCAGTGTTAACGGTTGGTGATAAAATGTGGGTTTATGTTGATATAGTGAGTCAGATAACTGGTGGGGAAAAAAAAAGAGAATACATGTGTTTGAAAATGACAAAATCGTTCTACAAAATACAAGTTCCTTTTCTGGTTCCCCGTCTAGAAACGATGGATAAACAAAGGCGGGATAATGAATGAGAATCCACGCTTTTACCTTGTATTTTTATCAATTTATGCCAACTAAAATGACCCAAATAAATTTCCAACCCGATTTTTGTGAAACTCAAGGATGCTTTATTTGTTTAAAACTTGCTAGTCAGAGTCATTTACACTGACGAAACAGAGTGAGAAGCTTGCAGTGATACGTGCCTTACGATCAAAGTTGATCCCGTTGATAGAGCAATTGGCCTTTAAATCAATTATAAAATTTTCTGCCCTGTTGAATTATGCGCATAGGTCAGACCTCAGGCTTCATGAACTTTTTTTTTTCAATTCTCGTAACGACGTTCCCCAAGTGGCTAAGCGGTACGTAACCATAGTTGCAGACACCTGACGCCGAGTGTCCTTCACGAAGACCCTGACTAAAATGTATTATATAATGTGGCGAGCGCCCGATATTTTCCTTTCTTGGATCGGGCTAACTGGGGTTCAGCTGGTGTTTTTCCTTTGCTGCAGAATTTCAGTGTCAAATCGTTGAGTCCTCAGCTTAGTTTCATCATATTGTTACTTCTTGATTTATATGTTTAAAGGGTTTTGATTGATTGTTTTGGGTTAAACGGCCCTTTGAGACTACCGGTATATTTCAGTCTATATTGGGCCGTCTCCCAGAGAGGGAGAAAGAAGAGAGACGATAGACGACAGAAAGAATGTAAAAAAAAAAAAAACACATACACACAAAAAAAAACACCTGCACCTACTGCAAGCACAGTAGGCCCTTTTCCTACAATGTTCCAAATCAGTAGGATGCCTCGGCACTGGAAGTTATACACAGCACCATCGCACCACCGACCACCCTATAATGTTTAAAAGCTCTATTGCTCTATCAGTAGGAAAAATTGTTAGGTATCGCTGCAAGCTTCTCACTATAGTTTCGTAATTGTAAATGACCGTGATTAGCCAGCTTTAAACAAATGAAACTCCCTGATTTTCACATAAAAACGGTTTGAATAATTATTTTCGATTTCATCAATTTGAATGAAACGATAAAATACAATGTACAGGCGTGGAGCCCCAATCACTACCCCGCCTATTTTTATACAGCATTGCCAGACGGGAAACCAGGATTCAAAATTGTATTTTGCAGAGCGATTTGTTACTTTTCAAAAACTAGTTTATACTTTTTGCCAGCTATCTGACTAAATATGTGCACATCAAACCACATTGTATTATCAAACGTGAAGGTTGAACCGCTTGTTACAATGTTTTGAGTTTAGACGTTTCTTTTATCACTAGGGGGTGGTCGGGTGCTGCGAAGGTGCTGTGTGTAACTTCCAGTGCTGGGGCGTCCTACTTATTTGAATTGTAGCAGGGCAAGGGCTTACTGTGCTTGCAGTAGGTGCGGGTGGGGGTTGTTTGGACATTTCTCTCTCTCCTTTCTCCCTCTCTTTGGGAGACGGCCTGATATAGCCTCGGACTGAAATACTGTATCAAAGGGCCGTTATACCCAAATCAACCAACCAAAAAAATCTTTTATCACTGATAAGACTATGGAGACTTTATGCAATGATTCACTGGTAAGCTCTAGAAACCCGCGGACTAAACTAAATGTCACATGAATTGCGATGGAAACAATAGACTACAGGGCGAGGGGTTGAGCTCTGTAAAACCGCCCCCACCCCCATCCCCACCCCTCTACCCAAATTTTCGAAGACTACAGAACCATAAATTGACCATTGATGGGCGGACTGAGTGATTATAAAGCACACTTCGAAATTGCCCGCTACTCTTTCTTACGGTCGGCCGATTTCGACAGGCTGATTGATAAATAAAACTCTTCTGTGACGCAACCGCTAGTGATGAGCAGTTACTGCTACAACAGTAGTGTCTGAGACAGGGCAGAAAGAAGTACCTGGTGGTAGCGTAAGTAGTCACTCTGACTCAGTAGTGGCAGGGCAGAAATAAGTACCTGGTGGTAGCGTAAGTAGTCACTCTGACTCAGTAGTGGCAGGGCAGAAAGAAGTACCTTGTGGTAGTGTAAGAGGCCACTGCTGACTCAGTAGTGGCAGGGCAGAAAGAAGTACCTGGTGGTAGCGTAAGTAGTCACTCTGACTCAGTAGTGGCAGGGCAGAAAGAAGTACCTGGTGGTAGCGTAAGTAGTCACTCTGACTCAGTAGTGGCAGGGCAGAAAGAAGTACCTGGTGGATTGTAAGTAGTCACTGCTGACTCAGTAGTGACAGGGCGGAAAGAATTACCTGGTGGTAGTGTAAGTAGTCACTGCTGACTCAGTAGTGGCACAGCAGAAAGAAGTACCTGGTGGTAGTGTAAGAGGTCGATGCTGACTCAGTAGTGACAGGGCAGAAAGAAGTAACTGGTGGTAGTGTAAGTAGTCACTGCTGACTCAGTAGTGACAGGGCAGAAAGAATTACCTGGTGGTAGTGTAAGTAGTCACTGCTGACTCAGTAGTGGCACAGCAGAAAGAAGTACCTGGTGGTAGTGTAAGTAGTCACTGCTGACTCAGGAGTGACAGGGCAGAAAGAAGTACCTGGCGGTAGTGTAAGTAGTCACTGCTGACTCAGGAGTGACAGGGCAGAAAGAAGTACCCGGTGGTAGTGTAAGTAGTCACTGCTGACTCAGTAGTGAGAGGGCAGAAAGAATTACCTGGTGGTAGTGTAAGTAGTCACTGCTGACTCAGTAGTGGCACAGCAGAAAGAAGTACCTGGTGGTAGTGTAAGAGGTCGATGCTGACTCAGTAGTGACAGGGCAGAAAGAAGTACCTGGTGGTAGTGTAAGTAGTCACTGCGGACTCAGTAGTGACAGGGCAGAAAGAATTACCTGGTGTTAGTGTAAGTAGTCACTGCTGACTCAGTAGTGGCACAGCAGAAAGAAGTACCTGGTGGTAGTGTAAGTAGTCACTGCTGACTCAGGAGTGACAGGGCAGAAATAAGTACCTGGCGGTAGTGTAAGTAGTCACTGCTGACTCAGGAGTGACAGGGCAGAAAGAAGTACCTGGTGGAAGTGTAAGTAGTCACTGCTGACTCAGTAGTGACAGGGCAGAAAGAATTACCTGGTGGTAGTGTAAGTAGTCACTGCTGACTCAGTAGTGGCACAGCAGAAAGAAGTACCTGGTGGTAGTGTAAGAGGTCGATGCTGACTCAGTAGTGACAGGGCAGAAAGAAGTAACTGGTGGTAGTGTAAGTAGTCACTGCTGACTCAGTAGTGACAGGGCAGAAAGAATTACCTGGTGGTAGTGTAAGTAGTCACTGCTGACTCAGTAGTGGCACACCAGAAAGAAGTACCTGGTGGTAGTGTAAGTAGTCACTGCTGACTCAGGAGTGACAGGGCAGAAATAAGTACCTGGCGGTAGTGTAAGTAGTCACTGCTGACTCAGGAGTGACAGGGCAGAAAGAAGTACCTGGTGGTAGTGTAAGTAGTCACTGCTGACTCAGTAGTGACAGGGCAGAAAGAATTACCTGGTGGTAGTGTAAGTAGTCACTGCTGACTCAGTAGTGGCACAGCAGAAAGAAGTACCTGGTGGTAGTGTAAGAGGTCGATGCTGACTCAGTAGTGACAGGGCAGAAAGAAGTAACTGGTGGTAGTGTAAGTAGTCACTGCTGACTCAGTAGTGAGAGGGCAGAAAGAATTACCTGGTGGTAGTGTAAGTAGTCACTGCTGACTTAGTAGTGGCACAGCAGAAAGAAGTACTTGGTGGTAGTGTAAGTAGTCACTGCTGACTCAGGAGTGACAGGGCAGAAAGAAGTACCTGGCGGTAGTGTAAGTAGTCACTGCTGACTCAGGAGTGACAGGGCAGAAAGAAGTACCTGGTGGTAGTGAAAGTAGTCAGTGCTGACTCAGTAGTGACAGGGCAGAAAGAATTACCTGGTGGTAGTGTAAGTAGTCACTGCTGACTCAGTAGTGGCACAGCAGAAAGAAGTACCTGGTGGTAGTGTAAGAGGTCGATGCTGACTCAGTAGTGACAGGGCAGAAAGAAGTAACTGGTGGTAGTGTAAGTAGTCACTGCTGACTCAGTAGTGACAGGGCAGAAAAAATTACCTGGTGGTAGTGTAAGTGGTCACTGCTGACTCAGTAGTGGCACAGCAGAAAGAAGTACCTGGTGGTAGTGTAAGTAGTCACTGCTGACTCAGGAGTGACAGGGCAGAAAGAAGTACCTGGTAGTAGTGTAAGTAGTCACTGCTGACTCAGGAGTGACAGGGCAGAAAGAAGTACCTGGTGGTAGTGTAAGAGGTCACTGCTGACTACTAGCAGTGAAGTATTTCACTGCTAATATTCAGCCGTGGCTGCGCGTAGTTGCAAGATATGTAGCTTGACATTTATCATATTTACGTCTCTTTGCAGGACGATCAGCGTGTGTTGTTTACATAAAGGTCTCTCTGTCCTTTACGATCATTATTTATTACTGAAGGTGAATAAGAATACATTCAGGGAAGGTTATACATGCCTACAATTCTATTATTTATTTAGGGGCGTCTTTTAGAGGAAATAGTTGGCTCCATGACGGAGCGAATTCTGCCTTTTAATATTTTTGGAATTTTGAAAGAACTTCGCCGTCTAGGAAACCAACAGGAAGTCACAAAAATTGATTCCCTTTGTAGAAACGACGGGAAAAGGTGGAGGTGTACATTTTTACCTTAAATCGTCGGCAAATATACTGACTGATAACGCTGTTTCAATATAACTTGCCTGATAAAACTGGACGACATTTTGATTCGCTTATCAGGACAAAACCCAGTACTAGTGTAACTTGCTTGGCGTGTCAAAGGAAAACTTGTCTTTATGTGAGTACGAACTGCTCATACTCAAACAGTCTTTGTCCAAGAATACACATTTTGCCAAATTAGGGATCCGGCGTTGTATATACAGGTATTAGCGAGATGCGCAACTTTTGCTCAAATTTCACAAATGTGAAGACTCGTCTTGGATGGTCATGCTCAGTCTGCATACTATTAGCTTAAAGCAAGTTTTCTTATGACGTCACGAAGATAACGTATGCGATGCAAATGTGGCATGTCATCTAACAGGCTTGCATGGAATTTAAACGGTGATTTTATATTGTTTTTCGGTGATTATCCTTAATGTGACACACTGGAAACAAAATTTATGTACATAAACATCTGAAGTCACGATTACTTTTAGTGCGACTGAAAGGTGAGTCAATTTTAGGCATTTGGTCCAAAATTGCTTAACTATCTCAGCAGGCGCTCATTATTGTAATAACGTCGTAGCAATTTCTGTTGAACGTCACGACGTTGAGTTAGGGGATAATTGTACTCAAAATTATCATTTGGGGAGTTAAATCGTCGGTTTTTTGTTTTACGGCGACGCGCTAGCGACGCCGTAAAACGCAATTTGCGATCATAAAACCGACGATTTACCTCCCCAAATTTCAATTTTTGGTACAGTTATCCCCATTCTAATGCATCTTATCATACTTTTACTTTCAAAGTCTACTACTTTATACCCACAACCAGCGCTTTCAGCAGCGTAAAACCAGACGTCAGCCAATGAGAAGCAACATTTCTTAATGACGTCGGCTTTGCGACAGTATATCGCAGGATATACTGTGGCAAATTTTTGACATTATCCAATCAGACCATTAAGTGCATTAGAATCAACATCGATATGACGTTGTTTCTAAGTTGTGGGTCGGCTGGAAAGCGCTCAGAATTCCAGGAAAGAGGCGTCTGTATTTTGGTGTCTTGGGAGAATGTTCATTTAGAAGCATAACATAAAATAAATGAGCCGCGACACGACAAAACCAACAATGTGGTTGTGCGGACAGCGCAGACTCAGATCAACCTGGCCATCCACCCAGTCTGGTCAGACACTTGGTTAAGTGCTTAAAGGGTAGCTAAGGGACTGAGCCACCTCCATGCGGACAGCGAAAGCTCTGATCAGACTGGGCGGATGCCCAGGCTGATCTGAGTCTGCGCTGGGCGCACAACCACATTGTTGGTTTTGTCGTGTCGCGGCTCAAGTTTACAATCAGTTGGGTTTGCTTTACTGCAATGTTGGTAATAACATACTACTGCATTGTAGCAAAGCTAAACCAACAATAGACTAGTACATTATAGTACGGTAACACCCCACTACAATTTGGCAAAGCAACACCAACTGATCGTATCAATTTCCCTGTATATGTTCTGTACGGCTAATACTGTCCCAGCTTTGTTTTAATTCAATAGCTTTGTTATCATTTTGTGCAACAAATTATAAAAAAAAACCTCATAAAAACAAAACTTTCGCAATATGATATCATTTACCATGTTTACACGATACATGACACAGCATGCGCATTCATGACCACTGGTATGACAAAACTTAGGGAAGGAAATAGGATGACAATAGGACCATCTGATTAGACGTGTCTAAAATAATGGTCAGTTTAAACAATACTCTATTCAAATTAATAAATCAATAGAGATTCAATAACACAAAACATAACGGTATTTGATAAAAAGCTGTACAGCTTATAGGCATCTTCTCTCGAACAAAAAAAAGTTTGTTATATATATGTTCAGCTCAAAAGTTAACGTGTCAAGGACTACATGTAACTGATAACGCCGGTCTAAAGTTTGTGGAACGTTTCAACTAGAAAGAGATGGTATGTATTGGTTTAACCCTTTTTAGACCGGATACCCGTTTGGGGGACATTATGCAAACAGTGCAAACCCAGTTCAGACGCCACAAAACGCGGCGTCTGATCAGGGTATACATTGTTTGCTTACAGGAATTTCTATCCAAAGTACAATAAAAGTGAAAATATTCACCAGAAACCACTAAAACTAGTAATGGGATTATCTGAATGATAAGAATGGACAAGTCCACTGGTCAAAAAAGGGTTAAATAATGGAAAGGTCTAGTGCAAGCAATAGCCACTCCGTTTAATAATATTCGTGCGCCGCGAGGAGACTGAAATCAGCCTGGTCATCCGCCTAGTCTGATCAGAGTCTTGGTTGTGGACTTAAAGGATAACCAAGGGTCTAAACTACCTCCATGCGGACAGTGAAGACATTGATGAGACTGGGCGGATGCCCAGGCTGATCTGAGTCTTCGCCCGGGCGCACATGCCACTTAATTGGATTTGTTGCGTCGCGGCTCATTTATTCAAGTAAGTTTATGAAATATATGGATCCCATTGCTGGATTGACAGTGTCTCAGTCCAAAAATGACCGAACAGTGATTCATACCCGCGACCCTCTGCGCTATACCCGGGCATCTCTAACCACTTGCCCAAGCACTGTAAAACAATTCGTCACAGTTAACCTAACCGGGCAGGCTTAGACCTCCTAAGCGGTTAACCAGTACTAAGGGCATTTACTTTCGCCAGTAACTGACAACTGCCCTTCTTGAATCAGCGGAAGGAGAAGGAGAAACGAAAGTATGTGGCCAGACCAAGTATCGAACCCAGGACCTCTGACTTATGAGTCAGGTGCCATACTGATTGCGCTATGCGGCCCGGCAAAATCCTTCATGTCTAATTTGGCTATGAGGTATGTTTTTCTTTTCCAAAACATTCCCTAGAATCTAGGGGCCGTATTCATAAAACGACTTAAGTCGTTGCTATGCTGTTGCTAAGGCTAAATTTCTTTGAAGGAGATTCCCTACAACTATGAAATTTGCGCTGGAGACTGTTCCTCCAGACCAAATTTCATAGTTGTAGGGAATCTCCTTTATAGATATTTAGCCTTAGCAACCGCATAGCAACGACTTAAGTGGCTTTATGAATACGGCCCTAGATCTTTCTTGTTAGCAGATCTAGAGTTTTGGGATTGTTTTGGATTTGGCTGGTTGGTTGTTTCGGGTTTAACGACCCTTTAAAGTATCCATAGTCTTATCAGTGGTAAAAACGTCTAAATTCAAATAATAGAAGAAAAAAAAACGGTTCAACCTTCGCGTTTGGTAATAAAATGTGGGTTGACGTGTATATATTGAGTCATATAACTGGCAAAAAGTAGAGAAAACAAGTTTTTGAAAAATAACAAATTGTTTCACAAAATAAAATTTTCTGTTCTGGTTTCCCGTCTTGCAATGCTGCATAAACAAAGGCGGGATAGTGAAATATTAATTCTTTCCACATCATACTGTTTCCTGGTGTGGTGTCCCGTCTAGCAGTGCTACGTAAACATAAGCGGGATAGTGACAGGGGCTTCACGCCTGTACATTGTATTTTTACCATTTTATTCAACTTATTGAATTCGAAAGTAAAATGACCAAAATAAGTTTTCAAACACATTGTATGTGAAACTCAAGGAAGTCTTATTTGTTTACAGCTGGCTAATCACGGTCATTTACAATGACGAAATTATAGTGAGAAGCTTGCAGCGATACCATGTAATAATTTTTTTCATGTTGAGTCTCCATAGTCCTATCAGTGGTACAAA
The DNA here is from genome assembly GCA_963989385.1 of Ctena decussata. Classification (NCBI taxonomy): domain Eukaryota; kingdom Metazoa; phylum Mollusca; class Bivalvia; order Lucinida; family Lucinidae; genus Ctena; species Ctena decussata. The sequence continues at coordinate 31,466,056 of OZ022507.1, read as the reverse complement.
CGTCTTAACTCAAATCATTGTTAAAAGCGGTTCAAATTTCACGTTTGGTAATAAAATGTGGGTTGATCTGCATATATCGAGTCAAATAACTGGTAAAAAAGTAGAGAAAAGTTTTTGAAAAATAACAAATTGCCTCACAAAATAAAATTTTCTGTTCTGGTTTCCCGTCTTGCAATGCTGCATAAACAAAGGCGGGATAGTGATTGGGACCACGCCTGTACATTGTTTTTTACCATTTTATTCAACTGAATGAAATCTAAAGTACATGTAGGTCATTTTAATTGCCAACTAAATGACCCAAATAAGTTTTCAAACCCTTTTTATGTGAAGCTGGCTAAACACGGCTACTTACACTGACAAAACTATACTGAGAAGCTTGCGATACTTGTGATAAAAATTTTTCATGTTGATAGAGCAATTGTGCCTTTAGACAGTATTTCCGTCTATACCAGGCCGTCTGCCAGAGACAGGGAGAAAGAAGAGAGAAAATGTCCAAACAACCCCACTACTTCAAGCACAGTAGGCCCTTGCCATATCTTTACGTTCAGCTATTGGCCTGTGGGCTTTGTCAACCTTGTACAAACATAAGCGAACTTTTGTCCGTCTCGGCTGCGAAAACATCACTACCAAAATTGAAAAACTTACACAGGAAAGAATTGATTTTCGAGGAAGCAAATACTTTACTTCCAAAAAGGGATCTATCCTTAAAGGATGAATTGGCTTGTAGAGGAGAAAATTCTTTCTTTTAAGAGTCGATTCTCATTAAGAAAGGACAGCAGAGGCATGTAAAGTAATTCATATTGCGGTGTCAGTTAAGGTTGGTTTACACAGTGACACATGTTGCATGGCACACGTCATGCAACTATAATTGTCCCAACCATGTTACGTTTAGACGATGAGGCATGTTGCAGGCAGCAGATTTATTTTATAAAACACTAGAAAAGAGCCCGCGCAAGCGCGGAAATATTTCATGATGGTCAAGTTTATATAAAAAAGCGAGTTTTAATTTTTCAATGTAAATGGCCTAAGGCCCAGATGAAGATATGACCTTTACCATGAATACTCACTAAAGCTTCATTTACCTTATTAGTTGTCTGCATCTACAAACTTTCAGGTAGCATGCTGCATTGTTTCTTAAAAAAAATCAACTTTTTTCACTTTTTCCTATAGAAAAACCTAAGTGACTCAAAAGTTGACCTTGCCGTAAAACAGATCAAGGTCATCCCAGGGTCATCATTTATATAAATTTTGTTGAGCTTTTGAGTCCTTGATGCGACATGCTAAGTTTCAAGATCATAGGATTTGTGGTTCTGGGGGAGAATTGGTTGATTTGATGCTTAACGTCCACGGTAAACAGCTAAGGTCATGTCGGGACGGTCAGTTAACCTAACCACACTCTTCCTTGGCAGGCTTAGACCTCCTAAGCGGTTAACCAGTACTAAGTGCACATACTTTCGCCAGTTACTGACAACTGCCCTTCTTGAATCAGCGGAAGGAGAAACGAAAGTATGTGGCCAGACTGGGTTTCGAACCCAGGACTTCTGACTTATGAGTCAGGTGCCCTACCGATTGCGCTACGCGGCCCGGCGTGGTTCTGGGGGGGGGGGGGGAGAGAGAGTTTTGAAATTTTTTCCCATAATAAATGTTTGCCATTTTGGTTATGTGACCTGTCCTGGGTATTTTTTTCTGAAAAAATTGGGTCCTTGAACGTTTTGGGGGAAAATATTCAAGCCCTCTGAAGACTAAAGGCTTATTTAGCTTCGTTGAATCATTGAAATTGATTTGTCTGCTTCGCTGGAAAAAATGCCCTTTCTTACCTGGCGCATGTGTGTTAACCTTAGACATTTTAATTTTTGTCTTTTCGAAAGTTCAGTTCAGTTTGAATTCTCCTAACGACGTTCCCCAAGTGGCTCAGCGGTACGTAACCATAGCCGCACACACTTGGCGCGGTGTGTCCGTCCAACTTTTCGAAAGACCATGTGCGTTGAGCTTTATTCTTCAATGGGCGAGTTCGATTGGCTACTCGTATCGACTATCGTTCTGGAAGAAAATGGGACGTTTCGAGCCAGGGCCGTCGGGACTATGACCATTTAGTTCTTCATCCGTTTAGACATATGAGCAAAAATACAAAAATAAATCGTTATTTATGGGGAATGACGTACGTTCATGGGTCGGATTTTTGCATTAGAACCTGCTAAAGTTGGACTTGCTAAGCAGCGCGCCGATATAACGACGCAGAACCGAAACGACCGGATTAAATTAAAACGTGTATTCGAGTACTCAGAGTACACGATAATTTCACTCGAACGCACCCATTGTTGACAAAAAAATTCGACCAATAGTCGAAGTTTCTAGAAAAATACTTGGGAGAACTTAAAATGAAAGACGAATTTAATTCCCCAATTCTTTAAATCTACGTGAAACTAAAACACACGCTTACCGAAATTATCAATGATAGCAATATGCGAAAGAACCAGTATAGAAATTACGCTTGAAAATGCCACCAATTTTGCAGGTTATGCGTTACTTCGTTTATTTAGTATTATAGATATGATTTGGGGGTTCTACACGGTGACATATGTTGCATGACACGTGTCATGCATGACACATGTGTCATGCAACATGTGTTGCCGTGTAAACTAACCTTTTCTTTTCTATTGTCACTACGCTCACTACAAACACTGACCATTTATTTTGAACCTATAGCGCTTATTGTTTGGAGATGATGTCACGTAAGCCTTAGGCATATTTCGATTTCCATTTGTATGTCTTTCATCTATGCATAAATATTTTATTGGCGTGTAATGTTATTATTACTTTTAACGCAATGGAATTTTATACAAAACCATTGTGTACAGAGATGTAAAACCCAGAAAACTTTTTCGAAAGCTTCATAACTGCTGAACCATTACAAACGACAGCTTCCCGCATCGATATATACATATATATATATATATATATATATATATATATATATATATATATATATATATATATATATATATATATATATATATATATATATATATATATATATATATATATATATATATATATATATATTTTCATCGACTATAGGCAACCTGCCTAAGATATTTGAAACCACATGATGTAATTTCATAGTATATTGTAAATGAATCCGACGACTGACATTGAACAGGGCTAAAAGTTTAGTCTAAAGCAGCGCCACCCGTGATCTTTGAAAATTAATCCATGATATATTGTATTGTATATAGCTTGTCAGACGATTTGCATTTTGTGAGGCGATTTGTCATTTTTTTCCCCAAAAGTATGTCCAACCTCTTTTTTCCAGTTATGTATATCAACCCCAGTATCGACATCCATTTGAAGGTTTAACTGCTTTTCATAATGATAAATTTAGACGCTTTCACCACTGGGATGAGTTCCCATAGTCCTACATGTACCAGCACTAAAAGAGTGACGATTAAGTTGACCTTACACACAGAGAGAGTGAAGGGGTAGCGTTCGAAAATTAATAGATCCACTCGTACATAAACTTAAACCACATTAAGACAAGTTCGGAGCAATCTGTCACAAAGCATCCATTTTTGACAGAAAACAAATGCTTCGTTTTTAGGACAAAACTGACTGATATGGTACATGTAGAAGTGTAGTGTTTTATTTAAGAATTGAAATTTTTATTTTTCTGCGTCCATCGTGTTATGAAGTCAGTGGGCGGAGCTTAAATTCCAAGAAGCGCGAAGCGATTTTTATTCTTATATTTACACTTTTGAGACCCTTCATGGGCTTTTTCCATGGCAATTTAATGTAGAATATGCAAAATATGCGTCGAAGTAACGAGGTATTCGGCCATTACGTCAACAGCCGTCGCCATAACGTGGCGTCAATCGAACGTTACGTGGGCCAATCAATATGTTTGTTTACTTTAGGCGTCGCTTGACGACAACTTCACATGATCAACTGTCGTTCATCGGTGTATGAAGCCAGTTGCTCTATATGGTTTACCTATGGGAAGTCATTGGCAAGTGTAAATATATGTAAAACGTTTGTCTCCGGTTATCTACCGTGAAAATTAGAAATACTAATTGCGGTAATTCTCCTAAATGAAATGAAATCTGTTTTTTACAATGCAGTTATGTGTCCAAAAGATGCAGATCGAATGGCAAAGACGATGGTCCTTACCTTGGGCCGTATTCATAAAGCCACTTAAGTCGTTGCTATGCGGTTGCTAAGGCTAAATATCTATAAAGGAGATTCCCTACAACTATGAAATTTGGTCTGGAGGAACAGTCTTTGTAAGACTGTATCTCCAGAGCGAATTCCATAGTTGTAGGGAATCTCCTTCAAAGAAATTTAGCCTTAGCAACAGCATAGCAACCACTCAAGGAGATTCCCTACAACTATGAAATTTGGTCTGGAGGAACAGTCTTTGTAAGACTGTTCCTCCAGAGCAAATTTCATAGTTGTAGGGAATCTCCTTCAAAGAAATTTAGCCTTAGCAACAGCATAGCAACCACTTAAGTCGTTTTATGAATACGGCCCCAGACTGCTATTTAATGAGTGGTCTGACCTTGTTCTGCCCTCCTTGCTCCGATCTATCCGTGTCAATACTTAAAGAGTTTTTTCTGTATTCTTTTTTGCTCTGCCATTTTGGTGCTATTGGGGACACGTGACCGAAATTCATTTTTCTTTTAGAATGTCTTTCAGAAAACCTTGTGTCAAGCATAAATGAATTTGTAATTACTAAAACATGCAGGGCCCCATAAGCCTGTGTCAGTTGTGTCAAGCATAAATGAATTTGTAATTGCTGAAACATGCAGGGCCCCATTAGCCTGGGTCAGTTTAATTTTTATGCCCCCGTGACGATAGCCAGGGGGCATTAAGATTTGCCCCTGTCTGTCTGTCCGTCCGTCTGTCTGTTCGTCACGCTTTATGGTATAGAGTTTGTGTAATCAACTCCTCCCACAGTTTTCAATGGATTTTTTTCAAACTTTGCATACATTTTGTGGACATATTGAAGATGTGCATGTGGACTTTGGATGGACCTAGAATTAATTTTGACAGAATTACGGCCTTTTGAACTTAGTCATTTTAGGCAAATTTTTGCATTCTAGGGTATAGAGTTTGTGTAATCAACTCCTCCCAAAGTTTTCAATGGATCGTTTCAAAACTTTGCATACATTTTGTGGACATATTGAAGATGTGCATGTGGATTTTTGATGGAGCTAAAATTAATTTTGACAGAATTACGGCCTTTTGAACTTAGTCATTTTAGGCAAATATTTGTATTATAGGGTATAGAGTTTGTGTAATCAACTTCTCCCACAGTTTTCAATGGATCTTTTTCAAACTTTGCATACATGTTGAAGTCATATTGAAAATGTGCATGTGGATTTTTGTTGGAGCTAGAATTAATTTTGACAGAATTACGGCCTTTTGAACTTAGTCATTTTAGGCAAATTTTTGCATTCTAGGGTATAGAGTTTGTGTAATCAACTTCTCTCACAGTTTTCAATGGATCTTTTTCAAACCTTGCATACATGCTGTGAATATATTGAAGATGTGCATGTGGGTTTTTGTTGGACCTAGAATTAATTTTGACAGAATTACGGCCTTGTGAACTTAGTCATTCTAGTGAAATTTTTGCATTGTAGGGTATGGAGTTTGTGTTATCAACTGGCTCCACAGTTTTCAATGGATCTTTTTCAAACCTTGTCTCATATTGTGGACATATTTGAAGATATGCATGAGGCATTTTGATAGATCTAGATTTAATTTTGACAGAATCATAGCCTTTTCAACTTAGTCATTTTGGGCAATTTTTACATGGTAAGGTATGTTTTCAATGGATTCTTTGTAGGTGCTTTATAGATATACATGTGACAGGCACTGCACGGGGGCATCATTAGTGTCTTACAGACACAATTTTCTAGTTTATATCTGACCTCGTATTTTCTTGAATTCAGCCAGGTTTTTCTAATTAGTATGCATTTGGCTGGCCATACAGTTGAGAATCCCCGACTATCAGTCGAGAGTATTTGTACTGTTGACTGTGTACTGTTGGCCGTACTTTCTGATTAAGCTATGTCAAGAAAGAAAAAAAATAAACCGACGGTACAAGACATTACAAGGTACATGTAATGCTTTAAACTTTCCCGAATGCGTCATACAGGCATATATCATATCAAAATTTTAATCCTCAAACTTAACCATGCTAAAAAAAAAAAAAAAGTGGCAAATAAGATGGTACATCTGGGAAATACTCAATTATTCAAACATCACCAGTAAAACGTTCAGCCGAGCGTTTATTAGGCGAATGAAACAGTTGGGTGACAGTTTGTGAGTTGCTAAAGGGAAGGCAGTGAGGTATCATTTTTTTTCTAGTTAGCTGATACTGGGCATGCGTAATATAATAACCGATATCAGAAAACGGTAAATTGGTACTATTTAGTGGATTGGTTAGGAGTTTACTTTCTTTTTGCCAGTTATTGGACTCCACGTATGCATGTCGATGTATTTATTGTAATCTAACGTAAAGGCAGAACTTTTAGAGCAACTAGCTTCATACCCCAATAAACGACTGTTGATCATGTGACGTTGTCGTCAAGCGACGTCTAAAGTAAACAAATTTCTTGATTGGTCCATGTGACGTTCGCTTGACGCAACGTCCTCGTGACGGCTTTTTAATGTTATGGCCGAACACATCGTTACATGTACTAACTTTTCTTCGACCAATATTCTGCATATTCTTTACTAAATTACTTCGAAAACGGCACAGAAAGGGTCTAAAAAGAAGGTGTAAACATAAGAATAAAAGTTTGATTTTTGAGCGTTCATCGTGTGAAGAAGCCAGCAATGTCCTGGGGCCTCTTTCACAACGAATCGTACGATTAAAATTCGTCGTAAGATGATCGTAGGAGAATCTTACGACCAAAAATCGCTTTCATGAAAAAAATCTAGGTTTCACTATTTTGTCCTCGTAGAACTCAATTTACGACCAAACATACGATACCTAAAGGGCAGTCGTAAATTTCACTTTTTCTCCTCTTTCACCGCACAAAATACTCATACTTAACTTTTGAATGGATTACATTTATCTACTGTCTTTCTGAAAAGCACATACCAAGTTTGGAGCAAATCAGCCAATTAACAAAATTCCAAATTTATGATAAATCACCTAAGGGTGATTTTGAGTGAAGTTTTTCCTGTACGATTATCGTACGATTATAGTGCGATTCTTGCGGGATAATTTACCTGCAATGTATTAGAGACTATTCTCAAAATCATGGCGGCGGCATTTGTTCTAATAGAGAGGAATTATCTTACAAGAAAGTTGGAGGTTTTAGGACTGTTTGATCTGAGGAGACTGCATGTTTGTGTTCAACGGTATGGCACACCAAATGCACAATAAGCTTTAAACTAGGTTTTAGAAATTTTACCCTAAGTTGAGCTTCAAACCTAGGTTTCAGTTCAGTCATAGGTTTCAAATCTGACTTCAATGCCCGGATTTGTAAAAACGATTATAGAAAATTTCAATTTTCAAAAATAAGGTTTGAAGTTAAAACAAAGGATTGAAAACTCAACACCTAAAATTGAGGATGTGAAATTTGGCTTGCTATACAAGCGAATTATTGCGCTGACCACAGCAAGGTTCTGCAGTGCAAGTCTGAAAGAGCTGATACAATCACAAACAGCATTTGGCAAAATAACAAGACCCGAGTTTCATTTCTCGGAACTTCTATCTCAAAACTGTATTTCGAAAATCGAGGAAGGGCATGGCAAGCCAATGCACAATGAATTTCAAAACCCTGAGTTTCAGCCTAAATGTTTCAGAGTTTCAGTCCTAGGTTTTGGATCTCCAATCCCCACTTTTGTAAAATGAATTTATATAGGAATTTTGTTTTCATATCTTGGTTTTGAAGATCTGCAACTAAGGATAAAAAACTTTAAACCTTGGATTGAAAACTTCCCAGGTGCGATCCTTCGTGTCTTTGGTTAGGAGTCGTCCATGTTTACTTAGAGGCCACCGGTAGCTCAGTGGTTTAAGCGCTGGCCTGCTGATCAAGCGGTCCTGAGGTCGTTTCCGGAGGCGGAAATCGTTTCAATCGTTAACAGGGTTCCATTGCACATAACCTTTCTTTATCACCCTTCCACCGTCCTGATACGACTGAAATACTGTTGAAACGGACGTAAAATCGCAAGCCATCCATCCATCCATCCATCTTCCTTACTTCAGTGAGAAGGGCTTTACCTCATTTGATGTCCTGTTGACTTTTTCTTTGACGTGATTGCGTTGTATTACAAATCGCTACTTTTTGTGTTTATAAAACCCAATACACATCTGTCATATACATGTAGCTAAAACACATCACGTCTGCGATCCATCGTATAACTAAAATCCTACGAGAATCGTACTATCTGTCGCACGATGTTTTTATGAAACGATCGTGCGAGAATCGTGCGATTCTCGTACGACCAAACGTACGATTACCGCACGATTCATCGTACGGTTAATTTTTGTGAAATAGGCCCCAGGTGACGGCTTTGTAACGTAATGGCCGAACACATCGTTAATAAATTTTCTTCGACCACTTTTCTGCGTATTCTTAACTAAATTACTACGAAAACGGCACAGAAAGGGTCTAAAAAGAAGGTGTAAATATAAGAATAAAAATTGGAGTTTTCAGCGTTCATCGTGTGAAGAAGCCAGTGGTCGTCGCTAAAATTCTACAAGAAGCGCTTCGCGCTTTATGGAATTTTAGCTCCGCCCACTGGCTTCATCACACGATAAACGCTGAAAAATCAAACTTTAATTTTTAAATGACTAGTGACCTAAGAACAGTTATAACTTAGTACGTTTTATCTATTAATACAATATTTTGACCCATTGGAGAAAGTCTTAAAATATCGCTTAAACATTTCATCATGAGGTATGGCTGCAAACTTCTCACTATTGTTTCGTCATTGTAAATGACCATGATTAGCCAGCTTTAATCATACAAAACACCCTTGACTTTCACATAAAAAGGGTTTTGAAACTGATTTGGGTCATTTTAGTTGGCAACTTAAATGAACTTCTTTCGATTTCATTGAGTTGAATAAAATGGTAAAAATACAATGTTCACGCGCGCAGCCCCAATCACAGTCCCGCCTATGTTTAAATAGCATTGCTAGACGGGAAACCAGAACAGGAAACTGTATTTTGTGAAGCGATTTGTTATTTTAAAAAAAACTTGTTTTCTCTACTTTTTGCCTTTATGACTCATATTACGCACATCAACCCTCATTTTATTACCAAACGTGGAGGCTGAACTGCGTTTTACAGTAATTTGAGTTTAAGCTCGTTTAATTTGACATTTTTATTCCCATTCCCATTATACATGTACAGGCATACTTCGATATCAAAACGCTATGAGCGAAGAAAAAGAATGCATACAGCAGATGAGACTTTAAAGCCATTTGGTGTTAGCCTTTTTAAATTAGCCTATAGTCGCCTGGAATATTGACGTTCATTCCAGCAGCTAGTTATAGCCAAGATGGGTAGATAGCGTTTTAGTCTTGCTCTGTATATCACTATGTGATTAATTATTCATATTTACTTTGTAATTTCTGGTTTCAGAGACCTGAAGAGACACACCGTTTCGTGAGAACTTCACCAATTTATGACATCGTAATGGATGTTCAACAGGAAATCAATATAGGTTTCAGTCACGTTATATTGTAAAATCAAACATTGTTTAAACAACCATTCACAAAAGGAGATAACTTCACCTTGTTCAAATAGTTTGTTGGCAAAATAAATTTACCACAGCTACGGAAATGGATATAATAAAATGGCGCATCTGGCGATGGAAAAAGTTATGTAGAGGTTTTATTTTTGGATACTTAATACTGTTAGTTGGAGTCGTTTTCCTTTTTCACAAACAAAGCAATCAAATTATATTTGAAGTGACTTCGGCATTTAGGCCAACGCAGGTCATTACCAGAACGTCGGTGCCTAAAATCTTTCCAACACATATTACCTCCAATAGCTCCAGACTTAGCAATGCATGGAGACCATTTGTAAAACATGAAATAGAAAAAAATGATAAAAGTTTCCAACACTGGCTTGGTACGGAAGAAAGTTTATGTGACGGTAAATTTGTCGGATACAACAGTTTGTTTGCACGGTTACGTAATGTTACTCTCGACCCAAGTAAAGGACAGGGACGTAAAGGTGGTGAAAATATAAGTGATGTGTTCAATCAGGCGGAAGAGGCTGAATATTTTAAGTTGGAGAAAGGCTACTTTTCATTGGGATGCAAAGATGCAATTAAGTATTCTTTTAAGGAAAAGGACCATTTACGCAAATGGTTTAATACGATAGAAGCTAATCCAGAGAGCTTTGGAAAGGACATTAAGAACAGATGGACCATAGCGGTGATGCGGTATGAATATGCAAATTTGTATCATACAATGACGGATTACTATAATGCCTACCTCATGACAGTGAAATTTAATCTTGATCCGTCGCAGACAGATATTCTTTTCGTTGATGGACATCCAGCAGGTGCCTTAGATGGCACTTGGAAAACTTTGTTTGGTAATATTTGGCGTGCAGGCCAAATAGAACAACCAGTTTTATATAAAAATATGGTCTGGAATATTTTAGGTTATTATAGTCCACTAAATGACCACCACACGCCTGTGATCCCATTAGTAGAAAACTTCAGACAGTTTTTCTTGACACAACATGATATACATCAAGAAAAAATATTAGCCTGTGATAAGCTTACTGTTGTGTTTCTTTGGCGTCGCGACTATCTCGCTCATCCAAGAAATCCTACTGGTAAAGTTTCTAGAAAAGTAAAAAACGAAGTCGAATTGGTAGCTGGTGTAAAAGATTTACTTCCGGGTCATGTCGTTAGAGGAATTCAAATTGACAGGCTATCAATGAAATCACAGTTACAGCTGATCTCAGAAACCGACATTTTGATAGGTATGCACGGAGCGGGGCTCAGCCACACTTTGTTTCTACCGCCGCATGCTGGGTTGATAGAACTCTATCCGAACTACTGGCCGACTGCCAATCGACATTTCCGCGCCATGGCGCAGTGGCGACATCTACATTATGCAGTTTGGGCAAACACAAAGGCTAGCAATGAACTTCGTAATAAGTACACAATTGTTAATAAAGATGCTGTTGTAAAAATGGTGCATGAAACACATCATAAAATGTGCGGTGGACAAGCAGACGACAAAATTACATAACCAAAGCTTCAATTAAGGTGAAGTTTTTTAAGATAATTGTTAATTGTCTGTGCTAACAAATGATGCAATCCCTCATTAGCCCTTTTTAGAACGGAAAACCGTTTTGGGGACACGTGCAAACAATGTAGACCCAGTTCAGATGCCGCAGAGCGCGGCGTCTGAACTTGGTCTACACTGTTCGCTTACAGGAATTTCTATGCCAAATGCATTGAAGAACTATTAATGGACTCATAATTGATATGGATGCATAAATCACTGGTCAAAAAAGGGGTTTAGGACCGCAGCCGTAAGGAGGTCCTAATGAGATGAAATGAGCTATGATTCACGAGGAAGTAAGAAAGCAATCCAGAAATTTACAACAAACCTCCCTGATAAGCTTTATTAATGTTCGATGATCGATTGCATATATATGATTTTCCTGTTGATTCCATAGTAACAAGGATTACCTAAGAAAATCCAGTAATTCAATGGGTGGAGCTGCGTTGCCAGAAAACCTGTTATAACGCATATTTAAGGCGAATGGATGCATCTGTATGTCTTCTTGCCATTTTAAGAGGGGTGTGTGTAAGGGAGGGGCGGGGGAAAAGGGTAGGAGCAGCCTTAAATAAACAGTATTTGCTTCGCTTTTGATGAAGCCGAATTTCGAAAATATTACTACCTAAGTAAGGAAAGAATATGCTTTCTGGAGAGCATTTTTTTCAGTTAAGATTAGCCAAAGTGGCTGCTATTTCAAGACAGAATTTGCCCTCTGGAGAGAGCAAAGTCTTCCTTTAAGAGTAATCCCAGATGAGAAGCAATACTGCCAAGTCAGAGTCATGTACCTTGTTTGTGTATTCATAAACCTTAATCTATTAATTCTGCTAATTCAACACACCGGTCTGAGCTCATATGCAGGAAAGTCGTGGCAGCTTCAGTTCAACAGGGGCCGTATTTATAAAATGACTTAAGTCGTTGCTATGCTGTTGCCAAGGCTGACTTTCTAAGAAGGAGATTCCCTATAACTATGAAATTTGCTCTGGAGGAACAGTCCAGAGCAATTTGATAGTTGTAGCGAATCTCCTTCATAGAAATTTAGCCTTAGTAACAGCATAGCCAAGACTTAAGTCGTTTTATAAATACGGCCCCAGGACAATAAGTCTGACCTTGGTACAGTCTTGGTCGCATACGTAAGCAGGCTGGCGAGTATTTGGCACAGTTCAGTTCCTATATGTATTAAAAGTAAACCATTTGGTAGTCTGCATGCAGTGGATGTTGGCAGACAGGACGTCAGCATCACTCCAAAAAAATGTGATGAAAAGAAAAACGACAATCAGCTAAAAGTCGACAATCAGAATTAGTTAATAACAGAATATGCCGTTTATGTACTTATTATACATTGTATTCAGTAGCGTTTCTCAGAGCAGTTTGCAAACAAATAATTATTGTTATTGTGTTAGAGATATGTATAACTTTTTCTCATATGCCACTTGCGAGTGGCCTGAGATATTTATATAAAATAAAGTTCTGTTCTCCTCTGTTCTATATCAGCCGCTACGTGACAAATCCAACAAAATGACATGTGCCCTGCGAAGACTCGGATCGGCCTGAGCATTCGCCCAGTCTGACAGGCGTCTTCGCTGTCTGCATAAAGGTGGCTTGGGTCTTCAACTACCCACTGAGTGCAAAGCGAAGACTCTGATTAGAATGGGTGGACGCTCAGGCTGATCTGGGTTTTTGATGGGCGCACATTATTTTTGTGCATTGGTTTACTATGATCAATGATCGTGACGTTCCTGTGCATTTTACACGGGTGGTAATCAGTGGAACTAGCTCCAAAATGAGTCAATGGAATTTCGTTCCCTCGTCGCATCCGGGAACCCGTGAGCTAGTGCTGTCGACAGAAAATCAGTAAACAAAAGTAGGTCTTGAAGAATTTTATCAATTTTTATTTCTTTATTAGCGATCCCAGGAAACAACTGCCGATGCTATTGTGTGTAGATATGATTCAACTTTATTCCCCGTCGGAGTTCGCCGCAGAAATGTGCAGGGCCTGAACTAACTTGTGGCAAATGTTTGAAACACCGAACTAAAAATCCACCAATTTCTGTCAATATGGAGATTTGGGTACACGATTTTTTTTTCATTTTCCGTCCAAACTATAGCGTTCAGACCCTCTAAAGCACCATCCCTGGTAAATTCAAACATGAAAAGTCACATAGCAAAAACTATTAGATGCAAGTTTCATATATTAAAGTTTTTCAAACGTGCAATTTGACTAGCTGTTCGGGCATCAACAGGCGCATCAAGGGAAAGAGAAAACCTTACTTATAAAGAAGGGTTGATTCAAACTCAAGCGTTCAGATCCTCAATGAATATTACATGTATATATCTTGTCAGTATATTTTGTATGAATAAAATATTGTTTAAACCAAACTCAAGCATACAGTATGATTCGTCACGAGATAAAAATATGGATGAGCGCACTAGCTCCTTGTTGAACGCACTAGCTCCATGTCGAGCGCTCTAGCTCAGGCAGAAATTTTGTCAATATTGTCCAGGTACGTAATCTCCACCCACACTTTTTTGCTTATTTGTGACTTTTCATGCTTGAATTTACCAGGGATGGTGCTTTAGAGGGTCTGAACGCTATAGTTTGGACGGAAAATGAAAAAAATCGTGTACCCAAATCTCCATATTGACAGAAATTGGTGGATTTTTAGTTCGGTGTTTCAAACATTTGCCACAAGTTAGTTCAAGCCCTGCACATTTCTGCGGCGAACTCCGACGGGGAATAAAGTTGAATCATATCTACACACAATAGCATCGGCAGTTGTTTCCTGGGATCGCTAATAAAGAAATAAAAATTGATAAAATTCTTCAAGACCTACCTTTGTTTACTGATTTTCTGTCGACAGCACTAGCTCGCGGGTTCCCGGATGTGACGAGGGAACGAAATTCCATTGACTCATTTTGGAGCTAGTTCCACTGATTACCACCCGTGATTTTAATAGTATTTATTTTTATAAGAAAAGGTTATGACGACATACAATAGTTAGTTCTGTTAAGTATGTTTTTCATTTCTAAGTCTTTTTAATCAAAGATACGGGTATTTAGCATATACAGGTGCGTAGCATTAATTTTATACGTACAGTATGCAAATTTTTCATACGTCTTAGCATACCCCAAAGTACCTTCTAGCTTCGGCTGAAATTCTTTGTTGTCAAAAAGTCTTACACTTACCATGGGAATGAATAAAGGGATACTGCTTAGGATTCCAGAATAGTTCGTTATATAGATTTATTGCTGAGAAGCGATTTTGCAACCTATCAAAGTTATCTTAACTATATTGGCAAGTGCTGAAATGCTTCCACGTAGTTTTAAGTCGTTTTTGCGGTTACATGAATATGGTAACAAAACACTGAGATATCGACATTTCAATAACAAATATATAAACATGTTATATTAAATGAAACCCCGGAAAAAATTCTGCCTGTAAGAAAATATTTACTCTTAAAAAGAGCCAGACGGTACCTTCTTCGGAGCCAAATAGTATAGATCCTGATGTTAAAGCCGTAAGGCTTGCTCTAGACGTTTAATTCATAGAATGCCTGTTTTATCTCATTTGTGAGCCATTGAAAGAATATTTTTTACGGTATTTTTACACTGACAACTGGAAGGCAGGACAGAAGAGCGGGGTGGACATAGTATACCTAAGCGAGTGTTTCATACGTCTTACTACATTCCTATTTGTTGTATTACAGGCTTTAAAACTGAGGTGCTGGCTTTTATTCTTTCCTAAATTATCAGTTTTCTTCCTGTTAATATTTTAGCACAGCACAGAAATGAGTTTTGAGAAATGTAGAACCTTGCATAGAAATATATAAAGTGTCTAGTTTTTCCTATCTTTTATCCAAGCAGTGCACCAACTAGCAAGCATTTGTTCACACCTTTTCGCAGTAACAAAAACGGATGAATGAAATCATATGTTCAGTGTTGTAAAATGGTTACTCCGGGAGATGAAAAAAAGCTAACAAATCGAAATTTAAACTTTTTTTTAAGCAAAACTTGAGTAAATTACCCCACCCATCTCTTCTTTCACGTTAAATTTCCAATTATCAGTGCATAAAAGCAAGCGAAATGGCGTCAAAAGTATGTTTGTAAAATAGGTTGCTGATGGGAAATTAGAGGTATTCTATTTATTAAATCTGTAAAGCAAGCTTAACTGTTTCTAGCATAGGACCTACGCTAATTTTCTCAAAGACCCGCCTTGCTCTTTTTAAGGTTAAATATTTGCTTGCAGAAAAGAAATTTATGCGGTGTTCATTAAATGTAACATGTCTGAACATCGGTTATTGAAATGTCGATCTCGGTTTTGCATTACACGAAAACGACTTAAACTACGCGAAAGCGTTTCAGCACTTGTCAATATAACTAAGATAACTTTAATAAGTTGCAAAATCGCTTCTCCGCAATATTCTACATAGCGAACTTTTCTGCAATCCTAAGCAGTGTCTTTTTATTTATTCCCATGGTAAGGGTTAGATTTTTTGACAACAGAGACTTTCAGCCGAATCTAGAATGTACTTTGGGGTATGCTAAGACTTATGAAAAATTTGCATAGATAGAAAATTAATGCAATGCACCTGTATACGAACAGTCAAGACTCAAACCAACCAGTGTCCATGAAGATCATCACAGTCCTTGTTTTGCAGGCGAACAGAAAAGACTGTAGATTCCAGCAGCGTTGCATCGGGGTTATACCAGCGAGCTGTAGATATCTCAAAGCCATTGTTTATCTTAAACTACTGATATCTCAAAAGTTAATTTTCTGGTCCCAGAAAATTTATTTTGAGATACCAGCAGTTCGAGATAGCAGGAAATGAAATGTAAAGAAAAAAAGGAAATATGTTAAAACGACATCCTCTAATTTAAGAGGGCATTTGAGATAAAGAGAGTTTTAACATTTTATGCCCATTGGGATTGTTTCTATTATTTTCATTATAGTCTTAAATCATACAATATTTTTCGTTGTTTTAACATATCATAGTTTATTGTTATTTACAAATTATTTTAACAGTTACATCATGTCGAAATCCAGTTAAAACATTCCTGTCACTTTTCTGCTTATATCTTCTTATGAATTCCAAAAATGTTTTACATGAAGAATTTGAATAAAATTCACGAGTCACAGACTTTGTCAGAATTGTTTCAGGTTAATCCAAATTTTGCTCACTCATACTGCATGTATAATTCTTGAACAGGAGCTCCTTTTACACCGAGCCCAAACCCACATCTGGCCGACTTCAGTATAATATAACCGACCTACGCAGATTATTAGGCAGAGAAAGTTAGTTCAATAGTTTATTACTGACAACCTTAAATCCACGCCCACTCCCCACCCTGGGTACTAGTGCCCATAATATCAAATGGATGCATTCCAAAGCGATATACAGTCAAACCTGTCTTAAGGGGTTACCCCACCCATGGGACCCACAAAAATTGGCTTCGTAAGACAGGTGACCCCTTAATACAGGTTCATTTTCACTGTATTTTGGTCTAAGGGACCCCCAAAAAGTGGCTGCTAAAGACAGGTGACCCCTTAATACAGTGACCCCTTAAGACAGGTTCGACTGTATAGTCATTTCATTTGGGCTATCTGATGATAATTTTGAGACAGTTTTCCCTATCATTAAACCCCTTACTATATCTGTTTCGGCGAGACGATATATGCTAGGGTCAAAACGTATGTATTGAGGGGGGATTGCTGTAACTATTATATAACTTTTGATACTTTTATCGCAGGTCAAAGCTAAAGTATTCAAAGTGGGGGTATCAATAAGGTGGGTTTTCTGCATCCTACAAAAGTTTTCTTTTTTATCTGATGGTATACTCCAATGTGTCTAGTTTATTGAACCATATGTGACTTTGGTCGGAAAGCCCTACTTACTGAGCTATGAGTCCACAGAAGTGGATGGGATAATCCAACATGGTTTTAGCATGTCTCGTAAAATCATTATCATTTGGTAGAAAAGTATAGCAGACAGACACGATTTGATAAAATGATTAACAGAACATTTAAAATATAGTTCCATATCATTTTATTTGGTTTAATATGAACACATCTTGTCAAAAAAGACTTCCTTTGACATTCAGCATTTTTTTTTATATTTTGTCCTCAATTTTCAATATTTCTTGTTAAATAAACTGACCAGTTATCATCAAACTCATGTCAAGAAAGCACCTTGGCCAGGACAATCGGATGATGTGACCAGAATTTCACAATGACCTAGTTTTCATGGTTGATTGAACACATAAACTTGCTTTGAAGATGGTTTTCATTCAATTTTATGACCTAGAATTACGAAACTTTGGTCATATTACTATTTTAACTGCTATATTAAGCCCCACACTCCCGCCACTTAAGGTGAGGGAATACATATTGGCTTCAAGGCGGATCTCGTTGGCGTCTGCATCTGTTTCGTAATTCTAGGTAATAAAATTGAATGAAAACCGTCTTCAAAGCAAGTTAATGTGTTCAGTCAACCATGGAAACTAGGTCAATGTGAAGTTCTGGTCACATCATCCGATTGTCCTGGCCAAGGTGCTTTCTTGACATGAGTTTGATGATAACTGGTCAGTTTATTTAACAATAATGCCAAGAAATATTGAAAATTGAGTATAAAATATAAAAAATGCTGAATGTCAAAGGAAGTCTTTTTTGACAACATATGTTCAAATTAAACCAAATAAAATGATATGGAAATATATCTTAGATGTTCTGTTAATCATTTTATCAAATCCTGACTGTCTGTTATACTCTTCTACCAAATGAGAATGTTTTTACAAGACAGACTAAAACCATGTTGGATTACCCCACCCACTTTTGTGGACCCATAGCTCAGTAAGTAGGACTTTCCGACCAAAGTCACATATGGTTCAATAAACTTCAATAAACTTAACACAATGGAGTCTACCATCAGTTAAAAAAGATAAAATTGATAGGATGCAGAAAACCCACCTTAATGATACCCTCCAGCCCTCCCCCCTCCCCGCCCTTTAAGCGGTTCCATCTTAGTCAATAACATTTTCTAATGTAAATTTGCCTTTACGATTGGTACAAAAATACATATCCGGAATGTGTGCCAGAATTTCTCTTGAAAAGTGTTGCTCTGAGTCAACATAATAGGCATTATATGTACTGAAAGTATTGAAAACAAGAGGGCAATAATGGCCCTGGATCGCTCACCTGATCCATAGTGTACAGAAGAAATGGTAGGTACATGTAATATAAAGTGCATTCCCCTGTTCGTCTTGCTTATCTTTCTACCAAGACATGAGCCCCGACGCGACAAAACCAACAATGTGGTTGTGTGCCCAGCGCAGACTCAGATCAGCCTGGGCACCCGCCCAGTCTGATCAGAGTCTTCGCCGTCCACATGAAGGTAGCTTAGTGCCTTGGCTACCTCTAAGCGCTTAGCAAAGAGTCTGATCAGACTGGGCGAATGTCCAAGCTGATCGGAGTCTGCGATGGCTGCACGACCACATGTTGGTTTTCTCGTGTTGCAGCTCATATGATTAACAAACTTGACCATGAGGCACACAAAACATTCCTATGAAGTAGTTCAAATTTGTCGAGAAATATAGAAGGGACATATTTATGAACTCTGAAATTATTTTGAAATCTGTTCAGCAGTTTAGGGTGTGAAGTTGTTTAAAAGCTTTTCTATTTTTAGCTTTTGTGGCCATCGTTTTCAGTGGAGCGGAACGGTTTGAGCTACTTTGGTAGAGGGTCACTTGAGGAACATTCCTGAGAAAATTCAAAATCCGTCAAGCTTGTTAGCAGGAGAAGTCGTTAAAAATTCGCTTTTTAGCTCACCTGAGCCAGAGGCTCCGGGGGAGCTTATAGTATGGTCAGGCTCCGTCGTCCGTCGTCGTCCGTCCGTCAACATTTTCAAACGACTTCTCCTCTGAAACCACTGGGCCAATTCTAACCAAATTTCATATGTAGCCTCCTGGGACCTTAGGAACGAAAAGTTGTTCAAACGGTCCTGGTCACATGACCAACATGGCCGCCATGCCCATATATGGTAAAAACCTAAAAAAATACGCGAGTACTACCAAGATTGTTCAAATTATGACCTTAGGTTGACCTTGACCTTTTTTACGGTAAGGTCAAATTTTCTTCCTTGTGCTTTTCTATGGCAAAATGCTAGACCATAAGATATCTTGGAAACTGTTGAAAATTTTAGGCTAAAAATTGGTATCTACAGTCATCTTAATTAGTACATGAAGATTTATGAGTACAAGAGGTCAAGGTCATTCTTTGACCTTTGACCCAGAACTCTCATATTTTGACAATTCCAAACAATCTGTTCAAAAGCCCCTGGGCCAATTGAAACCAAATTTCATATAGAGCCTCCAGGAGTTGAGGGAACAAAAACTTATTCATATGGTCCAGGTCACATGACCAATATGGCTGCCACGCCCATATATGGTAAAAACCTTTGAAAATCTTCTTCTCCAGAACCAATTGATCGATGGCCTTGAAACTCGGTATGTAGCTTTGGGTACTCGAGTACTATCAAGATTGTTCAAATTATGACCTTTGGTTGACCTTCATTTTTTTTACGGCAAGGTCAAATATGGGAAAATGCTAGAACATAAGATTTTATGGAAATTTCTGAAGATTTATGCCTAAAAATTGGTATATACAGTTATCTTAATGAGTACACGAAGATTGGTGAGAACAAGATATCAAGGTCATTCTTTGACCTTTGACCCAGAACTCTCATATTTTGACAATATCAAACAATCTCCTCAAAAACAACTAGGCCAATTGTAACCAAATTTCATATAGAGCCTCCAGGGGTTTGAGGGAATGAAAATTAGTTCAAACGGTCCAGGTCACATGACCAACATGCCTGCCAGGCCCATGTATGGTGAAAACCTTAAAAAATCTTCTTCTTCAGAACCAATTGACGGAAGGCCTTGAAGCTAGGTATGTAGCATTGGGATCTCCAGTACTATCAAGATTGTTCAAAATGATGACATTGGGTTGACCTTGACTATTTTAGGGCAAGGTCAAATGTGGGAAAAAGTCTAGAACATAAGAATTCATGGAAAGTTTTGAAGATTTATGCCAAAAAAATGATGTCTACAGTCATCTTAATGAGTACATGAATATTTATGAATACAAGGGATCAAGGTCATTCTTTGGCTTTTGACCCAGAACTCTGTCAATTTGACAATATCAAACCATCTCCTCAAAAGCCCCTGGGCCAGTTTTGAAACCAAACTTCATATAGAGCCTCCAGGGTTTTTTTTCAAATGTCCAGGTCACATGACCAACATGTCCTCCATGCCCACATATGGTTAAAACCTTTAAAAATCTTTTTCACCAGAACAAGTTGACTGTTGGCCTTAGAGTAACTTACCCTAGAGTACTGAGGCTGAATGGACTCGGGTGAGCTACAGGACCAATGGTCCTCTTGTTTAGCTCTAGCCGCCAATTTGTTCAACGGAGCGGAACGGTTTGAGAAACTTTAGTAGACGGTCATCCAGGAAACATTCAATTTCAAAATCCGTCTATCCGTTAAGGAGGAGAATTCATTTGAAGATTTTACTATTTTTGGCTCTGACGACCAACTTGTTCCGCGGAACGGTTTAAGCGGTTTTGTTAGGTCACCCAAGGAACATCCCTGTGAAATTATTTTTTTAAAAATCTGTCTACCTGTTCAGGAGGAGAGGTTGTTTAAAGGTTTTTCTATTTTTATTTGTGGTGGCAATCTTATTTAGTGGAGCAAAACGGTTTGAGCAATTTTGGTAGCAAGAACATTTCTGTGAAATTATTTAAAAATCTGTCCACCAGTTTAGGGGAAGAAATCGTTTAAAGGTTTGTCTTTTTTAGCTCTGGCGGTCATTTGTTCAGCGCAGCGGTTTGAGCAATTTAGGTACATGTAGAGGATCACTCCAGGAAAATTCCTGTAATTCCTGTAAAATGATTTCAAAATCCGTCCAGCAGTTTTGGAGAAGTAGTTTAAAGCAAAATGTTCACGACGGGCGACGGACAAAGGCCAATCATAATACCTCACCGTTAGCAATTCGTGCTCGAGCTAGAAACCTGGGCATGTACACGTATACTAACAATGCAGTTGCGTTTCCCAAAGTATCATACACATATTGCCCACGTGAAGTGACCTGGCAGGGCGGGGCTATCGATTTGGTTCAATGCATTATGAAATAGGTAAAGCAGCATTTTCTTAACCAATCGGAAAGCTATTCGTAAGTATTCGTTAATCATCGTGTATCATGCATGAATTATAACTGTTAACTATAGACTCGTTGGTGTAGTGGACCTCCCCTAGACGTACTAACCTTTTTTTGTATCTTATAAGGGTCCAAGGTTCGAATATACCTAAAATTAAAAAAGTTTTTTTTATTCTTTCTTTTTAAGTTTTTAGGTAACAAATGATTATTTTGCATGACAGAAATTTCCGTTGTTTTGATTACTCCATATACTTTGTGCTTATAATAAAAAAGGAAAATCTTCAGAGGTTTTGTTTGTCTGATTATGCCCAGAAATATGCACGAGGACATTTAGTAGATTATGTTATTCTATGCTCGAGAAAAGTGATATGCATGCACGAGCAAACGATGAGTGAAAAAAAAATAATTTCTGATTTGGTATTCACTTTTCAGTTTCAGGGTGTCTACCAAAGCATACATGTCGAACTCTAATCCTTTAAATTATCTCGAGCGAAAGGAATTACTGGAAATGTCTTTTCTCCTAAAATAAAATGATAAAAACAAATAAATATGTAAAGAAAATACAGTTTGAAAAAAAAAATGAGAGAAAAAAAAAGTTTATTCTCATCCTAGATTTGAACCCTAGATCGTCGCACCAAGTGCCTTTGTAATGCGACTACAGATACACTACACCACAACGCTCTGTACACGATTTGGTTAAAATACTGTTATTACTAATAACAAGAAAGGCGAGGATTAACGAAGTCGTACGGATGTTTTTCCGATTGTTGCCGAAAATAGGAATTACCTGTTTCACAATGCACTGATCCATAACGCTAGCTCCGCCCTGCCAGGTCACTTCACGAGGGCAATACATATTTCCTTATCCATGAATATGTCCATGTCACGAATTTGAATATGACTGGTCAACCGAATTGGTCAGGAATTAACACGTGTTCCTCTTTTTCTTAGTACGGTTTACATACATACATGTACATGCGAATCAGTTTATGTATAGTTTTCTTAGGAAACATTCGTTTTACAATATCAAATTAAATTTTGAAAGTCTGAAGTCGGAACTAGGCTTAATTTGGCATGCCACGCCTTTAAATCATAATAGAAAGCAGAATTTTTTGTCAGTTGGAAGTTGTAATTTCAACAAGCAAATTCGGTGAATTTATATCCCCCGCCGAATGAAATTCGGTGAATTTATATCCCCCGCCGAATGGACCTGATTTATATATGGTTTAAGTTACATAAAATTTGTTCACTGGTTACTTAGTTATGGCTGAACTTGTGGATTGTAAATCAAGTCAAGAGCAATAACTCTGGGATACAGTTAGTGAGGCATAAGCTGAAGCTGTTCTTAAACACTTGTCTCAACTTCACTGCACTATGATAATTTATTTTTAATTCAGTTTTAAGAAATTTTCAGTGTTCACCGATACCTTAGTTATTGCTTATTTGTGGATTTTAAATCAATTCAAGGGCATTAAATCATGCACTACTGGAGCGATTATGACATAACTTAATGTGCCCAGCTGTGACATGACAATACATAATTATTTTAAGTTTCATGAAATTCCATTTATTGGTTACTTAAATTAAGACTATGTTGATTTTAAACCAATTCAAGAGCAATAACTCATTGCTTACTGAAGCAATTCTGGCAAAACATAAGATGCACCAATGAGATATGGTGATACATATTTAGTATAAGTTTCATAGAATTCTATTATTTGATTACTTAGTTATGGCTGAATTTGTCAACCTTAAATTTATTCAAGGGCAATAACTCATGCACTACTGATGGCCTTCAGACGAAAGTTGCATAACCGCCTTATGGTGATACATATTCAGTTTAAGTTTTATGAAGTTTTGACAATCGGTTACTTAGTTATGACTTATTTTATTCATTTTAAGTCCAATAAAGGGAAATAACTCAAGCATTACTGAAGCCAGTCTGACAAAACTTCACGTGCGTCAGCGGGTTATAGCGATACATATTTAGTGTAAGTTTCATGAAATTCCAGCCAGTGGCTACTTAGTTATGACTCTGGACGGACGGATGGAAGGACGGACAGACAGACGGACATGGGGACAACTATATCCCTCCGCTTTCGGCGGGGGATAAAAAGAGACGGAGCGAGAAAATTTATGGGTTGATTATGGTGATTTAAAATCTTAGACTCCGTGCACGGTTTAACAACAATCATGAGTCATGACGTTAACTCACGGCAACGCCGTTCGTCCGTAATAGGATTGCTACGGCAGCGTCGACTGCACTGGCAAATGCAAGCCAACTCGGATGTTAATTAAATTACACAAAGAAAACTGTGTGAACTTCAAATTGAGTAAGTTTCAAGCAGGTCATTACGACAATATATGTCGGTTGATAGGCAAACGTTATGTCATATTTAAAGCGCGATCCCAAGACCCGAATCCCCAGTGATGTGCATGTAGATCAACACTGGTCATCGTGCTATAAGTGAGATAGAGCATCGTTGGTTCGCCTGTGCGGTAGACTGACGAACCATGACTCATCTATCACAAATTGCACGGTGGAGTTCTTCCGAAAAATTAGAAAGTCTCCCTGTAAAACATTATTGCTGACGCTAAAAAAACGAAGACAACGAATGGTTTACCAACGCACTGCATCAATCTTGTTCTTTCAAATTAAATTACCAATATGTCACATTGGAAAACGTCTTAACCTTAGCCTCTATTTAACTCTGAAATGTTTTAACTCCACAATTGCATTAGTCCTACCTTAAAAGTCCATTTCTCTCAAAATAGAGTACCTGTATACATCGAAGCCCCGGTAGCTAAGTAGGATATGTGCTAGCCCGATCTAATGGTCCCGTGTTCAAGACCCCCGACACGGAAATCTTTCCAACCGTATAAGGGATTCCAATGCACTTAGCCTTTTATTACCTCCTGGTTAGACTGAAATGCTGTAAAAAGACGTTAAATCGAAAGAAAAATCTAAGTATTGGGATAGATAGGTCTTAGCGAACAGGACTGACCCAGATCACATCAGTCAGGAGCTACAATGTATGCAATTCCATGTACATCTAATTCTTTTAGACGCACAGAAAAATAAACAGTTACTGTTTAATTTTAGGAAGCTCCGGTCTTGGGTATTCCAATTTTAAGAATCAGAATGGTTGGTTAGTTGGTTGTTTTGGGTTTAACGGCTCTTTGAAGTAGT
Source organism: Ctena decussata (assembly GCA_963989385.1). Classification (NCBI taxonomy): domain Eukaryota; kingdom Metazoa; phylum Mollusca; class Bivalvia; order Lucinida; family Lucinidae; genus Ctena; species Ctena decussata. The sequence continues at coordinate 31,441,389 of OZ022507.1, read as the reverse complement.
ATCAAGCCGTCTCCCAGGGAGACGGAGAAAGAATAGAAAATTGACGGGAGACAGAGAAAAAATGAACAAAATAAAAAGTCCAAACAACCCGCACCTACTGCAATCGCAATAAAGGCTCCTGTCCTAATATTATCCAAATAAGTATGACGCCCCGGAACTAAAAGTTACCCTGCACAATCGCCCGTCCATGACCACTGACTTATTTTAAAGTCTCCATGTGGTAAAAACGTCTAAACACAAATCGTTACGAAAAGCGCCGGGTTCCACCTACTCGTTTGGTGATCAAATGTGGCTTGTTATGCATATATCGAGGCATACATCTATCAAAAAGTAGAGAGAATGACGAATCGCTCCACAAAATACAACTGTCCTCTTCTGGTTTCCCGTTTAGTTATGTGATATATAGTGAATTGGTCTCCGTGCCTGTACATTGTATTTTTACCATTTTATTTATGTTTACGAAATCGAAAGTAGGTCATAAAATGACCCAAATCAATTTTCAAAATCTTTTTATGTGAAACTCAAGGATATTATAATTAAGTGAAGTATGCTGATCACGGTTGTTTACTTTGACGAAACTGTAATGAGGAGCTTGCAGCGATACCTCATGATGAAAATTTTTCATCGCTGATAGAGCGACGGGACCTTTAAAGGCTTTAAAGGCCCCATTGCTCTATCAGCATGAAAACTTTTATCATGAGGTATCGCCGCAAGCTTCTCCACATAGTTTCGTCGTTGTAAATAACCGTGATAAATAAGCTTTAAACAAATAAAACATGCTTCAGTTTCACATAAAAAGGGTTTGAGAACTTATTTGGGTCATTTTAGCTGCCAACTAAAATGACCTACTTTCGATTTCAATGCGTTGAATAAAATGGTATAAATACAATGTACATGCGTGGAGCCCTAATCACTATCCCGCCTATGTTAATATAGCATTTCTTGACGGGAAACCAGACCAGGAAATTGTATTTTGTAGAGCGAATTGTTATTTTTCAAAAACTTGTTTTCTCTCCTTTTTACCCGTTATATGACTGAATATATGCACATCAACCCACCTTTTATTACCAAACGCGAAGGCTTGACCGCTTTTTACAATGATTTCAGTGTGGACGTTTTTAACACTGATAGGACTATGGAGACTTTAAAAATCAGTAAAACTATGTATCAATCGAAGGCCAATGTCAAACCAAAGTTTCACGAGATCTAGTATAGTCAGCAAGATAGCGACCGGGAAGAAGGAAGGAAATTAGCCATTTCACTTCATATTAAACGGAAATTACTAAATTAATAATTTGAGCCGCGACACATCAAAACCAACAAAGTGGTTGTGCGCCCAGCGCAGACTCAGATCAGCTTGGGCATATGCCCAGTCTGATCATACTCTTCCCTAAGCGTTTAAAGGGTAACTAAGGCTCTAAGCTACCTCCATGCCGACAGCAAAGTTTCTGATCAGACTGGGCGGATGCCCAGGCTGATCTGAGTCTGCGCTGGGCGCACAGCCACTTTGTTGGTCTTGTCGTGTCGCGGTTCAGTCTTAATCTTGTTAGCACAAAAGAATATTTCATAGCTTGTAAAAGAATACTCCCATTGATTTCAATCACAAAGTACTTCGCACTGCCTTTAATAATTTATGAAAATCAAGACCATGACGTTGTTCAAGTTTTTTTTTCTGCTAAACTTTGCCAGTCGCAGTCACTTAAAGGCCCAATTGCTCTATCAGCATGAAAATTTGTATCATGAGGTATCGCTGCAAGATTCTCACTATAGTTTCGTAATTGTAAATAACCGTGATTAGCCTGCTTTAATCAAACTAAACATCCTTGAGTTTCACATAAAAAGGGTTTGAAAACTGATTCGAGTCATTCCTACTTTAGATTTCATTAAGTTGAATAAAATGGTAAAAATACAATGTTCACACGTGGAGCCCAAATCACAATCCCGCCTATATTTAAATAGCATTGCTAGAAGGGATACCAGAACAGGAAATTATATTTTGTGGAGTGATTTGTTATTTTCAAAAACTTGTTATCCCTACTTTTTCCAATTATATGACTCAACATATGCACATCAACCCACATTTTACTACCAAACGCGAAGGCTGAACTGCTTTTTACAATGATTTGAGTTTATACCCTTTTACCGCTGATAGGACTATGGAGACTTCAAAATCATAGAGAGAATAGTGAGTGACAAGAGCCAGATGCATTTGCAGCAAGTGCGGCATGAGTTGTTTCTCTTAACCCATTTCAAAACTGGACGTACAGTTTTGTATTTATGTTTAAAGTCTCCATACTCCTATGACTGGTAAAAAACGTGTAAACGCAAATCATTATGAAAAGCGCACCAGCTCTCACGTTTTGTGATAAAATGAGTTGGCAAGTAAAGTGATCCAAATCAATTTTCAAACATTTTTATGCGAATCTCAATGATGTTTTATTTTGTTTGAACTTGGCTAATTGCGGCCATTTACATTTACGAAACTATGGCGAGAAGCTTGCAGCGATACCTTACGATACTTTTTTCATGCTGATATCAATAGAGCAATGGGACCTGTAACTTATTCGTATTTGAATGTTCTCATTGGCAGATAAGGTCTAAACAAGCAGAATCTTGGTTAAAAGAAAGCTTGTAATGTCGCTACATTTTAAATAGCGGTGTTAGCTCTTTTTGGCATTTTCCATCTTCAGGGCCGCTTCACATTTTAAAAATTTAATGTGTGGGTTATTTTCCTAAAGATGAGAAATTTCTGCATTTATGAATAAATTTCTAAACTCTGGTTGAAATGAAAATACAATCTTGTTAACATGGTTAAAAAGCATTTTTCCCTAAAAGGACTGAATCTATGACTTTGATATTTCCTTGAAATTCGGTTGAAATCTAGGCCTACATTGAAGGCTTCATTGCTCTAGCCGTCAGTATGATGAATTCATGAACAATTTTATAGAGGATCTTACATGAGTGCTCATGTATTATTGAATTTATTAAACGAGTTGGGAAAAAAGATAAGATGCGAGGCTTTGCCGAGCATCTTATCGGTTTTCCCCAACGAGTTTAATAAATTCAATAATACAGGAGCACGAATGCAAGATTCTATTTATCATATGACAATAAAATCACATTTTATTGGCAAAATTTGCATTAAAACGTCACGATTTCGCCATTAGAAAACGCGACGTTTTTATGGACGTCAACGTATAACGTTACGACGTAATTTGCATATTTAATCCACTAGTGGATTATCGCATTTAATGCATGGCTTTATTACACTCTCAGATGCGACGTCATATGATAAACTGTATTAGCGCAAGCTTCTCACCACAGTTTACGCTATTGTAAAATGTCTGTGAACAAATGAAACATACTTGATTTTCTTCATATAACAATGTTTTGAAGTTATTCGGGCCATTAATTTGGTTGTCAACATAATTATCCTTGGCCTACTTTAGATAGCATATGCCTTAACTTGAATAAAGTGGTAAAAATACAATGTACAAGCGTCGATTATCATTAATTAATTTAAAGTCTCCATAGTCCTATAAGTCACTTTTTAAAGGCCCCATTGCTCTATCAGTATGAAAAATATTATAATGAGGTATCGCTACAAGCTTCTCACTATAGTTTCGTAATTGTAAATGACCGTGATTAGCCAGCTTTTAAAAAATAAAACATCATTGAGTTTCATATAAAAGTGGTTTGAAAGCTTATTTGGGTCATTTGAGTTGGCAACTAAAATGACCTACTTTCGATTTCATAAAATGGTAAAAATACAATGTACAGGCGTGGAGTCCCAATCACTATCCCGCCTTTGATTATATAGCATTGCTAGACGGGAAACCAGAACAGGAAATTGTATTTTGTGGAGCGATTTGTTATTTTTCAAAAACTTGTTTTCTCCACTTTTTGCGAGCTATATGACTCAAAATATGCACACCAACCCACCTTTTATGATCAAACGTGAAGGTTGAACCACTTTTTACAATGATTTGAGTTTCGGCGTTTTTACCGCTGATAGGACTATGTAAAAACGTCTAAACGCAAATCGTTATGAAAAGCGCTTCAATCCTCACGTTTGGTGATAAAATACGGGATGATGTTGATAGATTGATCCAAATACCGTGGAAAAGATATGGGGAACGTGTTTTTTGAAAGACGAAAATTCGTACTACAAAATACAGGTTTCCTTTTCTGGTTTCCCGTTGAGCGATGCTATATACACAAAAGCGGCATAGTGAATGGGACTCCACTGCTGTACATTGTATTCTTACCATTTTTTCATTGTTTACGAAATCGAAAGTAAGTCATTTTGGTTGGCAACTAAAATGACCCAAATTTATTTTCGAGGAAGGGGGAAAACCACTCTCTGACAGTTACCATTCGAAATCATGGGCACAAAATTTACGCGACTTATTTTTTCAGTGTTGTCATTTCAAACCAAGTTAAACAGACTGAGTTGACCCCGCTGAGTTGACCTCAGGCCGGCTTGACCTCGGGACGAGTAAATCAGGATTCCACAGAGAAGCACGTTTGAACCAAACTTTACCTTGCCTGCTGCAAGGATCAATCTGGTACATTTAGCACCAGAGGCCAGAACACAAACCACTACGATACAGAGTATCGCTCTTCGCTGCCCTGCCGGAAACAGGACAACTCGCCCCACTCTCCAAATTCACTATGCATAACCTTAAAATCTCATTACTTCCTAAATATGATATTTCAAAACTCCAGTCATCTTCTGTGACTGTGCAGCATGTACTACATGTTTTGTGCTAGACCTGGTCGGAAACCCCGAAGCCTGGTTTTCTCGCTTCGCGGCTCATATGATAATGCAAATCATGGGATATGTGCACATCTAGTCGTATGCACCGGTCCTTTGCAACCATATCCCCCTCAGGGCCATGGAATAAATGTCAAAGTACTCTTTACACCAAAGTATACAGTTTGGACACTTCTTCTATTTTCTTTACATTTCAGCTTCTGTTATCTCAAGCTACTTGTATCTCAAAGTAAATTTTCTGGGACCAGAAAATTTACTTTGAGATATCAGTAGCTTGAGATGAAATTCGAGTTTGAGATATCGGGAGCTAACTGTATCTTGGTTAGTGCCAGGTGGTTTAGAAGCCTACATACTCTAGTAAGGTAAATCGTGACTACGCTTAATTGAGAAATTGCGCCATGTGTGTCGAAAACAAGCCACGATTTCTCGCACAGATACAAATGAAATTGCTTTTAAATGCTTATATTTCGATTTCAAAAAGTCGCAGATGTTGTTTTCCAGCCAAGATTTCTCATTTAAATACAAACCAAATGGCTTTTAAATGAGTTTTGCTTAGATTTGAATTTCGATTTCAAAACGTCGCAGATGTTGTTTTTCCAATTGACTAAAAGGTTTCTCTCTGTAGGTGACAACTGACCCACTTTGTTTCTTACTTCTCAATACGGGTCAACACTTAAAGGAAAGAATTTGCTCCCAGAGGTAGTAAACAAAAGTTGTTCCCCTTTGTAAAAATGGCTAGAAAAAATACAGGAAGATATAGATACACACATTAACTGAACCTAAAATCTCAAATATACATTAATACCTTCTGATTTTCGGTTGTGGCTTTTACATGTCCTTTACATGTCGAATTTTAAAAGCATAATCTTGCGTATTTTACAAAACAATTGCCCAGTTAAGCCTCTTTTAATCCGTAAGTAATTATTAGTGAGCTCCGTTGGAGTGTTGTGGCTTTTTGTCACAATGCATATGTACGTAGGCTGCTTTGATCTATTGTTATCCATTGTCATAATTTGTTATATCATTAAACACAGGGTATAATCGACTCCGCTAATTTTCGCTTCCTGCAGAGACTGTACATCATATTTGGCTTCCGCCGAGACTGTCCGCGAACTCTTGCTTCCTGCCGAGACTTCTGTACATGATAAATGGCTTCCTGCAGAGACTGTCCGCGTGATTCTGCTTCCTGCCGAGGCTGTCCTTGTCCTTCGGAAGCACAGCCAGTTGCCATGCCTAACAACAGGGCGCCGCCATTTTGGTAAGTCCGCAGTAAATTTGGACATGTAACACTGAATTTGATTGGCTAATACAATTTACGAGATACCGGTGCAACGGTACTTCGAAAGGGTCTTTACAAAATACCGTTCGAATGCTAATTTTTACCGTTCGAACGCTATTTTTACCGTTCGAACGCTAATTTTTACCGTTCGAACGCTAATTTTTACCGTTCGAACGCTAATTTTTACCGTTCGAACGCTAATTTTTACCGTTCGAACGCTAAATGTACCGTTCGAACGCTAAATTTACTGTTCGAACGGTAAAAATTAGCGTTCGAGCGTTAAAAATTAGCGTTCGAACGGTAAAAAATAGCGTTCGAACGGTAAAAAAAAGCGTTCGAACGGTACCGTCGCTTTTTGACCCATTTGGTACACCATAGTTTTATACATCGCTGTGATTTACAATGACGAAACTATGGCGAGAAGCTTGCAGCAATACCTCACGATAAAATTGTTCATGCTGATAGAGCGATGGGGCCTTTAAAAAAATAACTAGAGGTCATTTTAGTTGCCAACTAAAATGACCTACTTTCGATTTCACAAGCTTTATTATATGGTAAAAACACAAGGTACAGTGGGTAAAAATACAAGGTACAGGCGTTTAACAGGTGATAAAAATACAATTTACAATCTGTATGCCAAATATGAACATTTGAGGGGGTGGTAGTCGGGCGATCGTGCTGGTTATAACTTTCAGTGCTAGGGCGTCCTACTTTTTTGGATAAAAGTAGGATAAGGGCCTATTTTGCTTGCAGTAGGTGCGGGCGGGGGTTGTTTGGAAATTTTTTCTCTCGTCTTTGCTCCTCTCTGGGTGACGGCCCGATATAGACCGAAATACAGTCTAAAAGGGCCGTTAAACCCAAAATAACCAACCAATGAACATTTGAACTTAAGGTCTGCTGTGAAATCTGTTACGAAAAATTGCGCAGGGGCCGCGTAGCACAGTCGGTAGCGCGTCTGAGTCAAGAGCCGAGGTCCCGGGTTCGATACACGGTCTGGCCACATACTTTCGTTTCTCCTTCCGCTGATTTAAGAAGGGCAGCTGTCAGTTACTGGCGAAAGTATGCGCACTTAGTACTGGTTAACCGCTTAGGAGGTCTAAGTCTGCCTAGGAATAGTGTGTTAAGGGTAACTGACGCTTCCGACATGACCATAGCTGTTTACCGTGGACGTAAAACATTAAAACAACAGAACAACGAAAAATAGCATTATTCAAAGTAAGTACAGAAAGAAAATTGGAAAAATATATGGAAGAATAAGCAAGAGAAGGCTGGTTCTTACTCCCACAATACAACAAGTTATCATTAACCTGCAACCAAATATACAGCTACTCCAACCTGCAAAGGCCGGGTAGAAATCTTTGACAATAAATTTCATCATTCAAAGTAAGAAAAGAAAGAAATAAAACGTATAGAGGCAGAATAAGCCGCACAAGGCTGGTTTACAGTAAGTCGTTATCAATTTGTACACCAAATATGGCCATTCTACTTTGAAGAGTTGCTGTGAAATCTGTTACAAAAACATGCATTATTCAAAGTAAGGAGAGACAGATAATCGGACAAATACAGTGAAAAATAAGCATGGGAAGAGTGACTCTCAATTCAACGACACACCAAGTCGTAATCAATTTTTATACCAAATATGACTCCTCTAGCTTGCACGATTGCAAAGAAATCTTGGACAAAAAAATCATTAATCGAAGTATGGAAAGATAGAAAAACGGAAAAATACAGGAAGAATATGCCAGATAAAGCTGGTTCAAAATTGCACGATACAAGAAGTCATTATCAGTCTGTTTAATATCAAATATAAACATTCTGTCTTGAAGGGTTGCTGTAAAATCTTTGACGAAAAAATCCATTATTTTAGTATAGAAAGAAAGAAAATTGGACAAATATAGGGAAGAATAAGATGTATAAGGCTGCTTCTCAACCCCACGATACAACAAGTCGTCAGAGCCCTCATACTAAATATGACTACTCTAGCTTATATAGTTGTGGAAAAGTCTTTTACGAAAAGTTTCATTATTTTAAATATGGAAAGAAAGAAAATTGGATGCGTACAGGGAAAATAAGCAGGAGAAGGCTGGTTCTCAATCCCACTATACAACAAGTCATCATCAATCTGCATATCAAATATGACTATTCTAACTTGCATGGTTGTGGAGAAATCTTTGACGAACTAGAAAATGTGTTTTTAAAACACTATGCCCCCAACTATATGCCTGACCCTAACAAGGTCAATTGAAAAAAATATATATATATATATATAGATCTCTTAATTTTTTCATGGTCTAGTCGCCTATAAATTATCAAGGCCCCAGCAGTTATTGTTCTTACGTCAACAAGATCACCCTTACAATGTTTTGAACAAACGAGAAAAGGGGCATAATAAAAGCAGCATAATCTTACCCTCATCAGAATGATCGACACATCAAATACTTTAAGTACACCATAGATGAGCTCTCTAGATCAAACGGCTCAAAAGTTGGAAAAATGCCGAAGTACACAAAGGGGCATAATTCAGTCAAATATTTACAAAATCAGCCGAAATTTTAATCAGGTGATCTACACCAAAAGTTAATCAGGTGATCGCCCCTAGAGGTATGACAAATATCAGTCTATATGAGCTCAAATGGGACATAACTTTGTCAATAATTTAGTAAAATACTTACGATATCAGCCCAAAAGTTAATCAGGTGATCTACACCTTAGCCCCTACCTGTATGCCAAATATGAGCATCCTAGCTCAAATTGTTCTTCCAGGATTTTGGGAACAAACTTTTATTTAATTTTTCAAAAACGGGGCATATCTCTGGAAGTACAAGGCCGACGTAAAAGAAAAAAAGATACAGGTCTGCTAATTTTCAATGGTCTATTCAGCTATGAATTATCAAGGCTCCAGCAGTTATTGTTCTTGAGAAACAGACCATCCCTACAGTGTTTTGTACAAAGAAGGAAAGGGGCATAACTCTGTCAATACTGCATACAACATAACGTAACTATCATCAAAATGATCGACACATCAAATACTATCTGTATACCAAAATCAGGCCTCTAGGCCAAATGGTTCAAAAGTTGGAAAAATGCCAAAGTTAATAAAGGGGCATAATTCAGTCAAATATTTACGAAATCAGCCCAAAAGTTAATCAGGTGATCTACACTGTCGCCCCTAGCTGTATGCCAAATATGAGCATCCTAGCTCTAATGGTTCTTCCAGGATTTGGGGAACAAACTTTTATTTATTTATTTTTTTGAAAAAGGGGCATGACTCTGTAAGTACAAAGCCAAGGGACAAGAAAAAACATATGGTTCTGCTAATTTTTAATGGTCTACCCACCCATAAAATATCAAGGCCCAGGAGTTACGGTTCTTGAATAATAGACCACCCCTAAAATGTTACGTTAGGACGGATGGACGGACAGTCAGGCCCAAACCAATATGCCCCCTCAACTTCTAGGAAGTTGGGGACATAAAAATGTAGGGGACGGACGGAAAGAGGGACGAAAGGACGGACGGACGGACAGATGTAAACCAGTATACCCCCACGTTTTCAAAGCGGCGGTATAATAAAAGTATAAATGTACAACGCAGAAACAAGGTACTAATTTTTTAATGGATTAGTATCGGTCGTCCAGGCAACTACCTTTAAGGTTAAGAATACCTAGCCATTTTTCAAAGTGATACAGCTTGCGTGACTTCCTGGGTCCGAGGTTATAAAACTTGAGTATAATCTCAAACTCAAAATAAAGCACATTGATTGGCTGCTTCCGAGCATGTGCTTGGAAGCAGCCAATCAGTGTGCTTTATTTCGGGTCAGGTTGCTTCCCTGATGACAAAACTCTTCAATAAGGGATCTACTCTTAAAGGAAAGCTTAATTCTTTTCCTTATAAGAGTTGATCCCTATTGAGAAAGGAGGAACAATGTACATAGCAGTTACATCACCTGAAAGTGGGAACCCGTTCCCTTAAATATTGCCATTAAGCGACTACAAAAAGACATGACCATATTTTACCATTTCCTAAAACAATAACATAAAGTCTAAGCAAGGGAATAACACATAGATTCAGGGTAAAACAGCCCAGCAGGCACAGGACATCGAAACGACGTAGTACTGACGTCGATGCGACGTAAGAAAGACGTCATTACGTCAGACGACATCGTACTGGCATCAATGCGACGTCACGACGTCGCATAAATGCTAGGACATGTGCCCACTGGAAGGGGCGGACCGCGTTCAAACGATCGGGTAGCTGGCAAAATTCGCGATCCCACACTGGTTGTTCTTGTTTCTTGACATCAGCACGTAGCCATGACTTCCCCAACGACTGCCCCAGCTGAAAAATAAAATAATAATTCGGGAGTCCATCAGAAGTTTCCGCCTAGGAAAGACAGTACCATAAACACCGAACTCATAAAGGACTTCTTCGATTAAGGCGTGAATTTTCCCCATGATTTAAAAGTTATACGGATCACTGACTTTTGCTTTGCATTTATGACTATGACTTGTAACTTGCATGGAAAATGAGTTTTCAAGTGTTTGTGTCTATGTAAAGTACGTTAAACATACGTTGACGTTGACGTTATTGTTGAGCTAAATTGTAAATTTTCCTCAAACTGTTCGTTGAAATAATGATTTATTGTATATATTTCAGCCTTTTTTGACTTACATTACTTACATAACAGATAACACTGGATACTTTTGACTGTATGTATGTGACCTTGACCTCATTTCAAGGTCATGGTACACAATAAAATCCTTGAAGATCACAGTGCTACTGTTGACCATTCTTCTTCTTTGGCTTATTGAGTATCGTTCCCCCCCGTGACCCAGCTTCCCACTCATATATATTGCGTACTTGCATCGTATAAGTCTGCTGCATGAAGGAAATGCTGGGTCACGGGGGGGGAAAGTACTTGTATTTTAGTTATAGTGAAGCGTTCTCTTTTGGCCGCTTTGACCGGAAGTATAACTGTGGTTTTGCATGTTTAAATGCCAGTCAGGCGTAACAAGAAGAAAACCATTGCTTTGTATTGTGATATGCATGTATTTAGCATGCATTTATGACAAAAATGTATGAAATGAATGACTGATTTCAATATTTTTATTACCTCAAAAATTGTGGTATGCGAAAACCTTTAATTAAGGGTAGGTAGGGTCAGACTGGATTATCTCCCCATGTCTTTGGGTCTTAATCACAAATGATCTGATTTCAAACGCCTTATATATTTGTGGAAGCTCCGCTAAGAAAAATTTGCACACTTTATACTTTTGAAAATTCGGACCTGTCGCGCCGGTCTAATGGGGAAAATCCTCGCCTTAATCGAAGAAGTCCTTCCTGATCATTGCCTATCTTTTTGACTTTCCCACATCTACATTGTAAATTGTTCTACTTCTCGTTTAACCCATAATTCCGAGCGCCCAATGAAAAAGACATAGGCAAACAGTGCAGATCTAATTCAGACGCCGCAAAATGCGGCGTCTGATCAGGATCTACACTATTTGCATATAAATGGATAATTTGCCTTGAAATAAAATAAAACTGAATAAAATAAACTAAAGCAGACATCCCATTATTTGAGTCTCCATTTGATAAGTATAGAATAGTCTACTCAGCATAATTGATCTACGGCACGAGAAAACTAACAAAGTGGTTATGCGCCCAGTGCAGACTCCGATCAGCCTGGGCATCCGCCCAATCTGATCAGAGTCTTCGCTGTCCGCATGGAGGTAGCTTAGACCCTTAACTACCCTGTAAACGCTTAGCAAAGAGTCTGATCAGACTGGACGGATGCCCAGGCTGATCTGAGTCTTCGCTGGGCACACAAACTTTGTTGGTTTTCTCGTGTTGTGGTGGTAGGAGCCCCGGTAGCTCAGTGGGTTAAGCGCTGGCCTACTGATCTATCGGACCGGGTTCGAATCCCGTTTGAGGAGAGAATCTTTCCTACTGTAAACGGGTTTCCATTGCACACAGCCTTTCATTATTACATTCCCATCGTCCTGATATGACTGAAATACTGTTGAAAAGGACGTAAAATCGCAAGTCATCCATCCATCCATCGTGTCTTGGCTCAACTATGTTATCAAACTTCCCAGCGAGCACATGACGTCGAAATGACGTCGTACTGACGTCGATGCGACGTCACAACGTCGCATCGACGTCAGTACGACGTCGTTTCAACGTCATGTGCCTGCTGGGTTGTACCTGTTTTTGACCTTCCAGTAGTCTCTTCCGCCTGTGTTGCCATAGCCGACACCCAGCATAGCGTGGTTAGGGTAACGGGGCTTGCAATACGGATTGTTATACACACCACCTCGGTAGGAACTGAAAAAGTTAACCAAGTTTCGATAAGATATTGCAGCTCTGTTGAAGTAGTTACGAATGGGTCTAGATAATTAATTATTGATATAATCAGCAAGATCGACAGTCTGACATCCTTTCTGGCTATATTTGGAAGCTGTCTCATGCTGGCCTTTTTTAGAGTGGAATCAGCATTAATGGAGTTTTATTCATGCCATTAGTTCTTAACGTTCTTTTCAAACTCTTTATTACTCAAGATATAGCTACACATAGAGGCTGGCCCTTAAAGGCCCCTTTAGGATTAAGGGTTTTGAATGACTGAGGCAGCGTCCTATTTGAGTCACCAGTAGCTAAAGTACCCATCGAAATCTTATTTTACACTAAACCTGGCTGAGTTATAATAGTTATAGTGTGAGCACGGGGCTGCATCGTCCCTTCAAGTCGTCAGCTGTGACATGTTAAGTTTTTTTTTGCGAATACAGCCAATTCCCGATATCTCGAAAATTGATATCTCAAAATATCTTCTTATATCAAAGAATATATTTCATATTTTGATTTACATTTCAACTCCTGTTATCTCAAACTACGGATATCTCAAGATAAATTTTCTGGTACCAGAAAATTTTCTTTGAGATATCAGTAGTTTGGGCTGAAATTTGACTTTGAGATATCGACAGTTGGCTGTACCTGTCATTTTAATTCAAAACCTGAGTTAAGCTGGGGGCCTACTTCTTATGACCCCTTTTGAGTGTTGAGTCAAGACGGAGCGGGCTATGCATGAGAAACTATGGATTTCTCTCCATACCAGCATCTTTGTCTGGGAAAGGCTCAAAGAAGTCATTTACTAATCAGCCTCTCAGAAATGTCTTTAACATAAAACCTTACACGGCTATATTTGATTGACGCGCCCCAAAATGCCCGTGGTTGGGGTTAAAGGTGTGTGGAAGGAGGCTAGAGTAGTACTGTGATGGACTACTAGCATGCCAGGGACATCAGTATAAAGCAAGAATAAAGACTGAAAGAGGATTAACTTCATCCAAGCAGGAAAAAAAGCAGAATTCATGCTTTTTCCAAAAGGTTTTTCTTTGTTTCATTCTCATAACAATGTTTCCCAGGAGGCTCAGCGGAACGAATCCATGGTTACACTCCCCTGGCACCTTGTCTGTCTGTCCGTTCCCTCTCAAATTCGAAGAAGAGAGTCTTATTATTTTTTTTTTCCAAATAATACTGGAGGGGTGGGTTCTTGGACCATATGCCATTTCTTTACATTTGAGCGGGGGTGGTGCGATGGTGCTGCGTGTAACGTCCAGTGCCGGGGCGTCCAACTGATTTGGATGACTCGTAGTAGGGCAAGGCCCTCCTGTGTAGGCTGGGGTTGTTTGGACATTTTTCTCTCGTCTGTTATTTCTCTCTTCTTTCTCCCCCTCTCTGGGAGACGGCCCGGTGTAGACTGAAATACTGTCTCAAAGGGCCGTTAAACCCAAAACAATCAATCAATCAATTTACATTTGCTCACCAAAATTTTATGTTGTTTTATTATTATTTGTTTTTAATCAAAAACTGCAGTTTTATTCCTAAAATCTAAGATCCCTGGGGCCGTATTCATAAAGCCACTTAAGTCGTTGCTATGCTGTTGCTAAGGCTAAATATCTATAAAGGAGATTCCATACAACTATGAAATTTGTTCTGGAGGAACAGTCTTACAAAGACTGTTCCTCCAGACCAAATTTCATAGTTGTAGGGAATCTCCTTTATGGATATTTAGCCTTAGCAACCGCATAGCAACGACTTAAGTGGCTTTATGAATACGGCCCCTGGAGTACAATTGACAGCGCCATATGAAAGAAAACCAAGACGGAGGTCTAGACATTGGAACAGCTTTCTAGATTACCGTTACCGTATGCAGATCAAAACGCGGTAGTCATACTTGATCAGTTAGTTATTTTTGTTCGCCTGATCAAAAGTTCAGGAAGAGTATTGTTGTCACCTGGCGTCGGCGTTCGCATCCCAATGGATGTTTTGGTTATGTTTTTTTTAAAAGAACAGTATCTCCTTAACCCAAGGATAGGTTCCTTTGATACTCCCAAATTAAATGTAGTTAGATATTGGTACAAAGTTTTACAAAATTCTACCCCATCTTCCTCAGTGACCTTGAAGTTTAGGTCATGAAGTTTTGCGTTTTTCGTCCACATTGGATGTTTAAGTTAAAGTTTTTCAAAGGCCCAAGTCCCCCTAATCCATGAATCCACATTGCATGTTTCGGTTAAAGTTTTTTAAAGACCCATCTTTCCTGAACTAACGATTTTTGATACTTTCACCGTTTTAGATATTGGTCCAAAGTTTTATAGAGTACTACCACCACCCTGGTGAATGTTATGGACTGAGAAATTTGGTGTGTGTGTGTGTGTGTGTGTGTGTGTGTGTGTGTGTGTGTGTGTGTGTGTGTGTGTGTGTGTGTGTGTTCGCATTGGATTTTTTTTAAATTTAAAACTCTCGATATTTGCACTGTAGTTAGAATACCGCCCCAGCCCACTCTGTGATCTTGAGGTCAAGGTCGTGGACTTTGAAATTTGGGGTTTCGTTAAAGTATTCTCATGGCATACTGTTCCATAATGCTTGGGACTGATTTAGTTTATACTTGAACTTATGTTAGATACTAGCTTGCGTTTTTACAAAACACTATCCCCCATCCCACTAGGTGACCCTGAAGTCAAGGTCATTGATACAGAATTTTATCTTAAAGCTTTTGTTTATGAATATGTCAACAAAACATGGACTTGCTTGCATGAATTTTTATGTAGTGCAAGCTACACTCCCATAGTGACCTTCATATAATAATGCCTGTGCAATGGATAAGCACCAGTTCAGATGAGCCATGTTGTCAGGCGCCAGCTGTTGTTATATCTATAAGGGTTTTCAAGTCCCATTTACGGGTATATTAGTATACTTTCAGACTCCAAGGGAAACCTCTTTGCTAAGTTTTGACAAAATATATACGGATTCTGATACTGCCTGGCAATGAGAAATTTTGGACGTTCTTTTTTCTGTTGTTAGAATGGCCGCTGTAAAGCCGCTCCATATGGCCGACCAGAACGATTTTTAACCATGAGACGAATGTGCTTGCAAAACTTTTACCATATTTTTCAGTTATTTCTGATTTTATTTTCATTAAGATATAACTAGACCTTCAGGAAAACATCCCAGGGGCCGTATTCATAAAGCCACTTAAGTCGTTGCTATGCGGTTGCTAAGGGAAAATATCTATAAAGGAGATTCCCTACAACTATGAAATGGTCTGTAGGAACAGTCTTTGTAAGACTGTTCCTCCAGAGCAAATTTCATAGTTGAAGGGAATCTCCTTCAAAGAAATTTAGCCTTAGCAACAGCATAGCAACCACTTAAGTCGTTTTATGAATATGGCCCCAGGAAATTTTTCTAGTAATTCTGCCCAGTGGTCTCAGAGGAGATGCAATAACCCGCAAAACTTAACAGTGAAAGAACAGACGCCGTAGAGCCCCGTATTTGACACGATCTCCAGTAGAGCGAAACAGGCCTTTGGCCAAAAGGTATACCTCCTCATTCCGGGTTAGCATCCTCATATTTTTGTTAATTTTAATCTTACGATCTCTTTTCAATTTTGTTGTTGTTTCAGTTCTCGTAACGACCTCTTTTTAATGCCTCCTGCTTAAGTTTTTATAGGCCAATTACATGCTGTATGCAAAAGGTATCTGCTAGTGATCAGTGCAACATCACAGGGTATAATCGATTCCGCTAATTTTCGCTTCCTGCAGAGACTGTACGTCTTATTTGACTTCCGCCGAGACTGTCCGCGAACTCTTGCTTCCTGCCGAGACTTCTGTACATGATAAATGGCTTCCTGCAGAGACTGTCCGCGTGATTCTGCTTCCTGCCGAGGCTCTCGGCAGGACGCAGAGTCACGCGGACAGTCTCGGCAGGAAGCAGAATCACGCGGACAGTAGTCTCTGCAGGAAGCAAGAGTCCGCGGACAGTCTCGGCGGAAGCCAAATATGATGTACAGTCTCTGCAGGAAGCGAAAATTGGCGGAATCGATTATACCCTGTGAACATATTCAATAGAGGAAATGTTAGTAATTTTCCTTCGTCTCTATTTCATGACCATAAGCATTCACGAAATTTCATAGTTTACAATATTCATTTGTTTTCACAACATTTGTGCATTACCCAAAGCCCCGCCCACTGACGTCTACAGCGATAGCTATTGGTCCAACTTTTGACATCACTGACTGGAGGCTGTACTCCGATTTTCCTACGTTCCTACTGCCGCTGTCTTTGGCGGCGGTACAGTCACGCCGAAAGCGGCACCATCCGTCCTGAAGGGCAGAAAAAAAAATCGGATAAGAATGCGATTGAGCCTTGACATGACAAAACAAACAAAGTGGCATGTGCGCCATCCGAAGACTCAGATCAACCTGGGCAACCACCCAGGCTGATCAGAGTCTTCACTCTGTGCATTCAGGATAGCTTTGAGTCTAAGCTAGCTTTATGCGGACTGCGAAGATTCTCATCAGACTGGGCAGATGCCCAGCGGTTGATCGGAGTCTTCGTTAGGCGCACATGCCACTCTGACTGTTTGTTTTTACGTGTCGCTGCTCTGTTATTGGGACACTTCAACCTACTTCCGAAATTGTTGGAAAAAGTTAAAAATTGAGTTCAGACTATCTGGCGATTTATAACAAAATGCTGACAGAATAGCACGCAGTGCCGATCCTAGAAGAGCAGTCAGAAAAGGTCTCTACTGAGTGTTTATGCACTTCTGGTCCGGCGATTCTTACTGACAAGTGTATTGATTGCATGCCCAGCGTGCAAACGGCTTCACTCATTATCACCCAGGACTCTTTGTATTTAAAGGCACCCTACTCCTATCAGTGATAATCGCGGTCTTTTGCAATGACGAAACTAGGGTGAGAAGCATACGATAAAATAGTTCATGCTGATAGAGCAATGGGGCCATTAACGTTGGGCCAGTTGAGTTGCTAGTCCGGTAAACACGACAGTAAGATAAGATGAATTGAGCAGGGCGTGACGGAGTGCCAGGCCAGCTATCTATTTGAAGTCGAATACTCTAATTACATGTACTACAGGCCCGGATCCAGACCGCCTCGGACTGGGAGGTGCCGATAATTATGTTTATGTGCATGAGAGGGGGGGGGGGGCTTGAAAATATATGACATAATTAGGATCAATTTAGGGATCAGTTTGATGAGAATTATTGATAATGTCATTTTTGCCTTAAAATACATGTTGTAATATCTTACTAGAATCGCCTCACCGAGGCGATTCTAATGAGATGTCACAACATATATTTTACTCTAACCTCATAAGTTAACTCAAACTGCCATCAGATACTCCTTATTATCTGGATGCCTACATATTATACATAAAACAGAGGCCCAGATGGCGGGGCTGAAGTTCCAAAGCCCACCCCCTGGATCCGGGGCTGTACTAAGGCTAAGTATTACCCATGTTACTTACTCTCGCTTTATACGGATAGCAACTTTCCCCAGCTACACCTTTATTGTCCCTGATATACCTAAAGGCCGTGTTCATCCATCCCCCGCGGCAGCCTAAGTTTCCTATGAAAATAAATTACATGTATTTTGACAGCTATAAGGTGGTGATTATCACTGATTTGGGGCAGAAAGAAATATCTGCATAAAATGCTGAAAATACAACAGATCTTCCCGAAACTTAGCAGATGCATTCTTTATGTTGTTTCTCACAATTCAGAATCCCAAAATGCAGGAATTGTTGATGTTAGAAAGGATTTATAAACGAAAAGATCAAAGGGTAATTTTGTGCGAATAAATCTAAAATATGACCATCATTATTGAAAATGTAACTAGGTCTGAACATAAATTAATGCATTATATTTATTTATTTATTTATTTATTTTTTGCATGTTATCAGGCTGCGCAAAAAAAAGGTGTGGCCTGTGTCCAAATATTTGTCTAAAATACACAGTAAAGTCTATTTTCAAGGTTGAATAATTTCAATAAAACACCTGTAATTGTCATTGTAATGTATTATTTATACTGTGAGTATGATATAGGTATAACTGACCTACCTGTATTTCATGAATGCAATAAGTATTCATGCACTATATCATGGTCAGACATTTGAGCAAAAGCTACTGTTTTTATCTGGTCTACCTTACAATTTGAGAAAGAGTTGGAACAAATAATTGCATGGACGCTCTTTTTATCTCATCGAAGTATTTTCAGAGCTTAGTACATTTTCAAGAACAGATTTTATTTTTCAGATTTCTGCGCAGAAAATTACCCTTTGATCTTTCCATATAACAACACTTTTTTAAACAGCATGTCCCTATATTTTGTATTTCAAACTGCAGAGAACAACAAAAATAACTGCTAACTTTCAAGGAGATACGATAATTTTTTATGATTGTGTTAGGTATTATATATGTTATGGAATTAGTGTAATATTTTTAGTGAATTCTTTGTAGATAGTAATTTAGCTTAAAGGTGCTTTAGGAATGTACACGTCCTGTGACAGGCGCTGTACGGGGCATCATTAGTGTCATACAGACACAATTTTCCAGTTAAAACTATTCTCATTTCCATTACCTTTAATTATAAAATCTGGCTTTTTCGACCCGAAAGGGAAGTCTATGTGCTGAAAAATCAGAAAAATAAATCTAACGCCATTCATGGGATGTTGAGTGGAACAAAGTTCAAGAGAAATTTGGGTATATCAAATTTTATTTTTGACTAATTTTACAACTGTCAGAGATCCTTAGTTTCTATCTTGGTTATGTTACCGATACAGGATAAAACAATATATTTTTGTTATTGTTAGTCACGGAGAAATGGTTCAATGATCATGGCTGTGTTTAGTATAGAATCTTAGATATAAGATAATTTTTTTTGCAAATACCCACACTAAAAGGCCATAAATCACAGTTTGTATTAGTTTCAGCCTAGCAATATAAACAGTTTTAGACTATTTAGCCAAGTTTGTAAGTAGTAAGGACCGTCACTTTGGACACGGATTTTCCCATGTATTTTTACATAGACTTTTGGCCTGAAAAAAACTAAGTCCGCACGGTCGCCTAGTGTAAAAATACATGGCCGTGTCCAAAGATTCCAATCCATGAGTTAACTTATTCAGGCTAGTGAGCCTCTGTTAGGCTCTTGCAAAGCCGTAGAAGTCAAGTTCTTAGGCTCTCAGAGCCGTTCTTAGGACGATTCAGCGCCATTTTCCTACAAGAAAATAGCCGTGGGATCATGCACGCAACTTTGCGGGACGTTGTAGGAAGTTTGTAGAATCTGTAGGAGCACACAAGAAAACTTGCGGGATCACGCGACGTCTTTGGCCAGTTGTGACGTTATGTTATAGGAAATCTGTAGGAACTGTAGGATCCCACAAGAATCCTATGCGGGATGACGCGACGTCTTTGGCCAGTTGTGACGTTATGTTTGAACGTTTATGACGTCAGTTATTTCTAGCCGAAGTAAACAAGACGTTGGCCGCCATAGAACCTGCGCTTATCATATTTTAAAGGGAAAATAGCAACATCCACATATCCACACTGTAATTGTGGAGTTAATGTGGATTTGATGTGGATTTTTGTGGATGTTTTGTGGAGTTGATGTGGATGATGTGGATCCACAATGTGGATTTTTTGTGGCTGATGTGGATCCACAATGTGGATGTTACACACGTCCACATCTACACATTCGACAGTGTGGATGGTGTGGATTCGATGTGGATGCTGTGTGTAGTTTATGTGGATGATGTGGATTTGATGTGGATGTTTTTTGGCTGATGTGGATCCACAATGTGGAGTTTCCACATGTCCACATCTACACATTCGAAAGTGTGGATGATGTGGATTTGATGTGGATGTTGTGTGGAGCTTATGTGGATGATGTGGATTCGATGTGGATGTTGTGTGGAGCTTATGTGGATGATGTGGATTCGATGTGGATGTTGTGTGGAGCTAATGTGGATGATGTGGATTCGATGTGGATGTTGTGTGGAGCTTATGTGGATGATGTGGATTCGATGTGGATGTTGTGTGGAGCTTATGTGGATGATGTGGATTTGATGTGGATGTTTTGTGGATCATGTGGATCCACAATGTGGAGTTTCCACACGTCCACATCTACACATTCGACAAATTAGCTTAGTCTGTGCTTTCCTAGCTTAATTCTCAAGTATGCGAACAGACAGAGATGTTCAGGCACGTGCACTTTAGCGGAAATAAGTTATAAACGCATGAATGGTTGTTTTTCCCGTTTTTTATCGTTTTAAAGTTTGTTTGGCTTTTTTCAATGAACAGCTGTAACTGTACAGTCTAAGGGCACTGCATGGATTTGCTTCTGACAGACATATGCTACTGAGTGTCTCAGTGTAACAGTGACCCAACGGCTTTCTCATTATGTTCTACATAGTTACTTGCCCCTGTTATTAGACTCTTAGTCTAACGTAGACATATAGCTCTGCAGTGCCTATATACATATCAGACTCTCGGCCTCATAAGACCTGACTGTACCAGAGACGTGACTTTACAGTATTCTCGTATGCTCTATAAAGTAGCTTGCCTCTGTAATCTTACACTCAACTAAACCTAAAAAATACGGGAAAAACAACCATTCATGCGTTTATAACTTATTTCCGCTAAAGTGCACGTGCCTGAACATCTCTGTCTGTTCGCATACTTGAGAATTAAGCTAGGAAAGCACAGACTAAGCTAATTTGTCGAATGTGTAGATGTGTACGTGTGGAAACTCCACATTGTGGATCCACATGATCCACAAAACATCCACATCAAATCCACATCATCCACATAAGCTCCACACAACATCCACATCGAATCCACATCATCCACATAAGCTCCACACAACATCCACATCGAATCCACATCATCCACATTAGCTCCACACAACATCCACATCGAATCCACATCATCCACATAAGCTCCACACAACATCCACATCGAATCCACATCATCCACATAAGCTCCACATAAGCTCCACATCAAATCCACATCATCCACACTTTCGAATGTGTAGATGTGGACATGTGGAAACTCCACATTGTGGATCCACATCAGCCAAAAAACATCCACATCAAATCCACATCATCCACATAAACTACACACAGCATCCACATCGAATCCACACCATCCACACTGTCGAATGTGTAGATGTGGACGTGTGTAACATCCACATTGTGGATCCACATCAGCCACAAAAAATCCACATTGTGGATCCACATCATCCACATCAACTCCACAAAACATCCACAAAAATCCACATCAAATCCACATTATCTCCACAATTACAGTGTGGATATGTGGATGTTGCTATTTTCCCTTTAAAATATGATAAGCGCAGGTTCTATGGCGGCCAACGTCTTGTTTACTTCGGCTAGAAATAACTGACGTCATAAACGTTCAAACATAACGTCACAACTGGCCAAAGACGTCGCGTCATCCCGCATAGGATTCTTGTGGGATCCTACAGTTCCTACAGATTTCCTATAACATAACGTCACAACTGGCCAAAGACGTCGCGTGATCCCGCAAGTTTTCTTGTGTGCTCCTACAGATTCTACAAACTTCCTACAACGTCCCGCAAAGTTGCGTGCATGATCCCACGGCTATTTTCTTGTAGGAAAATGGCGCTGAATCGTCCTAAGAACGGCTCTGAGAGCCTAAGAACTTGACTTCTACGGCTTTGCAAGAGCCTAACAGAGGCTCACTAGCCTGAATAAGTTAACTCATGGATTGGAATCTTTGGACACGGCCATGTATTTTTACACTAGGCGACCGTGCGGACTTAGTTTTTTTCAGGCCAAAAGTCTATGTAAAAATACATGGGAAAATCCGTGTCCAAAGTGACGGTCCTTACTACTTTTGTACAAACTTGGCTAAATAGTCTAAAACTGCTTGTATGCTACGCAAAAAAAGTTTTGCGTCACAATATATTTTCCCATAGACGTAATGCTAATCTAAAATTAACTTATTTCTAAGAGGTAGGCCGCGTTTACACGAGCAAAGTTTCTGTGACAAAGTAGGTTTGCCACAGAAAAAAATGCTCGTGTAAATGCCAAAATATGACAATGTTTCTTTGACAAATATATATGGTAAAGTTACTTCGATAAATTTAATTTGTCCGTGTAAACGGAGAACTTTGCTAAAGAATATGTTACAAAGAAGTTTGCTATAAGCGTGGAAAATTTGAAAAAGATTTTGTTTTTTTCGCTGCAGGTAACTGACGAATAAGATTTGGTCGCGTGAACACTGCAGCAAATATTTCATTGCCAAAGTTAATGTGACAAAGATTCTATGGCACATTTTCTTTAATAAATAATTTGCTTCGTGTAAACACAAAATGTTTGTCATACTTTCTTTGTTAAAGTTTCTATAACATAGAAACTTTGGTCGTGTAAACGCGGCAGTATGCAAGAAAGGGATGCCACTGTTTTTCTTTTTGGTTTCTGTTAAGGCCGCGTTTACTCGAGCAAAGTTTCTATGTCACAGAAACTTTAACAAAGAAAGTATGACAAACATTTTGCATTCACACGGAGCATATTATTTGTTAAAGAAAATGTGCCATAGAATCTTTGTCACATAAACTTTGGCAATGTAATATTTGCTGCAGTGTTCACACGACCAAATATTATTTGTCAAAGTTACCTGCAGCGATGAAACAAAATCTTTGTCACATTTTCCACGCTTACAGCAAAATTCCTAGTCACATAATCTTTAACAAAGTTCTCTGTTTACACGGACAAATTTAATTTATCGAAGTAACTTTACCATATATATTTGTCACAGAAACATTGTCATTATTTGGCATTTACAAGGGCAAATTTTTCTGTGACAAACCTACTTTGTCATAGAAACTTTGGTCGTGTAAACGCAGCCTTACTCATGCATTTATATTTTTGTAAAAATTTGATAAAACAATCAGAAGTGACCCCTGTCGGGATGGTTAAATGTTTCTGACTGACTAGTGATATTAGCTCTTAACAAACCATTATGGGAAATCGTCATGAAGTAGACTTTTAATCTTTAATAGCCTGCATCTGCCAGCACAGATGCAAACCAACCTTTCACATTTATAATACCGAAACATAAGAGTGTAACTCATACAAAATAACTATGTGTTTTAGCTACTCATGTGACTTTTACACAGGTGAAATATGAATGTTTTGCATTAGCTCTATGGAAAAAAAGAAAAGTGATTAAAATTTTTGAGTAGTATATTTCATTCATATGAAACAATTACATGTGTATCACGACATTACCATATCTGCGTGTACAATCTACTAGGTTTTGTTCGGAAAGATCTTTCATGGCCCCCTTCTTTTTCTTATGCTGTCCTTCTAAAGCTCCAAGTGCCGAGAACGCCCAACAGCTGCCACAGCGACCCTGAAAAGTACAGCTTCATTATCGCTGACAGGTAGCATTAAAATACTTCCCCATCGCATAAGTGACTGCTGGGTAAGTCGATATTACATGGTTTACCATTACGTCACCAAGTCATGTCTTTTGTTAGATTGGTCCATTCAAAGTTATATTGGACCTACGTCATGACGCGTCATGGCTACTCTTCAATGACCAGACAGCATGGTTATATTTTAAAAAATGTTTATGCCAATATTTATTTTAGACCAAAGTAGTATTATAACTACAAAAACTAAATATTAATTGGTTTGGTTTGCTTTTATTTATATGTTTTAGCTCTTGCTATTTTTGCAAAGAAATACAGGTGAGTAAACAAATAGGCGTATTAATTTTTATCCTCTCGAGGACTGTGATGCGTCATATCAGGCAGTCAGTCTTCAAGGAATATGACATGCGCAATGCAATGGTACAGCTGAGTCACATAATGTGACTTCCAACGTGTCAATGTGGCAATTTCTTCATGTGATAGTCAAACATTCTCAACTTTTCATTTATACAGGGTAACCAGAGTCCTCACTGTTGGCTCTATGGCTTGCGTATAAGAAGCGGTTTTTCTTTCACGTTTGATCACAATACATTGGTTGTTATTCATGCATCATTTCACGTAACTTCCAAACGTATTTAAGGAATAAGGTTCAGGGGCCGTATTCATAAAGCCACTTAAGTCGTTGCTATGCTGTTGCTAAGGCTAAATATCTATAAGGGAGATTCCCTACAACTATGGAATTTGCTCTGGAGGAACAGTCTTTGTAAGACTGTTCCTCCAGAGCAAATTTCATAGTTGAAGGGAATCTCCTTCAAAGAAATTTAGCCTTAGCAACAGCATAGCAACCACTTAAGTCGTTTTATGAATACGGCCCCAGAAACAAGAGGGCCATGCATCTTTCACCTGAGTTAAAATGGTCTAATCTCAAATTAGGATCATCATTTGAACAAACCTGATAGTATAGGAATCCCAAATGCCATGCGCAATTCGGAGCTGGAGAAGATTTTAAAAGTATTTTTCCATATACGGGTATGAAAGACATCTTGGTCGTGTGATCAGAACCGTTCAAGCTAAATGTCTCTTTTTCCCGCTCATGGTTCCATATAACCTTTGTGACTTCAATCAGCTCAGTCGCTTTGGAAGGCACGTCTGAAGCTGTTGAAATGTTAGTGAACTTAGCCAAAGGTCAAAGAATGGAAGACATCTGGTACTATAAATCATCATATAGTCATTTGGTTTAGTAGATATACCAAAGTTTTCAAGAAATGGTATTGCATTTAACCTTGCCATGAAGGGTCTAGGTCAATCCAACGTCACCATTTGAATACATTTGATAGAAACCCAGTGTCCAATGCTATACGTACAAGTTTGAAGACCATCAATCTTTTAGTTCCAGTGCTGAGGATTTTTTAAGGCTTTTACTATATATTTGGGTGTAGCAGCCATGTCGATAACGTGACGAAGACCGTATGAATGATCTTTCGTTCTCCTGATACGAAATCAATGCTAATTTGCCTTATAGCTTTGAAGGAGATGTTTGAAATTGTTGAGTATAAGTGGCTCTGGCCAAGGGTCAAAGAATGACCTTAATCTCAGGTACTCAAAATCTTCATGTATTTATTTAGTTGACAGCATATACCATTTTCTATACTGAAGTTTTCAACCATTTACAAGAAATCCTGGGCCGTATTCATAAAGCCACTTAAGTCGTTGCTATGCGGTTGCTAAGGCTAAATATCTATAAAGGAGATTCCCTACAACTATGAAATTTGGTCTGGAGGAACAGTCTTACAAAGGCTGTTCCTCCAGACCAAAGGACTTCTTCGATTAAGGCGAGGATTTTCCCCATTAGACCGGCGCGACAGGTCCGAATTTTCAAAAGTATAAAGTGTGCAATTTTTTCTTAGCGGAGCTTCCACAAATATGTAAGCCGTATGAAATCAGATCATTTGTGATTCAGACCCAAAGACATGGGGAGATAATCCAGTCTGACCCTACCTACCCTTAATTCAAGGTTTTCGCATACCTCAATTTTTGAGGTAATAAAAATATTGAAATCAGTCATTCATTTCATACATTTTTGTCATAAATGCATGCTAAATACATGCATATCACAATACAAAGCAATGATTTTCTTCTTGTTACGCCTGACTGGCATTTAAACATGCAAAACCACAGTTATACTTCCGGTCAAAGCGGCCAAAAGAGAACGCTTCACTATAACTAAGATACAAGTACTTTCCCCCCCGTGACCCAGCATTTCCTTCATGCAGCAGACTTATGCGATGCAAGTACACAATATATATGAGTGGGAAGCTGGGTCACGGGGGGGAACGATACTCAATAAACCAAAGAAGAAGAATGGTCAACAGTAGCACTGTGATCTTCAAGGATTTTATTGTGTACAATGACCTTGAAATGAGGTCAAGGTCACATACATATAGTCAAAACTATCCAGTGTTGTCTGTTATGTAAGTAATGTAAGTCAAAAAAGGGTGAAATGTATACAATAAATCATTATTTCAACGATCAGTTTGAGGATAATTTACAATTTATCTCAACAATGACGTCAACGTCAACGTATGTATAACGTACTTTACATAGACACAAGCAGTTGAAAATTCATTTTCCATGCAAGTTACAAGTCATAGTCATAAATGCAAAGCAAATGTCAGTGATCCGTATGACTTTTAAATCATGGGGAAAATCCTCGCCTTAATCGAAGAAGTCCTTTCATAGTTGTAGGGAATCTCCTTCAAAGAATTATAAGAGCATACTAAGTGTCTTAGGCTTATTGATTTTGGAGATAAAAGATGTTAAAACTTTGTACTATGGGCATGGCGGCCATCATGTTAATCGTGTGACCAGAACCAAAAAATAAATAAATAAATAAACAAGATTGAAGCAAAAATTGTGTCTTAAACTTCCATGGTTGAAGTATGGCCCATGTTATTTCTTTTTTTTTTTTTTTTTTTTTTTTTGAATGTTTTCTCTGCTCTGGAAGGAACTCCTTAAGATTTGAATTATACCATATATGAGCATGGCAGCCATCATGTTGGCCGTGTGAACAGAGCCAATTTCTTTAAAAAAATCCTTCCCCTGTCCTATATATGCTCCATGTGAAAGCTGATTCCAGCTGGGCTTTGGAGGAGGTATTTGAAATGGTTGAAACATGAGAGACCTAAAGGACAAAGAATGACTTTGACCTATGGTACTTAAAATTCTTTACGTACTTTTTAGTTCGCTACATATATCAATTTTAAAGTAATATCTGCGACAATTTGTCGGCATCTTAGTTTGTTGCATATTCTCATAACCCAGAGAGCAAATTTGATCTTCTTGTAAATTTGTCAGTGTCAGTCTGCGGTCAATATTTGAACAAACTTGGTAATGCTCGAGTACCCAATATTACACACCAAGTTTCTAGGACAGATGCCTATTGGGAAAAGAAGATTCTAAAGGTTTGGACAATATATGGACATGGCGGCCATGTTGCTCATGTAATTCACACAGTTTCTCCTATCCCATAGATGCTTCCTATGAAATTTGGTTACAATCGGCCCAGTCATTTCAGAGGAGGGGTCGTTTGATCTGTGAAAGCCCGCCTATCCTCTAAGCTCCACTGGAGCCTTCTGCTCAGCTGCTAAAACGACTAACTTTGCAAGAAACACTATTTTTTCTGGTTCTCGTTCAGCACTGAACTATAAACAAAAGCAAGGCTATGACTGGGATCCTTTGCATGTCCAGTGTAATTACATATGTATTAAAATACGATGCTTAAAGTAGGTCATTTTGATTACCATTTAAAATTACCCAAATAATTTTTCAGTACTTTTTAAGAGATTCTCCAAGACGTTTCACATGTAAGACCAACCACAGTCATTTAAAATGACGAAACTGAAGGCAAAGCGTCGCAAGATATCTCACCATAAATCTGTACATGAATCCGTACCAATGGCAGAGCAATGGGACTTTTATTAGAACTATACATGAGCCGCGACACGACAAAACCAACAAAGTGGTTGTGCGCCCAGCGCAGACTCAGATCAGCCTGGGCATCCGCCCAGTCTGATCAGAGTCTTCGCTGCCCGCATAGAGGTAGGTTAGACCCTTAGCTACCCTTTAACCACTTTACAAAGAGTCTGGTCTAACAGGGCGGATGCCCAGGCTGATCAGAGTCTGCGCTGGGCGCTCAACCACATTGTTGGTTTTGTCGTGTCGCGGCTCACATATTGCAGCTATCAGAAGTCCTTTCGATTCTTGGCAGTTGTAATTAATTTAACTGATTAAAAAGTACACGTCGTTGGCACTTAAAAGTAACTAAATATTATTTGAAAATAAAAATTAAGAAAACTTGTAAAATAAAAAAAACACATACTAATAGTAATATTCAACTGTGACGTCATAAGAGACATTATAAATAATTATGAGGCAGCTCAAACAGACTGTTTGGAAGGGCGGGGGCGGGGTGAAAATTTTGCAAACGAGGCTCGTAATATCTCTACAACTATTCAAAATAATTTGATGCAGTTTGCAATATTCAGTTCTTTGAGTAAAGTGGTTTTATTTTCATACTGAAAAGTATTCTTAATTGATCTTTAAGAATGGCTCACCTGGTTTTTGACGGATGACACAAGACCTCTTGTGCTCCAGTCTAAGGAGACATCTGCCATGGGGTCGGGCTCCGTAAGGGCAGGCGGGTACTCCTCAATCCCTTCCTCGGGTACGAGCAACCCTGTTAGGTATATCTTCTCAAACTCATCTTCTGCCTGAATTGTATACAGTTCAGAGATAAGGATGGATTTTGAATATAATATTACATGTAGATATTTGAGGCGCGACATGACAAAACAAAACCAACAAAGTGGCACTTGTGCCCAGCGAAGACTCAGATCACCCTTGGCAGCCGCCCAGTCTGATAAGAGTTTTGGCTGTACGCTTAAAAAGGGTAGCTAAGGATCTAAGCTAGCTTCATGCGGACAGAGAAGACTCTGATCAGACATGGATGCCCAGACTTATCTGAATATTTGCTTGGCGCACATAACACTTTGTTGATTTGTCGTGTTATGACTCAATTTTCTAATCCTTCACAGAAATATACGTTTTGGTCCCTCATAAGAGCCATCTCAACAAGGACGGTCAAATGAGGTTGACTTTGACAACATCACGGATGGTAAAGTTTCAAATTGACCTCCGCGGAGGTCTGTTGAAAAACAATTTGACTATTTTCCGGTAGGCAATTTGAATATATCCTGTCATGAATTTTCGCGGTTTACTGACAGGGTTCAGACAAGATTTTTCTCGCTAGAAAAGGTATTCCAAAAATCGGAGAATGTCATGCTATATATATTTTACAGTTGTATATTGAGACCAATTGACAAGGAGCAGGTTGAAGCGGTATTTTTTAAATTACTTTTGTCCTCCAGGTTCAGTACCGAAAACGAAACTAGGAAGGAGTCCTGCACAGTTAAGTAGGCTTTTTGAATGCATTTGCAGGCTTTCTGTGAAATCTTACCGATGCAGTAAGACACGTAGCTTGTATAGCTTCGTTCTAAACATACTTTCAAGAATGCGCATGCTTGTATTACTACATGCTTACCCAATTTTCATCGGCGGTCAATTTGAACACGATGAGAACAATTTGACTAATAGAGGTTAACGTGGAAAAATTCAATCAGCTAAAAAGAAGAAAATGCTTAATCTACTTTTCAGAAGCTAGGTAGCAACGGATTGAAAGCATGTTTTCGTACTTCTAAAGATCATCAGATAATATTGCTAATGTAACATTGTCTTTTTTATCGTGAAATAGTAGCACAATAGTGCATTATATGTTTTCTTTTGTTGTAAAACCAGACCTGTGACACTGATTTGTTTGTAAACATAGCACGAACCGATTTTTTTCATCACATCCTTCACAGGTCATTCTAAAGCGGCCGTAATGATGTTGTTATTGTTTCATGTTGATTACCCGCGTTTCTATGTAACGGCTACTTCAGGAGTGTAATCACCCCGCAGCGGGGGGAGCATGCGGGTATGTTTGCTTGATATCTTCTTATGGGTTCACTCTAAATTGTTTGAATATCGGTTCTCTTCTCTACAAATATTAGTCTGGATGGGTTCGTTTTATTTTACAAACAAATGAGAGCCACAGGTCTGCTTTTACAACAAAGAAAGAGATAAAACACTATTGTACTACTATTTCACGATAAAAAAAAAAGAGAATGTTGCATGAGCAATATTATCTGGTGTACTTAAGACGTATAAAAATCATGCATTCAAATCATATGATATCTGGCTCCTGAAAATTCAGCACGCATTTTCTTCTTTTTAGCTGATTAAATTTTTCCATGTTAATCTCCATTAGTCAAATTGTTCTCATGGTGTTCAAATTGACCGCCGAGAAAATTGGGTAAGCATGTAGTAACAAAAGCATGCATATTCTTGAAAAGTATGTTTAGAACGAAGCTATACAAGCTACGTGTCTTACTGCATCGGTAAGATTTCACAGAAAGCCTGCAAATGCACTCACAAAGTCGATTTAACTGTGCAGGAGTCCTTCCTAGTTTCGTTTTCGGTACTGAACCTAGAGGACAAAAGTAATTTAAAAAATACCGCTTCAAACTGCTCCATGTCATTTGGTCTCAATATACAACTGTAAAATATATATAGCATGACATTCTCCGATTTTTGGAATACCTTTTCTAGAGAGAAAAATCTTGTCTGAACCCTGTCAGTGAACCGCGAAAATTCATGACAGGATATATTCAAATTGCCTACCGGAAAATAGTCAAATTGTTTTTCAACAGACCTCCGCGGAGGTCAATTTGAAACTTTACCACCCGTGAACATATTGGTTGTGGATAAGAAGTAATAATAATAATAAATCCAGAATTATCATAAAACCCAACTCCTATGCTCACGATTTGTATGGCTGTGTCCTCCAGTTGCAAATGAACAAGCTGTACACGAAGCAGAATAATGTTCCTGGTACTGCTAAGCTCCAGCTGAGCTTTGAACATCCATGATGTTGTAAATCAGTCAGCTGAGAACATTTCACTTTTTATTAGCACTGCTTTAGAAAATCCTGACTGCAAGCGTATAATGGAGCCGCGACACGAGCAAACCAACAAAGTGGTTTTGCGCCCAGCGCAGATTCAGATCAGCATGGGCAACCACCCTGTTCGGTCAGACTCTTTGTTAAGGTCTTAAAGGGTAGCTAAGGGTTTAAGCTACATCCACGTGGACAGCGAAGACTCTGATCAGACTGGGCGGATGCCCAGGCTGATCTGAGTCTGCGCTGGCTGCACAACCATTTCGTTGGTTTTCTCGTGTCGCTGCTCATATGTACTCCTGCATGTAAGGATGACATCGTTGCTTCCAGGGCTCTATAATAATATTATAAGGTATCATCAGGTTGAACAGAAACCGAACGGGTCAGGCGATAGTGCTTGGTAACTTTCAGTGCCAGTGCCTCCTACTTCTTTGCCCACTGTGCTTGCAATAAGTGCGGGTGGGGGTTCTGAGGCAATTTTTTCTCTCGCCAATCATACCTCTTTTCTTTCACCCTCTCTCTGCGAGATGGCTCGATATAGATTGAAATATTATCTCAAAATGCCGTTCAACCCAAAACAACCTACCAAAGCATGCTACATGTAGAACTTACTTTTTCAATATGTCGTGCATGCATGCAATGCATACCCAGCTTTAGGGCAACGGTAAGTAAAAAGTGCACGGCTTTCTCAAACACTTAAATCATTGCCAGCGCATTTATTTTTATGACTTATTTACATTTACGATTTTGAGCGAGTGAGCCACCTTCGAACTTTCCTTCAAGCCCCTAAGTCAGTCGAAGTAAAAGCATACAGAAAACTGGAAGTTCTAGTGAGTTAAACTAAAACACAAATAGAGAATGTGACTAAAAATCAGAGATAAATAAATAACTGTAGATGGAATCCCGTCTTATGAAAGGTAAGGTAAAGGTTTCCCATACCCTAGTGGCCGCAGGGGCAATGGGAGTTTGAGGCCCACTGTATCTTAGGCTTAGCATATGAAAGCCGGAGCCCATCCCTAGATCCCTTCGCTGCCTTATCTTTATCTGATTTGAAACCAATATCCATTTCCTGCTGGGTTGACAGAGTTTTTAAGTTACCGGATGGCCCGACTCGAGTTTAAACCCGCGTCCTTCCGGTGACCTACACTATAACCGAGTCGCTCTCACGACTCGACCAAGATGCCTCTGTGGTAGGTAAGATCGAGTACGGGAGAATCGGGTAACTTCGGACTGCGGATAAATTCGGACACTGACATTGTTTCCTTTATACGACAGTTGATTGGAACTAAAACAAAAATTATACGGTTCACAAAAAGTAGGGGATATTCAGGTTTGAAAAATTGTAGCATATACAACAAATGTGATATCCATATGAAACGCATAGTATCGATAAGATAAACATCCGTTAAGACACTTTGCATGAAAGTTTGGACGATATTTCCTGTCACGTGATCTGCATACAGTTAGTTTCAGACAGGGAATCAGGACAAAAATCTGGTAAATTCGAACAATAATTTATTCAAATTTTTCAACTAGGCTAACTTTTCAATGCACTTTTAAGTTTTGTATGCTGAAAGATTTTTTTTCTTCTTCAAAACGGTCATTTTGGGAAGAAAACCAGAAAACAAAAATCGTACAGGTACATCGAGTCACCGAAAAATTAACACGTTTATGGCTTGCACTCTTTATTTTTATGAAACAGCGCGTAAAAGCAATTTTCAGCTTGTTAAATGAATCAAAACGAGTGTTTTTGTGTAAATTTTGTAATCTGAAAAGGATCTGTTTTTGTAGCAGATTCGTGTGAAAATTGGGTGTCGACCCCCTGTCTAAAACGAATTACACGCAGATCACATGACAGGATATATGATCAAAATTATAATGCAAAATGTTTAATCGAATATTTTTCTGACTGACACTTGCCGTTTCAGATGGATTTGATATGTTTTCTAATTTATACAATTTTTAATATCTTAATATCCCCTACTTTTTGTGAACCGTATAATTGGCCAAAACAGCGAAAATCCTGATGAGACGGCTATGGATTTTCACTGTTTGCAATTGTATGTCCGAATTTACCCGCCTGTCCGAAGTTACCCGACTTTCCCCACTGAACAGAATATGAAAAAATGTATATAATATCAATTGTTTGCGTAACCATTTTATCGTTTGACTTACTAGATCAGAAAAATCGTTTTCGCCGACAAAGTACGAAGTCTCACCACGATCGTAGGCTAGATTGTGATCTCGTATAAATTTTAATGTATCTTCCCAGTACAAACGTCTGTAAATATAGAAGGTATACACATGTATGACACATTGTTAACACCTTTAAAGCATCAAAAATGTTAAAAATGGTTGAATGTGCAAACAGCGTAGATCCAAACAAGGCAGCTCATAATAATTGGCAGCTTGGCAGCCTGATCTGGATCGACATTGTTTGCCCTTTTGTCTTTGTATTTTCAATACGAAACAATTTTTTTTTTCAAATTTTGCAGACGTAAATTTTGGAGTCTGCTTTTGTTTCTAGTTGTTTTTTTTTTTTTTTTTTTTTTTTTTTTTTGGGGGGGGGGGCTTATTTTTAACCCTAAGGTGTCTGGCTACACCTCAAAGAGAAAATAGTCTATTTTTTTGTTTCAAATAATTTCCACAACAGCAGGAAACACTGTTTCAACCCCTTCTCATAGGGAGATGCCGTCCTAAAGACAAATGTTCTCTCTATATAGAACACACCTCAGTCTTTATTGTTTTTTTTATGACCCTGTTATGTCATTATCTATATTTCCTTTGATGAAATAGCAGTGTCACTGGACTTTTCCATAATAGGATTTATGACACCCAATAGACAAGAATATTTTTCTTTATGTCAAAGAATATGCTCTTTTAGAATGGATGGGTGGAGGACTCGTGATTTTACTATCTTTTCAACAGTATTTTAGTCATATCAGGACGACGAGTGATCATGACCCAAATCAGTTCTCAAACACTTTTATGTGAAACTCAGAATTTTCTACTTTCCTTTTTTTTGAGTTGGCTTATCACAGTCGTTTTCAATGACAAAACGATACTGAGAAGCTTGCAGAAATACATCACGATGAATCATTTCACGATGAATCATTTCACGATTTTTTTACCACTAACCGAGCGAATGGGGCTACAATAAATAAAGCACGTTTACAATGCTTTGGCATCCTGCACATTTACGCATGCTAGTCTATGCAAGCACTGTCTGCATATGCCTGAATGCAAGGATGTAGTCACTTAGCTACATGAGCCGCGACACGAGAAAACCAAAAATGTGGTTGTGCGCCCAGCGCAGACTCAGATCAGCCTGGGCATCCGCCCAGTCTGATCAGAGTCTTCGCTGTCCGCTTGAAGGTAGCTTAGACCCATAGCTACCTTTTGAGCACTTAACGAAGAGTCTGATCAAACTGGGCGGCTGCCCAGGCTGATTTGAGTCTTCACTGTGCGCACAACCACATTGTTGGTTTTGTCGTGTCGCGGCTCACATGTAAATGAACCGCGAGACGACAAAAACAATAAGTGACATGTGCGCCCAGCGAGGACTCAGATTAGCCTGGGCATCCGCCTAGTCTGACCAGAGTCTTTGCTGTCTGCTTGAAGCTGGCTTATACCCTTAGCTACTATTTAATCGCACAGCAATGACTCTGAGCAGACTGGGCTGATGTCCAGGCTTATCTGAGTCTTCGATGCGTGCACATGCCACTTAGTTTTTTTCGTGTCGCGGCTTAATGATATACCGTGTAATTTCTTCTTCCGGTTCATAGGTTCTGTTGTAAGATTTTTTGAAGGTCATCCAATGTGTGTCAAGTTCACGGTTGATAAACTCCCAGGGTCGCTCAGATGAAACTTCCCATGACTTTAGGGCCACGGAAAAGCCACAAACGAGACAGAAGAATAACGCCTGAGTGACTACCTGAAATTGGTGATACGTTGTTGATCTGAAAAGTTCTGTCAATGCCTTCATATCTCGAAAGTCAAAACGACAGTGTTCTATTTACACAAAATAACATTGATTCAGAAAGCATGTATTGTAATTTTGCATATCATAAAAGAAATCAAAAAAAAAATCTGAGGTATCTTAAGTTTTCAACTAATTTAACAATTGAGCCGCGACACGACAAAACCAACAATGTGGCTGTGCGCCCAGTGCAAACTGGGTATCCGTCCAGTTTGATCAGACTCTTCGTTAGGTGCTCAAGGGTAAGCTAAGGGTCTAAACTACCTCCATGCGGACAGTGAAGACTCTGATCAGACTGGGCGAATGCCCAAGCTTATCTGAGTCTGCGCTGGGCGTACAACCACATTGTTGGGTTTGTCGTGTCGCGGCTCAATTTACTTCCAAAGAGGTAAACCCCTCAACGTATTTGCGTAACTTGCAGACTCTGGTATTGTTTTATACATTTGGGACAGCAGCTGAAGCCTTTTAGATATTCGATTTAATTTCTTCTTTTTTTAAAAAAAAAGCTGGGCCAGTTAATATTCACATTAACCAATGCCCTGATTCTACAGTGTTCATGTCACGGTTCACATACGATTTCGATACTAAGGCCCGATTTCACGTCGAACTTAATACACGGATTAACATTCGGAAGACATAACTTTTACATTGCGCCTTACGGTAAATTAAAATACAGACTTGTGAAACTGAGTTACAACTGTGACGTGAAATCGGGCCTAAGAGTATACATGCAATTATGACATGACTTTGAATTTATATCTATGTTTGTCTATTACTATTACTATTACTATTAGTTTGACTTTTATTTGCATCATTTAAAGGTAGGTTCCTGGACTAGCGATGACAATTATGTTCACAAAATAATTTCGTCTTTTTCTGAGTAGTATTGAATTCTCTTATTTTTCTGAATTTGTTGCTACTGACAAAATCGTCAGGGGTTGAAGAAAATAGTCGTTTTCCCTTATGGTTTATTTTCTTTCGTTGGAATTCCAGTTCTAAAAATAACTATGTTTATTATGTTTATAAGTGTGCAATTTCTAATGCCATTCTCCAAAGGTCAAGTTTCTCTTGCCGTGAGCTCTCCTAGAGGTCCTGGCATGGCGAATGGGTTAAAACTAACCCAAAATGCAATGCAGCATGACGTCAGCTATGTTATCTAATTTTGGCCCGAACTAAAAATAGTTCTAACTGGTGTGCGAAGCAGAGTTAGGAAATCCCTTTCAAAACAGCTATTTTAAATTTTTTTTTTTTGATTTACACTTTTGGTGAAACTTATTCATTCCCTTTTTATAAGTGCTTTCCAACAACTTGGATGGAAAGATCATCAAAATTATTATGCATTCCAAAGTACAGGAACCTACCTTTAAAGGCCCCATTGCTCTATCAGCATGAAATTTTTTATCATGAGGTATCGCTGCAAGATTCTCACTATAGTTTCGTCATTGTAAATGACCGTTATAAGCCAGCTTTAAAAGAATAAAACGTCCTTGAGTTTCACATAAAAAGGGTTTGAAAACCTATTTGGGTCATTTTTGTTGGCAACTTAAATGACCTACTTTCAATTTCATAAAATGGTAAAAATACGATGCACAGGCGTGGAATCCCAATCACTATTCCGCCTATGTTTATATAGTATTGCTAGACGGGATACCAGAGCAGGAAATTGTATTTTGTGGAGCGATTTGTCATTTTTAAAAAACTTGTATTCTCTACTTTTTGCCAGTTATATGACTCAATATCTGCACACCAACCCACATTTTAGTACCAAACGAGAAGGTTGAATCGTTTTTTTACAATGATTTGCATTTAGTTGTTTTACCACTGAAAGGACTATGGAGACTTTAATACTATTCTATTCTATTCTGTCCCATAACCTTACGAGGTCTTTTGGTCACCACAGATGACTTCGAAATATTATTATTATTATAAAATATTATTACATGTATTGTAAAAACACCTGACATTTCACCAGCCTTTGAGATTTTCATTGAATCTTACAAAATGCATTTTCGTTATACCAAAGTCTCCATAGTCCAACCAATGGTAAAAATCGTCAAATACAAATCATTATGAAACCTGTACAGCCTTCAGAATTAATGAAAATATTTCGGTTGATGCGCTTTTTTGTATCATATAACTGGCAAAAAAGAAGAAACAAGGTATTTTGGAAAAATGATAAGTCTCTCCATAAAAATACGGTTCTCATCTCTGGTTCCCCGTTAAGCAATGAAATAATGCAACCGCGGCACAATCAATGGGATCCTTGCTTAGCATTTTTGTACATTGTATTTTTATCAACTGTTAAACGCCTGTACCTTGTATTTTTATCTCCTGTACCTTGTGTTTTTACCATGAAATAAAGCTTGTGAAATCGAAAGTAGGTCATTTTAGTTGGCAACTAAAATGACCCAGTTATTTTTAAGTCTATCTTATGGTAAACTGAGGGCCGTTTTGATTTTTCAAAGCCGGCCAAACACGATAATAATCAATGGCGAAACTGTAGTGAGAAGTTTGCAGCGATACCTCATGATAAAATATTTCATGCTGATAGAGCTATGGGACCTTTAAAAAAAGTTATAAACACTCATTCCGAACTTACCATTTCGAGCCCTTTTCCAGAAATGAAAATGATTTGAAAAAGTTGTAATAGAGGATATAAGGGTACGCACAAGGCGGATACAACATGTTCGTGCCTCATCAGTAAAATGTCGACTGGCCATGGCTCAAATCAGCCGAAACATTAGTGCAGTCTGATCACAGTCCTTTCTGTTAGAACGAACCAGTCTGTGCTCTTTGATGAATCAGTAAGGTCAAAAGCAAAGACTCTGATCAGTCTGCGCAGTGCAGACTCATCACAGTTTTTGCATTTCTCATTTGCCATGAAGTACATTTTTGGCTCCTCGACCTATTGTTTCCTTTATAAAACTGAGCCCTGGCATGATATCATACTAAAACCTCTGTCCTGAAACAGCCTACGCTCTATCGAAGTCTGGTCACGGTTTTATTATTCCCAAGCTATATCAAGACATTTGTGACATTATAAAACGAAACAGAAAGAAAGAATTTGCTGACTGATACTGAGCGGATGAACAAGCTGATTTGAAACGTTCATTTTTTCCTAGTGCCAATCTGTACGTTCTCCTGTGCTCATAACCATCAGAAATCTATATTCAATAACGGACATGATCTTATGTACAGGAAAGATAGCCATTTTCCCTTTAAGTAAGATTGAAGTACTTTTATAACTGATTTTATAAATTTGATAAACTTGCAAAAATCACCATTGTGGTCGCCCAACGGGAAAATCTTCAAATTAAGCGAACTTTGAAGTAAGTATATCTCAAAGCCGCTTGCTCCAGATTTTGCACGGGGTCTCCAAAGCCATGGGTGCACTTTCTTGGATTTCAAATGTTTCTGTTCACAACTGCATCTTTGTAACACCTTGACGGAAGGGCTGACAATCTTCACTCATTAGTATATGGTAAGGTGCCCTATTGTATGTTTGAACAAAATGTCTGGGACTGCGCATCACCACAGACTTATCAGGGTGTTCTCCGTCAGCAAGAACGACACTCTGTGGATCCTGATAAAACTGGTTAAGCACTGTCTGAGTATGCACTGGCTTGCATGCGCTACTTGTCAGCTGTTTCTCGTGTCGCGCACACTGTGAGGGAAGATGTTGGCTGACGTAAGCTCGAAGGACTTTCCGCATCTCCACAGGGTATAATCGATTCCGCTAATTTTCGCTTCCTGCAGAGACTGTACGTCTTATTTGGCTTCCGCCGAGACTGTCCGCGAACTCTTGCTTCCTGCCGAGATTTCTGTACATGATAAATGGCTTCCTGCAGAGACTGTCCGCGTGATTCTGCTTCCTGCCGAGGCTCTCGGCAGGAAGCAGAATCACGCGGACAGCTCTCGGCAGGAAGCAGAATCACGCGGACAGTCTCGGCAGGAAGCCATTTTACGAGGACAGTAGTCTCTGCAGGAAGCAAGAGTTCGCGGACAGTCTCGGCGGAAGCCAAATATGATGTACAGTCTCTGCAGGAAGCGAAAATTGGCGGAATCGATTATACCCTGTGATCTCTAGCTTTATCAGGCTATATGTATTATGTACATTTATCTTACCCTATTCAGAGTGAATAAAGTGCGTCCCGATCACATGATTAAGAAAGTGGCTTGTGCGCCCAGCGATAACTCAGATCAACCTAGGCATCTGCCCAGTCTGATCAATGTCTTTGCTGTGCACTTAAAAGGTAGCTAAGGGTCTAAGGTAGCTCCATGCTGACAGCAAAGACTCTGAGTCTTCGCTGGGCGCACATGCCACTTTGTTGGTTTTGCCGTGTCGTGGCTCATATATATAGAAAACCTATACATATAATAACATGAGAGTTTTCATATTGTAGTGATGCGAGTTGTGGATTCCTTCCCATGACCCTCCTTAGGAGTTAAAATACATTCTGAATGAAGATATTCTGGAAGCAAGGAACACGTCACAGAAACGAAAATAGCAGACTCGGTTTTATTGTTTATGTGCAGTATGTAATGTTGCAACACAGCCCTGCCCCCATGCCCTCGCTTTCCCTTGCACCGACTTTACTACCAGATTTCTGTTTTCAAAATGACTCAGAATTTAGCCGAACGATCCCAGAAATATACATAATCTACACCATGATGATATATGGGGAGGCTTTACGGCCGCCACACGGCAGAACACCAGCTGCTGAATGAACATATACTTAGAGGCGATTCACTTCGAAGTCCTAACGCTGATATTTGGCATAGGGTTCTAAAGTTATAATCTAAACCCCTGGTTCTAATTTAAATGATTTCAAGAACTGCAATCAACTTTCACATTTAAGGGCTCTGACCAATTATTTGGTTTCATCGCCAGCTTTACCACGGGTGGTAAAGTTTCAAATTGACCTCCGCGGAGGTCAGTTGAAAAACAATTTGACTATTTTCCGGTAGGCAATTTGAATATATCCTGTCATGAATTTTCGCGGTTTACTGACAGGGTTCAGACAAGATTTTTCTCGCTAGAAAAGGTATTCCAAAAAATCGGAGAATGTCATGCTATATATATTTTACAGTTGTATATTGAGACCAAATGACATGGAGCAGTTTGAAGCAGTATTTTTTAAATTACTTTTGTCCTCCAGGTTCAGTAACGAAAACGAAACTAGGAAGGAGTCCTGCACAGTTAAATCGGCTTTTTGAGTGCATTTGCAGGCTTTCTGTGAAATCTTACCGATGCAGTAAGACACGTAGCTTGTACAGCTTCGTTCTAAACATACTTTCAAGAATACGCATGCTTTTATTACTACATGCTTACCCAATTTTCGTCGGCGGTCAGTTTGAACACGATGAGAATAATTTGACTAATAGAGGTTAACATGGGAAAATTTAATCAGCTAAAAAGAAGAAAATGCTTAATTTACTTTTCAGAAGCTAGGTAGCAACGGATTGAAAGCATGTTTTTTTCTGCTTCTAAAGAATATCAGATAATATTGCTCATGTAACATTGTCTTTTTTTATCGTGAAATAATAGCACAATAGTGCTTTATATTTTTTCTTTTGTTGTAAAACCAGACCTGTGACACTGATTTGTTTGTAAACATAGCACGAACAGATTTGTTTTCATCACATCCTTCACAGGTCATTCTAAAGCGGCCGTAATGATGTTGTTATTGTTTCATGTTGATTACCCGTGTTTCTTTTTAACGGCCACTTCAGGAGTGTAATCACCTCGTAGCGGGGGGAGCATGCGGGTATGTTTGCTTGATATCTTCTTATGGGTTCACTCTAAATTGTTTAAATCTCGGTTCTCTTCTCTGCAAATATTAGTCTGGATGGGTTCGTTTTATTTTACAAACAAGTGATAGCCACAGGTCTGCTTTTACAACAAAGAAAGTGATAAAACACTATTGTACTACCATTTCACGATAAAAAAAAGAGAATGTTGCGTGAGCAATATTATCTGGCGTACTTAAGACGTCTGAAACCATGCATTCAAATCATATGATATCTGGCTCCTGAAAATTCAGCACGCATTTTCTTCTTTTTAGCTGATTAAATTTTTCCATGTTAATCTACATTAGTCAAATTGTTCTCATGGTATTCAAATTGACCGCCGAGAAAAATTAGGTAAGCATGTAGTAACAAAAGCATGCATATTCTTGAAAGTATGTTTAGAACGAAGCTATACAAGCTACGTGTCTTACTGCATCGGTGAGATTTCACAGAAAGCCTGCAAATGCATTCAAAAAGCCGATTTAACTGTGCAGGACTCCTTTCTAGTTTCGTTTTCGTTACTGAACCTGGAGGACAAAAGTAATTTAAAAATACCGCTTCAAACTGCCCCATGTCATTTGGTCTCAATATACAACTGTAAAATATATATAGCATGACATTCTCCGATTTTTGGAATACCTTTTCTTGCGAGAAAAATCTTGTCTGAACCCTGTCAGTGAACCGCGAAAATTCATGACAGGATATATTCAAATTGCCTACCGGAAGATAGTCAAATTGTTTTTCAACAGACCTCCGCGGAGGTCAATTTGAAACTTTACCACCCGTGTTTACAAAAAGCATCGTTATCAAATTACCATCTGATTTTCTGGCAATTTTCTGCCTTTTCAAGGCATCTATTTTTAAGGATAGGTCCGGTGCCTTGGACAAGGCTTCCTCCAAGCTGAGAAGGTGACAGAAACCTTAGGAAAAAGCCATCTATTTCGGAGGTTTAAGGTGCATGGATACACCTACATGTTTTCTGTCGTTATTACAAAGGAAATTAACTAAGTAATTTCCCATTTGTTGCTGTGGATGACAAATTCCTCCTAATATGGGATCTACTCTTAAAAGAAAGAATGTGACTCTAAAGGAACAACTTCATTCCAGTAAGTGCTGACCCCAGTTGAGATGGGAGTCAAAGAATAATGGCAGAGTTGCAGTCTTTGAACGTATATGCATACACAAAAAAGTATTATTGGCAATATTTGACAACGGCTCGTAGATGCGTAGTGAAAGTGATTTAACATATGAGCCGCGACACGAGAAAACCAACAATGTGGTTGTGCGCCCAGCGCAGACTCAGATCAGCCTGGGCATCCGCCTACTCTGATCAGACTATTTGCTAAGCGCTTAAAGGGTGGCTAAGGGTATAAGCTACCTCCATGCGAACAGCGAAGACTCTGATCAGACTGGGCGGATGCCCAGGCTGATCTGAGTCTGCGCTGGGCGCACAACCACACTGTTTGTTTTCTCGTGTCGCGGCTCATATTTGTTTTGCGACCGATGAAAATTCAACCCATACAAGTTCCAGTACATTACATTTTTGTAATTCTGTAAGTATGTATTTGGAAGCAATGTCAATTGTTTTATTTATATTGGTCATACTTGTTCATACAGTCAGTCATAAAGGCCCAATTTCTCTCCCAGTGGTACCATGAATTATTTCTTTTGAGACATCGCTGCTAGCTGTTCACTTCTACTAGTAACAGTATTATCACAGTAAATCACTGCTATTGACCACCCTTAAGCAAATGCATGTGCCCAAACAGCCTTAAGCTTTTCAGAACCAGGAAAAAAGGCATTTTGTTGAAAAACCAAGCCTGAATCCACAATATATAATATGGCACAATATAAGCATACAAACCGACATCTAACATCGAACATGAAAGCAGAATCGCTGTGCAAAATGTTTTGACGTAGACTTTTACACTGGGGGTCAATAGGGCCATTTATACACTAAAGTAAAAAGTGTGTCATTTCGCCATCGATTGACGGTCAAACACACCCCAAACCATGTGTTAGATAGTTCAAACTTACTTTCTCATGTATTGGAAACTTGTCTTACAACGTTTCCGGACCAGCCAGTTGTTACGGGTGACCAGCCTCATACTATCTTAACAAATCAACGTAAGCTTCCGGAGAGTTAGATCAGCATTTTAGCAATTGGTTCAAGATTCCTACTACAGTTACGGATTGCAAATGATCTTAAAAAAATGAGATATTCTTGACTTTCACATAAACAAAAAAAGATGTTGAAAAATGATTTGGGTCATTTTAGTATTCAGTGTACAGGGTGGCACTCGATTCATTATCTACTGTATTGCTCAAGAAAGAACAAGAAAAGTTAATCGGATTTTGTGGAGCGGTTTATAAGTTTCAAAACAACATGTCCCCCCTTCTTTTTCCAGTTATATGATTCAGTTATAATGACTCTACTCATATCTGCATGAATGTTAAGCTGCTTTTCCTAATGATTTGTGGCTGGAAGCTTTCTATGGAGGCTTCATATGCTCGTGTTTTTGCTTGCATATTGTTCAGAAGTCATACAGAATAAGATCAGATAACCCTAAATGCGCCAGAAGGATGAGTGCGGTATCTTTATGAATTAAATATCCTTGTTGTAATATGAGCGATAAGGTGTTTTCCTAAGTGCTTTTAAGTGGACAATTATTGCATCCTTGTCTGACCTTAAATGGAAGTGAAGATCAATTTAAATGAGGATGTGCATAGAGGCTTTTAAATTATCTGGATAAAAATACAGATATGCAATTGCGAAATACATGTAAAGGCTGTTTTATATCAACAGAAGGCAAATGTACATTTAATTTGAAGGTCACTGGATATTAGACAAATATAAGACGACTCGGGCCATGCCATTTCATATAATATTGAGCCGCAACGCGAAAAAAAAACAAAGTGGTTGTGCGCACAGCACAGACTCAGATCAGTCTTCGCTAGCTTAGACCTTTAGCTACCTTTCAAGCGAACAGCGAAGCATCTGATCAGACTGGGCGGATGCCCAGGCTGATCTGAGTCTGCGCTTTGCGCACAACCACTTTGTTGGTTTTCTCATGTCGCGGCTCAAATACAAAAGCATATTCCTCTTCACGTTTCATTAAAAAGTGTCTGCAAAAGCATTTGCATATCAAAAAATGAGAAAGTGAATGCATATCAGAAAATGCAAAATGAATAGGTCACACTTCATAATTTCCATTTCTTGAATACCACTTAATTTTCCTCTTTACTGCATTTTAACACCAAAACTGCTCCAGCTTTAGGA
This sequence comes from Ctena decussata, assembly GCA_963989385.1. Classification (NCBI taxonomy): domain Eukaryota; kingdom Metazoa; phylum Mollusca; class Bivalvia; order Lucinida; family Lucinidae; genus Ctena; species Ctena decussata. The sequence continues at coordinate 31,397,469 of OZ022507.1, read as the reverse complement.
TCATTACGGTTATTAGATGTCCAATTTTTAGAATTTCTACGATGGTCTGGAGGAAGTTTAAGTAGGTTTCTTGGCTGGATCTGGAATTGAATTGTGTCAGTTCCTGAGAATTTTCCTCCTTACTTTTCCTGGACATTTGTTATAGCGGTATGGTAACTCATTGCATTGTATGAGTGAATAAGAACTATTTTACCTTTGAGTAAGATAGTCAGATATTTTGAAATATGTCTCTTTTGTCTTCGTCTTTACTATGAATATTTGTCTTTGAATAACATCTGTTATGTCTTTAAGAAGGTAGTAAGCCTTTATTATATGGATCTGTTTTAATCTGAAAGACAGCCATCTTTTATAACATATATCTTTCAATACGACAGTCTGTCTTTTTTTAATAGTTTCATTGCTCCCCTAGCAATACAAATGTTTGTAAGGTTTTATCATGAGATTCGTTTTTCACTACAGTTTCGCAATAGTAAATGACGGCGATTGGCAAGCTTCAAAAAACAAACGGTACACTTGTTTGGCCTATTCGGACGCACTTGCCTGATTCGAAGTATTTCGAGTTTATCTTAGTGTTAAACAAATTTTCGGCCGAATACTTGTGTGAATATTCTTGTCAACACTTACCAGTCAAAGTCAGATATAGTAATGGGTTCGTTTCTATATTAAAGGTACTGAAAACTGGGTTTGAAACTGGCAAACAATGCGTATTTAGCAAGACAATTTGAACGTGCTTTTAGACCAATTGTGAAAAACGGTAAGGACAGTATCTGTGTAAACAGATATGTGGTAAAAATATAAATATAACGAATCCTCATTCTTTAAGAAATCTCTGCTGATAAATGCCAAAGGCAGATAAAATTGTTTGCTTTGTTTATTTTAATTTATGACTCATTAGCCTATTTAGCCTATTACAGCGGATAAATGTTTCGCTTTCACGGCAGCTTATTTTCAAAGTACACAGAAGCATTCTCGTCATGTCCATTAGGGTATTTGAGGTGGATTTAAAGTAAAAGACCATTTGGTGGCATTGTTTTCAAACGATGGTATCCTATGAGCACTTTTATTCGTGGCAACAGCGTTAAGCATTACGTTCTCGTAATGTAATCGTGACCCCTGAATGGGTGAATTAATTTTTCGGAGTAGGGCCATCTTTAATGTGCTGTTTCGAATAATCGTGATAATCAAACAGTCGATTTTTTGCATCAAAATATCTTTAATTTGGCTAGTAATAAGCAAACAGTTTATCGTTTCAGAGCCCGAGGCCTTATATTCTCGGTATGGCAAATAGTATGCTGGTGCGTCGAAACTGAAAAGTCCGCCGAAATAGGCTAAAAGACCACCTTGCTTTATCGTAACCTTGATTAATTTCTGCACGAAAACAGCATGCCTTGGAGAAGAGGCTTTAAGACACTGTATGATACAGAGAAATTAAAAAAACAATTGGTAATTATAAGCCTACCACAAGATCGATTAAAAGGGCGTCAAACTCGGTCAAACGACTGTTAGTCCTTAATATGGAAATCAAAAAGTCGCTTAAAAATCGATTTGGTTGCACCCCAGGAGGGACAAAGGTTTGTTAGTCTCATTTGAAAGCTTAGAATGTGCAGATTTCGATTCTGTTTGTCTTCCGCTTGTACATGTGTCCGTTTGCATTTTAGACAACTTGGAACAGACCCACCCTCTTGCCAGCATAAGCGAGTTTGTCAACCATAAAATTGAAACCATACCAGGGCAGATATATGAAAACATTGTACATTTATTTGATAAAAGCATGACTTTTGGCATAATGATAGACAAAGCTATTGTAAGCATTTGAAACGTGGATACAAAGCTATAAAAGTTTGTTCATGGCGGCCATCTTGAATTTCAAAATGGCGGCCACTGAAAATGCATTTTATGGCAAACACAATTAAAGATTATCCAAAATGTTAGTTTTATTTTACTATACATGTTTATATTAGCTTTCAGCATGGTGTACTTAATTCTGTTTGCTATTTCAGCATTTGAGATCTATCTATGCTACTGGGCGGAGACATGACACTGATCAATGCTCATCAGTTTTATAGGTATAGATGTTAGTGAATGTCTTTGTCGCTCCACATGGTGGACAAAACTTAAAAAAAGAAAACACCGTTTTGCAATTACATTGTTTCTGTAGTAAAGAAAGAACACTTGTTTACAGGATAGTAACAAAAATCGTTTAAGTTGTTTCATTTTATTTGTATAAAACATATCACATGCCAAGCTATATTACATGCCTAGCCCACAAATTTTAACGTTTGGTCTGGTAGGGCGATGGATCTGGGTAAATTTCAATGCCGGTATGTCCTATAAGTTTGTATTACTGTAGGACAATGGCCTACTGTGCTTCCAGTAGGTGCAGGTGGGGGTTTTGCATATATTGTCTTTCGTCCATCATCCCATTTCTTTCTCCCTCTCTTTTTAGAGGCAGTTCAATATAGACTGAAATACTGTCTCAAAGAGTCTTTAGACCAAAACCAACCAACCAACTAAACGAGTCATGAGAGGCAGAAAAAAATATTCAGTCCTGTTATATATTGCATTTATTGTAATACATAAAGCAATATGATGTTTTTAAAGGCAAAAGCAATCATATAAGCTGTATAACGTAGATAACGTCGACACAAATACAATTAAACATCCAACATCTTAATAACTCGTGATTTAAAGTTAATAGTTTAGATTCTCATTGAACATATACTATCATGCATTTTCAAAGCATGCCTTATCGACAGAACTGATTGACACCGTTTAAATGAGAGTTATGTAGCACTTGCAAATCAGCTGAATCGAGAATGAAATTTATTTTGTAATAATTCATACAGATTCGACGAATGGCTGTTAGACACAGATGAAAGTTCGAATTGTCTATAGTGTTTCTTCATTGTGATCATACTTAAATCTTAAGTAGCCCAACACAGACGTCACTTTATCGAGCTACAAATTTTATATGTCTTCAAATTATAATAATCTGAGTTAGATGGATTTTAAATGGAAGTCTAGCAGTAACGTTGAGTAACACAGTTGTAGTCTATACATAATTTAATTTAGCTTCAATGGTCCCAGGATAAAACGTGTAAAATTGTGTGTAAAGGGTCATTTGCGGCCCACAATCTACCTTTCAGTGCTTCATTATATACTTAAGATTGGTTGGTTGTCGTCCGTATATATACTTAAGAACTCAAATTCAAATACATGTATTATAATTAGATCTTGAATAGTTCAAACATCTCAACAAGACACATGGTGGTCTTCAAAGATGAAGTAGTTTGCTCTTACTCCTTTACAAATGTACCACTATAGCAACAATACTAAAACAAGCATTTAAAACAAACATTTAAATCAGATTCAGCAAGTATATATATTGGTGCGCATTTAACTGTAGTTAAACGTTTACCTTTTGATCTGTAATCAACGTTACCTGTTTGTATAGCCCTCGTCATTAATACAGCAGCATATTACTGACATTAACCCAACCAATAGCAAATCTTTTAGATTTGAGGCTTTAAACTTTGAAGCTTAGAACAAAACTTAGAGTTTCCCATAATCCATCTGTTCCCGAGCTCTATATATCACCATCATATTACCATTTTTTTCCTGACCAGGTTATTCTCATGCCCTTTGCTTATTCCGTTATGCTTTTAGCAGTGCATAAACTTTTATGAAAGACTGATAACATTCGAACAACTTTCAATACATATATTGCTTTATTATTTGTTTGGATACAGCCAAAATGTTGTCTCATTTTTATTTGTTATATCTGGCAAAGGATGCTGTTGATAAGCGGTAGGACTTTATAAATAATTCACCCCAAAATGATTGCAATAAAATAGGCTGTTTCAGGTGAGATGATAAAAATAACGTTTTGTATTAATCCCTGATAAGTAAAATTATAAATTACTATATTATTTGTTTAAGGCTTACTCAAAATGCCATATTACTACACATTCGGTGGGATGTATCAGTGAATTGCTCGACAAAATGGTTATAAACGTTACCCGTTGTGTTTTGCTACCTTTTCTTCTCTTATCATGCTGCAAAACGTTAAAGGAGAAACAGACAAATTAGCTTGGCCAATAAAGCCCTCATCATCATTGTCCTGAATTAATATTTTCTATCCTTTTTCATTTGCAAATACACATTGGTTGAACCATTTAAACTAATCCTACTACTGATACTTCAACTTGAAAAAAAGATAATTAAAAAAAAAAAAAAAAAACTTTGTCAATAAAAAGAACATGAGGTTTTATGCTTTAGCAACTCCTTAAAGTACTGTTGAAAAGTATTTGTCACACGAGAAAAAGCAAAAGTAGCATTACGGGAATTAAGACAATCATAAAGGGAAATATTTCTCGAGCGCAACTCTAGCTTGCTGCATAGCAAATTACTTATCTCCTCGCATCACTAGTAAAGTGATTTCAATTTCATTTTCTAATATTATACTCCGAAAGTCCTGCTTAACTGAGACACCATCGTTAGGAACATAAATAGACAATTTAATATAATCTTTGACATAATGTAATTATTTCCCGATTTTATCTAAAAATTTCAGTTTAGCAAGAACATTTTCCTTCGTAACGTAAACTCTCCCTATAATCTTAACAAAAACAAACGTGCTCAACAAGAAAATGTTAAACTAACATTCAGTCACAAAGAAAGAAAACTTTTATTGTCAGTTCCCATTTCTCTTTTCAACAGTATTTCTCTTTGCATGCTCTTAGAATCCAAATCATTTTAATCAACACTATATACATGTATTGTAGATTACCAGTGAAACTAGGCATTTCTACATGAAAAATTCATGCACAAAGCTGAGGAGGCAGTTTCCTTACTAGACCAACTGCTTACTGTTTGTCATTTGATTTGATTCATACATGAAAAATGCTAACCTACAACTACAGCGACTTTATGTAATGTATTTGGTTTGTTTTAAGAAGTATGTAATGTCTTTGGTTTGTTTTAAGACTAACTATCAAGTATCTAGTGCCAAAAGAAAGCCAGCAAGTATGCTGAGTTGGGAAAGTACAACTGTTACAGTAAATGTGTTGATTTATACAGCAAGAATCTAGAACACTACAACAAAACTGATTGTGTTTATAATTTGTCCAAGTTACAATCAGTATAAAATTGGGATATTCATATTTTGTCACGTATAAAACACACACAGTGACACCGTAAACCTAAATTGTAAAAGTGTCAACAAGTCATAAGCAACCACAGTTAATAAAATTGGTCAGGATATAATATGAGAGGTTTTGAAAATATTTGGGAAAGTTGATTAGTTTACTGGAATGGAATAATATGAAACATTGTTATTTACGTGACCTCCATAACAAAAGAAATCAAGCAGATTGTTATTTTTCCAATTCCTTAAGAAAAATCAATGGGCAAATGCTAGCAGGAAAAATAACATACTGATTTAGCGGCTATACCTTAATAGTATGGAAATATTCAAAAGTAACATATGTAATTTACAGGCACAGGCTTAAGCCAAGCAGTCAGAGGGTTAACAGATGTTAGTCAACACCATTTTGACAGGACTTTCTGCAATTACTACTTACTAGAGCTCCACTTTAGAGAAGGGAATATGTTACCCGCTCTATACATACATGAAATGGGCTCTGATCAGTATTTACAACATGTAGATATTGGCATTTCAGTTATATTGACGACAAAAAGGTGACGGAGGGTACCTTTACAAAAACGTGTCTACAACCCAAACGGACACCTCCACAAGTGGAAGACAAGCTGATTCTGAAAGCTTACATTCATACCTTTAAAATGATATCATAAAACCTTTGTCCCCTCTGGGGTGCAGCCAAACGAAAATTTAGCTGGGTCATCTCAAGGACTATGTATATTGAAAACATATTTAGATCATTTTAGCTTGCAACACATTTCCCCGTTTTCGATAAACACGGTAGAAATACAGCGTATTAGGAAATAAATATGTCGCTATATATATGATTTTTTGTAAGTATTAAACTAAGTTTATGATTGTGAAGTATATGATAAAAATGTTTAAACGAAATAATTCTATTTCGTCTTTGACATTCAGTCAGTCCTCATGAACTATATATATGAAGTATATGTCGCCATATATATGAATGTTGAATGTAACTGGTTTACTCAATCTACCATTGTAAAGTATATAATAAAAAAAGTTTAAAACAAAAAATCTAGTCTTTGACATTCAGTTAGTCCTCATGAACTACATACATGAACGAAATATGGCTATATGTATGAAATTTTACATGTTAGTGATTGATTTAATTTATTATTGTGAAGTATGTAATAAAAAAGTTTTAACCAAATGAATCTAGTTTGTCTTTGACATTCTGTCAGTCCTCATGAACTATAAAAATGAACTATATATACATGTCACTATATGTATATACGTGAAATTTTGTATTTAACTGATTGACTTAATTTAGGATTTTTACGTATAGAATTTAAAAAAGGTTAAACCTAATAAATCTATTTTGTCTTTGACATTCAGTCAGTCCTCATGAGCGTATATCTTAGTGAATGAAATATACAGTAAGGCCACAATTAATTTATTTCATCTTTAAGTAAGAGAGTCAGGTCAGCATAACTGAGTAAGATAGTCAGCAATTATAAAATATATTCATTTTATCTTAAGTATGAGTATAATAGTCAGCATTTTAAAATTGTCAGCATTTATGAAAAAAGGTGTGGGAATGGTTTATATAAGAAATGATCATGGGATAATTTTCTGCGCAGAAATCTAAAAATGTATTTTATTATCGAAAATGTATTTAAGTCTCGAGGTATTTCAATACATAGAGAAGAGCGCCCAGTAATTATTTTTTTCCAACTCTTACACACATTATCTGCTTGAGCTGTATAGAAAAGAAGCAGCTGTTTCCCAATCTTGTAGAAATTAGGAAGAAAACACAGAGGAGTTTACTCTTTCAAGGTTGAACAATTTCAATAACACACCTATCTTGCTCACAGTAATGTAGTTTTTACACTGTAACTGTGATGTAGGTATACCTGCCTATCCTATATTTAATGAAATACAGCCAGTACACATGCACTTTATACACGGTCAAACACTTGAGAATAAGCTAATGTTTTCATCTGCTCTACCTTACAATTTGTGAAAGAGTTGTAACATAATTTTTGCTTAGACAATCTTCTCAAAATTTCGAAAATTTAAAAAAAACAAGAAATTACCCTGATCTTTCATTATAAAATACTTTTTAATCAACATGTCGCTCTTTTTATATTCTAAACTGTAGACAGCAACAAAAATAAGAGGCTGCTATCTTTCAGGGAGATACGTTGAATTTTAATGGTTTGTTTCCGATTTTATACGCCCGTTTTGAAAAACCGGTCGTATTATGTCGTGGCGTTGTCCGTCCGTCCGTAAATATTCTTGTGCGCACCATAACTCAGTAACCGTTTGGGATATCTTCATGAAATTTTGTAGGCATGTGTATTAGGTAGGTGGAACGTGTTGCGTACAAGAGCGGTTGCTCCATCTTCCTTGGTTTCCAAGTTATGCCCCTTCGATTATTTTTCCCACAAGTCTTGTGCGCGCCATAATTAGATAACTGTTTGGGATATCTTCATGAAACTTCATAGTGTATGAATCAATGTGTATGAAGTCCCAACAATGGGTCGCGTACAAAAATGGTTGCCCTTCCGTTCTTTATTTTAGAGTTACATCCCTTTCATTAGTTCTTTAAGGCTATTTTTTGGTGTATACTTATTTTGTGCATACCTTAAGTTAGTAACCGTTTGGAATATCATGATAAAACTTTATAGAAATGTGCATGATCACAAGACGATGTGTTACATATAGGAATGGTTGCTACTCTTTCTTAATTTGGAGTAACTTCCCTTTGATGAGTACTTTTTATGCATTTCTCATTCACACCATATCTCCTTAACCTTTTGAAATATTAGAATGAAACTTAGTTGGAATGTGTATAATAATGGGGCAATGTATCCTGAGCAAGACCACAACCCTGGCTTACTTACTGAATTATCTGCCCTGGCATATTTCCTGTTTACACTGGAACTCCTCAACCGTTTAAAATATTTTAACACAACTTAATGGTGACGTGTACATGTATATTGTCAAGAGACAATTTGATATAATATACAATTACAACCAAGAATGGTATATTTAGTATATTTAGCCTACGAATTATCTCCCTTGTTTGATTTTGGCATTACTCAACTTCTGAGCCACTTCACCTTGGAAGCTGATTTTTGGTATGCTAATAGTATTTGATGTGTTAAATATCTGAATAATAATGTTGCCGTCATTGATTATAGAGTGGTTGTTCCTGTTTTGTCTGCCTGTCTATCCTTTTGTAAACAATCTTTTTCATTTTGTAACTCTTTTATGACATTGAAACGAGCGTATTATGCGCCGCTTGCGAAACCTTTGTTGTATTTCTCATTAATCTCCACCTTAAAGGCCCCATTGCTCTATCAACATGAAACAATTTATCATGAGGTATCGCTGCAAACTTCTAGCTTCGTAATTGTAAATGACCGTGATTAGCCAGCTTTAAAAAAAATAAAACATCCTTGAGTTTCACATAAAACGGGTTTGAAAATTATTTGGGTCATTTTAGTTGGCAACTAAAATGACCTACTTTCGAATTCATAAAATGGTAAAAATACAATGTACAAGCGTGGAGTCCCATTCACTATCCCGCCTATTTTTATTTAGCATTCCTAGATGGGAAACCAGAAAAGGAAATTGTTTTTTGTGGAGCGATTTGTTATTTTTCAATAACTAGGTTTTTTTCAACTTTATATGCACACCAACCCACATTTGATTACCATATGTGAAGGTTGAATCGCTTTTTACAATCGTTTTTACCGCAGACAGGACTATGAAGACTTTAAGCGCAAAAACAGGTCTGCAAAATTTATATATAAAACAAAATCATCCAGGCTTTATAATATAATAATACTAGAGTGTAAAAAGTATAAATCCAAATGATGCGGCCCATAATGAGCCGCCTCATATGGATCTACACTGTTTGCGAATTTCATATTTTCAGGTTTGGCGCTCTTAGAGTTTAAATTTCATTTTCATAACATAAGGGACAATACTGAAACTAACAGCTTGCCAATATACACACCGTTATTGTGAAAGAAAATCGACATATATGTGACACGTTGCTGACCAGGCAAGCTAAACATACAGGTATTGTACATTTTTTCTATTTGTTTACTTGTTAGATTACAAAAACCTACTAACTTCATGATCCTATTATTGTATTCAAAATACTGGAGAGGCAAAGGTTGTAGACCTTGCTCAGACTGTATCAATATTACAAAAGTCTGGTATTGGTTAACTCTATTTCCTGAATTGCCTAGGGTCATTACGTTATTGGTGCAAATACATGTAGTCAAATGTAAGTCTAGTTGTACATGTTTATAGAAGATACACTATACCCTGATGCGTGTGGTATATTAACAAGACCAGGTGAACAAACTAGGCAAACTGGTCCTACCAGACCTATAATGCATAAACTGGTCCTACCAGACCCATAATGCACAATCTGGTCCTACTAGACCCATAATGCACAAATCCTGGTCAGGGAAATTTGTCTTTTCCATTGCACCACTGATTAAAACAGCGACATCCTTGAGAAGCACATGCAGCTCATGCCTAAATTGATTGACAGGTGAACACGACTCTGGTTAGAGGATTTTAGCTGCGTGCCCAAGACGTTGCTAGTTTGCCGTTACCTATAAGCCCCAATGCGTAGGAAAGGGCGTGGTACAGTATGTCATCAATGGAGTCGTACATGACCATGTATGCGGACATGCATGTAAACTGTAGCAAAAATTACGGAATATGGTTTCCTGGCATACAGTTGTTGGCAAGCACAATGGGGACCAGGTTGAATCAGGCTAAACTATTAGATACATGATACGGAAAAAATAAACGGAGGATAACTCGAACTTCAAATAAAAATCATTAAGCAATGGAAACATTTATAAGAAAGAAGGTTGATTAAACTACGTTTTTTTTCGGCTAATAAAGCCTCATCAGTGACCCTGCAATAGCCTGTCAACGAAAGCCAGTCTCGCGGATGATAATAATAATAATAATAATAATTAAAACAAAAACACGAGTGTGGTCAGGTTCGGCTCCTATGTTAAATGTGCTGCTCTCTCATTTGCAGATTACAGGTAAAATAACAACATGGAACGCTGGAAAGGTCGCGTTGCCTTAGTCACAGGAGCGTCCATGGGGATTGGAGAAGCGATTTGTCGTCTGCTGGTGTCACGTGGTATGAAGGTTGTTGCATGTGCAAGGAGTGATGACAAGCTGAAGGTAACGATGACCGAGCGAACATTTTCAAAATAAATCAGTGCAAAAACTTTATCTGTTTTATTCGTAATTTAGTTTAGTTCAGTTTTATTCATTTACGCATTTGCCATTGCTCAAATATGTAGAAGAATTCTCTTACGAATGATGACACTATTATGACATACTATTTTTATGCCCCCGTGACGATAGTCAGGGGGCATTAAGATTTGCTCTTGTCTGTCCGTCCGACCGTCCATCCAACTGTCCGTCGGTCCGTCCGTTCGTCACACTTTATGGTATAGAGTTTGTATAATCAACTCCTACCACAGTTTTCAATGGATCTTTTTCAAACTTCGTGTACATGTTGTGAACATATTGAAAATGTGCATGTGGATTTTCGATTGACCTAGAATTAATTTTGACAGAATTATCGCCTTTTGAACTTAGTCATTTTAGGCAATTTTTGCATTGTAGGGTATGGAGTTTGTGTAATCAACTTGTCCCACAGTTTTCAATGGATCTTTTTCAAACTTAGCATACATGTTTTGACTATATTGAAGATGTGCATGTGGGTTTTTGTTGGAGATAAAAGAAATTTTGACAGAATTACGTCCTTTTGAACTTAGTCATTCAAGGCAATTTTTTGCATTGTAGGGTATGGGGCAAATTTTTGCATTGCAGGCTATGGAGTTTGTGTAATCAACTCATCCCACAGTTTTCAGTGGATCATTTTCAAACCTTGCATACATGCTGTGGACATATTGATGATGTGCATGTAGGTTTTTGTTGGAGCTAAAAATAATTTTGACAGAATTATGGCCTTTTGAACTTAGTCATTTTAGGCAATTTTTTTTTTTGCTTTGATGTCTGTCCGTCCATCCGTTCGTCACACTTCATGGTATAGAGTTTGTGTAATCAACTCCTCCCACAGTTTTAAATGGATCTTTTTCAAACTTCGTGTTCATGTTGTGGGCATATTGAAAATGTGCATGTGGATTTTTGATTGACCTAGAATTAAGTTTGACAGAATAACGGTTTTTTTGAACTGAGTCATTTGAGGCAAATTTGTGCATTGTGGGTATGGAGTTTGTGTAATCAACTTGTCCCACAGTTTTCAATGGATATGTTTCAAACTTAGCATACATGTTGTGGACATATTGAAAATGTGCATGTGGGTTTTTGTTGCAGGTACAATAAATTTTGACAGAATTACGGCTTTTTGAACTTAGTCATTTTAGGCAAATATTTGCAATGTAGGGTGTGGAGATTGTGTAATCAACTCATCCCACAGTTTACAGTGGATCATTTTCAAACCTTGCATACATGCTGTGGACATATTGAAGGTGTGCATGTGGGTTTTTGTTGTAGTAGAAATAATATTGACAGAATTATGGCCTTTTGAACTCAGTCATTTTAGGCAATTTTTTGCATTGGAGTTTGTGTAATCAACTCATCCCACAGTTTACAGTGGATTATTTTCAAACCTTGCATACATGCTGTGGACATATTGAAGATGTGCATGTGGGTTTTTGTTGGAGCTAGAATTAATTTTGACAGAATTATGGCCTTTTGAACTCAGTCATTTTTGTAAAATTTTTGCATTGGAGTTTGTGTAAACAACTGCTCCCACAGTTTTCATTGGATCATTTTCAAATCTTGCATACATGCTGTGGACATATTGAAGATGTGCATGTGGGTTTTTGTTGGAAATACAATTAATTTTGACAGAATTATGGCCTTTTGAACTTAGTCATTTTAAGCATTTTTTTTGCATTGTAGGGTATGGAGTTTGTGTAATCAACTGCTCCCCCTCCCCCGCTTTCAATGGATCGTTTTCAAACCTTGCATACATGCTGTTGACATTTTGAAAATGTGCATGTGGGTTTTTGTTGGAGCTAGAATTGTAATTGTGAAAGAACACGGCCTTTTGAACTTAGCCATTTTAGGCAAATTTTTGCATTGTAGGGTATGACGTTTGTGTAATCAACTTGTCCCACAGTTTTCAGTGGATCATTTTCAAACCTTGCATACATGCTGTGGACATATTGAAAATGTGCATGTGGGTTTTTGTTGGAGATACAATAAAATTTGACAGAATCACGGCCTTTTGAACTTAGTCATTTTAGTCATATGTTTGCATTGTAGCATAAGTACTTTGTGTACTCCTCCCACAATTTTCAGTGACTGTTTTACAGACATTGTAGATATGTTGTGGACACTATAAAGATGTGCATGTGGGTTTTTGATGAAAAAATAATTTTGAAGGAATTATGGCCTTTTAAACTTATTCATTTTGGGCTGCAATTTTGCACTAAAGGGTACGAAGTGGATTCTTCATAAATAGTATTTGTGCTTAAAAATGCTTTAGGGATGACGTACACATGTCCTGTGACAAGCGCTGCACGGGGGCATCATTAATGTCTTACAGACACAATTTACTAGTTTTTTTAGAAATATAGTACTTTCAGAACAACAAAATAAACAGCTCAAACGAAAGTAGTTGAATTTGCAAACAGCCTAGATATAGATGAGGCGGCTCATTATGAGCCGCCCCTTTTGGATCTACACTGTTTGTCCTCTAGTCATTGAATTCTCAATACGATTTAGCGTGGACAAAACAGTTTTTTTTTTTTTTTAATTTTGCTGACGTAAATTTTAACATCTGCGATTTTAGGGCTTTAACGGATGCAATCAGCATTTATTTCTCGGAACTAGAAAGAACATTTTTGAACTTCTTCCTAGGGACTGCTTATGGCCACTACCTGAGAACTCTTGCCGAAGGACACGTCGAACTTTAAAACATTGAACTAATTTTCTTTTTTCTTTTTTTTTCGCGGCGCAGCCGCGTATAATTTCAGTATTGTTCCACATTTCACAAGATTTCATTGGTCAAATAACGCGTATGTCAAAATGTTTCCAATAATATCAAAGGTCAATGAATATTTAATCTTCGTTTTTTTCCCCGTCGTACTGCACTGCATGAATACTAGCACTCTGTCAGATATTGATTCAAAATTTTTATTGAAAAATTTCTTTTGTTTCGTCGTAGATCTACTTTCGATTTCTACTTTCGGTTTAATATACACAAACAAACAAACAAACAAACAGTGCATCATTATTTGGTAACTGTTTTTAAATCGGGTCAGTTTCAAGATTGACCGCGGTCCATTTTGGAATTCCAAATTGGACAGCTCAATTTTGAGATAGGTCATTATCGCTACCCAGTGTCAAAGTTACTGTTGTGGGTGCCTACCGACATAGCGCACTTGAGTCATATTCAAGAATGTGATTTAGAGACATATTACAAAACACACTTCTGTTTAATCTGCGCCGATTATCTTCTTTTTTCAAGATTTTGTATATTTAAGAAATTGTCATTAAGTGTTTCTGACGGTTCAGAGCAACTGTTACCTATACGGTGTGATTTACGTGACAAATCTGAGATTTCGAGAATGTTTGATGTCATTAAAGACCATTGGGGAGGAGTCGACGTCTGTATTAACAACGCCGGGCTAGCACTGGGACCATCTATAATAGAGGGCGACAGTGAGGAGTGGGACAATATGTGGCAGGTACTTTTATTTAAATCGAGGAATTTTAAGAATTATTATCGGCCTATCTCTCACTGAATGCGACAGTACCATACTGGGTTTCATGACTAATCCAGAAGTACAGTTTTATGTTGCCTTTTTTTAGTTTCTACTTAACATTATATGCTGTGACGCATCACCGGAACCGCCTTGATGACGCGGATCAGATGAAATGCCATAACACAAAAATAATTCTTTTTTATTATTATTGAAAACTCCTTATATATAGCTTTATTTATCTGAACTGACACTCACTGCATGCGAAATTTATTAAACGCGCCAATGGCCTACTCGTGTATGACGTGACCGCATCTGTAGGATTCTGGTTATATCATATGAGTTTTGAATTGGATTTAGTTGCTTTAAATTTTGAAATTGTTGCATAAGATAACATAAATGTAGCGTTGTCACTGCCCATATATGAGCCGCGACACGACAAAACCAACAATGTGGTTGTGCGCCCAGCGCAGTCTCAGATCAGCCTGGGCATCCGCCCAGACTGATCAGAGTCGTCGCTGTCCGCATGGAGGTAGCTTAGACCCTTAGCTACCCTTTGAGCACTTAACGAAGAGTCTGATCAAAGTAGGTGGCTGCCCAGGCTGATCTGAGTCCTACCTGGGCGCATTACCACATTGTTGGTTTTGTCGTGTCGCGGCTCATATGTATTTGTAGCTATTTTAAAATGGGATCCACTCTCAAATGAAAAGCTTTGCTTCAAGAGGGAGCGGGGGGCGGCTTCTTTTCTTTTAGACTTGACCACCATTTGGAAAGGCGGCAAAAGTTGCTGGACCTGAAAGTGTACCCGTTCACATTCAGATTAAGTACATGTGTATTGGCGAGAGTTCCATGTATATGCCCTAGTCTTACTGTTTAACTAGACTTATTAGCTTTTAACTGCTTGAGATATTTTCAAGACACTTTTTTTTCTTTTGTTCAGGTAAATGTGATGGCCCTTTGTTTATGCACGCGAGCCGCTGTAAAGTCTATGAGGGAGCGGGGAATCGACGATGGACATATCATTAACATGAACAGGTACTTGAACGAGGATCCTCAAGGGTTTAGTGGAAACAAGTAAAAGATTTCTTGTATGGCAAGCCAAGTGCGCTTACTGAGCAAATGTGGAAACGTTACCATGGTAATCGTCTTTAATTTTCATAATAACGTTTGACGGGGTATGATTTTTTACGTTGGTCGTCCGCGTGTCTGTCCGTACGGTGTACATACGTTCGTCTGTCCGGCCACACTTCGTTTCCATTCGATAACTTATAAGTATTCATTAATGGATTTCATTCAAAGTTTGCATATGCATTTGTACTAAGACTGTCTCGCTTGGGATTGATTGTTAATGGGTAAATTTCGGTAATATCAGACAGAGTTATGGCACTTTTCAATGTTCAAAAAAATGGTTTTTGACATCTACTTATTTACGATTTAGAATATCAAGGTGAAACCTCACACAATTATTGAAGTAATAACAACTGTTTTACTAAAGAAATTTGTCCTTAGGGTCATCTGACACTTCCCTGAGGAGATATACATGTACATGTAGAAATTGAAATCTCTACATAAAATCGGAGTTCTGAAACTTACAGTAAATGATCAGAGTAATAAAAGCCTCCTGTGATGCTCAAAATTTGCCCCATATGAGTTATCTGCCCCGGGTTACACACAGGCATAAAATGACTATAAAATCTATATAAAAACATAATTATTTTTTCCGAACCTTGCATTTATGACAGTAGTAATAAAAGTTTCTTGTGATGATCAAAATTTGGCCTTAAGGAGATTATCTGCTTCTCTAATCTGGCCACACACATCTATAAAATCACTACAAATACATGTATGTATGATCAGAGCGGAAAGTGATTTTCTGAAGCTTACAGCAAGTGATCGGACTAATGAAAGTGTCCTGTCATGACTCATGACAAAAAATTTATTCCATGGGGTTGGCTGCCCCTGCCATGGGGTAATACAGTTAGTAAAATCAGCAAAAAATCAACAAGTGAAATAGGTTTGCACTGGCTCGATGCCTTTATTCTGTAAAGGTTACGAGAAACTTTAATAAAACCAGACTGCATATTTAGTTTAAAAGCATGTGCAAGGTAAAAAAAATAAGTGGATAGTTGTAACAGTCATTTCAGATAACATGGATACTTTTGAATATAGACATGGTTCAGTATCTGCAATGGAAGTTTAAGATAGTCAGCCTGACATTTTTCACTTGATCCGTTACTTTAGATAAAGAAATAGAATGGCAAACGCGTTAAAAGTGAAAACATATACCGATTTTTATTAGCATTGCTTTCAAAATAAATGTTAGATTATCGATAGATAAATAGATATTTTTCAAAATTAATGTTAGATTGAAAGCAAAGTTGGATCGGCGGGCAATGCAATTTCCCAAAGGAGGAACAACGCTTATTCTCACAGATTAGGTTAAGTGCTTGTTTTCTTGGAATACAAAAAGAAGAAAAATCTTGTTTGGATGGTAAAATGGTGACATAAGGATGTTTTTTCAGAAACTGAAGAAATCTGTATTTCAGAGATCAGAGATAAGATTAAAGCTTTCATTTGCAGGGTTTCTGGGCAAAGATTATGAGTATGTTTATGCTTTTATCACTTGTGGCTGTAAATGCTGCAGAAATCCACGGAAACAACAGGGAAATTGCATCTGTGCATATGCATAGAACGATAAGATATGCTAAAATCGAATAAAGTAGGATAACTCTATTGCCAAGAGTACTAAATCGATGATATCAGAGGAAATCTTATCCCGAGTGTCTGGCATGTACCAAACATACACATATATAAAGGCATAGATATCGTGGTCTTTCTTTTAAAAAATGTTATCCACTACATGTAAGTAGCGTTTCACTTTTGTGCAGTATATTTTAGACCGTATTTGAGAACTATAGCAAACAATCTTGAGGAATAAGAGAGAATTTTCCGAAACTTTCAGGAAGCTGAAAGTTTTTATAAATTCAGCTAAACTCCAAGGCATTAGCTTCTATGCGCTGGCTAGTAGCTTAGGTCATGGATCATATAAGAGGGCAAAGGGCATTTCCGAAGGCATACTATACCATACTTGAACAAACCTAAGTCAAACCTAAGGCGTTTTATCATTCTCTTTAACCAGCTGCATGCTGAAGCAATACACAATCACACATACTTAATTTCGAGGATTTAACTTCACGGAACCCTACGGTGAACAAAAATCGCGAACATTAATTTAGTGCAAAGCTGAGTTCATATATAGTATTTTAACACATGTTGTGATATGCTTTCATATGCTTTCATATAGAAATTCAGAAATATCCAGTCAGCTTCAGTATGTACCCGGTATTTGTATGGCTTCGCATGCATGATATATTTTGATGAAAATTCCAGCTTATCAGGACAGAGGGTGGGGAAATCTCATTTCTATTCAGCAACGAAATACGCTGTCACAGCTCTTACTGAGGGTATACGATGGGAGCTACGTGGAATAGATTCTCATATCAGAATATCGGTAAGTAAGAGTAATGATTTTGTTGTTTATATTTACCGTAAAATCGAAACCATTACCCCAAAAATGGAAGTTTCTTTTTCAGTGCTGTTTTGCATTCAAAAGTTGTCGATGGAGTGGCAAACAGTGTTGTTGGTCTTGATCAGAGCTCTTTTAGGAGCAGAGTGATCTTATTCTGCAGTTTGTTCAAACCGATAGATAGATAATAGAAGTTTTCTTGGAGTCGCTATATGAAAAAATACACGCATATCTGCTACTCTTTCCTTCCCCGCATGCACACAATCACGGTGGATCTTTATTGTCTAATATACATGTACATGTAACTGATAAGGAATAGTGACACAGTTCGTCCCAAGGCGGAAACTTTTGATTCGGATACTGTTCTTTTTTTAGCAAAATTAAAACGGTTCTGAAGCCAATGAAATAAAGGCCCTAGTAATACATTATACGGTAAAATCAACAGAAATGATTATAATCGATATAACCTTCCAACAACCGACTGCCAAGTCCCAGCCGATTTCCATTCCTAACAGAATATGCTACGGATTGTCCGCATTGTCTGCTTTAACTTAGCTCCAGTTGTCGACTGTTCTCCATTATATCTTTGATATGATGCCTTTGAATTTAATACTGTCACCTTTTGCCCAGTGAATACATGTTTTATGGTGAACGGGTACACTTTCAAGGGAAGCGGCTTTTCTAATTTCTTCTTTCGACTCCTTTTCCAATGCTGGCCAACTCTTGAGGGAGTAGGAACCAATTATATCCTTTCAGGGTTGATCTTATTTTGACAGGAAAACCTTCTTTGCCAAAGAAAACAAACAGGAAGTCACAAAAATATTTCCTTATGTGAAAAATGACGGTAAAGCACCCACACACCTTAAACACCGCCGTATTGATGCCTATGCAACGTTGCATTAAAATGGGTATAGCAACGTATTGATGAATCATTGTTTCCGCGTTAACGGGTCTAGGGCTCATGCTATATGTTTTAAAGCTACATGTAATTTGTTTTGATCATGCATTGTTTTATCACAGAGCATAAGTCCGGGATTGGTTCAGAGCCATTTTCACGCCACTCAGGTGGGAGAAGAAGCAGCCCAACAAATGTACGATACAAAGCAGGTTAGTTTTGGATCTATTTTCAAGTGACGACGCTTTATGATTATACATGTTTAATATTAAAAACTTATTTTTGACTTAATTTACAACGTTGACTTTCCTTTGTCAGTATTGTTTAAATGCATTTGCGCCAAGTTATTTACAGTTGTATTTCCAGGAAGAGAAACGCCACTCACCAACAAGGAAATCAACTTAAATCGTAATATTTTGCTAACACACGTCATATTTACTTTAAAAAAACTGATAACACACGTCATATTTACTTTTAAAAAAACTGTTAATTTTCTTACTTCTTCACAAATCTACAGCAAAAACCATCAGATAGAAAATACGAAGTTTTTAATGACTGCAATTAGGGTAAGTGTGAGTAAAAATCTAAACAGTTTCCATCCGTGTGCACCATACCTTGTTTGGGTTCAAGACAATGAGACAGCATCTTAGTAAACATCTATTCTGTAATTTTGCTCATCATAAAGCGAGCTTCACGCTAATAGAAATACATGTACAAGTTTTTGGTTCTTGTTAATGTTATTTGACAGTGTTTTAATCACTTTTACTGGCGCTGACCCGGTCTGTATTGCAAATATGTCCCATATTTGCCACCTTTGCAAGGGCCTGGGTTATAACCGCTGTGTATATTTTTTCAGTGTTTACAAACTGAAGACATTGCCTCAATAGTGGAGTACATTTTAGCATCACCTCTACATGTTCAGGTCAGTTTGTCTTGTAGATAGAGGTCTGTGTATACATCTTGAAGAAGTACAGGGTTGATATGGAAGTACAGATACCTGTCTCCTTTCTTATGAGTTGATGGAAATATTTGCTGCATTTTTATTCATGTTTTTCACATAAAGAACTTCCCCTGATGAAAAAAACCTTACTATTTTTAAGGCAAGCTTATTTTCACAGTTCGCAAAACTTCATGAAAACAACGTTTATTTCACAAAACATTTCAGCATCGTTTTTCTGTTCTAATCGGAAACCTTTTACAATATGCGAGGTTTACGGAAAAAAAATGCACGCTGTGATTCGCATGCAAAGCAAGTAAAGCTGGTGACCGATGGCTTCTTTCGCGAAAACAAAGTATGATTTCAATCAGTGAAATTTTTATAACGAAATCAGAAACAATTCGGCTCATTTGCTGGCTTTAAGACAGAAAAGGGCAGCAATTTAACATAAACAGTAAATCTTTTAAATAGCTTGAGCTTTGATAGCCTGTCACGGAAGCCAGCGATAATTAAGCAATACATTTCCCTGAGCTGTGAACTATCACTGATTATAACATGACGTTAAATCTTTCCCCAATGAACGTATAGGAAGTAGTGATTTATGAAAATCTATGATAAATTCCATTGCTAGCTTCTAGAATGCAAATACACGCACTAAAGTCGGATTAAGCCTCAAAATAGTCCTGTAGAAACAGTTACAGTTATCTCAATTATAAAGAGTAACTACACTTCAGGAACTGACTGAATCAGATCCCAAACCCTATCCCCAACATCAAGGGGAAAGATCGACAAAGACATCCCAACAAACAATAAATTACAAGTGATAAGCCGAGTCAGCAGCTCTTTCCCAAATAGGTGGCAACTCAGCTATCTTTGCCAAACTTAATAATTTAGACCAACAGAAGGGTTACAATAGACTAAGAAAATTATACGAGAAACATTTAATAACTATTTTTACCTATTTTCAATTTTTATCACAGAAGGGTTAAAATGATAACACAATAAACCAAACAGCACCGAACATAAAACAAATGCAACCGCAACGAAAGTACCGCCTTGGGACGGTCAGTAATAACTACTGGGGGGGGGGGTTAAACCGGTTTTACTGGGCCCAAATCTTCACCCTCACCCTCTGCCGCGGTGCACACAATTAGTTGGTAGTTCGGTTCGTATGGAGGTCCCCTAACTCATCAGAGAGTCATCACGGGCAACAATTAAAATCAAGAAAAGACTGTGATGAAGCAAGAATGAGGACTCGACAGCCAAAACGTGTTGAGACACCTGGAGATCCCTGGGGCGTCAGCAAGACTTGCATTTTTATTTTGAACAATATTAGAATCAAAAAAGTATTCCTCTCCCGTAAATTACCGCTGATTACATGCATTCGCTGTCATGAATTAATGTTTTTCGATCTGCCCTCCGATACCATGTGTTAGTCAGCGATAATCCAGCGGCAAGGAAAGAACACATGATGTTGGAAGGCAGATCGCGAAATATTAATTCAAGACGGCGAAGCCGGAGTGAATTAATAGTCGCCTATGTCCGACAACACATATGTTAATCAGCGATGATTTTCAAATCTACCGGTAAGGGAAATTTATTTTGATTCTAATAATATAAAGAATAAATAAAAAAGCAAGACTGTCGTGACCTTTATTTAAGCGATTATTTTGAGGCGGACTTCGACGGAAGTAAAGCTTTACATCTCACATTTTCAAGGTGGGAATTATTTAGATTCTAATTTGCACGCCAAGCCAAGGCGTCAGGAACGTGTTTCAGCACAAACTTTTACACGCTGCTTCTAGTCGATCACTTGGGAAAACATTATTGTCCTGTTAGAATATATAGTCGTACACGATTTTGTAGTGTACCAAAGTAGTCGCAAGTCAGAGACATACCCAGATAGATGTACGATGTTTATTAAGTCATGAAATAAAATTAATTTATCATTTATTTTACAGATCCATGAGGTCATGGTTCGTCCAACAGAACAAGTGGTCTAACACAGCTCTATGGGATGCCTACATAGAAGCCAGAAGTCCAGATGAGCTGGGATTTTGACTACAGTCCTGGGACAATATTTCTTATATCTCCATTAAACAAAAAGCGAGACCCTAATTGAAACTGCCTCGTCAAGGCGATTCTCATGAGTGGTCACAACATATCATGTGTTTCCGTGGCGTTTGATAAGAAAGTATCGCACAATTATTCTAAAAGTAACAAAAACACCGTTACATGGACCTTACTCCATTCGGACGTCGTTGTTTGAATTTGAATTTAATTACTGAAGAAGAGAAAATACCCTACAAACATTTGGAGAAAATCTAACAAATTATACTCCTCGCAAAAAGTTTAGCATAATGTTAAACAAATATAACAAGATTATAACAATTGAATTCTAACTTTCTGTGGATGTAAATGATATCCATCGTCAACATCAATGATCAAGTAGATTTGATCTGAATATAAGTAGCTACTGCACAAAGCGAGAACGGATGTCCATAAACGTATTTTAGGAAGAAAAAATATCGTTGTAATGCGCTGTGAGTCACCGTTCTTTTACACCAATTTAACGTTTTGTAACAGTAAATATTTTTTGGCAAATACAAAATTACTGCTTTTATGATCATTTAAACGAACCGTTATTTTCTTTCGATAATGTGAAATTTTTGGTGCTTGCTTTCTGCAGTCCTTACTCAAATCAATTTAAATTTGGTGTTTTTACAAAGCTTAAGCATTGGTGTTGAAACAGGCATGCATTTTATCTTCAAACTGAAAGTTAAACTCTAAAGTATTATGATTTCTAATAATCCTGATACATTTAGTTTGAAAATATGCTAAACCTTTGGCAATGAGTATACTTAGCTTTGAAGGCTGATCTGTATATTTACTCTGTGTTGTGCAACTTAAGATGCAAGTCATTATTGTAAGATGATAGCTGTGTTGTAAGCACCCAAGGAGCCACATTCACTTTTTCACAGGGCGCCTGTAGGTAGCACAGGCAATACTTTGAAGATCCAGATCGTGACGGAGAATAAGGGCAGCAACACCTTCATACTCATTTTTGTATTCCTTCTATATGGGAGCCAACTGTTAAAGGAAATAATTTGCTCTAATTTAGTTCCTTTAAAAGTAGACTTTTTCTGGAAGTGTTTCTGCACAGGGAAGCAATCAGAAACATTTTCCCCGGTTGAAAAATTAGCAGAACAACATGCCAGGGTCCCATATATATGTATATCTTAAAAGCGGATATATCATTCTCTGACCAGTCTGCACAAGCGCATAAGCAAGTCTTTGTAGCCATATTCTTCTGCGAACAAGTGAGGTTAATAAAGGGCGTATTATGACTGTACACTCCGACCATTTACTGTCTTGACTAAATCTTTAATGATAAAGATGAACAGATTTAGTAATATTAAAGGCGCTTTTGTGGTATATGAAACCAAAACTTTATTTAAAAGCAGCTCGACCGTCTTTAGTTTTTAGTCTTGGTGGTTTTCCCTCTCTTTGATTCTTTATAAGGTTTCTCAGAGTAATTTTCCGGTATTCCATCCAATTTACACGCGTTTCCAAGTTCTCTTGTAACACCTCATCTGTTGGATAGGGAGATATCTGAAGTAAAATAAGATCTAATGCAAGGTATTAGCCTAGTAAAGATCTGCAAATCAAATGCCAAATATCAAGATTTCCGTCAAAGTGTACAGAGTATCTAACAATTATCATAGGCCGTTTTGTATAACAGAGCATGCGCGATGGTGCTGGGTAACTTTCAGTGCCTGGGCGTCCTACTAATTCGGATAAAGTAGGACAAGGGCCTACTGTGATTCCAGTTGGTGTGAGTAGGGGTGGTTTGGACATTTTTTTCTCTCGCCTATCCTGTCTCTTTTCTTCTCCCTCTCTCTAGGAGACGGCTCGATAAAGAAGTTGGAATATTGTCTCAGAGAGCCGTTAAATCCAAACCAATTAACCAATATCAGAGCATGCAGAGGTTGTTGTTTGGACTTAAGGTTCGTGTCGGGACTGATGGGGGATAGATATGTTAGATTCAATGGTATAGGATGTGACGGTTAACGGTGATTTTATATGTTTCAACTCC
Source organism: Ctena decussata (assembly GCA_963989385.1). Taxonomy (NCBI): domain Eukaryota; kingdom Metazoa; phylum Mollusca; class Bivalvia; order Lucinida; family Lucinidae; genus Ctena; species Ctena decussata. Next base: position 31,374,095 of record OZ022507.1, on the reverse strand, counting down.
TTGCAAATTATAAGTAGTTTATTAAATAATTATTTACCTGTTGTTTGAGTCGTTGTGTCATATTGGCATCCACATGATCCTTGTAAAATTTCTTGTTCAACATTACACACTCTGCGCCATGGCTGACTAGAAACAGTGACGGTTGATTCTCACAGAATATCTGCTGCAAACCCTGTGTAATATTCAATTCGATAATTAAACAGCAGCAACTGAAGAGAAATTAAACCCTTATTTCTCCGTTGAATTCATAGCGTAGCGGTGGAGTACATGCAGTTGAAGTCAGAATTATAAGGCAACATCTGAATTTTCTTTAAAAATAAAGAACAGACAATACAGTGAAAACTCTATTCTAAACAGGTTTGTTTTCTTTTGTCAATTAATGCATGTTCATATGCTGTTAATAAGTAAGGAATATACGTGCTGGATATAAGGGGATTATCTAAATTAAATTCAGGCATATTATACAAACATAGTATGTAAACCTTATAAGAACAGCCTTACTTCATAAGCAGCATCTCGGTATGACGTGTGAATGAAGGGACAAAACCTATGTTTTGATGAAGAATTATAACAAATATCCAAGAACAATTGCCTTGTGGCAACGACAAGTCTACATTAATTTGGCCATTGAAGCTTCATCAATTACCGGTATCAATGTCTGACAAGAGAATCAGAAGAGTTAAGAGGCAAGGTTTACGTAGACAAATATGAGGATTATGACTTAAGGGTGCATGGATACACTTTCAGGGGAATCAATTCAACCATTTTCGTTCTTTTTTTTTGCCTCCCTTCTTCATGTGATCTACCGTTAAAGGAAATATCTTTCTTTCCTTCAAAAGTAGACTCCATTTTAAAGGGATTTTCGTGCAAGGAAGAAATAGAACAGGTTTTCTTTCTGTAAAAATGCTGGCAAAACAGGGATGTGTATCATTTCGCCTTTAATAAAGGTAACTTACGAAAGCTTGTCCCTTGGTGAGGGTTTGGACAAGTACAAATTCGGGATCGAGATCTGCAGCTGTTATCTCTTTCTTCTACAAAAAAAAAATAATAATAAAAATGTCATACTCTTGGACAAAATTATCACTTTCAAATATCGTTGCCCTTCTTTTAAGGCTAGTTAAAAATTTACATATTCCATAAACACGATCATAGCATGACCCAAGAGATGTACATTGTTATATTACGTCGTAGCGTTCATACGTGTTTGTTTTACGACGTGTGCCTCCAGCCACATCCCCTCATCATCTCCATCCCCGACACAGACGTTCCGAAAGAAGGTTCATTTGATTTCACTCTCCGTCGTATCGTTAGCTCATTAATGTAACATACTTAAATTATTTAGAGTGATTTTTTAAGTAAATGAAAATAATGCTCAAATAGTGGTGAGCTGAAATATTTTTCATTCAAAAGATGCTGACATAATCTCGTAACAGCTACGAAGAAGAGTCCCAACATAATGCAACCGTGCAACAATCCTGTACAGTTGTGATTAAATTTCAAAGGACTTTCCCGAAAAAAGCATTCTAAAACAATCAAAGAGATGGGGTTAATGGTTGATGATAATGTAGATTATATTTCTCCAAAGCATACATGTTGTGCCCCTATCAGAACTGTATCGGCAAGTCAATTCTAATAAGTGACATAACGTTTATTTTATGGAGAATTAGGCTAAGTGTTTCAGAATTATCATTAAAATCCTGAGAGTTATCCAGGACTTTGAAAAAAGAACACTGAAAATAACCGACCAAGCTGTGATTGCAACATGCCTCCACCCAAACCAACCGGTACCACCTTAAACAACCACATGACACCACCAATCACGCTATTGCACGTTACCAGAGCTTAGCAACAAAAGAGCCTTTAGATACTACATGGAATGAAATGGCCTAGAATAGAATGGTCTAAGTAATATACATTCCACAGGCTACAATTTGTTTCCATAGTCTAGGATAGTACCTTAACAGGAAAGAATTTGCTCCCACAGAGGGCAAGTATTGTGTCCTGTAAGAGTACCATCCCAGTAAGTGGAAAAAAGCCATTCTATGATTTAAACCATGCCGGACAGTAGAAGAGTTCGCTGTACCATGTTGTGTTTCACTGCAATCGTCTGGTTGCATGCTATACAATTACTTCAAACCAGGTATGATGTACATGTACGTTCACTGTACACAAAATGACAATGAAAAAAATACAACAAGCCACCATTCAAAAAATACAAATACACCAGCTCAATAGCATAGGCTTTGCTGTAACGCTTGCAGACATGCAAATACTGTGCCTCTTTACCCTCCATGCCGGTGCATTTATCAATTTCTGGGTTTCGCCTACATCGTATGTCTACATGTTCTTTCGAAACATGTTCTTTGAAATAAAATGCACAACGTACGCTCGTATTGTACTTTTGTTTTGCAGTGCGAGATGGCCATGACCCTTCTTTATGTAATGCAAGTGAACTATAATGGAGCCGGTACACGACAAAGCCAGCAAAAAGGCGTGTGCGCCCAGCAAAGATTCGAATCAGTCTGGTTATCTGCCCACTGCAGTCTGATCAGAGCCTTTGCTGTCGGCATGGAGATAGCCTACGTTCTAAGCTACCCTTTAAGCGCACAGTTAAGATTCTGATCAAAATGGGCGGAATGCTTAGGCTGATCTGAGTGTTCGCGTGAAGCACATTCCCCTTTGTTGGTTTTGTCGTGTCACGGCTTTTATATTGCTCCTTGCAGCATGTATGTGAATAAGGAAGATCCTCATTTGGTGCGGCTATCTGATCAGATAGGAGTAGTATGATCAGATACAAGTGAATCTTTAATTGAACTATGACAATTTGACATCCGAGAGACGTTATGAATAATCAGAGACGTTAGTCATTGAAAAATACAGCGTTTTCGGAAACGACTAAAAGTGTATGGGTTAACCAACATGTTTTTTTTTTTGCAATTTTCACAAGGGAAAAATCTTTCTTGACTTCTGGTTTAAATCCCCAGAAAACAAACACCTGCCGCAAATAAAGGGGCATTTTTCACTTTAAGAGTCGAGCCCCATTGGGAAGGGCATTAAAAGACAACTAACAGAGTTGTGTCTCTTGAAGGTGAACCACTACTCCTTAAAGTGAAGAAATAAATTAGCAATGATATCGTCCGCTGCCGTCCTTAAAATTTACAGCTTGTCATCACTTTGGTGATATGATATCTCACGTCTGTCATACATGCCTGAGGATTTAATGCAGATCTCTTATCTAAAACATCATCTGTTTAAGAAAAAGTTGAACTTTCAGTGAAAACCCTACATGTTCTTGTGGACAATTCGAAACTTTAAAACATTGTTTACTAAATTGTAATGATTATATATCTACATAGAGCTGTAGCCAAACCCTGTCAAATATATGTCACCTGCCGGTCAATTCGTCCAAACTTATTATTTTTACTACTAAATATATTAAACGGAAGTAAGTTTTTAATTTTTTTCAACAATAAAAACGTGTGAGAGGTTGTATGCAAACCGAATTACTTTTGTTTAATGACGTTCTGGGAGAAGGCGTCTATAAGCTCTAGCTTGCTGTCTAATTCCAACGAATTAATGTTCATTGAATATGTTGTGTAAATGGAAATAAAACATTGTTTAAACTAAATATTTTATACAACAATAGATTTTAAATAGTTTTGTAAATATAGACCTTATATTTTTAAAGCAGACATGTCGTTCATAAAGGATGCTTGATGACAATAACGTCAACTATTGTTTTAGAGTAAGGCAGAATGTGCAATCTGCACTCAATAAAGATTGGGTGACGATAATGTTCTTCATAAAAGTTATGCTGAAGGCCGATTATTAAATTGAACTGTTGAACATGGCAACCACAACATGTGTTTCATACAGATATAAGTGAAATAATCCATAAATCACCATTAAAACTGCATTGGCCTGTAAAACCCATTAATTAAATTCTATTTAAAAGCAATTCACAGTGTGAGTGCCTCCACCAAAAACAAAAGACACTATCAACTGATACCACCAATCACTCTATTTTTCGTTTACCAGCAGCTCAGTGACAAATGCTTTGCTGTAACGTTTGCTAATAGCGTTCGGATCAATGTCACTGCTGTGCTTCTTGAGCATCGCTGTGGGTACCGTTGTGTAGTATGGGGTTTCGCTACCATCATGCGGCTGCATCCAATAATAAACACATTTAGTAAATACGTAAATTTAAAACAGATACTTAATCCTTTGATTAAGTATTTGTTGATACTTGATTCTTTTCATCACCTCGCGCGGATTTCTTCAGGGCACAGGTTCAACCTTGAACTTCAGAAAAATAATCTTAAAGAAAATTTATGTTCCAATCTTATTGAGAATTTCAATTTTCTCACAGGCTTGCTAACAATGCTCGTGAAATTCTATTGCTCATTTTGATTTTGTAAGCTCTTTTCAACAAAATTTTGGAAGTTAAACTTTAATGTCGTCCTTTGAAAAATGGAATGTTTGTAAACCCGACCCAAATCATATGATTATATAAGACTTGCTAAGATGTTGAGTTCAATGAATACATGTAACTGGTCGCAGTAGATATTTACCAAAACATATGTTGTTTTATTTTTATGTTCGATCAGAAGTTATGACATTCATCATGTACAATACAGCACACAAGCTGAAATCAAACAAACATATGCGTTTATGTGAACCTTAAATGCGTTTCTGTATCATTGTAATATAGCCGAACTTTGACATTATGCACCCGTTATATGAGCCGTGACATGAGAAAACCAAAAAACTGATCAGAGTCTGCGCTATGTGCATATCCACATTGTTGAATTTCTCGTGCCGCGGCTCATATATACGTGTACCGTATTTCCTATGTAATAAGACCGAGGTTTTTCTAGTCCAAAACAATCCCAAGCTCTATATTTGTCCCATACGACAGGTCTAGATTTTAGATTGTTTTGGACCGGAAAATCCCCATCTCAATGCAGAATCAGCTTCACGACTGATTTAGACAATCTGGGTCATTCTAGATAGGAGAACCACCGTTTTATAGCTGAATTAATACGGTAACTTACTAGCACTATCTAAGAAGCAATTTCTCTGCTTGAAATATATCGGCCCAGTTGTTTAAACCCATCGACATCGCAAACAAGACGTTATACATGTATGCCCAAACGTAGTATTTGCAAAACCACTGTATTTTTGACGAAAAAAATTAGCAAAACGGTTAAAAACTCCTAAATGTTTTGCCGGGTAAAATATTACAAGTAGCACTTTTGATTTTATGTGTACAAGAAGATTTAACCAATCCTTGGCGAACGAGTCTTAACGAATCCTTGACAAAAGACTTCGTTCAGCTAACAGTTGGGCCCTGGGGCCGTATTTATAAAACGACTTATGTGGTTGCTATGCTGTCGCTAAGGCTAAATTTCTATAAAAGAGATTCCCTACAACTATGAAATTTGCACTGGAGGAACAGTCTTTCTGCTATGCTGTCGCTAAGGCTAAATTTCTATAAAAGAGGTTCCCTACAACTATGAAATTTGCCCTGGAGGAACAGTCTTTCAGACTGTTCCTCCAGAGCAAATTTCATAGTTTCAGACTGTTCCTCCAGAGCAAATTTCATAGTTGTAGGGAACCTCTTTTATAGAAATTTAGCCTTAGCGACAGCATAGCAACCACTTAAGTCGTTTTATAAATACGGCCCCAGGTGTTTAACTTTTAAGAGCTTACTTTGACTTTGTGTTCATAATCATCTAACAAAGTTCTCCTTCCATGTTCAGGCTCATTTGTTGGCAATGAGTAATCTGAAAGAGCAAAAGTAAAACAAAACTTTTATTTACTATGTAGAGTTGTGTGCATTTTGCAAAAGTGGCTGTTTCTTTGACTAAAACTACATGTATTATATTGAAATGCAAAATGTTGATACGGATAGGATCTGAAGTTATAATGAACGCTCTTAACTATCTTGCCAAATGCATCTTTTGGAAACATTTTCCAGATAAAAATGCAGAAGGCTCTCTTACTAATTTGTATTTTGCATTTAAGTACCTTTGACAATCGGTGTCTATTTATTTTTCATTTTTATTTTTTTTGTAAACTGCACATTTTAAGGTATGATGCTATAGTTTACACTTAAAGCGCTAAAATAAAACAAATAAATTTGTAAACAGCGCAGATCCAGATGTGGCGGCGCATGATCAGCCGCCTCATTTGGATTGAGACTGTTTCCCCTCTAGTCTTTGAATTATCAATATGATATAGCTTGGGCAAAATATTATTAAAATTTCGCAGACGTAAATTTTGTAGTCTGTCTTTTGCGCTTTAAAGGTAAAACACTATATTTACCTTTTGTTGTTTCGTTGTCAGAGGATGGAGTCTGAACATTCGCTCTAGGTGTATTTCGAGGTGACTTGTCTACAATCTGAATATATAATATTGCAATTAAGTGAATTGGAACACCTGCGTGTTTGCTGCCAAACAACTTTTGATGCTTCCACCCAAACAGGTCCTGTTCTCAAAGGAAAGAGTTTTCTCCCGGTAAAGCAAATTCTTGTTTTTAAAAGTGGACCCCCCATGAGAACGGAAGACAAAAAGATAATAAAAAAACATTTTGATTCCCCAGAAAGTAGCTAGGGATTCCATGGTACCAAGGTAGTTAATGTTTAAAGTGAGACAACACATGCTGTGTGTAACACTGCATTGATTGGTGTACAATAGTATTTTCAACAAACCATGTTCTAAGTTGTAACAAAGTTTAATGTTCAAATCAAGACTGTTATTATTTTAAAGGAGGAGTTGAACAAATTCATGCTAACTATTTTCTAGTCAGAATACATTCTCATGATACCAAGGCCAACAGAAAGCTATCAAATTTGTAAAGCTTACATGATAAAAAATATTAATATCTCACACTGTTTCAGGCAAGATATTAATGGTCATTATTAGTCTGAGTGGCACTCATGAAAACTTTTAAGAAAGGTGTTTGTGACAATTTTAAATCTGGAAATGGCATATTTAAGATTTTCTCCATTATGACATAGGTGTATCATATTTACTTGAACTGTGTGGATGTCTTATAATGTAGTTTCGCTGAGCAAAAATTATTTGTAAGAGTAACTTTAAAGGTATTTGGGTGAGAAAGGAATGTTGGAACAGTTGCAGCCAGTTTGCTGATTTCCAATCAAAATGATTGGGAAAAATTGTGCTATTTTAAGTTTTAAGGCTTAATGGCAGCCCATATATTAACCACTCCACAAATAAATAGGCATACATTCAAGTTGTACTTTCTATTTGCATTTTTAAGGGAAGGGTATGTTGAACCATTCTATAGCAAAAGTTGAATTAAGAATGATTGCTGACATTAGATATCGACAATTGTATAGTACTGGTGGTAGCTGGAAAAGTTGAGAAACCACATTTTCCTATTTTTGACTTTATTTGATATTTATTCAGATATTTATCTTAATAATCTTATAAATTGTTTTGTAATACAAAGTAGCATTCCCCTACTTAATCAGTATAGTAATATCAAGGCCCAGCAAATGGCTTAAGTTTCATTACAAAGCCAGATCCAATTTGCCTTGGTACCATGGAACCCTTGGTACCATGAGACCGGACTACTATTTACCTTAATGCGTGCTAACATGTAAAAAGTCAAACATTTCGAACCCGGCTGTGAGTACATGCAAACAAAATCAATCAAATCGTTCATATATCTAGGAGGCAGCAACCGCCGTTTTGATGTGTACATTGCATGTGGATGGACTCCAACAGCACAAGACCAAACATTCAAAGTGGTTAAATACTTACCCGTCTTCAACCATGCTTAGTTTTGTGCTATGTACAAATGACCGCTCACAAAGTTCTTCTTATTTATTCTATTTTAAACGTGAGGGTCGTAAGATAAACATGAACATGCAAAATTGATGACACTGCTTCTAACGTGATAATACTTCATAGTTTGTGATACTGTAGCCTTATCTACAGCTGAAATGGTTTAAAACACATGCATTTCTCCAACTCATCTCAGGTCTGTGTTACATTCCATACACACACACTCTCTCTCTCTCTCTCTCTCTCTCTCTCTCTCTCTCTCTCTCTCTCTCTCTCTCTCTCTCTCTCTCTCTGTGATGCAAACTTTATAGCAACGTTAAAGTATTTTGGTTCGTTCACCAGATTTGATGCTACGATTGCATTATACATTCCATTCGTAGTCAAGTTTGCTGGATTATTTAATCACAGTAACAACCATGTTTTGGATATCACAGAAATAATTGAGCCGCGACACGACAACACCAACAAAGTGGCATGTGCGCACAGCAAAGACTAAGATCAGCCTCAGCATCCGCCCAGATCAGATTGTGCTGATGCAAAAGCTGATCTGAGTCTTTGCTTGGTGCACGTGCCACTTTGTTGGTTTTCTCGTGTCGCGTCTCAATTTTATTCAGGTGTATTTGTTTACTCACCCAGTTGATACGCCGAGATTTGGAGCCATCACTTTTGGCTGATTGGATGTTTCTTTTCACGGATGAATGACCATACGTTGCTATGACACCGGAAGACGTTCGTGGTCGAATTAGTCGTTCGACTCTCTGCATCAGTGGAAGCCCAAGTAGATTCTCTTTCTCGTCACTCTGTCCCTGAGTGTGAATAATTTAATATTTTTGAATGATTTTTTTATAGAACTTGTTTCATTTCTAGTCTGATTGAAAGCAAAACAGAGTACAAACAACACCCATGGGTTGCAATATGAGACCAATGTTTCTGTAGAGGTAAAATTCGTCTATGTAGTCTTGATTTTAAGGGTGTATGAAAAACGTTTAAAAACATAGTCGGTTATCAATTACTTTTGATTGGTTCATTGCATATTATACTATAGAGAGATAACTTAGATAGTTTGTTCTGATATTAGGTCGAGGAGTGCACAATACTTAATCCCAAACTATTTTATTTTTTTATTATTTTATTTCATTCTTTGATAATAAAACCCATAGATCCCATTAAAACCGTCTAGCTTGTTTCCAACAGGTAACAAGTAAATTGCTTGCAATGTTAACGGCAATGTCAAATCATAACAGAAAAATGAATGCTATCTATCATTTTCCGAATTTGATATTTGGACCTAAGTAAGTTGGACGGTGGACATTCTATGCACAGCGGTCTTGCGTCGTCATCTTTTCTATTTTTTCATTCTCGAAAAGTGCATAAACGATCAGTCGCCTAACAAAGAATTCATTTACTCGAAAGCTAATGGTATGTCTCCATGTTTTTCTTCCATTTCATCAACAGGAAACAAAATTTCATCTTTCAAGAATTAAACCCCACTGAACAATACGGGACAATGCAACTAGCATAAGTGCTTCCCAGGAAATTGTACCCATTCACCTCATAGCGCAAACATACCTTATACAAAGGTGTGTCGTCATCGGAGTCCGTGTCCGGACATAAAGGAGGCGGAAGATCAATATCATTATATACTGCGTATCTGTGGTACTCTGTCTCTTTGCTCATGAAAGACAAGAATCCGTCAGTGTTGGCCAGCTGATGATGATTGCCTGTCCGTTTACTTATTGTTGGATAACATTTCACAAGCTTTTTATATACCCGCAAGGATCCCTGAAATAGTTTTAAGTTCATTTAAGACTCAAAGCATCTGTCTTTGATTAAAGCAGCATCGTTTGAAAAAGGAAATAAAATAAAAAAGGTCTGAACTCCGACCAATCCTAAATAAATGTGTCTAACATGAAATAAAACTTCACAAGATCTTAACATACCAGAAAAGCACCTGTCTTCTTTTAAAGCAGCATGTTCTGAAAAGGCAAAAAGAAATTAAATCTGCGTTTGAATTCCAACCAACCTAATGGAAAATAATCGAATCCTAAATGAATAACGTCAAATACGTTTTGAATACAATATGTGCCTTATACATACAATATAGTGTCTTCTTCCAAGAGCAACACAACAAAATAGCCAGCGCCACTTAAAAAGCCATTGAAGTAAACTTACAGATTTCACCACATAGATCCACTCAGAATTGTTGCTGTCTTCGACCATAACAGTATTTCTCCTGGAAGATATTAAAAGAACATAGAATTGAGCCGCGACACGACAAAACCAACATTGTGGTTGCGCGCCCTGTGCAGACTCAGATCAGCATGGACATCCGCCCAGTCTGGTAAGACTCTTCGCTAAGTGCTTAAAGGGTAGCTAAGGGGCTGAGCTACCTCCATGCGGACAGCGAAGACTCTGATCAGACTGGGCGGATGCCCAGGCTGATCTGAATCTGCGCTGGGCGCACAACCACATTGTTGGTTTTCTCGCGTCGTGGCTCAGATAATGAAATAATTCCCATGCCTATCTTTTCGTTTATATTTTTCTGAAGTAAATGTTCTCATGACTTTAGAGAACATAAAGAAATTAATTTAAAGATTTTGAGTCTGTTCTTTTTTCACGTCTTTTATTCTACTCGCGGGCACCTGATCACACCTCTGTTTTGGGGTCCATGTCTGTGTATCTAAAATATTCCGGAATTGTCTATGTTTAAAATGACTTATGAGTTCGGACTTATGACCCGGGTACTTTGACCACATTCATTATTTTGTTTGTTAATGCGGCGATGTATTTCTTACCTGAAGTAACAAAAATGCATCATCTTCGGGTTGTTTTCAAATTTGTCAACAGGAAAATCTTTCAAGAAGTATAAAGACCTGAAACAGGGAAAGGCAAATTAAAGATTAAATATTTAGTAGGCGAATCCTATAGCTGCCATAAAAAAGTCTATGGTTCATTGTAAATACTGATTGTATGTTTTCTGATGAAAATGTTATAAAATGACAAAAAGAAATCAAAACCACCTTATTTTTCATATCTTAGTTCTACGCTGAACAAAAACAAAAGTGAGATACATGTAAATAATCGATTGCTATAACTGCATTTTGGCATAAATTAGAAGTTGCTTCGATAGTTGGATAGTTACTACTGAAGGCAATAGCTTAATCATGCAAATTAACACTTTTAAAATGGATTGTTTGATTGTTTTGGGTTTAACGGCCCTTTGAGACAGTATTTCAGTCTATATCGGGCCGTCTCTCAGAGAGAGGGAGAAAGAAAGGAGAAAAGATAGGCGAGAAAAAAAATGTCCAAACAACCCCAACCGCACCTACTGCAAGCACAGAAGACCCTTGTCCTACAATGATCCAAATCAGTAGGACGCCCCGGCACTGGAAGTTACGCACAGCACCATCGCACCACCCAACCACCCACACACAACTATTAAAATAAGGATAAAATAAAACAAATAAATAAATATATTTCATAAGGTGCGAGAAAAAAAGGCTGATGTTAACGCATATGAATAAAGCTTTTCAATGGCAGATAAAGCCTACTATTGCGTCATAATATCTAAAGCTATATTCGATATTGTATAAATTATCTGTCAATCTAAAGGATACAACTGCACTCACTACAGACAGGTGTTTTTACCTGTACGCCTTACTAACTGTCCTTGTATTTGGTATGGTAGAGCTATGTTATGGTCTGCTTCACCATGCATGCAAATAATATGTTTGTATTGAATGCTCATTGTATGAATTGAGAGAAACAAAAGTTTATATGGTGATTTTGGATTTAACGGCTCTGTAAGACAGAATTTCGGTTCAAAAGTATATCAATCCGTCTCCCACAGAAAGGCAGAGAGAATATTAAAGGCCATATTGCTGTACCAGTGGTGTATTACTGTGAACTAAATCAAAAACAAAAACCAGAAAAATGTTCAATTTTAAAAACTGCCCAGTTTTAATTTGGTTTTAGTATATATGGACATATAGATATATAATTAGAAACGTTATTTCACCTCATAAACCTGTTGTGGTCTGGATCGTGGAGTGTTTTTTTACCACCAGCCATGAATATATTCTCGTATGTCTGAAATCATGATACAAACAATTTTGAACAATTTATCAAAATCAAATAACTGCAAAAAATGCTGAATATAACACAACCCGTGCAGCAAAAACAAAAACAATAATTAATAATTTTGAACACACTCCTAATTTCGAACAGCTTAAATGAGTTGTGATGCTTAAAATTGGTAAAAAAATTAAATAGCCCATGAAACCGTATCGGTTTCATATTCGAACATTTTAAATGAGCTTTGATCCTTAAAAGTGTGAAAATATTTAATAGGCCATGAAATATTATCGGTTTCATATTATTATCTAAATGATTGGGAACACAAACTTAGTATCGGCCTCATTAAAGATAGTTTAAACAGAGGCAAAATGATGCCAAACACGGACCCACAAACGCCTTGAAACCCCACACTAGAAATCACTCCCGATTGACAGAATACTATACCCAGACCAGACTAATCCAAACATTCTGGTCAACTTTGTAATTATCGCGTAAATATTAAAGCGGACGAATACACTTTCAAGGAAAGCAACTCCGACATTTTCATTTACGCCTTTCTCCTCAATGTGGGTCAAGTCTTAAAAGAAAGAATTTAGGAGCAAATTCCTTCCTTTAAAAGATTTTTGGTAGAGCTTTGTCCTTCAGGGAACCAACCAAGACATCAAGAAGAGGCTCCTCTTAGTATAAATGTCGGAAAATAATTCAGGTTTCCCCTATACCCTAGGGGTAAATATGGAATTTGGTCATACACTGAACAAAAAAAGAAACGCACATATGTTTACGCTTAAAATTTTCGACATCACGGAATGCAAAGAATTTAAAATAAACTATAACCTGTTTAGCAGTGTATCTGCATCTGTTAGTATTTGTAGAGAATACATGTACCTTGCGAGTTTTAAACCTTGTAGAAATTTTGAAATCTGAATGAAGTGTGTCTGGAAAAATAGTGATTTGACTCTTGATGTTACGTTTCTTGTTTTGTTCTGTGTATTTTCTTACATCACAGTCTATGACTAGAAACTCTGTCTTGTCCATTGTGAGCACAGTGGACTGTCGGTTTATCCGATGAGCTATTGCCAGTTCCTGAGAAAAAAAAAGAAACAAATGTCATATGAGGGGAAATAGCAAGAGAGATCATGCTCATTTTATAGAATTTTCTTCATAATCATCAGGGGCTACTTAAAATTGAGACAGTAGGGTACTCTTAAAACGAGAATTTTCTGCCAAAATAGAGTTGGCCCTTGTGAGAAGGTATTCGAATACATGCCTTGAATGTGGAACACCGGTAGCTCAGAGAGTTAAGCGCTGGTCTGCTGATCTAGCGGTCCCGGGTTCGAGCCCCGCTGTAGGCGGGAATCTTTTCTATCGTTAACTAAGTTCGTTTGCACGCAGCCTTTCATAATCACCCAATCATCCTCTTGATATGACTGAAATACAGTTAAAAAGGACTCATTCATCTATAACAATGGACATTAACGTTTCCTCTTTGTTCAGCATATAGATATTAAAAAATGGTATGTAATTTGTCGCAATCCAGGACCTTAAGTAATAAAATTTTGGTTGATTCACTTTAAGCTCACGAAACAAGTGTCAAACTTGTAAAAATGGAATTGTAATTATCTCTCTTAATGCTTTTCTTTAATAATTCAAGTTCAAGTTCAAGAGTTTATTGAGCATAAACAGTATACGTTTATCGCCCATACAACTTGGGCGGTTACATATATACATTGTACATACAATTGCATTTTAAACAATAGGAATAGAGAAGAGCATGAGAAAGCATTCAATACAATAACAAAAACAATATCCAAATTTTCGAAAAATTGCATATTTACATTAAACAGTGTCACGTCTCGCAGTTGCCATGTATACATATTTAGCAAGTTTTTTTAACACAGAAGTTTGGGATGATGTCATCAAATTTAAAAATTTTCGGTGAGTAGGCCAGTTATTATAATACCTGGGTAAAATGTTTATTCTTAAGTCTCTATAAAATGGACATACAAGTAAAAAATGGTACTCATTTTCAATATAGCCCATATTACATTTATTACATATACGTTGGGCCCTGTCAATATTTCTAAATCGCCCTTCTTCGATTGCAAGATTATGAGCAGAGCAGCGAAATCTTGTCAGTGCGATTCTATGCTTATTATTCGTCACACAGGTTATATATTTTTCAAAAATAAATTCATTTTTCAGTAAATTATATGTTTCCAATTTTGTAGATGTTCGAATATCAGAATAAAATTTTTGTAGATATTGATCATGTAATCTTTGTATAACACACTTTAACTGTAATTCAGTAATATCGTTATTTTGCCATAGATAACTGAAGCCTAACTCGAAAAGTAGGTTCTTAACTTGGTCAGCCCACATTAAAACATTAGTATTATTTTCAATTTGGTATTTAAATGATTTATTAATAAGAGACCCTTCCGATTTCATGATTTTAAACCAGTATTTAAGTATTCTTTCTTTACGTAAAATATTTAATGGTACCCTTCCAAGCTCACCATATATAGCAGTATTTGTTGTTTGCGGTCTTACTCCGAGAATTCTTTTCATAAATTTCAAATGCACACGCTCAATATCAGGCGCTACGTGGAAACCCCACACTTCCGATCCGTAAGTCAAGATTGGTAATACCATTGTATCAAATAATTTAAGTTTTTCCGTAATGTCAAGAGATACCTTTTCAAAAAGAGAATTAAGCGAAAAAAGAGCTTTATTTGCCTGTGTAGCCAATGCTTTCTGTGTTTGATAAAATTTACCATTAGATGTCAAAGTTAATACACCCAGATAAGTAAATGACGACACATTTTTCAAAATCGAGTTACCATAGAACAAATCAACACTAGTGGGTCTGTTTCCAGACTTAAATACCATTACCACCGTCTTATCTATGTTTACACTTATTCCCCATTTAGTACAATATTCATGCAAATTATTTAATAAAACTTGTAAGCCTTCTTTTGAGTAAGAAAAAATTACAGTATCGTCTGCGAATAACAGCATAAATATTTGTATTTCGTCTAATGATATTGAGTCAATACGATTATCATTTATTGCGCTCGATATATCGTTAAGGAAGAATATGAACATCAGCGGGGAAAGCGGTTCTCCCTGTTTGACTCCCATATAGCTTTCGAAATAATCGGTCAAATGCCCGTTCACTTTAACACACGACTTTACGTTTTTGTAGATAGCCCGTAGCATGCTTACCATCTTTGATGAAACTCCAGAATTAAGTAATTTAAACCAAATACCATTTCTGTATACCAAATCAAATGCCTTGCGAAAGTCTATAAATGCGCAATATAATTTTCTTTTCTCTGCTAATATAAGTTTATTTATGATTGAGTTTAAAACAAAAACGCAGTCTATAGTGCTCCTATTCTTTCTAAATCCGTATTGCAAATCAGACAATAGATTATTTTCCTCTGACCATTTACGTAGTCGATTATCCAATAAGATAGAAAATATTTTTGAAAAAATACTCGTAAGTGTAATCCCCCGATAGTTATTTATATCATTTATATTCCCTTTTTTCGGAACCGGTACTATGATTCCCTTTGTCCAGCTGTCCGGGTAAACAGCATTATCATACATAAAATTAAAAAGTCGACATAATATTGGAGACAATATTGTACTGGATTCAATAAATATCTCCGGAATTAATAAATCAACTCCGCCGCTTTTTTGCCTCTTTAAACCGCTAATAGCCTTCTCAACTTCAGCTATACAAAACTCTCTATCCAACTGATCTATTTTAATTTCCGTTCCATCTTCATTTGAAATATAATTTTCAACATCCTCGTTAACAAACATATCTGGCGCTGAGTAAAGGTTTTTAAAATGTTCAAAGAAATCGCGAGGAGGCAAATTTGAATTACTATTAGCTTTACCTTGTATTTTTCGAATTTCGCTCCAAAATTTTTGCGGTTGCGTTTTTGATAATTTATGAAATACCTTTTTTGATTCAACTTATAGACAAATCGTGCTTTTTGCTTTACCTTGCAATACTCTCTCCGTTTTAAAATAACTAAATTTCGCGAATCATCCGACCTGTTTCTTTTATATGCTTTATTCGCTAACTTTAACTCACGCCTGGCTATCTCACATTCGTCTGTATACCACGGACTTTTGTATTTGCGTGACCCTTTATTAGGCTTACTACGATCGACATACTTTGTTGAGCCAAAAACGGTAAACGTTGTATCGTACAGTATATCTGCAAAAGTGTTTATCCCGTTGTTTAAATCTAAATCGGTAGAAATGATTCCATCGACAATATTATTTAACTGGTGAGTTTTCGCTGATAAAGTATCTTTGAAGCTATCTGTTTTGTTTTCATCCCACAGAATTTTCTTCATATTAAACTGCTCCTCAGAGCTACCATTGTTCTCATAATTTGCATGAAAATTTACCTGTATAGGTGTATGTGGTGAAAATGTGAATATGTTGTGAACAACGAAATCTTTGATTAATGGAAACAATTCCTGCGATACAATAACATAGTCGATTAAACTTGAGCCCAAAGTAGACATAAAAGTGTAGCGACCTATGCCCGCATCTTCACCCATTCTTCCATTTAAAATTTTCAAATCTGTACTTAAGCATATATCCAACAATTTTTGGCCAGACGAGTTACACACACTATCCATTGAAGCCCTTTCTGTAAGATTAATCGGCTCATCATTTACACCATATGCATCCATTGATGGGATATATTTATCATAAATATGACTGTCTTGAATTATATCTGACCTCTTTCCGCATCTAGCATTAAGATCTCCAATGATAGAAATTTTGCCTAATGCAGAATATTTTCTAATATTTTCTTCAAGGAGTTCGTAAAAACCTATGTCATGCGCTTTAAAATAAACTGAATCTTGAGGCGGTATATATGCAAAACATATGCAAATGTCATCGGTAAGATTAAAGAATAATTTACATAATTTTACCCATATGAAACCAGAGTTATTTGTTTCAAGTACTTCAACACCTTTTCTAACAGACTCGTGAACAAACAAACAGACACCCCCATGTCCCCTTTTACACTTTTTTGCCCCACTTTCCTTCCTAGGGACCTGCACACACTCATACCCTTCTAATGCAAAGCTTTCTCCCTGCCTCTGCCATGTCTCACTAAAGAATAATAAATCATATTGATATATACAATTCAAAAAGTCCTGATCATCAAGACATTTGTGTAGGCCCTCCACATTCCAAGACAATATGGAAAGGTCACACTCTTCTCCGTACCCCTAATTATCGGCAGATGCATCAGCATCACCTGCCACGGAACTCGGTTTATAGAGTCTATTGTTAATGTATAGTTTGTCTCTAACGAGCACTGCTGTTTTGCCTCTTCTGCGAGCATCTAACATTGTTGGGATCAGCGATTTCCTACGTTCCTGTACCTCTTTTGGCAACTGATCAAACACAGCATACGGACTTTGCTTTAAATCTATATGTTTAAGTGAGTTTTTAACACGCAACTTTGAGTCAGTATCTTTAAATTTTACCACAATGGGCCTAGTCTTACCAACCGAAGGAGCCCCAACCCTGTGTGCCCTATCGATCTGTACACACTCCCCTGCCCTTGGAATTTTCAAGACATTGTCACAAAAGTCATATATTTTATGCATGCAGTCCTCATTTGCAGTAACTTGTGCATATGTGCGACGAGGGGAACCCTGTGCATTACTTTGTTGATTAACATCCATATGCTCTGTACCACTGTCTGCACCACCCACTGCACCTCTCTCGACTGGGGTTGACGTCTCAGGTATGCCCAAGAATATCATGTTGTCCCTCATTGATCGGCATTTAAGATCTATTATGTCTTCTGCAAGTGACTGATTGCTGCTTTTTAGTTCTTTGTTTTCTTTAGTCAACACTTTTACCTCGACCTGTACTTTTGACAGGTCACGTGTGTTTACATCAGCTGATTTTGACAGTTTATCATATTCTTCACTAAGAAATTTTTGGCTGGATTCAATGTCTATAAGTTTCTTGCTGGTGTTTTCAATCATGCGTTTGTTCTCAGCTACTGCCGCTTCAATGCTAGAAAGCCTTGACAGAATAGTTATTTGCTGTGATTCCATACTGTCAAGTTTACTCACTTTGGATATGATAAAGTTCATCTGCGAGGATAAGTCATTGGGTTGTGATTGTGAACTTTGATATGTAGGAAAAGGAGGAGGAATATTCAGAAAGTTACTGACTGGAAAACTTGCAGGTACCGAACTGTTAACGTTAGCTTTATTACTACCGCTACCACTACTAGCGCTGGGCGTCGCCATTTTGAAATCTGTGCCCCCTTTGTCCTTTGTTGTAGCGCTGTTTTGTTTCGAATTTTTCCTCTGACGCTTTTTCGCTTGCTTAGTTTGCTTAGTTTCCGACATAAGTACAACGTCCACAGAAATACCAACTTTTTACAACATTTTCAGATGGAAACGATCCCAGATCCTTATTTTTTTATAATTTTTTCACTCCTTGTTATTTTCTGCAAACCGCCGCTTAAAACCACGTGATCGTATAAGCATAATAATATGTTTAATCATTCTTTATTC
This sequence comes from Ctena decussata, assembly GCA_963989385.1. NCBI lineage: Eukaryota > Metazoa > Mollusca > Bivalvia > Lucinida > Lucinidae > Ctena > Ctena decussata. Next base: position 31,355,622 of record OZ022507.1, on the reverse strand, counting down.
ACTGAGTGTATTCAAAGCATAAAATAAAACTCCAGCAATCAAAGCCCTCCAAGTCACTTTTGTTTCTTTCACTTATAGCTCACAACTTCCCTTTAAGTACTCATTTACTGACTTCGTAATACATGTAAAAATAAAATAATATAGAACTAGGTCGACATAAGGATGGGTTTCAATAATTCTGCGATACTTTCTGTTTATCCCTCATAAAGCAGGGGTATAGCAAGTCGTATGCCTACTAAATCGTCAAATCTAGACTTAAAAATTCAAACCTAGTTTTGAAAATTTGAAGACTTATGTGCATTTATCTGCCATACAGGGGCATGAAACAATGCATGCAGGGCACTAATTTATGGTACGTTTTAGAGTGATAATGGCTCATAGATAATGCGTGTCACTTTTTTATCATACTAATTGCTGTTTTGTCCCAGTACTGCATTTAATACTCCAGGCTGAGTCTGGAAGCGTAGACTTGCTGGTTGGATAACCGTCTTCCTTGGCTCAGTGTGGGGTATTTAGGGGATGTAGTGCTGGTGCAGGACACAAGAAAAGGCACATTTTAGAGCGATCGTCTCTCATAGCTCAATATTGAGTCGCAATTTTACATCTTATATCGATTTTTTAACTGTGTTTATGTACATGTAAAATTGGTGAGACGTTAATAAAATTATCTTATCTTATCTTATCTTGCTTTGTATGAGACAAAACTCCGTGAACAGCTATATTACCTTTCCTTATCAGGAACCCCGAATAAAACAAGCTGTATACTTAAATTTTTATATGAATTGACAGGAACTTGTGTTATTTTTAGGTGCAAACCAATATTTCTACCAAACCTTTTATATGAAATGCACATTTTGGGCAAAACAGACAGTTTTTATTTCTTTACACTACAATTAAGACACTGCACACCACAACAAATGAGCAACACAAAAATACTATATTAACATACAGAACACAACACAACATGCCAAACAAATGTGGTTTTACTTACTTCAGCCTTCAAACAGGGAAAAAATAAGTATATTAATGCTAATTAATTGAGAAGCATTGATATTTATTATATCTTTGTACATGTATTCTCAGAGTAGAAATGTTTTGGTCAAAGATACTAATACTAAATAAGTTTTAAGTTGTACAACTTGTTCTAGTCGCAGTAGCACGTACATGCATATCTCTGCAAAATTTTTAACTATATTTACGAGGGGTGGTCAAAAAAATACGTGGACTATTGCTGTGGCGGTAAGGGTAATGCAGTTATAGTAATTTTTGCCATACCGCAGCAAAGTTTGATATTTTAGCTACATAATGTGAGGGTTTTTAAGAAATTTCAATGAAAGATAATAATTTTCTTAAATTTTATATTAGGTATATGTAGGTACAACAATAGCGGAGCACCACATTAATGACGTTTGACGTTTTGCCCCGTTTGAACATTTTGGGGGTTCTTTTGATTCTATGTTTTCTAAAACTGACACCTTTTTTGCAGATTTCTCGTAATTTTGACCGATTTTAGACACATCTGCACGCAATATAATTGTTTTACAAGGAATTTATTGCATACCTTTCTCATCTTTATTGGTTCATAAATCCAGACCGAACTTTTGCTTTCAGTATCGTTTCCACGTACAAGACTTTTGCGGTGTGTGTCTAAATGCAGATCTACAACCCTCAAATCAGTGCCAGCATCAGACAAAACTGACATACAAGGATCAAATAATATTAAACTTAATCATTTGAAACATTTTTTGATTCTGCCCTCATTTTTCTTACAAATATATTGGAACTTGCATTTAATACACGGTATAATGGATGACATCATTTTGTCGCCTTTATGACCCACAGACCATATTTTACGCTGCTTATGCAAGCATAACAATTGTTGACGGCAATTATTTCCTCACAGTAAAAAGCGGAAACCATAACAAAATAGCATACCAAATTTCAAGCATTTTACTCTACTGCAAATATTAGACATAGCCCAAGTTAAAACAAACAATTCGAAATAATAAGGCAAATTTTTACCGCGCTCCGCAGAACCGTCATAGGGTTACTATGACGACCCATATAGACAACATCTCGAAGTTAGACTGGTAGATTAAATACATCACTGGATAAAGGAAAGATGAATCTATATCTACTGCGAATTTAATGAGTTTACTATCAATAATAAAATTTCTGCAGCAAAAGTCCATGTATTTTTTTATCATCCCTCGTACATACAGGGTGTTAAGAAAGTTCGTAGACATTATTTATATTTACACTGAAAGCTTAATAATGCTATGATTTTCGCAAAACCTTGTAAGTGTGATATAGGAAGCACTACCAAAAATTCGCAACATATAAATTCTTTTTTGAATTTCAAAATGACATGAAAATCTGAATTGCCATGGACACACCCTCTACAGGGCTGACAATGGTGAAGGCAAAATTTTGATTTGCATCAGAGTTCGGCATCTCAAGCGCTTGGTTTTGTAAAACTAATGGAAATATATAAGATTTTAAAATACTGATATTGCAGGGAATATTTTAGTGATTTTATATTTAGTTTTTGATATTTTTCGTCGGTTTACTACGGAATTTCTGACTAAATCGGAAGGGTACCCCCATTCTCAATTGAAACCTTAAATTTTAGGGGGTAGGGATAGAATTTCTATCAGTATTTGTAAAACTATGGTTTGAGGGCTGGATTTGGATTTTGATTGTTTCAGTTCCTGGTCTTTGCATACTTTTTACTTTTTGTAAGCACAGAGGCATTTTGTAGATTTCTTTTAGTCCCTTTTGATTAGATTTGTTTTTGCATCGAGCATAAACATCTGATCTGACTTTTCTTTTCATACTGTTTCGCAAAATCAATATTAACAAGTTACTCTTAAGATTTAACTTCAAATTCATTTTTTCATTTTATTTTCCACTAAAACCTTGTTGTTTTGAAACATCTTAGGTAAGAATATGAAATAGTTTAGGAAACGCTTGAAATATTTTATACTGGGATAAAAGCTCCTGTAATTAACAATTTTTCTTGTCATTTAGATGTATTGTTGTCGTAGAAATGCCATTTTACCAACACATTTGCACAATTTAACTTTTTGGTGGTAAAATTTCAAATATATAATAATTTTCAGATACATCACTAGTATTTCGAAATTTTATTTATGTATCTGATATCTCTATGATCCTCTCCATGATATAAATGATTTTATGTCAACTTTTGATTTCAAGTTTCGTTTCAGATGTTTATTCATTACCCCCACCCCCTTTGCAAAATATTAATGCCTCATCCGCTTTTTCGTGTCATTGACTCATCTGTCAAAACGTGCATGTTGTATACGATTCCTTACAAACTGTAACTAATAAAATACTGTTTGGCTTAGTCTCAGTTAGTTTCAGTTAGTTTAAAAATGATGATTCACTGAGGGATGAGAATAAATAACATTTCAATATGCCTCATCTTTATGCGTAAAATCCATAATAACTTGCAGGCCACTTTTACACCTTGGGTAAGAACTGCAAATATTGTAACGGTAAGGTACGGTTGTTAAAGCTGTTACATTGTGGATCCTTTAATATTGAATAGTTCTTGAAACCTGTAAAGTTTAAAGATTTAATGAATGTAACTTCTGAAGTTATGAGCAATATTGTAATGTCTTCGAACTTTCTTAACACCCTGTATTTGCCTTCATTCTGATTTTAGCTTATGTACAAAAAAAAGAAAAGAAATTGATAAATGAAAAAGGTATTAATCGTCTTGAAATATTACGACTAGCAACTTGCATCTAAGAATTGAACTACTTTTCTTTAAGTTAATTAACTCTTTCGGCGCCAAAGTCGCAAAAATGCGACTTTGCAAACAGCGTATATCCAGATCAGCCGGCTCTAAAAAGAGCCGTCTGATCTGGATCTACACTGTTTGCCATTCAAATATCAACTTAAAAAGCCTGATTTTATGAAAAATGTCTTTAGATTGTTAAAATTTCCAATTACAAATCTGTCGTCTGATGATTTGAGCAGACGAAAATTTGTCGTCTGAAAAATTTGGCGCCGAAAGAGTTAAGGCGAATGGGATATGTAACTCTACCTTTTCATTTTGCTTCCATTCTCAATAGGGGTCAACTCTTAAAGGAAAAACTTGCTCCTCTAAGAGCACATTCTTTTCTTTCAGAAAAAGCCCCATTTCGTTAGGGCTTCATTGTCCGGGGCCGTGAACAGGAAGTCACAAAAGCTGTGTTCCTCTGCAAATTGGGAAAACTTCAAGGTGTGGCTATGCATGCTGAAAAATTTTGATTGAAAGGATAGCAAGACCAGAACTACTTGTAAAACAAATAAAACAAATAAAATTGAGTATGCATTTGTTTAGAAATCCCCTTAATAAACTTAAACAAGTTCTTAACATGTAAATACCTACCCCAAAATTTTCTCCCCTTCGCAGCGTAACTCTTGTTTTGGCGTAAGGAGAACCCGTTTCTAAAATCGCCACCACCACTGTTGAAGAATAAAGCATGCAATATATGTGTTTGGAACATCTAAATATTTTCCCAGTCGAAAATGACCAAAATTTATGAGTTAGAAAAGAAGAATTGTATTTATCATATGACGTCACTGTTATTTAAGAATTGAAATTTGATTTTTCAGCGTTCATCGTGTGATGAAGACAGTGGGCGGAGCTAAAATTCCATGAAGCGCAAAGCGCTTCTTGTAGAATTTTAGCGACGACCACTGGCTTTTTCACAGGATGAACGCTGAAAAATCAAATTTTAATACTTATATTTACACTTTATTTTTCTTATATTTACACTTCCTGTGCTGTTTTCGTGGTAATTTGGTTTAAACATATTTATTTCTTCAATAAACTCACATTACAATACATATGTAGACAACACAACTAAACAAATGAAATGGATCAGAACAAAAGCTGAAAGCTTATAGAGCTCTTCTCCTAAACATTAATTAATTGTGTACTATCCGGCGGAACATATAACATTCAGTGAAATATCTATATTCTGTTAGTTTAAACACATATAATTTCTATCATTATGATACATTAACACAGAAAAAGGGCAATTATGAAAGACAGACTCCTATTGTAAAGATTTCTGCGATGAATCAAAGTTCGCTAATTATCAGTTTTAAATAAATCTGTATAAGCCAGTCAACTACAAACAACGCAAACAGCGACACATCACAAAGACCAGTTGCTCTACAGCTGTATACGGTTTACCTATGGGAGGTCTGTGGCAAATGTAAATATTCAGTGGATAACGTCGTGTCATAAAAACCGTATGCCCTCACGTGTGATAACATTTTTGCGCGTACATAAAATGTCGCTGACAAAGACCATGTCAGAAATGCATTTTCTTATTACTATAGTGTTCATTTTGAAGGCGATAAATCACATTTTAAAGGGTCAGATGATACAGAATCTTAAAATCTTGGTCATTTCATCTGAAATTTATGAAACTCGCCGAACTATTTCAGCTGTTGATTTCATATTACATCCAGTTCGAATTAATTAAAGTCAAGAGAACAAAGTGCAATGTTCTATTTGTCTTTCATGAAAAAAAAAATCCGACACATACTGATCACATTATAATCCATACCAGGCCCCGAGGTTATAAAACTTTTTTCGTGCTCAACTCAGCTGAGCATGAAATTTTCTCTGCTGATAACTATGAAAATGCCAACTACTGTTGGCATTTTCATATTTATAAGCAGAGAAAATTCCATACTCAGCTAAACTGAGCATGAAAACAGCTGTACTTATCAGTAATTTGCTACTTATTAGCAGGTAAAATTTCATGCTCAGCTGAGTTGAGCACAAAAAAAGTTTTATAACCTCGGGGCCTGGACAATTTCGTTTTAGGCCATAGGGATGTGCTGACGCACCTCAGGGCTGCAGGGATGTAAAAACTTCGCCCATACCGCGAAAGGGTTATGCCTTGCATCAAATCAAGACTAAATAATCTGTAGGAAAAAAAGAGTTAGTGAACTAATGCATACCTGTCCCGTATAAGATGAAATAAAATCCCTCTGGTCGATGTCCCTGTTTCACAATGATACGTTTTGGTCCATAACTGTAGGAAGACATACATCCAATATTGAACAGAAATTTAAGAAATTATAAGCTACATGTACGTACTCGTATATAGGTCCAAGACCTAAAAATTAATTACGTATCAATTTAAATCATTGGTTACCTCTCTGGTCAAAATTATACGTCGGCTGGTATATACTGTACATGTAAACAATCTTTCAGGATTAGGATTACGACGTTGTGTTCTATTTTACCTGCAGAACAATCCAAGCGGATCGAAAGACTGACTCCGTTTTTCTTGTACAGTGCAAGTTCTTCGGACCGGACCATGATATGTACAGTGGCCATCACTAAAATTCATATAAATTCCAAATTGATAAATTAAGTTTGCAGTGAAATGCTGAAATAGGACAGCCTCAAACATGCTTACGCAGATAAGAAATATGTTTCAGGGATCTACCCTCTTACCCTCTTTACCACGGCACTCACTAAAACATACAAAAAATCTTTCAAAAGTCATTTAGATGTGCACGGAATGACTTTATTGTTTACAATTGTCTTCTTTACATCACCAAATTAAGTTTAAGTACAATGTTTGTGAACAAATGCCGTCGTTGTGAAAAAGGCTGCAGATATGAATTAAAATCACGTACCTTTCAAATCTGCCATGTGCAGCGAGTGCTTGTTGCATTCTGAGGGGATAGTCTGCTATCGTCTCTATACCACGCAGTGCTATCATTGCCTGAAAAATCAAGAGACATATTTTTTCAAAAGGTTCTGTTTTGTTTACTTCATTTTATTTTTACCAGCATATTTTAAACTTACAACTTAGTTAAAAGTTCATATATTGCAAAAGTGCAAAAGACTTACAGATATTCAGCGTTATTTCAAGAGTTCTCAAGGATAAATTACGAATGATGGATTTGTTTTCTCAAGGATAAATTACGAATGATGGATTTGTTTTCTGTCAGTTATTTCATATTTATTATTACAAAGGATCTACATGATTACAGAAAGTCAAAACTATAACACGAAGAACTTAATAACAACCGGTTATTTATCAACCTTAACCCCACTTGCAAACAAGCAAATTCGACGAATTTATGTCCCACGCCTTGGAAACTAGGTCTCCACTGTATATACACATAGTGTTTGAGCTGGAAAAGCGGCTAAGTTAAAAATGTGAAAAAAGTAATAAAAAAAAATAATGTGAGGATTATATCTAAACCACATGCATATCTTCAGACCATGATCAAAATACGTGTGAAGTTTCAAAGGAATCGGCATAAAACTATAGAAGGAGTTGCACACAAAGGTACCCACTATCTATTCACTTTGATAGTAAAAATGTATGAAAAATGGTTAAGTTCAATTTGCGAAAAAAAAGTAATAAAAATAATGTGAGGATTATATCAAAACCACATGCATATCTTCAAACCATGACCAAAATACCTGTGAAGTTTCAAAGGAATCGGCATAAAACTGTAGGAGGAGTTGCGCACACAATGTACCCACTACCTAGTCACTGTAATAGTAAAAAACGCCTAAAAATGACTAAGTTCAACTTGTGGAAAAAGTAACAAAAAATAATGTGAGGATTATATCCAAACCACATGCATATCTTCAGACCATGACCAAAACACCTGTGTAGTTTCAAAGGCATCGGCATAAAACTATTGGAGGAGTTGCGCACACAAGGTACCCACTATCTAGTCACTTTGATAGTAAAAACGCCTAAAAATGACTAAGTTCAACTTGTGTAAAAAGTAACAAAAAATAATCTCAGGATTATATCCCAACCACATGCGTATCTTCAGACCATGACAAAAACAGCTGTAAAGTTTGGAAAGAATCGGCATAAAACTGTAGGAGGAGTTGCGCACACAAGGTACCTATTACTTTAGGGGGACGGAAGGACAGAAATTAGGACAGAAGGACGGAAAGACGGAAGGACGGACGGAAGGACGGAAAGACGGAAGGACGGACGGAAGGACGGACGGACGGAATGCCGAAAACTATGTCCCTCCGCTTTTCTTCGAAAAGGCAGGGGACAATAGAATTACTTTTCGGGACTAAACAATACATCGAAGAATGATTTGGTACCAGTGCGCGTGTTCGTAAGAAAAATAAACAGCACAACTAGCTACTGACTTTCGGATCATGTATGCATAATTAACATCAGCTGCACACGTGTGCGTGTCAAATATTGACACATCCGGTGCACGTTACGAGACTTTCTACACACTAAAGTTTAAATATTGGCACACTCAGTGCTTGATGACCTTACGAGACCTTCTGTACTAAAATTTATTTTTTAAAGATATCCGATTAATGGTTAACTTACGTAATATATTTCAGCCTGTGTTCGACGCTCTGGTTTCATCATCAAGATTCGCTTGGCTTCTTGGGACATCCGCATCTGAAGCAATATGTCGTCAAATTATATTGTGTCAAGTTACAAAAGCCTCAAAACAATGCTTTGTCTGAGTAAATTCGTACGGGTCTTCACAAACTATGATGATCTAACAAATCTCTGATAAAATACTATTTCTGTCTAAGTCGGGTTTAACTATTACAACTAAACACTTTTATGTTCATCTTTATTAGACTAAGTATGTCTGTTATTGCAAGCTTTTCTTACATTTCTTATTTTTTCGGTGTCTTATGGGTCAGTGGTTTGTGACTGGTTTAAAGGCTAATTTAAATATTCTTGGGATACAATTTATTAGTTACATTTATGTAAATAAGTTTTGAACTAAGATCCTCTAGAAACAAGGTACGCATCAGAAAATAAAAAAAAATAAAAAAAACAACATTTGAGCCGCGACACGACAAAACCAACAAAGTGGCATATGTGCCCAGTGAAGACTCGGATCAGCCTGGGCATCCACCCAGTCTGATCAGAATCTTTGCTGTTTGCATAGAGCTAGCTAAGACATTTAGCTCTCTTTGAATCACACAGCGAAGACTCTGATCAGACTGGATGGATGCCCAGTCTGATCTGAGTCTGGCTGGGCGCACAACCACTTTGTTGGTCTTGTCGTGTCGCGGCTCATTTGGTTTCACTTAATCTGCCCTTAGGCAGTCATGTAATATTAAAAAGCTACACACGCCTCTGGCACCGGCTTTAGCGGAACTCTATTTTCAAACTAACTCGGAATCAGCCCAAACAGAAAATATACAGTTTGCAATTTGATGAAGTACGAGAAGCTTTTTGCGGCCGCTACACGGTACCTAATACTTAAAGCTTCAGCTATAATTAAGAATATTATGTTTTTTTACCTGCTTATTTGCCCTGAAGTATGAAGCCTTGAAGTCTATGGCATTCTCCGAGCTAGTTTCCATGGAGTCATTTATCATCTGGAACTGCATGTAAAAGGGATGCGTGGAAGCAACTCTGAAGAATTATATAAGATTTGATCAGTAATCAGTGACCTATTTAGATACCCCTGAATATATATAGGTCACTGCAGTAAAGTAATTTTCAGTTTCGTATACTTCTAAAGAACTAGCCAGTGTTACACAATTTTCAATACTATCATTACTGTAGCATGTGCTATAATAATTATTCAATATAATTGAGCCACATCATGTGACTTCCAACAATCTGGCAATTTTGTCATGTGATATTCCAACCATCCTTCTCATTTATACAGGGTATTCAGAGACCTCGCCGTTGGCTCTATGGCTCGTGTCACTTTCATAGAGGGCTGATGTGACAAGCGAAGGCCCTGAGCAGACTGCACTTATGTGCAGTCTGATCAGAGCCTTTGCTTGTCACCAATGCCACATTGTTGGAAATCACATGATGTGGCTCATTTAAGATCAGTCAGTGGTCAAACGTGACGAAATGATACGTGTAAAATTCCAAGATGGTCCAGGATTGTGTTTTGACCCAGAGTTCGGCGTAAAGATTCGGAGTTCGGAATAAAGAAATGGGTCTTTCATGAGTTCGGCAGGTTCGGAGTTCGGACTAAGAATGGGTTGTTTGTCGGTTCAGTAGGTTCGTAGTTCGGACTAACTGTGGGTCCATGTTGGGTTCGGCAGGTTCGGAGTTCGGAGAAAAAAGTGGGTCCAGTACGAGTTCGGCAGGTTCGGAGTTCGGACTAAGAATGGGTTGTGTGTCGGTTCGGTAGGTTCGGAGTTCGGACTTACTGTGGGTCCATGTTGGGTTCGGCAGGTTCGGAGTTCGGACTTACTGTGGGTCCATGTTGGGTTTGGCAGGTTCGGAGTTCGGATTAACTGTGAGTCCATGTTGAGTTCGGCAGGTTCGGAGTTCGGACTAAAAATGAGCCCTTTATGGGTTTGATAGGGTCGGAGTTCAGACTAACAATAGGACCATGTTGGGTTTCGACAGGTTCGGACTAAGTCACATACAATGATTGTGGCATGGGACACTTTTCATACTTTGGATGGGTCGTAGTCCGGAGTTGACCTATATTGTTGACAGTCTTTAGTCCAAACTCCAAGTTTGCCAATCCCAGGTTGGACTTGGTTATTAGTCTGAACTCCGAGTCTGCTGAACTCATGTTGGACCCAATCTCAAGTCCGAACTCCCAGTGTGCAGAACTCAAGTTGGAACCAATCTTAAGTTCGGACTCCAGGTTTGCCAAACCCAGGTTTCACTCGGTCTTTAGTCCAAGCTCTGAGACTGCTAACCCTATAGAGATTATTACATGGTTGTTTGATCCCAGCCCTGATCTCAGCCCGGGTTGACCAGATTGGCCCGAGCCCAAAGGGCGAGGACTGCGCCAATAAGCAGGAACAGCAATCAATGACAAGTTGATTGGTGAAATGATTTATTGCTTGAAAACTGTATCGACAGTCTGTAGAAATCAGCCAAAACACAGAGAGAGAGAGAGAGAAAAATAGCAAAACGTAACTCGGAACACACTAAATCAACTATCACTGCAACTGCAAATTTATAAACATATAAGACTAGACATGACAAACAACACAATATCGTTCTCTGGCGCTGATACTGTCAGAGGGCTGAGATCAGAGCTGGGATCGAAACAAGTGTGTTATGATAATTTTATCATGCACTTATGTGTATGAAAATGAATGCTCAGTTCTAGCACCGAGGGAAACTCTCCGGTATTCCGCTGGACCTGTGATGTGAGAGTTGCAGTTGCAGATATCCTAGGAGTCTAATACAGCCAGAGTCGTCTTTAATTTCCCAGCGTCCATTCACAAGTGAAAGAAATTAGAGAAACTAGGCTGTTTTCATGACAGATGTTTACAGAAAACTGTTTCGACACGAGTGACTGTGACAAACTCCACAGAAATCTTTTCTGGATGGAGAAGAATGACAAGACATAGGCAGAACCGGGAAAATGTGCGTGTTTTGGTTCTTTTAAGCTCGTCTGAACGAAAGTTCAGGAAGAGCGATTGCACTACCCCTGGCGGCGGCGTCGCCGATAGTGAAATGTTAAAGTTTTACATTAAAGTTTTCTGTGTAATGGGCAAGGCACTGTCAGGCGAGCTATCCTGTCCTGCTGACAGTCTTGTTATTCAACTACACTAGCTTTTATTGACTGTATTTAGGGTCAAGAATGATGGTTTTCATAAGCTTTCCATGTATGATTTTAGGGTAACAATGCTGTCAATACACATTTGTTGAGTTAAAGTAGTGAGAGATGCTTAGTCCGAACTCCCAAGTCTGCGGAATTCATGTTGGACCCGATCTTTAGTCGGCACTCTGGGTCTGCGAAAGGTCCTTACTCCGAACTCTGAGTCCGCCACACTCATGTTGGACCCAATCTTAAGTCCGAACTCAGAGTTTGCCGAGCCTAGGTTGGAATCGGTCTTTAGTCCGAACTCCGAGTCTGCCGAACCTAGGTTGGACTTGGTCTTTAGTCCGAACTCCAAGTCTGCCGAACCTAGGTTGGACTCGTTCTTTAGTCCGAACTCCGAGCCTGCCGAACTCATGTTGGACCCAGTCTTAAGTCCTAACTCCGAGTCTGCCGAACCTAAGTTTGACTTGGTCCTTAGTCCGAACTCCGAGTCTGCCGAACTCATGTTGGACCCAGTCTTAAGTCCGAACTCCGAGTCTGCCGAACCTAAGTTTGACTCGGTCCTTAGTCCGAACTCCGAGTCTACCGAACCTAGGTTTTACTCGGTCTTTAGTCCGAACTCCGAGTCTGCCGAACCAAGCTTGGACTCGGTCTTTTTCGAACTCCGAGTCAGTCGAACTCATGTTGGACCATCCTTAGTCCGAACTCCGAGTCTGCCGAACTCATGTTGGACCCAATCTTAAGTCCGAACTCCGAGTCTACCGAACCTAGGTTGCACTCGGTCTTTAGTCCGAACTCCGAGTCTTTATTCCGAACTCCGAGTCAAAACACAATCCTGGACCAACCTGTAGAATTCGACTAACTTACTCTGAGGGACTATGTCTTCTCCACCACCGGTGTAGCAGAACCCGCAGACGGAGGATAAACCGAAATTTCTTCATCAGTCTCTGAAAAAGAGGAAAATATATTTTATTTAAGACATATTCAGTGATGGTCTGTTGCCAACTTTCTTATTTCCGCGTGCAAATATGTTACGCCACAACGCGTTTTGAAAAGGTGGTACAATCTTTATATATCCTGTGTTGTGGATAGAGTTTTCAACTTACATATAATACCACATAATCTTGAATAGAAACGTGATCAAGTGGTCACCAAAAATACTCTGTCAGAATATTTACCTTATTTTATTTCATCAAATAATTAGAAGGAGAATGCAAAACCAAAGGCTACGAAGAACTGGGCTAATGAAATATCCAAAGGAACAAATAACATTATCCAAAACACTCCAAAGCAGACTGGCAAAAAATGTTGAGCACAGATTAGCAGGCTGCTAGCACAATTCTGATCAAGAGTCAGATCAGTCAGTTCTGCGATCCTGAATTACATAACGCTTTCTCTGTTAGCAGCCATGGGTGTGGCAATCAGTATGAAACCCTCAACAGACTTCGCGGATGCGAAAGTGGGCTTTACTTCTCCATTAGAGCATATTCTATAATGTAGCTTTAGTTTTATGATTTGGCTTAAGTAACAAAATGAACTACCGCTTCCTTTTTTTTTTAATGAACTTGAATAAACTTGAAAATCATTACTATTCAGGTAAAGTGCTATTAATACTGAGGGCATAATTAAATACTGGATATTACATTTTAAATACATGTTGGAATGTTTAGAGTGCCTCATGGTCAATTATACAAAGTGGTTATGATAACTCAAAAGTTTTATTACTTTTATGAAGCGATTAGTAGTTAAAATTATATCTTGAATATGCCTGTGAGCAGCATTCTAAATGCGTAACAGCCTGACTGGCATCATAAATGCTATAAAAGTTGAGGTCCGCCGTGATAAAACGTACAGTACAGTAAAAATATTTGGGCCCAGTTGTTCAAAACTAACGACATCGTTAGTTAACGTTTCGTTAAAATTTCAAACGTTAATATTTCAAATACGCCAATACTTTTTGTTGAAAAAATGTGAGAAGCTTTTGCATTGCAAAAGCTTTTCACATATTTTCCACAAAAACTTTCAGTGTGATTGGCTATAAGTCGTAAAACACTTGAAGTCTCTACAGTCCTATCAGCGGTAAAAGTGCCTAAACTCAAATCATTGTAAAAAGCGGTTCAACCTTCACGTTTTTAAATAAAATGTGGGTTGGTGTGCATATATTGAGTCATTTAACTGGCAAAAAGTAGAGAAAACAAGTTTTTGAAAAATAACAAATCGCTTGAAACAAACTACAATTTCCTGTTCTGGTTTCCCGTTCAGCAATGCTATATAAACATAGGCGGGACAGTGATTGGGACTCCACGCCTGTACATTGTATTTTTATCATTTTATGAAATCGAAAGTAGGTCATTTTAGTTGCCAACTAAAATGATCCAAATTAGTTTTCAAACCCTTTTACGTGAATCTTAAGGATGTTTTATTATTTAAAAGCTGGCTTATCTCGATCATTTACAATTACGAAAGTATAGTGAGAAGCTTTCAGCGATACCGCATGGCAAATTTTTTCATGCTGATAGAGCAATGGGGCCTGAGCTAGCGGGGCTCCCTAAAAAGGACGTAAAATCGCTAGTCATCCATCCATTCTTTACTAAGAATTTTTCAATATTTCACATGAATAGGGACCCCACCATGCTTTCCGTCATTTTTACCATGGGAGGCAACTTTTGTGACTTCCTGTTTGCTTCCTTTGACGACGAATCCCTTTCAAAAATATGTCTGATTCTAAAGAGGTCTACTCTTTGAACAAAGAATTTGCTCCTAGAGGATTTTTTCCCCAATTCATTTATGCCTGGTGTCTGACCTTAAAAATTGGATACGTTCATTTGTCAAACCCGGGAAACCCGGTTTAGTTAAGATTTATGATATCTAAAGTGATATAAACACCATTTGCCTTACGCAAATAGTGTAGACACTGATCAGACGCCGCATGTTGCGGCGTCTGATCTGGGTTTGCACAATTTTCCAATGTCCCTTTTTCATTTTTTGGGATACTAGGTATTAAATGGGTTAAGGGTTTATAATTCCGTTTTAGAAGAGAGGCGAAAATGAAAATGGCAGTGTGATCCACGTACATTTTTGTGTAGTAGCTTAAAAATTCCCCCTACGCTACTATGAACTTGAAAATTCCACCTACCCTTCTATGCACCTCCTCTCTGACAGCATTTCTGAGCAGTTTCGCGTTGTTTACATCCTTCATAGGAATATCTTTGTATATAGTACCCGTGGACTTCCGACCCACCCGCGGGTTCTGTTTCTGTACCCATGCCGACCTGAAATGTACATGTATAGGAACATTAAATTTATGGGCTCCTCCTTTTATATGTTGTGCCCAAGATACAGTGGGCCGCTAACCCCCACTGCCCATGCGGCCTCTAAACTGTGGGAACCTTTATCTTTATCTTTTTGTCTACATCAGAACGTGCGGACAGTTTCTCTGGATCACTGATTTTTGGCTTTCAGCAGTTCAGACCGATGACGTTAAACAGGTGAAATGTCTATGATGATAAATTAGGCTAGAGAGGAATCACGGCCTAAGTCTGTATCCGCTGGGTTATGAGCCCACAACGTTGACCCAATGGCCAACATGACGGTGCATGTACGTGTTGAAGCCACTTTTAGATATGTACGATTGAAAAGTGACAAGTTCAACTTACCTCGTGGCATCAGGTACTGTACTGCTTCGTCTCATATCTTCGTCCTCCTCTTTATGCTCCCTCAAACTGTCCAAACTATCTCTCTTCGTTCCTAGCGGGAATATTATCTTAACCCGTCGGGAGCCTTTATCATCGCCGTTTACTTTGTCCCCATCTGACAAGGGTGGCTCGATATCACCAGAAATGACGGGTACAGAACTTCTCCGCTTGCTTTTCCGCTTACCTTCAAAAAAAAGATGAAAAAAAAACATAACATAAACAGGAGAAATCGAATAAAAAAAAAGAGTAAAAGCTGAGGCTCACACTGACAACCCTAATTTTTTTTTTTTTTTTTTTTTTTTTTTTTTTTTTTGCTACCATATGCGTTAATAGCAGAGTGCCTATTATGTTTGCATGAATAAAAAGTTTAACTGATCCAAAAGTTAAGAACTGAATGAAACATTGTAAAGATTCGTTTGTCTATGTGTTCAACAAATAAACAAAAACGATTTTTACTCAAGCTGAATAGACCCCCAGCCTCCTCCACAATTTCCAGAGTATTGCCGAAAAACTGCAAAAATACGTTAAAGATAAACAACCATACTAAAAAGAAACAGTTTAGAAAAAAATGTATATTAATTATTTGCCTACCAGCCAACACTTTTTATTATTATTGTCCCATGCAAGTGCCCTTCATGTATGTTTAAATGTGAAAAGAAAAAATGCTGGGCATTGTCTACAGCTTGCTATTGTTCGCCATGACATATTAGTTTGAATAAAAGGGTAAATAATCACGCAATAATTATAGAAAGGGAAATTGAGAATGGGTGTATCGGTGAATCAAGATTTTTATCACTTTATACATTATGACAATAACTCAAACAAAGTCTAGGTTATTACTTAAATGTGTCTTTGTGTCGGTTTTTCTAAATACGAAATGCCTCTCTTTGTACAAGTACGGTACGTAAGCTAACTGTTGGCACAGTATACCCATTAACTCCAATTGTCCTAAAACCTAAGGGAGTTCAGTCTACTAACCGGCGATGTGTCGGACTGGCAAACAGTATAAACCCTAATGAGACTGCTCCTTTGGGAGCAGTCTCATTTGGGTGTACAGTGTTTGGAAACGGACTTCTGGTCCAATATTTTGGCTCAGTACGGTTTTCTTTCTTCGTTTCCGACAGGGAAAGTTAATTAAGTTGGAATCATTTGTGGAAGGCTTAGTAATGGCAATACTACCATGGGGGCTTCAGGCATTTTGTCCTGCGAGAAAAGGTTTCTCATGTAACATGCCGTTCACAGAAGAGATCTGATCAACCTGTGCATCCGCGCAGTCTTGCATGTACCCGAATACTAATGATTAATTTATTTATTTATTTATTTTATTTTTTTATTTATTTTTTTTTTTTTTTGGGGGGGGGGGGGGGGCGTTACATTGGATGTTCTTCACCTTGTGTAGGATTTTCATTGATATCTAGGCATAGCTTCTCGCTGAAAATACTATGCTTCAAATTATAACAATTTTAAAGTTACTTGTGTGTTATTCTAAACTGAAATAAATACGCGCGGATTTTATGGAGAAAAAGAGGTCACTGCATACCCAGAGCCACAGAACAAAATTGATGTAATTACAAGTTCATGTTCACTTATTTACCAGTCATCAAAAGTAATAACAAATGGTAACGTAATCTACACCGATTGCAATGGCCGACTCGAAATGCAACATGACTGACCAAAATTTTTCAGGAATAAAGTTGACTATCTGTTAATCTATTCTTTCTAACACATACATATGTATGCTTCGGAATCTAATCCGAAGTATTCGGGAATCACATTCGTTTGTTTTGTTTTTCTTCATACTCCGATTCGATCATATCTTATCATTACATCAGAGGACCGTTCTGTGGTGGAAGAAAGCCAGAAGTAGTTCTCAGCTATATAGGGGCTGGGAAATACCCTGTTAAACCACCACAACCCCGAAGGGAACAGCCGACCATTCATACTTGCCAACGCCGGGTTTGAACCTACGCGGCAGAGGTATGTAGCCAGCCTACCGTTAGCCTAATAGGGAAACCTCGCTACCGACTGACCTATCGGGGCATTCAAATGAGTTCTCACTATATAAGAAAACCAAAGAAATTTCTCCCCAAAAATACAGACTTGTCTAAAGCTATTCAGAATAGTAAACAGTCTTAACATTAAGGCAAATAAGGAGCACAAATCCGCAAACACAGAAGTTTTAAATGACACCAAAGTCTGTTTTGAGTGACTTTGAACAAAATATTGACAGAAGGGGTTTGAATATCTGTTAAAATCATCTGATTTATACGAAATGCACGTTTCAGTGACTTAAAAAGTCGAATATATTAGACAAACATATACGTGTGCCATTTTCAATCTCTGAAACAGTTCTGCATGATATAAGGACATTATGTTCTCAGTTTTCCTGCCTGGATTTAGGGTATTACGTTTTCTGTTTACATAAACTAGACTGATCTATCCAAAGGATTGGCGTACATGTAGCACAACGTACATGTAAGCAAATACGCTGGTGCAAAATGAACTTTTGTCACTTGAATACACTCTTTTGCGTATTTGTGAATTCAAACTGTAAAGCTTTTCACACTTTTTCGGCACAAAATGGCAGTATTTTTGTGTTCAATATGTTTCAAATTTTAACGACTCTATAACTAACAATGACTTAAGTTTTGAACAACAGATCCCCAAGACCGTATAAATGACATACATGTACCCTCATCACTGTAAGTCGAAAATAAAGTTTCAATGGATGAAAAACTAGTATCCCTCGAAGAATTCATGGCTTCTGAATACTCTTGATTAAAATCCAAATCCTTATAGCACTACATTTTTATAAAGTGAAACTTGTGGTTCATTTGAGTCGCGACACCACAAAACCAACAAAGTGGCGTGTGCTCCCAGCAAAAACTCAAAATCAACCTGGGCATGCGCCCAGTCTAACCGGAGTTTTCGCTGTTGCGTGAGGCTAGTTTAGACCCTATGATACCCTTTAATCGCACAGCGAGTTCGGTCAGACTGGGCGGCTGCCCAGGCTGATCCGAGTCTTCGCTGGGCGCACATGCCACTTTGTTGGTTTTGTTGCGGTTCATTTCACGATCTACTTTCTCTGACCTTGAGTTTAGTTCGAAAATTGATTTGAAACAAAGAAAATTTACAATGGGATCATTGTTCCAGTAAAGACCCACCAAATAATGTTTACTGTGATGAACAAATAACGCGGTAAGTGATAGGAACTTCGTATTAATCTTAACCCTTAAAGCGCCAAAAATTAAAATTGTTGAATTGGCAGTGTAGATCCAGAAAAGGTGGCTCATAATGAGCCCCCTCATCTGAGTCTACACTGTTTGCCCTCTAGTGTTCGAATTCTCAATATGATATCGCTTAGACGAAACATTTTTTGAAATTCTGCAGACGTAAATTTGGTCGTCTGCTTTTTGGCGCATTAAGGGTTAATGATAAGTTAGTATTAATATGATTGCTATAAATATGGTTAATCGTCTTCTTTTAATATGAGCTGCGACCCGATAAAACCAACAAAGTGGCATGCGCACCCAGCGAAGACTCAGATCAGCCTGGGCAGCTACCCAGTCTGGTCAGAGTCTTCGATGTAAACTTAAAAAGTAGCTAAGGGAGTAAGCTATAGCTCCATGCGGACAGCGAACTCTGATCAGACTAGGCGAACGCCCAGGCTGATCTGAGTCTTTGCTGTGCGCATATGCCACTTTGTTTTCTCGTGTCGCAGCTCAAATAATTATATCACTGCTTTGAAAATTTGTTTCTTTAGCGTTCATCGTGAGAAGCGCTTTTTGTAGAATTTTAGCGACGACCACTGGCTTCTTCACATGATGAATGCTGAAGTCATTTTTATTCTTATATTTACACTTTATTTTTAGACCCTTTATGTGCTGTTTTTGTTGTAATTTAATGTAGCTTATCCAAAATATGGGTCTAAGACAAGCTAGTAACGACGATCGGGGCCTTTCTTGTCACACCAGCCGTCTATGGGAATGACCAAAGCCATAGAGACAACAGTGAGGTCTCTCATTAGCCTACCCTATATACATGTGTACATGAGATGGATGGTCTGAATATCACATGATAAAAGTGTCACATTGTTGGAAGTCACATGACGCGGCTCATTAATGTTCTCATTGCTCATAAAATACACCCAGGTCTTGTCACCTGTGACAATTCCTCTGATACGTTGTGAGTTCTTACCTTTGAACCTGGCTAGAAGTTGCAATGCTTTTTAACAAGCTACTGCTTTTTTATCCACCGAATGCAACACTTCCTGAGTCTGTTTTCTTTTAAAATTGAAAAGACAGCCGACGAATTCTACCCAGATATATTAGCATGAGTCTTCTTTCCAAGCAAGTGTCTTTATAGTCGCACTTTTTTATTCAGATAAAGTTGCCGCTGGTCTGCCAGGACGGAGCACTTCATTATAAAATTATTTCTGCCATCCCTAAATAGACTAACCTTGCTGGCAGCGGTCCTATGAAACGAGCCTTCGGCGGATTTCATAAATTTCATATGAAATGACCACGAGTGTAAGATTCTGTTTATCATATGCCCCTTTAAAATGGAAGTTATGGCCTTTAAAATGAACAGTATTTCAATAAGAAAAGCATTGCTGATACGAACGTTGGCAATGCCGTTACAAGTACGCGCCAAAGTGTTTTTACACGTGTGGTCATATGATTTTTATGCCACGCTTTCCACTGAATAACAGAGACGTCAAATGATAAATACGTACACATGCCCCATACACGTGCTATGAATCAGCTTATAGTTTCTTGCACTGAAATCAAGCTTTCAGCGAATCTTACAATTTGACCTTTCCTTCTCTCGGATTATATTATCGCAGTCTCTCTCCATTTCTGTCACTATGGATGACTTGAAATTTTTTAGTTTATTTTGATATATATAAAGCGTTTGGATATTATAGGACAATTGCCACTTCTTCAATGCCCCTCGTATTTTGACAATAGTTTCTTCTAGATTACGTAACACCTTTGGCAAAAATAAATAAATAAATAAATAAATCACGAGCTCTGCCATGTTTACGGTTGATTTTAGAGGATTTAGATTGCTAAAAACAAAAATTCTGACAAACAAAGCCCATGTTTAGGAATCTGATAAACATTGTCATTGGCAGGGGATAAAGTTTTTATTGGCAGCCGAAGTACGAAATATCATGTAATAATAATCGTCGCTGTAAATCTTTCATAAAATTCATATGATCACACGTGTTAAAGGTAGGTTCCTGTACTTTGGAATGCATCATAATTTTGATGATTTCTTATCCAAGTTGTTGAACAAAGAATGACCAAAATCGTAGTCTCAGTAATTTATGCACATCTGTTTTGATAACAGTCTGATTTTCGATTTGATAAAAAGACTTTTTGTATCGGATTATACTGGATCATAATAAAAAGGCCAGTCATTTTGAAAAATCCTATATCAAAATGTATATACCGATAAACACATTTTGCGTTCATGTGCACAATTTGCACCCGGGGGCAAATTTGCACCGGGGTGCAAATAAAATTGCACCACTTCGAAAGTAGGGTCAAATTTGCACCCGGGGGCAAATTTGCACCCGGGTGCTTTTTCTTAAAACACCGTTCACGTCGCCAAAAATACACCCGGGGTGCAAATTTGCGCCCCGGTTGTATTTTTGCACCCGGGTGCAAAAGGTGCACATGAACACGGCTTTACACTCGTGGACTTGTCATTTTCATATGAAATTTATTAAACTCGCCGAAGGCTCGTTTCAGAAATTTATCAAACTCGCCGAAGGCTCGTTTCATAAATTTCATACGAAATGACCACTCGTGTAAGATAATAGTTTACCTTTTCACAAAAAAGTGGCTATTGCGATTCATGACGTCGTGCTACTGCACAGGCCGACATCAATAGCATATATTCCTAGTAAGTTATTATTTAAGAAATGATTTTTCCTTACCCGTGAATTACCGCTGATTAAAACATGTTGTTGGAGGGCAGATCACCAAATCTTGATTCACGAAGGCGAAGCCGAAGTGAATTAATATTCGTATCTGTCCGACAACACGTGTTAATCAGCGATATTCACGGGTAAGGACAAATTATTTCGAATCTTACTTTATAAAAAATGAAAATGGAAGTATTACAACATTTTCTAAAGGACTAGGTTCAAGTTAGGCGGACGCCGCTTCCTGTGCGTTCGATGGGGAAAATGTTTACGTCATGTTAGAATTTCTGATAGCTACATGTAAATACTTTACCCCGTATTTTCATAACGTAAGTATAACGTCTTTTTATAACGTCGCTGCAACGTCATGTTCATTAACACGACGTTGTTTCAACGTTATGATCCAGCTGGAAAGAAGCAAAAACGTTTAAAATTATCAGCTTACCGCTAATATGGTGAAAATAAAATAATCCTTGCGATAAAGAAAGAACAACATTTACTGTGATTTCTTAAAAACTACTGAAGATAAGTGCTTCTACAGCAATTAAGGCCGGTTATGGAAAGAAACTCTCTAAGGAATATTCGGGTTGAGACTAGATCAAATGGTGCACATGTACAGTCTGATCAATGCACTGCTTTATTATCTAGATTTTGAAGGGTTGAAAAATAGAATGTAACTTGTCCTGTACAGAATGCACATGTGCATAAGGTGTGCTGGACATGGGTTGTTCATGTGTACATACAACAAGTTTTCTCGTCAGCAGTTCAATTGTTAAATTTTAACAAATCTGAAATATTTAAATTAAGACAGGTCACATGATAATGTCCGCAATGAATATGAGAATGCTGTAGACAAAGAGCAGCCTGAGCGTCCGCGATGTCTTACAGTATTCCCAGTTCAGTCAAGTAAACTACTTGCGAATTCTATGAAAACTGTTCCCTGAAAAGTAAAGATGCTCATCAGTTTGTGCAGATAAGTGGGCTGATTTGAATATTTGCTTTTTGCATTATGGTTTAGTGTCCGTTTTCAGATGACGCCGCACGCTCCAATATTTGCAGAGAAACGAATAGATAAATATTTGTCAAACTTATCTTGAATTGCTCGTCTTGCAAAAGGCTGAACAAACACGTGAAACATTTACCCAGTTTGTTCGAATATAATTGCTGGACTGAGCGACCAGTCTGATCAGTGTCTACCATGTGGGTGTTCAATAAATACGTGAACATGATACCAGGATGGAACAAATGACGTGTTCCGGTCAATTGAAAATTGGGAAAGCTCAGTTCCAGAACTAGTGGAAAAGAGACACGGTGTCCAAATTCTTTCGGGGAAAACGGTAAAACAAGCTGAAATCGACAAAAGTTGAAACAGATTTCTTTAATGAAGTTCCATTAATACACAGCTCGTTCCTCCTATTGTCGTCAAGGGAAAGCAAACAGTAGCCTAAATAATTCAAATAAAATTCAAATAAGATTTTCGATTTCAAATCTGTAGTCTTAAACCCAGCAGGCACACAACGTTGAATCAATACTGAATCAACCTTGATTCAACGTCATGACGTTGAATCAAGGTTGAATCAATGTTGATTCAATGTTGTGTGCCCCGTGGGGTCTTAACAGTGTTCCACACAGGCGATAATCAGAGCTTATGTTCAGGGCCCAGTTGTTCAAAGCATCGTTAGCTTAACGAGCTCGTTAAGAGGTCAACTCGTTAAGTGTTTTGTCGCTCTATAGCCAAATCCACCAATATTTTTTGTTGAAAATATGTGAGAAGCTTTTGCACTGCAAAAGCTTCTCACATTTTTTCAACACAAATTATTGGCGTATTTGAGATATTAAAGTTTGAAATTTTAACGTCCTGTTAACTAACGACATCGTTAGTTTTGAACAACTGGGCGCAGATGTTCAGGTCAGTTCAATTCTCCTAACGACGTTCCCAAAGTTCAGATGAACTTTTACAGATGCTTATATAGTTACCTTTCTCTTATTTGCCCTCGGGAAACGCAAAACTTTGATTGAAGTTTTATATATTTTTAGGGTAGACACTTTAAACTAAAAATGACAGCGGTATTTTTGTGCGTATAAGATAAAAAGGAAACCAATAACATCAAAAAAGAGAATGGACTCTATTATTAATTTGTATTTTCAATACCTTTCCTACTCAAGAGCTGTAACGTTTCAATGGCGTGAAAAGTTATCCAAGCGAAATTAATGGATGCTCAAAAATACAGTATATCCGATAACAACATCCCTCCCCCCACCAGCCCCTCCTCTCCCCTCCCTTTTATAGTAACTCTGCAATCTAAGGTCCTGTTTCCGCTTGTTCTTCAGGCGTAGTACGTCTAGGCCCTGAGCTAGAGTTTCACAGGGACAAAATGTATATATACTGAACATGCTGAAAGGATTTAAAAACTTCCACCCATTAATTTTGAATATCTCAAAAATGAATGCAGCTACGCCCACCAAAATTTTACAGCATATATATTCTATTATACCTGATTCTATCAATATACGGAATTTGAAATCGTTCAACCGAATCGGTCAGGAATAAGCAGTGCTCCTCGTGTTCTTAGTACCGTTTACATAATGATGAATAGCTTCATGTATACAGTTTTCTGATGAAACATTTCTCTTACAATATCAAATTGATTTTTAAAAAATTGAACTCGGTCAGTGGCTTTATTTAGCCTACCGCGCCTAAATATCGCAAACAGGCGCAGAGTTTTGGGCCAGATAAATGCTGAAATTTCAAAAAGTGACGTCGCGGTACAATTTTATGCGTTAATGACGGCAATTTACAATCTCAGACGACGTGCACTGTTTACAGGAAGCTAAAAAGACCGTCAGAAAAGCACCTAACCAAGTTTGAAAACCAGAGGACATGACGTTAACTAACGTCGACGCCGTCTCCGTAATAGGCTTTGCGCGACAGCATCATCCGCAGTGATACTTGCAAACCAACGTTGATGACGTCAAAATATTAAGACAGTAAGAAGTGGTCGAAAGAGTGTTGCATAAGATAACGCCGGCATCGCCTTATGCATTTCAGTGACGTAACGCTCTTTTACTGACGTCATTTAGATAAATGATACAAATAAACTGCGTAATCTTTAAATTTGATAATTTTCAAGCATTTTGTCGTTAAATAGTCAACACTGTCATGAGTAAACAGATCAGCAGCCAGCAATAAAAAGTGGAAGTTTTTAAATCCTTTCAGTATATATAATGTACACACACATGCAAGGTCTGTAAAAAAAAGCAAGAGTAAAATTACCTGGAGCAATCATACATGTAACCCGATCGGAACAAGCAGGAAACATTTGATCCATGATCGCGCATCCATTGACTTCAGATGTCTTGCTCTGGCAAGATAGCAGATTGCAGGGCTTTAGAATAATTGAGCCGCGACACGACAAAACCAACTAGTGGCTGTGCGCCCAGCGCAGACTCAGATCAGCTTAGACCCTTGGCTCATAGCTTAGACCCTTGGCTACCCTTTAAGCGCTTAG
Organism: Ctena decussata; assembly: GCA_963989385.1. Classification (NCBI taxonomy): domain Eukaryota; kingdom Metazoa; phylum Mollusca; class Bivalvia; order Lucinida; family Lucinidae; genus Ctena; species Ctena decussata. The sequence goes on along the minus strand of OZ022507.1, from coordinate 31,330,939 downwards.
CGAAGAGTCTGGGCAAACTGGGCGGATGCCAAGGCTGATCTTAGTCTGCACTGGGCGCACAACCACTTTGTGGATTTTGTCGTGTCGCGGCTCAATTTTTCTTTCTTGTGTTCCTGCATGGAACGGAATTCGTATTTCAGTCAGGCTGTCGAACTCCTTAAAGTGCCATCATTGTTATAGAAATATACAATCTTATGACACATATTGCTTCTTTATCCGTATACTTTATAGTGTCATTTAAAGTTTCAACCATTTTAAACTTATTAAAGAGTCATTTAGTAAACCCTTAATGGACTTACTTACCGTCAGACCCGATGTATTCAAACATCGTGTGAGGGTTGGTTTTGAGGATACAGAGGACATTTTTTATACGCCGAGAGCTGATCCTCACGATCAGTTTCCCAGATGTTATGTATCAACAACGCGGTTAAAACTACAGAGTGGATAATTAATTCATAATTTCAGGTCATATTCCATTAAAACAAAACATGTTGTAACCTGTCTTGCTCAGGACGAGAATTAAGGTAAATGGGAACACTTTCAGGGGAAGCTACTTTACCTTTAAGTGTTTGTCTCCCTTCTCGATGAGGGAATCAACTCTTAAAGGAAAGAATTTGCTCCCGTAGGAGCAAATTGTTTCCTTTAAGAGTAGATCCCTGTTTGAAAGGGTAACTTTGCCAAAATAAGCAAAGTGGGGTAAAAATATTTTCGCCTTATACATGTGTAAAAATCGCAGAAAAAAACATGCAAGTATACCCATACACTTTAATTGATAATTTCTGGTCAACTTTCACCAAAACTTATTGTCACCTCTTTTACTTTGGGTTAGAATAGAGGCAAATGGGTACATTGAATTTCACGAGAAGCACCTCTGCCTTCTGCTTTTGCCTCCTCGATAGGAGTCAACTATAAAAGAAAAGAATATAAGATAAGACCCCACTTTGGAAGGGCTTTGTCCTACGAAGCACATAAGTTGTTTCCCTTAGTAAAAGTGGGCGGAACATGGCGGTGTACCAATTTACCTTTCGGAAACAAATACCCCAGAATTATACTCAAAACGTACCTCTTAAATTAACGGTTATATCAACCTTAATTTCTGTAGTGGATTTTTTGTTTTTGTTTTTTTATCTTTGAATTTGGACATGACTAGCTGCCCTCTCAAATATAATGCAGGTGTGCTAGCTGAATGATGACAGTGCAGACCCTGATGAGTGCAGGCCCAGGTCTGTGGTTATACTGTTTCTTCAGGAATGATTACCTTTGAATTTACCGTGAGTAAATGGCTCATATGTATAATGTTCATAGGTTTACCCTTTCAAGAAAATCATTTTAATTTTGTGATGGCAAGATATAAAAGAATAACACAAAAGGAAGCAACAAATGGGGTTTAAAGGGAAAACGCAATTTAAACTGAAATAATAGAGCTAGTAGAATTACGCGACACGAGCTTTGTAGTCGTACGTGTAGATAATGCTTATGAATTTTTATTTTGGAAATTTTAATAAAACACATGTAGCAAAGACTTGAAAGGAGAAAAGAGACTGATTATCATAGCATAAGACTAACGGGTATTTCTCCTTAAAATAAAATAAAATAAAATAAGAATGATAAAAACAAACTAACAAACACTCTAACTGACAAATGGACTCATTCAGTTTATAAGGATAGAATAGTCCACTGGGCATAAATGGGATACAGTTGGAACGCAGCTCCAAGGAGATTTTTGTTCGAAATTGTCGCCATCAAAATGGCTATCGACGAACCCCATAGTACTTTAACGCCACCATACAGATTAATCAAATCGCCCCACCCGTTGAAATTTTAAGAGCACTTTTCTGACTTCCATTATTGAATTTTTCTGTTAAAATAATTCCAGGACATCCTTTTCCGCCTGTGTAATTATTGACGAAACAGTGCCCTTTACGTCAGCGTCAAACATGTGAACAAAAAATTACGATTAACAGCTTATTCGACTTTCTCCAAAACGCAGACCTATGCCATGATAAATATTGATATATATTCTACTATTATGTGAAATTTCAGAAAATTTGTTTTTGGAACATTTTAAAATTGCAAAATAACATAATTTTTTATGACCACCCGGTTCGAAAACAAACCGAAAAATTAAATGGCGTCGAAATCATGCCAGCCTTAGAGTAAGGGGACATGGCTTCGCACAGGGCATGGCTTCGCACACCTCCGGGATTTCTTAGTATGTGTCAAGCATCAGTTGTTGGAACATAATTTTGTTCTGCCAATATTTCAAAGTTGATAAATGAAGTCTTTTGAAATCACTTTCGCGTGCAGTGCATCACGTGCATTTTGGTGCCAAAATAATCAAAACATTCAGATGAAAGCCGGCAAAGTTTAACAGTTTAAGAACAGGCAATATTATTGATAGCACACAGTGGGAATTTGTCTCCAGAAATGTTAATGAAAGTGTCATTTTCTTTCTTAAGAATACAAAGTGCACAATCATCAAACACTATGCCGGTTATACGAACACAAAAGATTTTCCATGTCATGGGGTGTGAATTTTGTCCCTCACTTTTATGAGAAAAGTCCGCATATTATTTTTAGCTGTCATCCTATCTAGTCGTAAGTCCACTGTAAGATCACACAGCCGAGATGTAATCGATACAACAACAAACTGTCAGCCACTTATCAACCAGTTTTATAGAATGGAATTAAATTCTGAAAATCGCTGAAGTTCGTCTTTCCCTTTATGGAAGACGCATGGACATTACAATATTACCTTGCAAACTATAAATAATAAAGCATATTAGCTGTTGCTTTATGGTTTTCATTTAATGGTCGTAAGGTATATGACAGAATGTTCAAAGACACCTAGAATGCTTCTATTTCCTGCTAGAAGGGGTGTGCGAAGCCATGTCCTCATATACCCAAAATATCACGTAGGACTGCAGTACATATTACGGCACGTGCTACATATGACGTCAGAGTCTGAGACCAAATATTTTTATACTTAATTTACAGAAAGGGTCAAGGTATATTATAATATGAACAAACAGGCGTTATGTTACAAGCTTTGTCACCTATTAAATGCTGCAAAAGTCATAAAAGTGTGCGAAGCCATGTCCCCTTACTCTTCGCATGTTACGCGCTTAGTGTTCGTTAACAAACTCACAATTCGGCCTGTCCGTAGAAACGTAACACCGCTCACTGATTAATCTTCAACCAAGACCGAATAAAACAGTCAAGCAAATACATTTTATTCATATCTTATTGTCAGATACAATAATGTCAACTCTCACCTCTATGCTCTAGCAAATCGTAAACACAAGCTTATGACGTGATTTTGAATCGATTAGAAGTTGTATAATCATGGCTTAAAAGACGGACTAAATCAGAAATTGATGTTCATTTAGGTACAGTTCATGCTATCGTTCAGGATTAGCCTTTCCCTCATAATTGAACGGTAATTTAACGGTTATTTCTTTTTTTAATTAGCAGATCACGCGCTTGATTTCAAAAGTCAAATAAACGGTTGTATGTGAGTAACCTGGGAGGGATGAGGAATGCCCTCCCACCCCCTTTCGTGGGACGGTTAGAAGCAGGAGTGTAGGGGTTATCACACTTTACGCACAATTATGTTTATCCTTTGAGAGCAAAAATAAGAGGTGGGCCCCAAAGATACTTTATATAGTCGTGTCTGCTTGCCGCTACTATTGAAATCTTGTTCAATTTACAAATACCAGTATCATCAAATATGGCGATACCTGTTGAAATTTTGTCTATTGGACAAAATTACAATACGCAAAATAATAGAATAGAATAGAACATTTATTTCTCCAATTACGAACCCTTTCGGTTATGCAGTCACATATAAACAAACAACAAAAACATTAATTAATAATTTAGATCGTGTTTTCCTATTTCTCTATTAAAATGACTGATGTTGCCTCACATTAGAGTAGTCTTGGCGAGGCGGTTCTGTATACAGCCGCAACACGTTTTCATGGATAACTGGCACAAATTATCGTAGACTTATTATCAATACACAACTTTATCAATTTCCTGTTAGTTTTCCTGTACTAGGAGACTCTTCAAAAATTCTTTGCTCCCAAAGGAGCTAATGCTTTCCTTAAAGAGTTTACTCCCATTGGAAAGGTAGGATAAATCAAAAATATTATTGCCGAGATGCTTCCCTTGAAAGTGTATCCGGTGACCCTAGGCCCACATGTACACTCTCAATTTCTTTTCAGTTCCTTCCAATGCTTAATATGTTCATTTTTCATTTGTATGCCGACTAGAATTGTAACATTGTAATTGTCCGGTTGACACGCAGGCCCGGGTATCTTGCAGGTCACCAGAAGATTTGATATTTTTGCATGTACGAATCGTCCCGAAGGCACATGTAAAGGGCAATCCAGTACACTTTACACTCAACTCTGGGGTTATTCTTCATACTCTGCGTCCTGAAATTAAATAATTGGGCAGTCGATTTCCGAATCGAATATGACAACAGTCGAAATACATTCATTAGGCAATGATAGGAATTGAGCTAGCGGCCTTCAGATTCTCATCTGAACACTCTAAGCTACCAAATGTGGTGACGTGCGGGAAGGTTTTCACTTTTCCCTCACTGAAGTATTTTCTGAGGGTCAGTCAGTTCACGGGTGACCTGCAACAAGCAAAGACTAAGATAGCTATTTTCAACTTTCAAGCAGATTGTTTAAGTATACTGTCAATGGTCTTTACGCTTATTCGGGATGTGGAATTTGCCAAAGTGGAGCGATTCGTATACAGTTTAAGTTCATGTACAGTACTTTGCTTCCACGGAATAAATGGCTGTTTTTGTGCCACGTGCCAAACGTCGGATGACACGTAGCAAGCCTCCAAATTTTCCCCACACCTCCCACATCCGCACACCCCGACACATTTTCAGGCTCATCATCGAACACACGAAATGCTGTTCGTAACTTAATTCAGAACGGAAAGTGTTTGCTTGCAAGCCACTCAGGGTTTTGCTATTCGCTTATATATACAGTTTTGTATCTTGAAGCAGTCTTGTTAAACTAAGCAGATTTTGCTGTTATCATATCCGACAAGATTCCTCTTTCCCTGTTGCGGCTCAGCTCTTGGTAAGATTCAAATGATAGCAATGAATCTCAGTGTGTGTAACAACAATGAAGCCAAATCGGGCACAGAGAGAGAGAGAGAGAATACGCTATCACAGCAACGACTGCTCAAGTTATGCTTGGGACCTATACATCACTCCAGGCATCAGTCAAGATGAATTCCCCCACTTCCCTGGCCCCCACCCACCCCTACCCTCGTCACCAACCGCCTCCTTCCATCCCCACCTGGCTTGTTTCTTTCAAAGTAACTTGAGCCGAGACGCGAGAAAACCAACAATGTGGTTGTGCGCCCAGCGCAGACTAAGATAATCCTGGGCATCCGCCCAGTCTGATCAGAGTCTTCGCTGTCTGCAGGTAGTTTAGACCCTTGGCTACCCTTAAAGCGCTTAGGGAAGACTCTGTGCAGACTAGCCGGATGCCGAGGCTGCTGGGCGCACAACCACTTTGTTGATTTTCTCGTGTCGCGGCTCATATGTTCTCTGTAATTGTTGAGCAAATTATAAAATCAGATCGTAAATTTTTCGAAAACTAGACAAACAAAACGACAAGAAGGAAACTCTTTACTTCGTCCTGGTGCATTTCATGTTCGACTTATAATCTGTTTACATGGCATGCGGGCTGGCAATCTAGCTCGAGGCAATATACGTCATTTTTTTTATTACGTCATAACATTGACCTAATAACTTATTTGACAGAAAACAGATGATTGTTTGAAAGATAAATAATATTAGAAAAGGATATTATTTTCACAAATGAGTGGCAGAACGTCAGATTTGTACAATGCCAATCAGGTCAGCAGTCAGGTAAGGTACGTTCTACCAGTTTGTAGTCTATTTTAGCTGACTAAACTCCGTATTTTTTCTCCTCTTCAAGTATTTAGCTATCTGAGCTAATGTTTGACAAGCTGTCGACCTCCATTTTCTGTCTAAATTGTGGCTGTCCGGCAAGTATTGCTGGTGCTCATATCTCGTGCGAGACCGTTTCCTGAGCGTTAAAACTACAGATGCCATCTTTTATTTTGCAATTTAAAAATGTTCCAAAACGATATTGCTTAAAATTTCAAATGCAAAAAGAAGAAATAATAAAGTTTTCGATGGCATGGGTGTGCGCATTGGAGAAAGTCTCATCTTTCTGTAAATTATGTTTTATGTTGATGCAAGTTTTCGGTAGAATCAAGATACAATGTTGTACTTTGACGATGAATATTTTAATAATAATAAATATTTTTAATATAATCAATGCCTCTATATACATTTGAGAATAATGGGAAATTTCGTCAAGAACCATGTTCGCCATTTTTAGGGCCTACTTTTTTACGTGGAAGGATCCACCGTTGTAAATACAATCACCGCTTTTCGAGGGTTTGCGTTCAAACTGATATTATAATGCACTAACAAATATAACGCGACGTCTGATTGGATAGCGTAAAAAATTTGCGACAGTATATTCTGCGATTTACTGTCGCAAACCCGACGTCATTTGGCAACGTCGCTTCTCATTAGCTGACGTTTCATTTTACGTTCCTGACAGCGCTTGAAATGGGTGTAAACTATTACATTATGAAAGTTGAAAAAGTAGAAAAGTGCATTAGAATGGGGATAACTGTATTGAAAATTGTCATATGGGGACGTAAATCATCGGTTTATGGTCGCAAATTGCGTTTTCGTAAAACAAAATTTCCGACCATAAAACCGATTATTTACCTCCCCAAATGACAATTTCAAGACAGTTATCCCCTAAATTAGTGTCACTTCCAAGGCGGAAGCTTCTGATGCGGACCTCGTTTACTATACATGTAATATGAGCCGCGACACGGGAAAACCAACAAAGTGGTTGTGCGTCCAGCGCAGGCTAAGATCTGCCGGGAATCCGCCCAATCTGATCAGAGTCTTGGCTGTCCGCATGAAGGTAGCTTAGACCCTTAGCTACCACTTTAACGCTTAGGGAAGACTCTGATCAGACTAGGTGGATGCCAAGGCTGATCTGTGTCTGCGCTTTGCGCACAACCACTTTTCTAGAGGTGTGGTCTCTTGCATAGCTGTCCACTTCGCTTCTTATTTTGTTCTGTGGTTTAAAGTCTTCATAGTCCTACCAGTGGTAAAAATGTATCGACGCAAACCATTACGAAAAGTGCTTCCATTTTCACATTCGAAAATAAAATTTGGGGATAACTGTACTCAAAATTGTCATTTGGGAAGGTAGATCATCGGTTTTATGGTCGGAAATTTTGCACGGGTTATGTTTCATAATTCTGGCCTTTCCTGGGTATCTTTATATCTTTGCATGATTTTATGAATTTTAGTATACCACCAATTTCCATATGAAGGTGCCTTAGCTTGAACTTTCTTCATACCATGGGTAGGAGGTATGAAGATGATATTCATATTTAATTTGACGAACGTGATGTATCAGTGGTAAAACTTAAAGAATACCTTACTTGGGACTGTGGGTTGCTACAAAACTTAGTCCACAAATTCATTCAGGTCTCGTGACTGAAACATAGTAAACTTTATTTTAATACCAATTATGCATAATTCTGTACTTCAGATACATTTCATGTTCGAGCCGCCCTGGCAACTAGCCTCAAAATATGCTGTGATGCACTCAAATGGCTAAGTCACTTAAAGCATTTTGTTTCTTCCAATTAAAACTAGATACATACATGTATAAAATCTAAAGGCCATACATGTCTTCTTTACGTTTGCAAAGATTTATGAAAATTCGTAACCGGCGAAAGTGTTTTAGCGCAACGATTTGAGATGGCCATAACATTTGCAAAGGCCGTCTTAAATCCCCTAAAAATTATATGCACTACGTTATTTTCATGTTAAAATGCTTACTCTTGCATGTGAACCTAACCACGTCAAGGTGAACAGATATAATTTTAGGGAAGCAACTCTTTTATTTTCATTTACCCCCACCCCCTTCCGGCTTCTCATCAGGGGTCAACTCTTAAAGAAAAATATGTTGTTTCCTTTAAGAGACGAATCAATTTTGGAAGGGCTTTGCTGTCCATGAAACCAAACAGGAAGTCACAAAAAGTTGTGTCCCTTTGAAAAAAATAAAATGCAAAAAAAAATGCATAAACATCTTGATATGGTGCGACTGTGATATAAATTTCATAAGTGTAGCCATGTAATGTTATTACAACACAATCGTGATTTAATGATGTCGAATACATGTATTTTCATTATATTAATAAATTAAAAAATTGAGCCGCGACGCGACAAAACCAACAAAGTGGTTGTGCGCCCAGCGCAGACTCAGATCATCCTGGGCATTCGCCCATACTGATCAGAGTCTTCGCTGTCCGCAAAAAGCTAGCTTAGACCCTTGGGTATCAGGGGACAGTTTCGTATTGGCAGTGGTCAGAAAAATCATACTTTTCGATAGAGGGTTAAAAATAGCATGGTTGCTCCAATTAAATGAGGTATTTGAATGTTTCTTTAATTTGTCAGCTGGTACGAAGGTTAGTTATGTCAGCTGGAGTAGGATACGAAACTTTCTGATAGCTCCCATGGTCAGGGGAATCTCCAAATTGAAGAGCGGCTTGTCATTGTCACAATAGACGACTTCCTGTTGAAAACAGGCCTGCTTTTCTTAGTGAAATATCGAAAAACCTCCATGGTTGTTACCCCATTTGAGAACTGTTTTTCTGAAGGTATGTGTTTGAAGAACAAAAGGGGATATACGAGGGGCGTTCGGAAAGTTTTGCAAATGACGTAATTTCTCGGTAACCACCATACAGGCAGAACTTCTGATTGCAAAAACACATAAAGCTATATTATGCGAAGAGAAGTCTGCAAACAAGGTGCATTTTTTAAAAAAAGGACGCATTTTTAACTTCTTTGAAAGAGGTATACCCTAAAGACACTGCAGAATTTTACTTTAGTAGGCCGTAATTTATATATCAACAGTCTTTGATATCTTTTTATCTTTGTTAGTTAAAGACAATGCCCAGACAATGTTGTTCTGTAAATATCGCGGAAATTAGTTTTAATCTGGCTTTCGTACAGGGCCGGGAATATGGATTATCCGTACTTTATGCTGTAGCAATTTCTCCATTTCTACTAAAATTTGATAATTTTGTAATGAAAACAAGTGTATAAGCGTTCAAAATATTGTCGGCAAGAGCATTTACATGGGTCAACGAAAACCTGTCAACAAATTCAAATTAAGCTCAAAAATGAAGCCTCTGCAAGCTTTCAAAAATGACGTTAACGTAAAATTCAGATCGTCATAAGAACTGCACATTGCTTTGCAAGGAATAAATCGATAAGAGTTGTCGCCCTTCTATCTTTTGTATGGATATTATAGGCAACGATGGACAAGAAATGACAAAGATTAATTTGTTATTTACAAGGATATTTGACTTGAATGCCTAGCACTGAAAAGATTTTACATATAAAATTAGCCCAGTGGTATGACTGGGACCCATTAAAACGCATTGTAACTCAATAAGGGTAAGTGTCTTTGTATAGTGTTTGGTATCATTGTAAAGACAAAATGCAGTGCTTTCAGTACATGCATAGCAGTTGTACCCAGCATGCTCTTAAACAAAGTCATGAGGCCATTTGCAAAACTTTTCGAACGCCCCTCGAATGCCAACTGGCAGTAGTTTGCAGGTATTTCTCCAGAATGCGATATGCTCCTGGTCAGTAGAGCACTTTTTAGCACTAGAAATAGGGTGGGTGGGGTAATGTAAACATTGCAAAGACAGTTGCTGAGTATGCTGATGCACATGTTTTATGCTTCATTTAGATTTTTATTTACAGTGAAAACATATTCAACAAGTGAAATCTTGGCTTGATATGAAGTGCATTTCATATATTTTAGAGTCGTTCAAAAATTGTTTGCGGCCAGGGACAAGAAATGGCAGATTTTACTGTCCCCTGAGACCTTGGCTACCATTCCCACCATTCAAGCGCTTATCGAAGAGCATCAGCAGACAGGGAGGATGCGCAGGCTGATCTGAATCTGCACTGGGCGCAAAACCACTATGTTTGTTTTCTCGTGTCGCGGCTCAAATCATTTCAAATAATAGTCACCATAAGTCAATAAAAGCCCTATTAATAAAAATTTTAACCTAATCCAAAATTGCATTATACATCTTTCTTCGAAGAATCGTAATTTTTTTGGCATGCTATCAGTTTGATGGAAGCGTCAACAATATTTATTAAAGGTACTATTATCCATATAATGTTCAAGAAAAAGAAATAAAACCAGAAGTTCACAGGGTCCCACAGCTCAGTATGCTTGAAACCATCTATAATTTCAGTCAGGTAAAACAAGCTGTCTCCATAAAGCTGACAAATAGACACAATCAGCTGAAATACGAATCTGTAATGCCAAAATCTCTTGGAAACGAAAGCAGCAGCGGTGAAGAAGCAAAGAGGACCGTCTATAACAGCCGTTATGGATTCCATGGCAATCATAAATGTATCCGATCTGGAATTGTATAAAAGTACATAGTGTAAATGTTAGAATAGAACAATAAAATTTATCCACGACACGAGAAAACAAACATAGTGGCATGTGCGCCCAGCGATGATTCAGATCAGTCTGGGCAGTCGCCCAGTCTGATCAGAGTATTCGCTGTGCGTTTAAATGGTAGCTAAGGGTCTAAGCTAGCTCCAAGCGAACAGGGAAGAATCTGATCAGACTGGGCGGATGCCAGACTGAGTGTGTCTTCGCTATGCGCACATGCCACTTTTTTGGTTTTGTGGTGTCGTGGCTCATTTATGTCCATTTAACGTTATGACACTTCAACGCTAATGCGATTTGCTTCAACGTTCAGATACGAGTTGTTATACATAAATATAAAGATATAAAGTGCTTAATTTGAAGCCGCCTTCAACGAAAGCCTCGATTTCAAGTTAGCAGAATAAAGTCAAGTTTAATAATCTAATTGTACTACATGTATCTTTGAAATGGCTTGTGCATTTACTTTTTTCCGTTTTACCTTTAGACTTCTTACATGTATCTAGTAGGTTATTACACTATCACCATATATTTAATAGGCAATTTGTTACTGTTTTGGAAAAATCATCATTCAAATCTGTAATATAAAGTTTAAGAAATGCAGAAACAAACTACTCACATAACATATCTACTGTCACCTTTCCCGTATTCTTTCCCTGCAAAATAGGCAAAAGCAAACGGTGAAATGTAAGAAAAAAAAACAACATTTTTCTAACAAAGCGAAGGTCCAGTAGTTGATGCGTCTACTTGTTGCCACTGCAGGCATATGACGTTTCACTGAGATTTTACTATGCAATGTCCCCAGGGGAGTAGCTAGAAGGAAGCCCGGAAGCACAGGCTTTAACTTGTTTACATTTCTGCTTGAATTAAATGGGTACACTTTCAAGAGAAGCAACTCTGCATCTTTGCTATCTTCTCAATGAGGGTCAACTATTAAAGGTAAGAATTTGCTCCTAGAGGAGCAAATTCTTTCCTTTAAGAGTAGACCTTTTCTTTGAGAGGCTTTCCTATCGGAAGTAAAAAAAAATCAGAGAACAGAGTTTTTCACATTGGAGAAAACTCCCTTTGAGATGTATGTATTCAGCTATTATATCTCCAAACAATATCTGCTTCAACGAATTAGGTCTGGCTACGCCCCTGGACTCCCTAGGCCTATGGAACCTTCAGGTCATCGTGTATACATTTGTACAGAAATATGTGTAGGCTGTAAAAGAAACAGTTGATCCCGAAATGTTTTCTGTTTTCTGCCGTGCTACTACTTTAATATGCTGGCAGTAACCCCCCCCCCCCCCCCCCCCCCCCCCCTCTCTCTCTCTCTCTCTCTCTAGCGCGGTTACAACTATGCATCCTGTCACAGTGAAACACCAGAGCGCAGAAACTAAATAAAGAGAAATACTTGAAATCAAAAGTATACATACACATTTGTGCCAAATAGGTATTCCTTCCCGCCAAGGTAGCGTGGAAGACACAGAAGTATCCTTCCAGCACCATATGGATAAATCCGCACACAACAAACCAGCATATTTTTATCCTATCACCGGTCGTCTGTCGGCGCGTTAACCTCCATGTTGTGAGTGTCACAAGTCCAGCTACTCCGAAAAAAACACCAAGAATCTCTGCTGTGCTGCTCTCATTAGGTTTATAGTGAGGCAAAACAATGTCCCTAGGATAGTATGGATGCGCCATGATCGTCCGTTCGTGTTTTCTGGCTCAGAGATCAGGCGATGTATTTATCAGGTGATCGCTTACAAAGTACATGTGTATGTAAACAAAACATTAAAATTCACCGGTGTCCGATACAACAGTTCATCGATCGATAACACCTGGCTAGTTTTTACTTGCTCAAGAGAATAAAGTCTTATTGGCAAAAAAGCATTTGGTAAGCTGTCAGTTACTTCCCTGGATATGCTGCGGCTAGTTTTCCTGCCTGTTGCTTGGTCCTTCGGGATTTGACTGGTGGTTTTCTTTTGCTCATTATTTCAGTAGTGTTGTTTGACACCCCAAGGATCTCCAGGTGTCGCAATACCTTGTTTTTGTCTAGACCTTATTGTTTTTATCCGTGTTTTTTTTTCTGTGATAACTCATTGATGAGTTAGAAAACCTTCATGCAGACCCAACAGCTAACTAAATGTTTCTAACCATTACAGAAGCTGAGGGCGAGGGTTTGGATCCAGTAAAACTAGTTGAAGTCCCTAGTAATCTATCACTAACCGTACTAAAGCGTACATGTACTTCATCTTGTAACAATGTTTCGTGATCTCATGTCCACTTGCCTGTGATTTTCTAGCAATGTGGTCACCTGTAAAGCTGCCCACTTTGCTTTCGCTTCTGTTTTATGTTGTAATTTAAATAGAAAATAGTTAAAAGTGGGTGTTACAATTACTTGTTCTGGTTGTCCATGTCGGTGCTATCTTTCACCTGTTGTATGCGTGGTGTTTTCAATTTGGATAGCTGCATGATCACCTGTCAGCGACAGCTGTTCATTCGATTTAACGTGTGTGTCTTTGGTGAACTGTTGAAAGTTTATATATACTTCTTCCCTTTCTGGTTGTGAGGGCGCGATATGGGATCTGATTGTATAAGTTCCTGATCATTCCTATGTTTTTGTTGTTCTTTTTTTTTTACTTTAGAAAAGCGTTGTCAATGGCGTAGCTACCTATACGGCAAATACGCAAGTGCGTATTGAAATTTTGTCAAAATTGACAAAATTTCAAAACGCACCTGCATATTTGCATGCTGAATATTTATAAATTAGACAACATTTCAATACCAATTACCAAAGTGGCTGAAATACTAGCTTTCCCTTCAAGAAGTAGAGAATAAAACATGGTTGTGCGTATTATGAAATTGCCCCTAGTTACGCCCCTGATTGTATTTTACCTTATACGATATATCTGGCTCTAGTCCGCATAAACCGCCGAGGAAAATCAAAATACATGTATCTGTGCGGATGAACCTTATCCCTGACAGCCTGCGTCATCAGCTCGAAGCGATCGTATTTTCGAGTATCCGGAATCTGTTAGTTAGTCGTACTTGTCAAAGACTCAAAAAAGCCAAATGCTGCCTAAAATCTGTTTACGACAAAGTAATCGTAATTACTGCATAAATGCCAACCCAAGTTGCGAAACTTTGTTGAGTTAGCAAACATTTCGAACATACATGTACTCTTTCCACCTGATATTGTGATGTATTTGGTCTGAGTGTTTGCGGTATCCATAACAAATGAGTCGCAACACGACAAAACTAACAAAGTGGCATGTTCGCCCAGCGAATTCTCAGATCAGCCTGGGCATTCATCCAGTCTGATCAGAGTCTTCGCTGTCCGCATGAAGCTAGCTTAGATGCCCAGGCGGATCTGACTCTTCGCATTCCACTTTGTTAGTTTGATGCATGCAGTGTTTTTTTTAGGATAAGTCATAAACTTCTCCGAAGAGATGCCCGAAACTGTGTACTTAAATCTCTTTGCTGAATGGTGTATATTGTTACCCTTGGCCATGGCATTTCTTCGACTATACGCAACTGTTATATTTTGTTCGAGATAGTATGGCATTCATACGAATTGCTTTAATAGATGTTTAAGCTTTAGGCTATATGAAGTTCGAGTTAGTAGTACGGCATTAGTAAGGCTCAGTTTGATATACAGTCAACTCTCGATATCTCGACCACTGATATACATGTATAGTTTGGACACATTTTCAATTTGTATTTACATTTCAACTCGTCATCTCAAAACTATTGATATTTCATAGTAACTTTTCTAGAACCAGGAAATGTACTTTGGAATATCAGGAGTTTGGGATGAATTTCGACCTTGACATGTCGCGAGTTGACTGTATTACGATCTTCGTTCGACCTTGCACAATACACAGCGATTTCTGTACGAGTGCACGTGCATTTTGGGTATGTATTGCTGCGAACTTTCAGAGAGTATTTTCCCTTGGAAGTCCTTTCCCTCACACACACGAATCGTGGAAAAACGACTGGTTTTCAAGGTAAAAATACCGTCGCAAACATGTATTTGTTACAAAGCTTCCTTGTGAAAAAAGCTAATACAAGCTTTTTAATATATACAGTATGCATGTACATAATATAGTTGTTCCCAGTGCTTCATCCGCGTCCCGGCAATATGTTTCCCGGAAACTCGTTATATTGTGGAATTTGCTCATCTAACAATGAAGTTCTCCTTAGACAGAAACCGCGGGCCTATTGTTCGGTAATTATGCGAGTAATCTTTTCGCGAAAAATACTGATCTACAAAAAGGGATGTAAGAAACTGCTGAAAGAAAAACAATAGAACATCCTCTTTAATTGTCTTACTGTATCTCTCTCATGCCATGCAAGGATGTGTGAGAGTATGTGTGCGTGCGTGAGTGCGGCGAGTGTGTTTGTATTTTCCTGGCAGCTTGCATTTCTTTTTATGGGATTTACATGTAACACTTCATGCCTTACCAAATACGGAGCCATTTAGATGGCACAATCGACCCCAGAGACTGCCAAACCTACGCTATAGGTTGGGTAGACTTTAGCACCTACACCAGATGAATTTGAGTCAATGTTTCTCGAGAAATAATGAACATTTTCCATTGAGTTCAGTGTCAGATCGTACAGGTAAAAAGACAATATTTAACCAATTAATGCCCGGCAAACAGTGCAGACCCAGATCTGACACCGCAATACGCGGTATCTGATCAGGGTCTACACTATTTGCATAAGACAAAAGGCTATTCTCCTGGAGACAAAATGAAAATGATACAAATGAAGTAACCAAACACCCCTTAACTGACAAATGGACCCGTCCATTTGATAAGGATAAAATATTTAACTTAGCATAAATGGGCTGATCCATCCAACAGCTCTAGGGCCTGAACAAAGACTAGACAGGTGTGCAAAAGTTAAAAGTGGCACATTTTTCTTTTACGAACAGGGTCCGAGGTTATAAAACTTGAGTATAATCTCAAACTCAAAATAAAGCACACGGATTGGCTGCTTCCGAGCATGTGCTCGGAAGCACCCAATCCGTGTGCTTTATTTTGAGTTTGAGAATGTGCTCAAGTTTTATAACCTCCGGGCCAGTTTCACCGATACCTCGAGGAAGTAATGAAAGGTGAAGGGAAAGGTTTCCCATAGCCTAGTAGCCGTTGGGGTAGTTGGGGTTAGAGGCTCATGAATCTGACACAACAGATGAAATGCGAAGCCTATACCTCTCCTTTCGCTGCCTTATCCTTCCCTGATCGAGACAGATACCTTTTTACTGCAGAGATGACGGAGAGAGTTTTCCAGTCGTCGGATAGCGAAGTCCAGGTTCAAACTCATGACCTTCCGGCGACTTTCTGCACCATAACCGAGTCGCTTTATCCACTCGACCACGGCGCCTCTCTGCCTCGAGGAAGAATTTTCTCAAAAGAAGCCTCAAAAATTCTCCCGTGGCATTCCATAAATAGACGAGACTAGACGCAACACAACAAAGTATTAATATTTTGCAAGCGGTAATATTTAATTGTTATGCCCACGTTAGTTTGAATGGGCTGCAAATACAATGGAAAAAGGGTTCGCGAGTTATTTAGGCATCTCGCCTGAATTTTCCTTATGCAATTTCATATCATATGCATGTAATACAACGACTCCTGACATTGCACCTTGTGCAATAGTCATAGTATTTCATTGTCATTATCTTTCATTTTAATTGTGTTTCAAATTTCCTTGCAGTCTCAGTGTTACATCAGTGCATCTTCTATTATATATAATGATGGACAGCAGAAAAGGTCATTTAGTGCATTTAATAAACACGAAAGCGAGATCCATTTTAAAACAAAATTTAATATGGATATATGACTTGCAATTTAACGTCCTCTTCAAATGTATTGTTCTTTAAAATGAAGCGCCGTATAGGTTCAGGCGGAGACTTGAACATGCGACCCAGTGTTGCTAACTTCTCGGCCACGCGGACGCTTCTATCAACCGGAAAATTAATCGTTAATCTTATCAAAGTCATCAACAGCATAAGGAACCCTATGACTTTTCACAACGAAGACTGGCCACTTCGAATTAGAGAGGAGACGGACAGACTCGGTACCTGGAGTTGCGAGTTGTGGATTCGCTCCATTGAACCTTCTGTGGAGCATCGTTATGAAAAACAGACCGTTAAATATGCAGACTTTTCTGATAATTCACATAGAGATTTGTTGGCGCCGCTGATGATTTTGGGACTCCGACCCAAAGTCTCCCAACTGCATCGTTCTCATCCTCTACCTCGTGCATGCCTGAATGCGGTATCCGTTGTGTGGCGCTGAAAGCATGAAGATCATGTAGTTAAAACCTCATTTTGAGTATTATTCAACCAACACAGTTCGAAAACATGGTGTTGACTCCCAGGCTGTACTGTGTAGATCCATTGATCCATTGCTGCGACGGCAAAACGCTTTTGCCTTCCTGTCTGTGTCTTTTGTTCTTTGTATCTGCTATGAGAAGAAGAAAACTGAGTAATGTTGATTGTTTTGGGTTTAACGGCCCTTTGAGACAGTATTTCAGTTTATATCGGGCCGTCTCCCAGGGAGAGGAAGAGAGAAGAGAGAAATGATAGACGAGAGAAAAATGTCCACACAGCCCCCACCCGCACCTACTGCAAGTACAGTTGGTCCTTGCCCTACTACTATCTGCACTTATAGGACAGTCCGTCACTGAATATTACCCAGCACCATGACATCGCCCGACCCGATCACCCCCATAACTAAGTGATGTAGATCATGGCATATGTCGTAATAACCTCGCGACGTCCTCGCGTCGACGTTATGTGCTTGCTGGCTTTAATGCATGGTCTGTACCACGATACTACATCAAGGGCGTAGCTACCTATACGCAAATACGCAGGTGCGTATTGAAATTTTGTCAAATTGACAAAATTTCAACACACACCTGCGTATTTTCATGCTGAAATGATGTGTATTGGGCATGATTTTAATACTAACTGGCAACAGACACGAAAATTTGAAAATTCTTAGCGGCTTAACCCCCTATTATTGCCCTAAATGAGTATAAAACATGATTGTGCGTACTGTGTAATTACCTACTAGCTACGCTCCTGCTACATCTACTAAAGATACATGTATGAATTGTTTTAATTTAAACGGACAACAATATCCTGGTACAATTCTATCGTTATCTCAGTTTCCGCGTTCTTTTTGTCGGCACGAGTAAAGGCGCCTTATAAAGAAAAGAGCCAATAGGAAGTCCTACAAATATGCGCTGCATGGATCCTTAATGGTCCATCATATTGATGAAACTAGACTGAAGACAATAAATTATCAGGTTTGCGGATGTGCCAACTTATTTGAGTTTTTTTACTTGACGCTGTTAATGTAAAAATACTTCCTTATTTGCAGATAATACTCGGACACTATTTAGATTCAAACATGCTTTTGTGGTAACCTCAATAAATGGGTCACCTGTCTTAAACAGCCACCTTTTCAAAGTCTCTTTAACCAAAATACATCTACCATTCAAATAAAGCTGTATTATCTTTTTTTGACCAGCGGACCTGTCCGTCCTTAACAATTGGATGAGTCCATTTCTAATTTTAGATGTTTCTACTGGATTTTTTTTTCAGTTTTATTGCATAGAAATTCCTGTAAGCAAACAGTGTATATCCTGATCAGACGCCGCGTTCTGTGGCGTCTGAGCTGGGTCTGCACCATTAAACATGTCCTCAAACTGGTGGAGGAAGTCCCCGTAGTCATGCCATGTGAAAACTAAAAATGCCCATAGCAGTCTGTACCTAAGTACAGTCTAGTCAAGTCACATACGCTAATTTTGCCAAATGCGGCATGTCTATTACAGGTTGCATTTGCGATATATCCATCCATCCATCCATCCAGTCTTGAAAGGGCGCCCCCTTTTGATGGCTCCTCAATACATGTTTGACTATATTTAAATTGTGCCATCAAAGCTAAAACGTACAAGCAATATTTGATCAAAATCGATGCACTGACGTGCCCCTCTGATGACATCTCAATACACGTTGGAGCATATTTGTATTGTACCAGCAAAATCTCCCCAGCAGGACCACAACCTTGAAGCAATGACGTATCAACGTCGACGCCAAAGCATCGACGTTGATACGGCGTTGTTTCAATATTTTTGCCAGCTGGGGACATCTAAATAGCATCAAGTTAATAAGTACAAATTACAATGCCCGTATACCAGTGGGCTAGGCGCATTTAGACATGTTCTATTTTCCAAATCAGGTTAATAGCCAATGCTACAATATATTTTCAATTTGTAACCAGTGGGGTATTTAAATCTGGGTCCTACATCGTGAAAAATTATGCCATGTTAATTCCATTATTTCGGCTATGGTTTGGAACTTAATCGACAGTGACAGTTTCTTCAAATGATTTTATTTGTACGTACATGTAAACATAAACTTATTAAACTCAACACCTTCAAATGAGGTACATGTACCCCCGAGTACGAAAGAGTTCATAGTTTATCATACAAACAATCAGAAGCCATCTTGTATGACTAGCATTTTGCAGCTCGGACCCGTTTGGTCTTATGTGGTTTATTGGAGGTTAATATGTGGCAAATGTGTAATTCCACTCTAGTAGTATTGAAGGTGAACTGTCGCAGTCCCCACAAGCGGTGTGCAGTGCACAGGTTCTCGGCATATAAGTTGTTTTCCTAGTTTTTTGTCTTAAATATATTATTTAGAATAAATATTTGTTGATCCTCGTATTTCTTTTAACATCGCAGCGTCTAAATTAATCCTGCCCGAACGCACGTGGAAACTACGCAAATGCAACCTGTTTTGGACATGCCGCATTCGGCAAATACGAGCGTGTCTAGACTAGAGTGTAGTTAGTTACGGACTATTAAGGACATTTTCAGTTTTCATATGGCTTAAGACCTTACCCCGACTGACTCCGACTATCTAGTCACCTTGAAACATATTTCCTGGTTCGACGTCACGTTGGCTTACTACAATTATTGTGTCCGGCTAACGTTTTTATCATGTAAAACAGAAGTAGGGCATCTTATTTCCTGGTATGAGCGTGGAGTTTTCAAACTTAAATTTAGTTGTAAAAAGCGTGATCCTTTGGAAGTAAGAAACTATGCACAAAAAAAGAAAGAAAAGAAAACGAAAGAAAGAAATCATCACTCGGTCACATGACCGGTTATCATGTGCAACACTCTAGCACCGGCTGAAGTAGAATTCTGTTTTCAAACTGATTTGAAGTGAACCCAATGATCCCAAGGTCTTAAAGCATTAGGCGTATAATGACAAATAAATAGGTCGTAAATATTGTCAAACATCGTCAATCATCAACAGATCACGTATTCTACCATTGGCAAGGTTAGCTAGTGTTAAACAAAGCCTGGCAACACGGCCGGATACAAAGTTATATCGCTGTCTCTCGCCGTAGGCACGTTCGGCATAATAACTTGGGTAAACCCGAGCATTACCCAGGCCCCAAGGTTATAAAACTTGAGTACAGTCTCAAACCCAAAATAAAGCTCACTGATTGGCTGCTTCCGAGCACATGCTCGGAAGAAGCCAATCGGTGTGCTTTATTTTGAGTTTGAGATTATACTCAAGTTTTATAACCTCGGACCCAGGTTTACCCCGGGCTCCTCTAAGATATGTTTCTCCAAGTAGCTAGCCCGGGGAAAACCTGAATATTGGGTTTACGAATGCTTCTTGGTGTTTTGCAGTATCTATCAATTCTGTATCTGTCAATACGTCCACAATTGACAATGTACAAGCTTAACTGTTTTAGTCCTTCGTCTTTCAATCACATCACTTACAGGAGTCTTTAAAGCACCTTTATCATTGGTTTAATTATGCGTAGTTTTCCGATTATTTGATTTAAGATTAAGTCATGTAGGTTAGAAACCCCGACTTTTTGATGATCAAACTGCGTTGCATACCATTGCCGTTATGCATTGCATATCCTTGCAGATGCTATTATGTGTATGCTGTAATAATTCTATTACCATTGTAATCAAGCTCGTATTTCTGACACCTTTATCACGGCCGCTTATCTCCGTCAGCACAACACCGTGTTGTGTATAGGAAAATGTGCAGGAGATTTCCGGTGGTTCTGCAGGCGATTCGAAAATAAAGGTCACGAAAGGTAGGTGTCTCGGTTTAAAAGAGATATATTCTTTTCCTGTGTAAAACAAAAGAAAAGGAAAATGTCTTGCAACCCTTCTATCATTTTTCTATGAATACGAGTCTTGATCGAAGCCAGATTCTCAGTTATACAACAGATTTCCATTTTTTCCCAGAGCGAGGTCATGGAGGTGGCCGTTTTGTTGACATGCAAACATTTCAGATTTGCATTCCTGAAGTCGCCGAGTATTTATGTTTTCATCTATCACCTGTATATTAAAGGTCTCTCATATAAGTACCAGTTACGAGCCTAAACAGAATTTGCTACCTCCCTTCAGCCCAGATAATGAAAGTTGTTGTGGAATTCGTGATCCAGGAGATCGGTGGTGGTGAAGGCGATTTCGATTCTAACGCTCAAACACGCTGAAAAAGTATTCTTCTCATTCAAACTCTCCCAACCTTCCTGCCAGCGCGTTCATCCTTCCGCCAAAATTCTTAACTGTATCTAAGGTAAATGTACGTTTTTATGGCGATTTTAGATAGAAAAAGAGACGTTACACCGTCTAACGTCTCAAAACGTCACAAAATTACGTCAGTAATGCAATGACGTCAGCAATTAGACTCGCGCGCTCCGAGACAGTGAATTGTTGCAGAATAAAACACGGAAACTTTCCATTGTTTCTATAGGCACACTGTGTTAGAAAAAAGACTAACTTCAAAGGAATGAATAAGCATGGAGTCATGTTAATTAATTTTACTCATGGTTTATGCAAAATAAATAACAAAATATTATACATACACAACACTGATAATCTCATCATTTGCAAACAAGTTAATAAACACATAAAATGGCGACATGTTCATAGCTCTTAGCTAGGAAAGCAGTCAATCGAGAGGCAAGTACTAAATATAATCTCAATATTAGTAAACGTTAAGACATTCTATTTCAGAGGAAAATCTAATCGCAAGTCCTGTCTTAATAAAGAAATCTCAGACCATTCAAAGTATCTTCGCAGTCATGTCAGACCCTTGCTGTAAGCTTGTATGTAATTCAGACATTTCTGAATAAGCGATGATGAAGTCTGACACATCAAAAAGTGAAGACTCAGTCTGTGCCAGCTAATTTCGCTTGACCGAGCGGGCACATTACGTCGAAATGTCGCACAGACGTCGATGCAACGTGCTGACGTCGCATAGACATCGGTGTGACGTCATTTTTGACGTTATATGCCTGCTATGTAGGACTTAAGGTCCCTTTTCTCGCGACGACCATTCTGAATGTTTAAGAACGGTGAATGCTCTGAACAGACTGCTTAGAAGCGTTGTATGGTCCGAGGCTCTGATGATCATATTGTCCTTCGAATAGACGAATGTATGGATGACAGCATATCGAGACGATAGTAGGATGATTATGTAAGGTTGTGTGCAATTGGACACCGCTAAGGAACAAATACAATGAAGGAAAGGTTGGCTTTGCCAAATGTATAGCTCTCATTTTTAAAACCCACATGTGAACAAAGGTCAAAGAATGGCCTATCACCCATCAACATTTATATGTAGTAGTATCACCATTTTATTTTAAAACATTCTTGTTTGTTGGGTGTCATTATCCTATTATGCGATAGTCCAGTGTAACTGATATTACCCCATCTCCTGTAGGCAACAACATAAATAAAATGAGATTCAAAGTGATAAACGAGGGTTGATCCAAAAGTAATGTCACTGCGGCTATAAAAGCAAGTAGAATAAAGAGAGAAAAATGTATGTGTCATTTAACGAGATTCTAATATAAATATAAGAATGTAATTTGATGATGCCTGTCACTGATTACTACTATTGCAACCATTAAACCTATCAAAAACCTGTAAAAGAGAAAATCGCTGGTAAAGTAGAAATAAGTAGTAACTCTAACTCAGTTAACCCATTCCACTCGGGATACCCCTTTCGGGGTATCTGGACAAACAGTTTGGATCGAGATCAGGCCCCACAAAAGTGGGGCCTGATCTGAGATCCAAACTGTTTGTTGCTTAGACATCATTTCTGCAAGATTTAGTTACACCAATATTGTCAGAATTTTCTTGATTTTTGATGCATACGACAATTTCAGCAGACGATAAATTTTAGCAGACGGCAAAACATACCCAGAATGCAATGGGTTAAGGTTTACACCGACTTCGTGTATTTTTTAAAAGCGCAACAACTTCTGTGCAGTCTGTGGCTTCCTGTTTGCTAACTGGTTATTGGAGCTCTTCCTGACCTGGATACACTCTCAAAGCAAAGACACTCTCAAAGCCAAGAATTTGCTTCTAGAGGAGCAAAGTCTTTCCTTTCAGGGCCAGCTCTCATCGACAAAGGAAGTAAAAGTGAAAATTACGGAGTCGCTTATCCTGAAATTGAGCCGCGACACGAGAAAACCAACAATGTGGTTGTGCGCCAAGCACAGACTCAGCTGGGAATCCGCCCAGTCTGATCAGAGTCTTCGCTGTCCGCATGAAAGTAGCTTAGACCCTCAGCTACCTTTTAAGCGCTAAGGGAAGAGTCTGATCAGACTGGGCGGATGCCCAGGCTGATCTGAGTTTGCGCTGGGCGCACAACCACATTGTTGGTTTTCTCGTGTCGCGGCTCAAGTGTGCCCATTCACCCTGAGTGTTGCCGGTATCTTGATTAACCTCCCAAGGTAGATCACTCTGATGTGCAATATGTATCTGCTATCTCATGGATGGCGGAGGGAAAGCGTGCTACTTTCAAAGAAAATGATTTGCTTACAGAAATCATTGCTTTAGGAGTGCCCCTCTTCTCCTGCCACTCCCCTCTGACTAGAGACACATATGCTGTGCTATTGAATTATCTCCCATTTTAATCACGGAGGCTAAACCACTGAGACGTACCCAGACAGCTACAATCCTACATGTACAACTTGCTAACATCTTACGTACTTCTTGTTTATTATGGCGGGGCCGAAAGAACATTATGCTACAGCTAAAATCAAGAACACTCAAGTATTTTTGACAAAAAGATTTTTCTGTAGACTCATGCATTTCATAGTCTGCGAAAAATAAAATGATTTTGGAGGTTTTCTTGAGGCACCCAAACTCCATTGCTAGGACTGGAAAGCTCATTTTTCACAGAACTTGTCTCTGTCTCCTTAGCACGCTATAGGACCCTGACCTTATGCAATGTATTTTTCGAGCAAACATGGCGGACACTGTCAACACGCCGGGAGCGGCCTCTCCGAACGAAGGTAAATTTAAAAGCTTTTCTGTCTTATTTAGATAGTCATACCCATTTAGGTGTTAAGAAATATGTTATTTTTCCTATCTGACGTCTTGATTTAACAAATACTGGCTAGAGTATTGCATTTTAGTTTCGAGTTGCATAAACATGTGCTTTGCTCACCATTTTTGTCGACGGCATATTTTATAAAAAACATAAAAACAGCGAACTAAAAATATTAATCAGGTTATTCATTGCATGGGCTAATAAGATATTCAAGACAAAAGATGTTTTCTATAAATTTGGTCGAAAAGAGATGTTTATTTACGAGAAAAACAACATTTTAGTCCACTGTACACAATCAAAATGTTCCCCAGCCCTGGTCAGTAATTTCGAGCATGGTCACATTCCATTGAACGGGTATTCTGAGTAATAAAGGAGTCGTTTTATGATGAAAATTTGAACGGGTATTCTGAGCGAGGACAATCGGAGAGAATGCACATTCTTTTAGCAAAAAAAAAAAAAAAAAGAACATCACTATGCGAAACTATATCGGGAGCTAACTCACAAGAAACGTGTTCTACCCAAACCTGTAAAAAATAAGAGAACTTGCTAATCGCAACCCCTGTTGACAACTTCTGCTGTTACAAAAATATAGCCTGTCAAGCTTTGAGCAAGCCTTCTGCTTAATGCCTCTCTTTCTCTCTCTCTCTCTCTCTCTCTCTTTACTACCTCATACTTCAATCGCAGTTGCAGCATTTGCACGAGTTGTCTTCCCATATATTGTTCAAACAAGTAGACACTCTACAGGACTGGTAAAAATCTCGTCAATACTTTGTTACTTTGTTAACTGTGTAGGACGCCTCAGCTCACTGGTCAGTCGAAATAACATTTTAGAATATGTGCTTTGTTATAATCTTGTTTGTTTGTTTGTTTGTTTGGGTTGAGGCTTTACGTCCCAGTAAACATTTTTTTCAGTCATGTCGGGACATTTTCCTTGGTTGAACCAGTAGCCTACTAAGCAATGAGGGTGAAGTGACTTGCTCAAGGACACAACACCGTCGCCCCTGGTGAGAACCGAACCCGCGACCTTCCGATCAAGAGTCCGGCACTCTACCAACCGAGTTAACGGTGCTCCCTTGTTATATAATCTGGGCTATTGTGAAAACTGTATGAGTACGGAAGCATTAATGTACTGGTCTCGATTTTCTTTGTCTGGTTAAAGAGAAACGCACACAAACATCGACAGCACTTCAAAAAGAAGTTCTTGTAGAGCTGAACATTTTGCAACGATTTTCATGAAAATCGGTCCAGCAGTTTAAGAGATATGGCCTTCTGAACATTTCAAAATGGTTACCTATAGCGGCCGCCATTTTGAAAGTATGGGCACGTTACCAATTTCGGAAAATGCTTGTTTACAGTAGTAGGTCGAGTTTGTTGCAAATTGTTCAGCTTTCGATACTCGGAATACCCGTACAGTATTTGACTCAGAATACCCGCTCGATGCAAATTATGCGCTCAAAATACCCGTCCATTACTGCTCGAAAAAAACTGAGCTGTTTTGCACGCGGTTTTGGAACTTTAAGTATGTATACAGTGAACAAAATCAGTGATTTTTTCAAGTCTTCTACAAGGTATCATTTACTTCTTTTTCATTTTACTAAGTAAAATCAAATAGACGTTTATTGACAAAGAATACGTGCAAAATTTAACTTCTGATGACGTTTTTGCTCTTTAAAGATGACCAAGTAAATGCAGAATATGTGAGCAGAGCCACGCGATCACCTTTCTGGGTTAATTATGTTGCACATACCAGTCGACTGAACGAAAATTGCATGCACTTACAAGGTCTAGACACAGACTGAGCTTGAAATGCATTTTACTTGGTCCTACGTGAGAATAAACGCAACTTACATCGGTAGAATCTCCAGTGTCATCATCTGTTATCCTCGCGTCGGCCATTTTGTTTGCTCGAAAAATACATTGCATATAGCGTGCTTAGGGTCAAGAAAAACAAACTTATTTAACAGTATAGTTTTGAAAGGAAACTGAAGTTTCTATGGGAGTCAGTGAATGACAACTGCATCAGAAAAATGACGCGAAACCTAAACGGAAAGTGTAATGTTTAAGGTGAAACCCGAAATGTTAGCTGTTATTTGCATAACATTTATGTGGCTCTGTACCAGTTCGAACTTAATTGCAATATGTTAAACACAAGTATCACCAATATTTTTTCAGTATATATGAAAACGTAGATAAGTATATGAGAAAATCACCTGCGTGGAAATACTTCTACCCCGGCGAGCATTAAGCATACTGGTTATAGATTCTTCTCTTTTTCTCGCCATCTTTAAGTTCTTCTTTCAGATCTAATTCTGTGCTTAAACTGATACATTCTTCCACATGTGATTTCGCTGACGTTAATTGCTTTCTTCGAAAACAGAGTTCTGACTTCGACAATAAGTAAGTAGCCTTTAAAATACCTGGTATTTCGTCAAAAAGGTTTGCAACGGTTTGAAGTAATTTGTCAGCTTCTTTAAGATTAGCTTCACCAACAGATACACTGAAAAAGCTTTCTTCAGTAGTACACTGCAGTTCAATACTGGCAAGTAATGAAATAGCGAATCCCATACCAATAGGACCGTCACTACTGTCTGAATGGAGAAAATATTCAATTGATTTCCTTAAACACTTTCTGGCTTTCTCCTGATAAATATCAAAAGCCGTTTTTGGTACCGCTCTAATGCTTTTGCGACGCTGTGGCCGTGAAGGCTGTGTTACTTTCATCATGGTAAAATGATATCTACCATAATCATAGTAAAACCACCCCACGGCTTTGTTGCTCCATAAATTTGGATTTGCCAACAGAAATTGCTCATTTTCTTCGAGAAGTTTTTCCATTACGCCAAGGCGATTTGTTCTTAGACACAACCATGTTTTTTGAGTAAATATTTCACTTCTCATAAACAGCGGACAATCGGTATCATTAACAGCAGCATCAGCAAGTTTTATGAATCTTTCAGCGTCTTCATTATTAGATTTATACAGAGCATCACAGGCTTTAAGATATAAAACGATACACTTTGCGTTCGGATCTCTGGGTAATTTCGTTATTGGCAACGTCCCTTTATTGAATTCAGTGTTTAGCGTGTCAAACACTTTCTGAAAGTGTCTGTCAACTACAATATCCGCAGGACACAAGACATCGGGTCGGCCGCATATATTCTTTGGTTTCTGCTCTGGTCTAAAAATAGCTAATGCTAAGTTTTTGTCGTTTTCATCTCCAGAAGAACAATTACATAAATCTGGTCCAGAATTAGAATTAAAAGCTGAATCAGGAACGCTAGACACAGTACTTTCGGCACAACTACTTTCGAGTCCTTGAGCCCTTTCGCCTTTAAATTTACACGAGTTTTCATCTACTGAACTATCTTCTTTGGAATTTAGAAATTTTGAGGAAAGCCAAGTGTAAAGTTTCGGCTGACTCGTAAGCAACTTGGAAAAACTTTGACGCCCATCAGTTTTAACTATGTTCGAAATTCGTTTTGCAACGTAAGTCGCCTGCTTCTGCATAACTTCAATTTCATTTATAGCACTCCAATCATCGTTACTGAAGTACTCTTCTTCAATGAGACGATCAACGATATCTGTGATTGATCCGGTCTTTATTAGTTCGTCACACAGTTCTTGTTCAATCTCATTAAGGTCGGAGTAACTGAGTTCAGTTGTTGTATAGTCTTCAGACGTGGATGTAAATCCGTCAAAGACACGGCTTCTGGACCGTGTATATGCCCATGATTGCGCCCTATTTACACACTGATTTGATACTACCGCGGAACAATAGTCTATCTGTGAATGTGCACGCGAATTGTTTAAAGGTGGTTTTAAGGCGACCAGTCTTTTTCCCGTTTTATTCACATGACTCTGATTTGCTTCTCTAGTAAAGACATTTGGTTCCAGCCTACAATCTGAGCTTCTTGTACTCTCCTTGAGCCTGTATGTCACATCCTCTGGAGAATCAGCATTTGAAGATGGTACAGAATCTAATTTCTTGACACAACCCCATGCTTGTTGAGTAAATACACATTCTTTTTTGTCTTTTACCACCGACCTATCAACAGCGTTCTTTATATACAAATTAGCACCAGAAGTATCCTCCAAATCTCCAATAATATTATGAGATGTATTATTTTGACTAGAATTTGAAAACTGACTTTGAAAGTGTGTTTTACTCACACTAGAATTATCACAATGACAGTTTTGGTGATCTAACCCAACAGACTCGGGTAATACTGCTGTCAGAAACGCACAACGATTTGTATTTTGTTCTTGGGTATAGTCTGCTGGGTGTATTTCCTTTGCATATAAGGTTTGAACAGATTTGTTCAAATAATGAGAATTAGATGTTTTATGTACATCCAACACACTGCTTGGTTGGTTAATATGGCACTTTGTGGACGGAATAAACGGGCGATTATATTGTCTATTTTCAGAACCACTAGAGACTCGTGTGGACAGTGAGCTTAAATCAGAATTCTCTTTTACTAGTGTGTTAAGACTCAAATAGTCTGCATTGGCACTGCTTTGTCCTGATGCATACCTATCAGGTTCTTTTCCATCATCTTCTGCTTTATTTGACGAAAGATTGATTACTTCATTTGAAGACTGATGATTCTCATTACTGGGTCCAACCGCACCATCAACAGCGTCATACGCATTCTCAACTGAATTATACCCATCATCTATCAAATGTCCATCAACTTCATCAAATCCCCGTGAACAATATGAGGAAGACAAAGACTTTTCACAGGTATTGAGGTTTCTGTGTTTGTACCCAGAGTCCCTTTTAAAATCTCTGGACTTCAAACTGCTAGTTTTAATTGAAACTCTACCGTCTTCTCCAATGTCAGTACACTGAGTTGCATGACCACTGCAGTATTGGTAAAGGCTTTCGTATGAATTAAAATTATTGTTTTGTAGTGAGACTGCATTTTGACAATCGTTGGAGTAAGCATAACTATTATAAAAGTCTATCCGATTATCATCTAATGTCACTTGCGATAGATGTCCATGACTAGCTTTAACAGTTTGGTCATTGTCATCTTCATTGAAATCACTTATAAATGGGCTAGCTTCATGTGTTTCAGAATATTTGTTTGGATCATTAAACGCACTCGTTGGTATCCCTACATGATTTGAACACTGATTACAAGCATCTACGCTGCCACTGGTTTCATCATGTTGTATCGGTTCTCGGCAATGTTTCTGAATTTCAGTCTTAGATATACATCCCGACTCATCATGTTCTATTCCAGATAGGTACACATTACTGTTGATATCAGGTTCTGGATAGCGTTCTATGGCTTTGTGAATGCATTTTACAAGATGACTGTGCGTCTTCTCAACACATTTGGATAGAGCATAAAAGGCAGACTTTGGATCATCTGTTTTACATAATATGCTTATTAATCTCTTCACTTTGCTTCTGTTGCGTTTAGTTTTGTTGAGAACTTGGCAATCGTCGCCGGAGAGAAATCCCTCTACAATTAGACTGTCACATACGCTTACATCTGGGACGTGTAGGTCCTTCAAATCGCTCTCGAGGGACTCACGCCAAACCCTTACGGGATCTGCAATATATCGGTGAATATAAACATAATAAAATTAGCTGAACACAGCTGATGTTAGAGGTAAGAAGTGAGAAGTAAGAAAAGTAAAAAAAAGGAATAATAGGAACCTGAATGAGTCTGATCAGACTGGGCGGATGCCCAGGCTCATCTGAGTCTGAGCTGGCCATGGGCGCACAACTACTTTGTTGGTTATCTCGTGTCGCGGCTCAGTTAAGTTCGAAATTAGAAGCTGGGGAGCAGAGGAAAGAAGTTTGACGTCAGAAGTAACGCTCTTGAAGACAATAGTAGGATCCCAAAATGTTCGAAGAAATTGAGTCGGAAATAAAACTTCGAAATGAGAAGTAAGAAGTCTTGAAGTAAGAAGTGAAAATGTTGAAAGTAGGAAGAGGTGAAATCAGAAGCTCTTCCAGGACTATGAAGTGCAAACATAAGAATTGGAGTTTTACTTTCCGCCGTCCATCGGGTGATGAACCTTTTATCGTCGCTAAAATTATTCACGAAGTGGTGTGCGCTTCTCGCGCTAGCTTCATCACCCCAAAACGCCGAAAAGTTATATTTAAATTCTTAACTGATATTGTAGATAATCATCATACCTGAACACATTCAGTCGATGGGCCCAGAGTCACTGAATAGTGGTAAGTCCTGTGTCAATGAGTGGCGATAAATTGGGGCTTGTAGTGAAAACAGGAGAAGAAGCGTATTAGGCTCATGGCAACACATCTGCAAATAAAAAAACAAGAGCCCTATTATGCAAACAGATTATTATTAGTAGTAGTTTTACCTGGAATATGTGTGATCCCCGAAAAGCTGATACATGTATTCGGATTTTGAGAAAAAGGTTCCCGGAAAGCACACACATTTCAGAAGCAGCGAATGGAAAACAAATGCCAAAAAATAATAATAACAAACGAATAAAACAGTCTCCACGTGTATAAAAAACACCCAAATACAGTCTCCACATGTGTATAAAAGACTCCTATAGAAATACAATGACTCAATCAAAAATAAATAAGGGAAATAAGAAAAAATAAAACATAATTATAACAAAATAAAATAAATAAATAATAAAATAAAAGAAATAAATAATATAATAAAACACAGTCCCGTACCTTCGGTCTCATTTAAAATAGTGTCATAGCCAAAATCTGCCAATCTGTTATACCTAAATTCTGCGCCCTTTTCGTGCTAATTCTGCGACTTTCTATTTGTTCTAAGTAAATGTGACCCGTCTTGGTGATACTACGTCGGAAAGTTATATTTGTTTGCTTTAGTCCGAAGTGAAGTTTTAGCATACTGCCTTATTATTACTTGGAATAACTGAATGTTATTCAAGTCTGAAGTCCACGGCAATCTGAATGATAAACGAACCATAAATGCACATTGTTGAGAAAAAACAACCATAACTTTCATTGCCACCGATGAAATATTCACACCAGTCTGATCGGGGTCACTCGTTTGTCTCGCCCTATCAGCTGCGTGAATACGAAGAATGAAGTGAGCGATGGTAGTTTGCTAAGCTTTGTTTTTTTTTTAATGACACGGCTGTAACATAATATCTTGTGGCTCACACAAAAACATCCACAAGACGAAACTCGACCTTCGATTTTATCACTTATATGCGCGGGTTTTCCCACACTTATGACATTTTATCAAGTGTGAGATTTGTTATACAAAACTTGGGACATACCAAACGTGGGATAAAACGTTAACTATGACAATAACTTTCAAGGACATTTTTTGAAGGTTTTCCATGTAACCAAGCAGCTGCGTAGCAGCGTGTACGTTAATACGCATGTGCAAAATGCCCAGCTGATGTTTTTATTCCTAACATTAACGAACCAAGCTGCATATAAGTATGTAGTTGAATAATCCTCTCTAAAAATGCTGTTTCGTGTCAGAATGCGCAGGAGGTTCTAGACATTTAAGAGATGTTACATGAAATAATACCCAAAACAATGTCGGAATGCGCAGTCTGTCAACATTTTAGGAAATTTTCCATGAAATAATGCCCAAAATATTGTACCAATGCGCAGTCTGTCAACATTTTAGGAGATGTTACATGAAATAACGCCCCAAAAGTATGTCAGAATGCAAAGTCTGTCAATATTTTAGGAAATTTTACATGAAAAAATGTCCAAAAATAATGTCGAAATGCGCAGTCTGTCAACATTGTAGATGTGGCTAACTATACTTTGCGGAACGGAACGGAACGGAGCGGAACAACTTCAGGGGTGCCCGACGGGGTCCATGTCTAATTATTCTTGTCCACTGTTTTTAGACAGACCTTTTTCTGATAAAGACATAATAGCCATGAATTTCATAGTTAATTTAAATAATAGATGTTTGATTGGTTGTTTATCGTTTTGCACTGCTTGCGACAAAAATATTTGTATCTCTGCAATAACTAACGCCACTTTGTTCCGTTCCGTTCCGCAAAGTATAGTTATCCACACTGATATTTATAATTAACGGAACGGAACGGAACAAGAATTTTCTTACGTTTTGAGCATCAAACAACGTGCAGAACAAACATTTTTTCTTAGCCTCACCGATAAACGGGCTCATCTAGATATTGTATGACTGCACTGTATTTTACTTGAAGATCTAAATTAACATTTCATGTAACGTTTTACATGTACATGTATTATCATTGTCAATTAATCGGACATAACTGACGCTTAGAAGCTCCCCTTTGACCGTAGTCGCCCTTTATTTGGGCCACTTTGTTCCGTTCCGTTCCGTTAAGTATAGTTATCCACACCGATATTTATAATTAACGGAACGGAACGGAACAAGAATTTTCTCACGTTTTGAGCATCAAACAACATGCAGAACAAACAATTTTGCATAAATGGACCTATCCAGAGATTGTATGATTGCACCGTATTTTACTTGAAGGTCTAAATTAACATTTCATGTAACATGTTGTACATGTATTATCATTGTCAATCAATCGGACATAGCTGACGCGTAGAAGCTCCCCTTTGACAGTGCGCGCTCTTTATTTGGGCCGTAAATTCTTGTCTGCTATTGTACAAAGTATATGACATTTTGTTGTGCAAGTCTAATTCTGCTTAAATATAGGCCTACGTCAAACAAAACAGACATTTCTACGTGCATGTGACCTCGTTGTCCTTCATTAATATATAGATAATTAGATACCCCTGCATGTGTTTCTGTCATACATGTAGATATGTCTTGTGGTTGCCGTCATGTTTAAACAAATGCGGCAATTTTTTCATTAGCGTTCACATATTATGATTCATTAAATTCTTTTCAATTTTCAATGAGGCTGACCTTTTGGCTCCTTATTATAAA
The DNA here is from genome assembly GCA_963989385.1 of Ctena decussata. Classification (NCBI taxonomy): domain Eukaryota; kingdom Metazoa; phylum Mollusca; class Bivalvia; order Lucinida; family Lucinidae; genus Ctena; species Ctena decussata. The sequence continues at coordinate 31,298,087 of OZ022507.1, read as the reverse complement.
ATTCTAATACAACAGAAATGATTGTATTCCCACAATTACTGACAGTATCGTGTTCCGTTCCGTTCCGCAAAGTATAGTTATCCACACTGATATTTATTATTAACGGAACGGAACGGAACAGAAATAGCTAATGTGTTGGGTTTCATACAATATACAGAACCTATAGATGGTCTTACCCAGAAACGGTAAGAAGACTGCATTGCATTTTATTTGAAGTCACAAAGTTACACTTCACGCAGTATCTGGCCAGCCTCATGCTGAACATTGATAATCATTGCCATTCAACAGGACCTATTCGACGCATAGAACTTTCCTAGGATCATAAACGTCTCATTACTTGTCTGTTTCCTATCTCATTTGATTTTGTATTAAGACTGTATATTGCATGTGTCTTTTCTTTTGTTGCCGCAGGGTATCAGACGTTTTGTTGTCCAAAACTTTTTTTTTCAAATGTGAGTCAATCAAAATAGTATTTCAGCCTTACTCCTCTGTATCCGTCATTTAAAAGAAGGGGAAAAGAGAGGCACCAGGATGTGCCGTATTTGTAGATCTATTGAATGGTTGTCGTAGATTCACCAGTGATTCATGAACCCTTTATTTTCAATAAGGCTGAGCTTGTGGCTTCAAATCATTTTTTTTATAATTCATTCATAATATTGACACATTCACAACATACAGCATAATCAAAATATTCTTATATAAGTTAAATATACAATAAATACTATTTCTATACAGTGACCTATATATAGATGTATTGTATTTATAGGTCACTGTTCTATACAGTCAAGCGCAGTGCATTCTCTCACTACAAAACTTGTAAAGCAGCATAGCATATCCTATTAATAACATATATAGGTGTTTAAAAGTTTTAAGATAAAGTAAATACCTTAAATAATCTCAATAAGTGTACCAAGGAAGAAAAAATAAGAAGAAAACAAAAACAAAAACAAAACTCCAATTTTGTTCCCCGATACAGCAGTATGTCCAAAAGATATAGACATGATGGAGCCAGTGAAGGCCGTGATCATACTACTCTTCTACGAACAGTCTAATCCTGGGCTACACCACCTGCCACTACAAATGTTCCGTATTGAAGCATCCAAATTTTTTGTTCCCCGATACAGCAGTATGTCCAAAAGATATAGACATGATGGCAGCCAGTGTAGGCCGTGACCACACTACTCTTCTACGAACAGTCCATTCCTGGGCTACACCACCTGCCACTACAAATGTTCCATATTGAAGCATCCAAATTTTTTGTTCCCCGATACAGCAGTATGTCCAAAAAAAAAAATAGACAGGATGGCAGCCAGTGCAGGCCGTGGCCACACTACTCTTCTACAAACAGTCCAATCTTGGGCTACACCACTACAAATGTTCCATATTGAAGCATCCCAATTTTTTGTTCCCCGATACAGCAGTATGTCCAAAAGATATAGACAGGATGGCAGCCAGTGCAGGCCGTGACCATACTACTCTTCTACGAACAGTTCAATCCTGGTCTACACCACCTGCCACTACAAATGTTCCATATTGAAGCATCCAAAATACTTCTTATAGCTCTTTTATAGCATATTATAGCAATATATCTGAAAGATGGCTTCAAATCATTAAGTTTTAACGCAACAGTGGTTGTATCCCAGCAGTTATTGATAGCTTCGTGTTCCGTTCCGTTCCGCAAAGTATAGTTATCCACACAGATATTTATAATTAACGGAACGGAACGGAACAAGAATTTCCTAGGCTTCATACATAACACACGACCAGTTTATCTGGAAACATTTTGCTCAGCCTTATCCAGAAACGGCCTTTTCCAGAGATGCTGCGATTGCGCTGCATTTTATTCGAAGTCCGGAAGTTTGCAACAAGAAAGGCAATATAGGGAAAACTTCAGGGGTGCACGACGGGACCAAAATCTTATTAATCTTGTCCACTATTTTTACGACAGAATATTTTCTGCCATTAGCATGTCACGGACTCTTAAAAAATCTCCACGCCCGGGCCGAGGATCGAACCTGGGACCTTTCGATCTAAAGTCGAGCACTCTACCACGTCGCTATAAAAGCCGGCTTGTACCGCAAGGCAGTACAAGTGTATTTTATACCTAACCTATACCCTGTGACATTCTCCCCCTCCATATTGAATTCGTCCTCGAATTCTCAGGAGTTACAAGAATCACTGGAAATGAGACTTAAGGAGTTCTAATGCACATGTGGGTCATTTACGTCGGGCGCCATTTGTCACGAACTCTTAAAAAATCTCACGCCCGGGCCGAGGATCGAACCCGGGACCTTTCGATCTAAAGTCGAGCACTCTACCACGTCGCTATAAAAGCCGGCTTGTACCGCAAGGCAGTACAAGTGTATTTTATACCTAACCTATACCCTGTGACAAGCATAATCGTCATGAATTTCAACAATCATTTTAATTTACATGATTAATTGATTACTTGTCGTTTTTCCGCGGTTGCAACAGAAATATTTGTATCCCTGCAATAACTAACATCTTATTGTTCCGTTCCGTTCCGCAAAGTATAGTTATCCACACCGATATTTATAATTAACGGAACGGAACGGAACGAGAATTTTCGTACGTTTTGAGCATCAAACAAATGTAGAACCTACAATTTGCTTAGCCTTATCCATAACATGAAGGGCCTTAACCAGAAATGCTATATTGCCTTGCATTTCATACGAAGTCCTAAACAACACTTTCACGCAACATGCAGAAGCCAAGACATTGCAAACGTATTATCAATGTCCGTTAACAGAACACATATGATGTGTAGAAGCTCTCCTTTGATCATGTTTTTCCTTTATTTGGGCGTAAAATTCTTGTCATTTCCTGCCTCAGGTTATATGAGCCGCGATACGACAAAACCAACAAAGTGGTTGTGCGCCTAGCGCAGACTCAGCTCAGTCTGGGCATCCGTCCAGTCTGATCAGAGTCTTCGTTGTCCTCATGGAGGTAGCTTAGCCCCTTAGCTACCCTTTAAGCGCACAGCGAAGAGTCTGATCAGGGTTGGTGGATGCCCAGGCTGATCTGAGTCTGCGTTTGGCGCACAACCACTTTTTGGTTTTCTCGTGTCGCAGCTCAGTTATTAAGAGTCATTATAAATGTATTTCCTCCGTTGTAGCAAGGTAGGATGTTTAGCTGTGCGTCTAGTTTTGTCTTAGTACGCGTCAAACAAAATATTTTTTATCAATATTATACCTTATTGTCGATCTCATTAATGAATAAAGAATTAGAGACACTGCAAGTGTCACATTCATACAAATATATTCAGTGATTGGTGTTATTGTTGAACAAATGGGGAAATTTTAAATGTAGTGTTTATCATATTGTGACCCCTTTCAATTCCAATATGGCTGAGCTTTTGGCTTCATATTATTAATTTAGATACAACAAAAATCATTGTATCCATGCAATTACTTATACTCGTAGCATCATGTTCCGTTACAATCCCTAAAATATAGTTGTCAATATTATTCAGTTTTAGTACAACAAAAATGACTGTGACCTACAGATACGGAAGAAAACTTGTTCCGTTCCGTTCCGCAAAGTATAGTTATCCACACCGATATTTATATTTAACGGAACGGAACGGAACACGACAGTCCTAACGTGTTGAGCTTAGTACGATATGCAGATCCTATCTTACCTGGAAGCGTTTTACAGATAAATAAATTTACAGATAAATAGCCGTTACTCTAGCAGAAAGAGTCCGATCACAAACCCGATATAATATGGTAACAATATTCTGGAAGTGTCATGAAAATCCGATGAGAAAATCAAACGGTGAGACTGACGGAACTCATTACTATAGACCCCTTCGACTTCGTCAGGGGTTTAATAACCTTGATGAGCTGTGAAACCCTCATAATAATAATACAAACTTGTTGATTATGCTAAAGCATATGACCATCTTCAGTGCCTATTCAGAAACTGATTCTTTACTTTACCTGTGTTTTATTCACTGACAGTAAGCCTAACTACACGTATATATAAAAGCCGACCTAAATTTTCCTGACTTTACCTATCAAACATGGGATCTTAATGAATTTATAATAGTTTTTCTTTCGACAATCTAACTGGGAATAAATCTTAACACACAACATTGATTCTAATAAATTAACACATTCTGCAGAAGCAGTAAATTTGACCTGATGACCAACTGTGCCAGAAACAGAACATTAACATGCTGGGAGTTAATGCCATTAAACCTGATTAATAAAAGAGATGCTGTCAACCAATGGACTACCAATTCATTTTAATCCATTTTAATTTCAACTCAGGTGGATTCTGCATGTCAGAGAAGCCCTAAACGTTACTTGTTCCGAACATTGCCGTTGCAAGCTTCTAACCATAGTTTCGTCATTGTAAAGGACCATGATAAGCCAACTTAAGTCAATTAAAAACCCTTCAGCTTAACATAAAAAAAGAAAAGAAAAATGATTTGGGTCATTTAAGTTGGAAAATAAAATGACATACTTTAGATATCATAAATTTGCATAAAATGGTAGAAATACAATGTAAAGGCGTAGGCCCTATTCACTGTCATGTTTTGTCAACATCGCTCGAATTGTACTTTTTTACCAATTACATGCCTCAGTTTATGCGCATCAACCTATATTTTATCACCGAACATGAAGGTTTGAGCGATTTTCATAATGATTTGTAGTTATTGGCTAGAGGCCAGTGGCGGCCATTTTTAACACTGTTTTATCCTGTTACCTAAGTAAGGCATTTAGTTTGTCTATATTATAATGAAATATGCTATGGGTAACTGTCGTTATCTTACCGATTTTGTAAGTAGACTTTTACATGTACCTTGGACAGGTCCTCGAAATAGGTCACAAACAAGTACATGTAGCAAAGCGAGCAAGTACAGTACCAGTGGCGGTCATCACGGTCGTCAGGTGCTGAAATGATGCATTTCAAAGAACTTTAAGTGAGTTTAAACTACATGTATAAATAATCATTTGCCGTTCCAAGACTGAAGTCTATGTCACATTATTGCAATGTGAATGCGTTCGGTATGCTATTCCAACTGATGCCACTGTTAGGGTCAAACTTCATAGTCTTCCGGAAAAGAAATGATGTTGGTATGAGGGTACCAAGAGGAAGTGAGGAAGTTGTTTATCTTTTGTTCCTACGATGCGATTAGTGTACGCGGCCGCCATTAATCTCCAGCCAGTAGACGTTTTTTTGTTTTTGTTTTTCAGCGGTAGGACTATGGAGACATTAAAGGCGTTGTTGGAACATGCATGCATTTTGCATAAAGTTTAACTTCGTAACTTAAGACAAATTGCCATGCAATCTTCATGCCATATAAGGCTTACTTGATATAGATCGTCTGTCCATCCATTTGTTCGTTGACATTTTCATCCGAGTTTCACATCAAGTTAAACATCATTAGGCTGTGACACTGGGGGACATTTGTGTTGCCCTGCCGACTTGCGCTAGACCAAACATGTTCAGCACATCACCTTCAACAAATTTACTTCTAACATACCTTTGGGGGCTCGAATAAAACATCCCGTTTCCCGTGAATATAAAGGCGTCTCTGGATAATAGTCCCCATATTGGGCAGATTCTGCAAGTTCAATGAAGCTCAAAACGTAATTAAAATTCTTGTTCCGTTCCGTTCCGTTAATTATAAATATCAGTGTGGATAACTATACTTTGCGGAACGGAACGGAACATGATGTCATCAGCAATTGAAGGGACACAAGGACTTCTATTGCGTTAAAACTGAATTCTATGAAGGCATAAGCTCAAACTTTCTAAAAAATTCAAAGGATAATAAATCATGATATGTGAACCCTGATGAAAATTGTTCAGCATTTGTTTAAAACTTACGGCAACCATTGACTTGATCTTCCTTGGGATCATAGATGTTATCAGTACATTACATACACATTGCATTTACCTAGTTTCACATCTAACTTTAGACAAATTACCATGCACTCGTCATACCATCTAAGACTAAGAAAAAGTATGTCTAGTTAAAGGTTGTTTCTAAATATTTCATGAATATTAAACAGCTCAGAGAAATCTTGTTCCGTTCCGTTCCGTTAATTATAAATATCGGTGGGGATAACTATACTTTGCGGAACGGAACGGAACAAAATTTCATACGTATTTATATAGTGATCAGCCAGTTTTGCTGCACAGAAATAATAATAATCTCAGCCTAGTTAGGAAAGTAAATGGATGGATGAACCACAATATGCAGAATAGTGAAAATTTGCTGGTTTATATAATTCGCATTCGATAATATTCAAATTCGCATCAAAATGAAAACCAGATTTTCTTATAGAGCCTATAGCGTTTAGGAAATAGGGGCATTGACTTTGAGCACGCAGACTTCTAATAAAACTACAATGCAATCTGTATGTCATCTATGGCTTAGGCTGTCTCTGGATCACACCGTACAACCGGCTGAACTGATGCCAGATGCCTACAGAGATAACAGATGGGCGAAATCGAAAGTAGGATTTCAGCAGGTGAGATAAAGTTGCTGGTAAAAACGGACGATAAAATCCTGGAAGAGTTTAGCCTCATATGGAAGTTGCTCAGTGCCTGTAGATTCTACAGTACCAGTCTGGGTGGCTTTCTTACACCGATAAGGCTACGACAGGGCTTGAAAGGGGTACATTTTCAGAAATAAACACAAAGTCTGCATTTCGGCTCCCATTAAACGAATCTGAGATAGCGTCCAATCTGTTTGCTTGCGTATAATAATACCTCAGTTAATTAGTAATATTTCCTCCAATTTTTGATGCACAGTTTAGTTTAATAATGAAAATACACGCTTTCAAAGAGGGTGAGTAGCGAAAAAGTGGTTGCCTTTGTGAACAGATGCAATTTTAGGTGGATAGCTGGGATGACAGATCGGTTTGTATGGAAATGGCTGACATTGATAGCAGGTATCAATATATAAGTATGTGTCCTTAAAATCGCAGTTTTAGCTCACCTGAGCACGAAGTGCTCAGGCTGAGCTTTTGGGATACCGTGATGTCCGTCGTCCGTCGTACGTGTGGACGGACGTCCGTCCGTCCGGACGTCCGTCCGTCAACTTTTGCTTGTGTACACTCTAGCGGGCACAGTTTTGATCCAATCTTTATGAAACTTTGTCAGAATGTTTATCTCTATAAAATATAGGCCAAGTTCGAAACTGGGTCATGTCAGGTCAAAAACTAGGTCACTAGGTCAAATCTTAGAAAAACCTTGTGTACGCTCTAGAAGGCACAGTTTTGATACAAACTTCACGAAACTTTGTCAGAATGTTTATCCTCATAACATCTAAGATAAGTTTGAAACTGGGTCATGTCAGATCAAAAACAAGGTCACTAGGTCAAATCATAGAAAAACCTTGTGTACGCTCTAGAGGACACAGTTTTGATCCAACCTTTATGAAACTTTGTCAGAATGTTTATCTCCACTAAATCTAGACTAAGTTTGAAAGTAGGTCATGACAGGTCAAAAACTAGGTCACTAGGTCAAATCTTAGAAAAACCTTGTGTACGCACTAGAAGGTATGGTTTTGATACAATCTTCATGAAACTGTGTCAAAATACTTGTTTTTAGCTCACCTGAGCACGAAGTGCTCAGGGTGAGCTTTTGGGATACCCTGATGTCCGTCGTACGTCCGTCCGGACGTCCGTCCGTCAACTTTTGCTTGTGTACACTCTAGCGGGCACAGTTTCGATCCAATCTTTATGAAACTTTGTCAGGATATTAGTCTTTATAAAATCTAGGCCAAGTTCGAAACTGGGTCATGTCGGGTCAAAACTAGGTCACTAGGTCAAATCTTAGAAAAACCTTGTGTACGCTCTAGAGGGCACAGTTTTCATCCAAAGTTCATGAAACTTTGTCAGAATGTTTATCCTAATAATATCTAGGACAAGTTTGAAACTGGGTCACGTCGGGTCTAAAACTAGGTCACTAGGTCAAATCATAGAAAAACCTTGTGTACGCTCTAGAAGACACAGTTTTGATCCAATCTTTATAAAACTTTGTCAGAATGTTTATCTCCATAAACTTTAGGCCAAGTTTGAAACTGGGTCATGTCGGGTCAAAAACTAGGTCACTAGGTCAAATCTTAGAAAAACCTTGTGTACGCTCTAGAAGGCACAGTTTTGATCCAAAGTTCATGAAACATAATCAGAAAGTTAATCCTTATAATATCTAGGATAAGTTTGAAACTGGGTCACGTCGGGTCAAAAACTAGGTCACTAGGTCAAATCATAGAAAAAACCTTGTGTATGCTCTAGAGGACACAGTTTTGATCCAATCTTTATGAAACATTGTCAGAATGTTTATCTCCATATACTCTAGGCCAAGTTTGAAACTGGGTCATGTTGGGTCAAAAACTAGGTCACTAGGTCAAATCTTAGAAAAATCTTGTGTACGCTCTAGAAGGCACAGTTTTCATCCAAAGTTCATGAACTTTGTCAGAATGTTTATCCTCATAATATGTAGGACAAGTTAGAAACTGGGTCATGTCGGGTCAAAAACTAGGTCACTAGGTCAAATCGAGAAAAACCTTGTGTACGCTCTAGAGGACACAGTTTTGATCTAATCTTTATGAAACTTTGTCAGAATGTTGACTTCCATAAACTCTCGGCCAAGTTTGAAAGTAGGTCATGTCGGGTAAAACTAGGTCACTAGGTCAAATCATAGAAAAACCTTGTGTAAGCTCTAGAAGGCACAGCCTTGATAAAAAATTCATGAAACTTTGTCAGAATGTTTATCCTCATAATATGTAAGATAAGTTTGAAACTGGGTCATGTCGGGTCAAAAACTTGGTCACTAGGTCAAATCTTAGAAAAACCTTGTGTACGCTCTAGAAGGCACAGTTTTCATCCAAAGTTCATGAAACTTTGTCAGAATGTTTATCCTTATAATATCTAGGACAAGTTCGAAACTAGGTCACGTCGGGTCAAAAACTAGGTCACTAGGTCAAATCATAGAAAAACCTTGTGTACGCTCTACAGGACACAGTTGTGATCTTATCTTTATGAAACTTTGTCAGAATGTTTATCTTCATAAACTCTGGCCCAAGTTTGAAAGTAGGTCATGTCGGGAAAAAACTAGGTCACTAGGTCAAATCTTAGAAAAACGTTGTGTAAGCACTAGAAGGCATAGTTTTGATCCAATCTTCATGAAACTATGTCAAAATGTTTATTGTCCATATATCTAAGCCCCCTATGAAACTGAGTCACGTCGGCTCAAGGTCAAATCTTAGAAAAAACTTTGTGTACACCCTAGAGGGCACAGTTTTGATCCAATCTTCATGAAACTCTGTCAGAATGTTTATCTTCATAAACTCTCGGCCAATTTAGAAAGTAGGTCAAGTCGGGTAAAAAACTAGGTCACTAGGTCAAATCTTAGAAAAACGTTGTGTTAGCACTAGAAGGCATAGTTTTGATCCAATGTCAAAATGTTTATTGTCCATATATCTAAGCCCCCTATGAAACTGAGTCACGTCGGCTCAAGGTCAAATCTTAGAAAAACATTGTGTACACCCTAGAGGGCACAGTTTTGATCCAATCTTCATGAAACTCTGTCAGAATGTTTATCTTAATGAAATCTAGGTAAAGTTTGAAACTGGGTCGTGTCGGGTCAAAAAGTTGGTCACTAGATCAAATATAAGAACGACCTTGTATACGCTCCAGAGGGCACAGTTTTGATCCAATCTCACTGAAACTGTGTCAGAATGTTTATTCTTACAATATCCAGGCCAAGTTTGAAACTGGGTCATGTTGGGTCAAAAACTAGGTCAAATGTTAGTATGGTAAAAACTCTTATAAATCTTCACCAGAGCCAGTGAACTGATTAATGCTCAGGTGAGCGATTCAGGGCCACCATGGCCCTCTTGTTAAAGTTTTGGTTGTGTCAACAGCATAAAATCACCCCAAGAACTCGTAAAAAGTATTTTTCTAGATGTCAAAGGAATAATGTTTGTGTTTATCGAAGCTGGTTATGCATTCGTGGAGGAAATACTATATTGTCAGAAAGAGGTGAATGCAGAACTATACGAACGGGGGTTGGCCTGTGTATCTTTTCGTTGTATTTGTTTCTCATTTTGAAGCAAATTTCTTGTGTGTGTGTGTGTGTGTGTGTGTGTGTGCATGTGTTTTTTTTGTTTGTTTCATAGTTTTATATGCCGCCGAAGCAAGCTCTGTGTGTGAGCATTTGTAGAGGGGTGTGGGTATGTGTGTGTGTGTGGGGGGGGGGGGGGGGGGGTGCGGGGCGGGGGCGGGGATGCGCTTGCCGGTCAGCTTTATACCGATACTTGAATAAGGGATTGCAAAATTGCCAATTCATCCTTAGATACCAAAACTACCTTATTAATTGTGGTACCGTTAAAAGTAGCCTTTTACTAGTATGTTCATTTGAATGAAATCCTGTTTTGTAATATTACTCTAATCAATCACAAGGTTTTACGCCATAGTAGTGAAAACATGCCTTTTCCAACTAAACTACCGCTTTTCTGATCCAAAACGATGTCAGCACTGCGCACAGCTCACGTAAAAAGAAAGAGCATACCCTTTCTCATATTTTTTTTTAGTTCAAGGTTCAGTAACAAGTTGACCAGCAAGCGCCCCGCTGCCTACGCCCCCCTCCCCCCTCGTCCCACCCCGGCGTCATCGTGATCGTGAATTCTTCTATTATTATTATTATTTATCCTAGATGCATACACAAACTAGACAAACATGAAAATAAAGAACATTTTGCCATGGTATATAGTGAAGACAGGCAACAAAGTTGTCCCGGAAAAACACAACCAACAGCAATAGTCATTCTGAGCATAACTAACCAGATAGGGTTTAAACAGCATGGGCCGACTGCTCAAAGCAAGTTAAAGCTAACCTCGAGTTTAATCCATACAAAATGTAACTTCGGGCTTAACTTAAACCAGCATGGAAGGTTATTAAACGAAATTTTCTGAGAGATGTAAAGCTATTAAATGCAACAATTTGCATTCTAGTGGACAAACATGCATCATTCTTCATGATTTCACGCCGAAATCACAGTCATAATCAGTTTAAAGATACATACTAATATATTGATACCTGCCATCAATGTCAGCCATTTCCATACAAACCGATCTGTCATCCCAGCTATCCACCTAAAATTGCATCTGTTCACAAAGGCAACCATTTTTTCGCTACCCACCCTCTTTGAAAGCGTGTTTGTTCATTATAAAACTAAACCGTGCATCAAAAATTGGCAGAAATATTGCTTATTAACTAAGGTTTTATTGTACGTAAGCAAACAGATTGGGCACTATCTAAAATTCGTTTAATGGGAGCCGAAATGCAGACTTTGTGTTTATTTCTGAAAATGTTCCCCTTTCAAGCCCTGCCATAGCCTTATCAGTGTAAGAAAGCCACCCAGACTGGTACGGTAGAATCTACATGCACTGAGCAACTTCCATATGAGGCTAAACTCTTCCAGGATTTTATCGTCTGTTTTTACCAGCAACTTTATCTCACCTGCTGAAATCCTACTTTCGATTTCGCCCATCTGTTATCTCTGTAGGCATCTGGCATCACTTCAGCCGGTTGTACGGTGTGTGGATGATACCAGCGTAGAGTAGTAGATTTTTTTGAGATGCAAAGAGGCGTAGATACGGCATAACAAAATAAATCGAAGTGAGACAGATCCAGGATCTGTGAGTTATTTGAAGCGCAATACGTTGTGGTAATTCTTGTTCCAATGTGTTTCGTTAATTACGAAATATAAATATCGGTGTAGATAAGTATGAAGCTCAGTCTGAATTTTAAAGGTTAATTTCCACCATGTACATGTAGTAGTTATACCATGTATACTGTAATTTTGCTTTGCTTTTTCGAAAGTCCTTCACTAGCCTTTCGCTGTGCGATGTTCAAATTCTGTCTGTACCTCCCGGATTGTCCGCAGATCAGCAAAAATAAACCTCTGGAAGGGTTTATCCATTCAGCTATCAAGATGGTATTCATAAAATCTATAATCTGAATACTGAGACAGATGTTGCCGCGTAGACAGATCAAACCCTGATCAGACTGAGCCATTGTTCAATCTTGATGGACTACTTCTTCCACTGAGCTTCACAAGCCGCCTGACTTAGTTTAGACTGTTTGCAATTCCACCAGCAGGTGTTGGAGACATTGTCAACTTGTTCCAGTTTTGGAAACAATACAGTAACTTTATAAAATGCCCAAATAGTCAGTGCAGGACTGTTTCCGCAGTTACAGAAATTTGTAGTAAAGTTAAGGTTTCCAGTAGCCTAGTCCCCGTAGTGGCTGTGCGTTTTGAAGGCCCACTGTATCTTGAACACAGGGTATGAAAGGCGGGACTCATTCCTCTCCTTTTGCTGCCTTTATCATTCCCTGGTTCGAAAAAGCTACCAATGTACATTTTTTCAGTCCTGATAGGCAAACCAGAGACATTCTGCACCATAGCCAAGCGCCTCTAACCACTCGACCTACCGCTTCTCTCAAAAAATTAAAAAGGCTGTTAAATACGGTACGAACAAAAACGACAGACAGGCCCAAACAAAGCAGTGTAGACCTAGATCGGACTGCTTCACGGAAAGTGGTTCTACACTGATCACGTTCTACACTATTTGCTATTTTGCCAGGAACTTGACACGCCTTCATATTTGACGAACAGTATCGGAAGTATTGAAAGGTACTAATACTGTAGGTACTTATGGTATTCTCTAAAGACAGCTCTGATAAACCATGTAATATGCAAGCTGTTTCAATTAGGTGGATGATGCGGTTAGCTAATAGTTATCTTTGCACATTGCCGATAAATGACAGTTTAATGCATCGATTAGTGGGATCCCTCCTATTGAACTAATCAGTATAGTTTATGAGCAAAGTCTGCCTTTAGAGAACACCAAAGCCTTTGGAAAACCTTGTTCCGTTCCGTTCCGTTAATTATAAATATCGGTGTGGATAACTATACTTAGCGGAACGGAACGGAACAAGAAGCGTTAAACTATGAGGGCGGTCGGGGACAGCTTGATAGAAGTATATGTGCTCTTGAATGTCTGGAATCGTTCGCTCAGTAGTTTTCTTTTATATTTCAATAGTGGTCTCCCAAAATAGGCATAAACAATATTTATTAACGTTGAGCTGCATTTGAATAAATACTACGATCAACACAAACTTTTGCTACCACTGGGGAAATATGTCGTCGCCCAGTTAATAGCTAATAAGGAACTGCTTTGTGCGGTCGCCACACTGGAAAGCAAAAGAGATACTGTTTATGGTGTCTCGCAAGCGCTAGCGAGCTCTCGGCGGTGCTCTGGCGATCGCTCGGCGGTGCTCTGGCGATCGCTAGCATTTAGAAGAAAGGCGAACGCCCACATTATATGACGCCACAAAATTTGCTTCATCAGGAAACTTACAGGTTGAATGGACTACAAATAGATTCAATGGTGAAAATATAGTGTTTTGTTTAAATTCCATTTATGAACGTTTAAATCGTATTAATAATAATCACAATAATACTATTATCATTATTATTAGATTAACAACATTTAACGTCCCTAAACTCTATAGACCATACAAAGTCGCCGACTTTGAACTGGCTACCAGTGTTATGGCTTTATTTTGTCCACCAATCACAATTTAGTCTGAATAAACCTCAAACACAGGAGTCTGCATCCCATTTTAAGAAACTCCAGATCAAAGGAGGGTTTCTAAGCGCCGGGTAGGAAACCTATCCTCTTTCAGATATTGCCTTTCTTGTGGCTAACTTCCGGACTTCGAATAAAATGCAGTGCAATCGCACAATCTCTGGATAAGGCCGTTTGTGGAACAGGTTGAGCAAAACAATTCAAAGTTAAAGTGGTTCTGTGTGGTGTATGGAGCCTAGGAAATTCTTGTTCCGTTCCGTTCCGTTATTTATAAATATCTGTGTGGATAACTATACTTTGCGGAACGGAACGGAACACGAAGCTATTAGTAATTGCAGGGATACAACAAGTTCTGATAAGTTAAAACGTAATGATTTGAAGCCACAAGCTCAGCCTTATTGGAAAAAAGGGTTAATAAATCATGGTGAACCTACGACAACCATTCAATAGATCTACAAATACGGCACACATCCTGGTGCCTCTCTTTTTATCCCTTTTTTTAATTAACACAAAAGAGGAGTAAGGCTGAAATCAGTGACTGTTTTGATTGACTCACTTCAGAACAAAAATAGTTTTGCACAACGTCTGATACCCTGCGAAAACGAAAGAAGAGACACATGTAATATACAGTCTTAATACAAAATCAAATGAGATAGGAAACAGACAAGTAACGCTCATAATCTTAGGAAAGTTCTATTCATCAATTTGTTAATTGATAATTATTATACATGTTCAACATAAAGCTTTCCAGTTATTGCGTGAAGTGAAACTTTCAACATAACGCTTTCCAGATATCGCGTGAAGTGTAACTGTGTGACTTCAAATAAAATGCTATGCAATCTTCTTACCGTTTCTGGGTAAGGCCATCTATAGGTTCTGTATATTGTACGAAGCCCAACACATTAGGCATTTCCGTTCCGTTCCGTTCCGTTAAATATAAATATCAGTGTGGACAACTATACTTTGCGGAACGGAACGGAACACGATACTATCAGTATTTGCGGGAATACATGTATAATCATTTCTGTTGTATTCATAATAGAATAATATGGAGCCAAAAGCTCAGCCTTATTTGAAATTGAAAGGAGTATGTGAACGCTAATGAAAAAAAATCTGCATTTGTTTAAACATGACGGCAACCACAAAACATACCTACATGTATGACAGAAACACTTGCAGGGGCATCTAATTCTTTATATATTAATGAACGACAACGAGGTCACATGCACAAAGAAATGTCTGTTTTGTTTGACGCAGGCCTATATTAAAGCAGAATTAGACTTGCACAACAAAACGTCATATACTTTGTACAATAGCAGACAAGAATTTACGGCCCAAAATGAAGGCGTGCATGATCAAAGGGGAGCTTTTACGCGTCAGATATGTCCGACTGATTGGCAATGATAATACATGTAACATGTTGCGTGAAATGGTGAAATGTAAATTTAGATCTTCAAGTAAAATACAGTGCTATCATACAATCTCTGGACAATCCTGTTTATCCCTGAGGCTAGGCAAAATGCTCGTTCTGCATGTTGTTTGATGCTAAAAACGAAAAAGAAAAATCTAGTTCCGTTCCGTTCCGTTAATTATAAATATCTGTGTGGATAACTATACTTTGCGGAACGGAACGGAACAATGTGACGTTAGTTATTGCAGAGATACAAATATTTCTGTTGCAAGCATAGCAAAACGACAAGTAACCAATTAAACATGTAAAATTAAATAAATTATAAAATTCATGGCTATTATATCTTTGGCAGGAAAAAGTCTATCGTAAAATAAGGTGGACAAGAATAATTACATATGGACCCCGTTGTGTACCCCTGAAGTTGTTCCGTTCCGTTCCGTTCCGTTTCGCAAAGTATAGTTAGCCGTAGATGTTACATGAAATAATGCCAAAAAAAAATGTCAGAACGCAATGTCGGAAGGTGGCCGGTAAAATGAGGTATTTTCGTATTTGAATTGTTTTCAAACATGACATATTCGTTGTTATTATTATTACATCTATGAATATTATGTCAATAATCTTAAGTGGTTTGAAATAACCTTTTAGAGTATTAGATATCCCAGCTTCCTATATGCAATAGTTTTCAAGTGCTTAATATCAAAACAAAACATGATTACTGAAAATGAACCAATGCATGAACGCTGTTCTCAAGTAAATATAAATTATCGTCACTGCAAAACAGCAAATGGTGAGAAATTTACATTGTAATTCTATTGTCACTTGCGAAATTTGAGGCCTTGCAAATATAGACACATTTGCGCCGTGACACGACAAAACCAACAAAGTGGTTGTGCGCCAATCGCAGACTCAGATCAGCCTGGGCATCCGCCCAGTCTGATCAGAGTCTTCGAGATCCGGTAGCCCAATATTCGGTTCGGGTTCGAATCCCCCTTAGGAGGAAATCTTTTCAACTGTAAAGAGAGCTTCCACTGCATAAAGTCTTTCCATTGTGCCCATTCCATCGTCTCGATATAACTGAAATCTTGTTGAAACGGTCGTAAAAACCGCGAGTCACCCATCTTTTGGATCATTGATTGTTGGTGTAAAATTGAAAGACTGGTCAGGCTATATAGATACGCAGGCTGTGATGTATCTTCATTATTTTTGTAAGTGCTAGAGAGCTATCATTCATCCCGGTCTGCCTCACAATTCCCATACCCCTGATTTTCTCCGTCCTTTTTCCATACTCTTAGACGGATCCGAACATGATTATTGAGAAAACGAACAAAGTTGTTGTGCGCCCAGCGCAGACTCAGATCAGCCTGGGTATCCACCCAGTCTGATCAGAGCCTTCGCTGTCCGCATGAAAGTAGCTTAGACCCTTAGCTACTCTTCGAGCACTTAACGAAGATTCTGATCAAACTGGGCGGATGCCCAGACTGATCTGAGTCTGCGCTGGGCGCACAACCACTTTGTTTGTTTCCTCGTGTCAAGGCTCGGATAGATTATATTCTTTACTCTAACAGTGCTAAAGGAACACTTGACAATCGAGTGGTACTCTTAAAAGGAAGAATTTGCTCCCAGAGGAGGGTAAATTCTTTACTTATTGAGTTACCCACAATGAGGAGAAACATAACTACTTCAGTGCATGGATTACCTTTCCTGATTATCCGAGCTTTAGCGGGTGGATTATCTCCCGTACAGGCGGACAAACCATGGTATGAGTATTTTATAACACCTTCATTTGTGTCTACCTCATGCTAAATTTGCTTTTTTCTTTTTAGGGGACACGGTTAAGAAGTTATTTCTATTCTAGCATGACTTAACCGAAACCAAGTTTGAAAATTATTCAATAATTGTGTGGGTTTTCAGAAATAGAAAACGTAGCCCGTCAGGCCCGACAAACATGCTGCGTTGTTATATTGCGCAGTGACTAATGAGAGCCGCGACAAAAAAACTAAAACAGTGACATGTGCGCCCAGCAAAAACTCAGATCAGCCTGGGCATCCGGCCAGCCTTATCAGAGCCTTGGCTGTGTGCTATAAGGATAGCTACCGCCATGCCGACAGCGAAGACCCTGCTCAGACCGGGCGGATGCCAAGACTGATCTGAGTCTTCACTGGGCGAGACACTTAATTTTGTCTTGCCGCGGGTTCAAAGTCGTGTATGGTATTTGCATCTGATAAGTTTCAAAAGAAAAGTATTTTGTAAAGTATCAAAACGACTACTCGAAAGATCGACCTTTCAACTTACATATTCAACTTGATACAAGCCTTTGACATACATAGTAACCGATTCTTTTGAATTCATATCAAGTGCGAGTAAGCTGATACTAATAATGTCAAAACCTTAAAATATGAAAATAATTTTAACGACATTTTACCTTGCAGCCACACGAGATGCTGAATCAACGCTGATTCAATGGCATGACGTTGAATCCACAGTCAGTGATCATTCAGCTATGTGTACCAAGTTGGTAGTTCACGGTACCTTTGTAAAGTGTCTAATCAAATATATTTCGGATATTTTTTTTCTACACATTCAAAGTTAATCCTGGTTTAATTCTTGAAAAACGTGCTTTGTCTATACGTATCCATTCCGTGCATAACACGAAATAGCCTTGTCAAACACATTCATTTCCGTCAAGACAAGATGATGTAAATTTTCCAAGGTTACATTATCCTGAATGGATGATGCAGGTTTTCACTAGTACATGTATACAGATTTTTGACAGTCCAGATACACTTAAACATAAATCTCGATAAAAATTGAGCCGCGACACGAGAAAACCAACAAAGTGGTTGTCCGTCCAGTGCAGACAGATCAGCCTGAGCATCCGCATGGAGGTAGCTTAGACCCTTAGCTACCCTTTAAGCCTACAGCTAAGACTCTGATAAGATTCGGGGGATGCCCAGGCTGATACGAGTTCGCGCTGGGCGCCCAACCACGTTGTTGGTTTTCTCGTGTCGCGGCTCAAATGTATTTTATGGTAGTCCTTTATTAGGCACATCGTAAAGACACCACATCGTATGCTTAAAAATCTCCAAATTTTTATTACAAATACTCCTGTTATCTAGAGTGTTGATATAAAAAATATGCAGTGGGTATAAAAAGCACATGGGCATACTACTTGTAAGACTAGTATGTGCTTGCCCCCCCCCCCCTGCCCATCGGGGACTGCGAAATATGAGTAGATAAGCTGCCAGGTGCCTCTGCGGCAGAGTAGCTAGTAGCTGTAGCAGGACTTGGGTGTCATTTATCTCGGATCTTGTAAAAGTTCTACGAATTCGGAGGCTACGTCTCAACATGACTGAAATATTGTTCACTGGGACGTTAAACAACAACTAGTATGTGCACAGAAATGTAACACTGTAACACTGTCATTTTAGCTTCGAGTTATGTGTAACGTTTACAAGCATTACTTTCCTCGTCTATGTGTTTTTCATGTCCACTGAGTAATAATGTATCAAAACTCTTGATGCATGCTAGTGCGAACAAATTATGTGGATCTATATTTAGATTACAAACGTTTACAAATTTTATGAACAGCCAATAACGCAAATCATAAATAAATGAGCCGCGACACGACAAAACCAACAAAGTGGTTGTGCGCCCAGCACAGACTCAGATCAGGCTGGGCATCCGCCCAGCCCGATCAGACTCTTCGCTAAGCGCTTAAAGGGTAGCTAAGGGTCTAAGCTACCTCCATGCGGACAGCGAAGACTGATTAGACGGGGTGGATGCTCAGGCTGATCCGGGTCTGCGCTGGACGCACCACCACTTTGCTGATTTTCTCGTGTCGCGGCTCAAATATGATTTTGACTCCTATACATGTAGAGGAGGGAGGTACAAAAAATGGCATACCCATTCCCCTTTCAGTTTCTTGAAGATGGGCCTGTTATGGTGCCCCCCCCCTTCCCCACACACACACACCTCCAAAAAAAAAAAAAAAAAAAAAAAACAACTGAGGACTAGGATGTGGTCAGATGACCTGACCTTGACACCCAAAACAGCAAACACTGAATTTTACGTTTATGAGGATATTTGGTCATACTAGCTTTGATACGCATCAGTCATATGATTCAACTATATCATGTTTTGAATAAGCTTTAGTGGCGATTATAGGTGATTTAAAAATCTTATAACGTCCATACTTATCGCGGACTTATACGTAAACTTTGTTTTCCTTTTATTTTTTTTTAATGCGAAAGCCTTCATATAAAGCAAACTAATGAGATACAAAGGTTTTCTTTGGTTTGGGGCGAGGGGTTGAGGAGGGGTCCTTGGTTGTTTTAAAGTTTAACGACTCCCAGAGAGAGAGAAACAAAAGAGATGATAGGTATGAGAAAAATATCCAAACAACCCCCACCCACACTTACTGCAAACACAACAGGCCCTTGCCCTACTATTATCCAAATTAGTAGGGTGCCCTGGGTCTCAAAGTTACCCAACATCATCGCTCAACCGTAACCACCCTCAAGCGTTGCCGAAGAGTAATCTTTCGATCGAACGTCGAAATTACAAACTTGAAATGACAAAGAGTAAATTTTCTTTCAAATCGCGAAAAAGTTATGGGTTTATTTTCATTTTGCAAAAGTGTGTTCTCTGCTTCGAATCATAGAAGGATTAATTTCTTTTACACTCCAAAGAAGCAAACTTTCCTTTAATAATTGAAAGAAATCGTTTAATCCCCTTTTTTCTAAACTTGAGTTTTGCGCTATTAATTTTTTTTAGTGAAATACACATCTAGCGTACTCATGTACTAACTTTAGTGATATTTCATTTCTATTAAAGTAGTAAACCGTCACCTATATTATTGTTCAGTCTTACTATATCACGATTGTGTATGTACTGACCCCGGTGCCGTGAGGTCGACTTCAGGTTTTCACCGAGTCTCCCTCGTCGGTTCTGCTTGTCTGAATACCGACGGTTATGTTGCCTATGTATGTACATGCATGTGACGCCTTGCTCATTTCCTTTTATAGACCAGGGGCCGTATTCATAAAGCCACTTAAGTGGTTGCTATGCTGTTGCTAAGGCTAAATATCTATAAAGGAGATTCCCTACAAGTATGAAATTTGGTCTGGAGGAACAGTCTTTGTAAGACTGTTCCTCCAGAGCAAATTTCATAGTTGACAAAGACTGTTCTTCCAGACCAAATTTCATACTTGTAGGGAATCTCCTTTAAAGAAATTTAGTCTTAGCAACAGCATAGCAACCGCTTAAGTCGTTTTATGAATACGGCCCCCGTCTTGCTGCAATAACATGTCCCAGATGATGTCAGTATAATGTCAATGATTGCAATAGTAAATGGTATCACATCCAATTACAATTACTGGCCAGGACCGTATCCAGACCACCACGTTCTGGTGGGGCCGGAAGGTGCCGATATGTTTGTGTGTGTGTGAGAAGGGGGAGGAGGAGGGTGGGGGCCTGAAAATATATGAAACTTAAACTTTCATCAGATACACTCATTATCTTGGGGCCTTTATATTATTCATAACACATATATACATAAGATGTCCAGATGGCAGAGATGAAGCCCCAAAGCCCACCCCCTGGATCCAGAGCTGCTAGCATCATGCCGACATGTCTCAGCTCGAATGTCTTTGGTCATGGCTGTGCAACAACTCAAGAAACAGCTCCGTCAATGTAAGGCTAAGGCGGCAGTAGTAATTTAACTGAGCCACATCATGTGACTCTGAACAATGTGGCAGTTTAATCATCCTTAATGTTTGCACCGTGTCTATAGAGTCCTCACTGTTGGCTGTATGTTTTTTTGACTAATTCCATAGAGGGCTGATGTGACAAGTGAAGGCTCTAATCAGACTGCACACAAGTGCAGTCTAATCAGAGCATTTGCCTGTCACCAATGCTACATTGTTCTATCACATGATGTGGCTCATATGTAAGCCGTGGTTTGCGAACAGGATGACTATGCCACGGGTGAACAGCGAAGATGCAGACCAGCTTGTGACTATAAGGTAACTGATATAAAGTGATACTTATGATTAGATTGTGCGGATGCGCAGGTAAAAGGATGGATGGTTGACGCGATTAAACGTCCTTTTTAACAGTAATTCAGTCATATCAGGCTAATGGGTGGATGATAAAAAATATGTGCTGTGGAACCCCGTTTTAGATTTGAAAGATTCCCGCCTTCAGCGGGTCTCGAACCCGGAACGCTAGATCAACAGGCCAGCGTTTAACCTACTGAGCTACCCGGGGTGTGTGTGTGTGTGTGGGGGGGGGGGTGGCTCAAAAGTTCTGGATGACTACGGAAACTAATGATAAAATCAGGCAGGAAAAGAAGACGCAACGCTGCAAGTAGAGAAAACTTGAAGGACAAATGGAAAACAGTCACAGTATAGTATTTACATTGTACAAAGTAAGCAGTCATTGAATAAATGAATGCAACCCACGATACACCATCCTAAGATGAAATTTTACGCTAGATTTGATGACTCTTACTTACTTTGTTTTATTTTTGGAAGGAAATAGACTGATGTACATGTACCAGGGTTGCCGACAGTGTCTACGTAGAAGTAGCCAACACAGCATGAAATAAAGATCAAGGGTAGAAAGTGTTGCATCTTCCCTTGTGGCAGAACTGATGTTTCTTGGGGTTCCAGTTAGACACATATGAACTTAACACTTGCTAGGGTCGACTGAAGGCGTGAACAGAAGACGGAATCCAGTCTGATGAAACTTTACATGCATCAGCGCGCTTTAGTGACAAATATTCAAACTTTCATGAAATCCACTCAATGGTTACTTAGCTATGGCTCCTGACTGACGGACAGAAAGACGGACAGACATGAGAAAGCAATATCCCTCCGCCTTCGGCGGGGAATAACATTGGCAGTGTATTAATGCATTATTTTCTAATTTTCAGACATAAAAAGTAAATGAATAAATCTAAAAGAAACTTACATTATTTCTTTTATATCCGTGAGCACACAAATCTAACGAAGGATTAATACAGGGTTAATACAAACTTGTGGATTTAGCAAGTGCAGCATAGATTTACGGACGTGGAAATGCCCAACTTCTGAAACTCACGCGCACTAAATCCCCATGGTCTCTTTCGATTCTTTGAATTGAAAGAGTTTCCCTGACTATACTATAAAGCTAGATACTTAAACGTCACGACGAGATTTCACATGTCAGTTTGAACTTGTTAAGTGCGTACTTAATGTAATTATCTTCATTAGTAAAATGGTCTGAAATATTGCGACAGACATTGTAGACCCAGATCAGACTGGTCCTAAGGATCCAGGTCTGTTGTTCGCCATTCTGTAAAGCTTCATTATTTTATTTGTATGTATATTGTCGGACAGAAAATCAACATTTTTTTTTTCAAATTTTCCGAACAAGTGTAGTAACTGTAGTCCCAACAGTTAGGACAATTTGGGTACTTTATTGCATTGTCTAATGAGCATCTTAAAACCTGTCTAAAAGGCAAAAGCGACAAACTCGTAGCTAGATCAGATTGCGCGCATGACAGCATGCAACTTGCGTCTCCTTATTGTCGGGGTAACTTGCACATACTTTACAAAAGCTGGGCAGGCGTCTAAACTGGGTCATGCATGTTTAGTAAATATGAAAATAGCTTAAGACAGGTTTTGTCATATAGCCATACCAACTGTCATTGTCGTCTTTTAACTGGCTCAAATGTTTTAAACTTAAGCGCCAGTTTGGATTTGCAGGAAAAAAATTAAAGGCCTAACACATGCTTTCTAAAAAACGAGACAAATGGAGCGTAAAATGAGCCGCAACACGAGAAAACCAACAAAATGGTTGTGCACCAAGCGCAGACTCATACCAGCCTGAGCATCCGCCCAGTCTGATCAGAGTATTCGTTGTCCGCATGGAGGTAGATCAGTTCCTTAACTACCTTTTAAGCGCTTAGCGCAGAGTCTGATTGGCTAGGGCGGATGCCCAGGCTGATCTGAGTCTTCGCGGGCACACATGCCTCTTTGTTGGTTTTCTCGTGTCGCGGCTTAAATGTTCATTATTACATATGTAAACTGGATACATGTAGTCTCAGATCAGTGCATGGATTTGAATCCGGCGACAACTAAGACACTGTCGAATTTAGGCAGACGTGCAGGACGATCCACGTATTCATGGTCCCCTTTTTTTGGAACATTTCTAATACGAGAAAAGGTAACGTACGATATGTGCAAAGTTAAAGTCTCAATAGTCCTACCAATGGTAAAAATCGTCAAAATACACATTATTATGAAACCTGTACAGCCTCTAGAATTGATGAAAATATGTCGGTTGGTGTGCTTTTTTGTGTCATATAACTGGCAGAAAAAGAAAGAACAAGGTATTTTGAAAAAATGATAAGTCTCTCTATGAAAATACGGTTTTCGTCTCTGGTTCCCCGTTAAGCAATGAAATATTGCAACAGCAGCACAATCAATGGGATCGTGCTTAATATTTTTGTACATTGTATTTTTATCACCTGTTAAAACGTCTATACCTTGTATTTTTACCTCCTGTACCTTGTGTTTTTACCATGAAATAAAGCTTGTGACATCGAAAGTAGGTCATTTTAGTTGGCAACTAAATTGACCTATTTATTTTTCAAATCTGTTTTATGGTAAACTCAAGGACGTTTTGATTTTTCAAAGCCGGCCAATCGTGATAATAATCAATGACGAAACTGTAGTGAGAAGTTTGCAGCGATACCTCACGATATAATATTTCATGCTGATAGAGCAATGGGGCCTTTAAAAGATGGGCAAGGAATGATCAAGCACTATTACAATTAACCCTTACTTTTAGTCAGATATATGACTCAATATAATGACATCAACCAACTTTTTTTAAACGTGAAGTTGAAACCGCTTTTCATAATTATTTGTGCTTAGACATTTTTACCACAGGTACATGTAGGACTATGGAGACTGAAGCTTGAAACTTTGCATGAAGAATCACTACTCACTGCATAGCGTGTGTCCTCAGTTCAAATGCGGCCAGCCTATCGGCTTACAATAGCCCGGACTACTTAAAACACCACAATTGTTTGACTTTAACAGCACAATTGTTTGACTTGACTGTCTTCATTGAGATGGTGCAGGTCTATGAAAATAATCTATACATGTATCAAGTTAGGCCACTTCACTGTTTTGTATGTCGCGGTACAAAATTCAAGGAATTTTGTACAACGACATACAAACAAGTGCAGTGACCTAACTGTCAGACCTAGTCAGAGGCAAAGACAAACAAGCTTTTCAGCAAATATCAAAGTTAAGCTGGAACCCCCTAACTCACCAGTCTGTGTATCATCACAAAAAAAAAAAAAAAAAAAAAAAAAATTGACAAAATATTATGCTGCCGCCGATGACGACACCCGAAAAGCAATAGCGACCCCTCGCGTTCTGCTATTCGCAGGCGAGACAAAAATATTCCTCACAATATGTACATGGATCTACAGCTTGATGAGATTGTCAGATTTGGTCACGTTCGCTAGGCTTATATCAGCAAAATATTGCAAAACTCTGGTATCAGTGAAGACTTAGACTAATAAGAGAGGATAAGAACTCAATAAGCGTTAGCTTTCGTTCTGATCCTTTGAATGTTTACATGTTATATGTGTTCATGTATGTAATTGTGATGATATTTGAAATAAAATATGTTTAAAGCAAGACTTAGACTAGAAATACATCCCAGCAGGCACATGTGGACGTCATTTTGACGTTATGTGCCTGCTGGGATGTTTTCATAGGCCTACATAAAAATTAAATATAGAGTAATGTCGGATATTATCGACCCTTGAAGATTGAAATTAAGTTACAACAATGACAAATATTATTTGTCCCAACAACAATGTAGCGCTACCTACATGTATAACAATTTTCAGTGGTTATTTTCAACCAATCAAATGCAGTCTAACATAATCGTTATCAGATTTATTAATTCTGGGAGTACGGTTGTGAACTCTGCAATTATCGACCCACGGAGGCTATTACCGACCCCTTAAATAGTTTGTTAAAAAGAATGGACACCCACCAAACTGGCAGTGCTACAGAACTATTTTTAAACCAGTTGATGCCAAAGACAAACTCGCAGCATCAGAATATCATTGATTGACTTTATTTCATTGTATAATAACATGCATTATAAGCGACATACATACGTACATTATACGAATAGGATTCAGAAGAAAGTCAGTTGACTTTTAAGAATTTATTGATCTTGGTTCAATTATGTATAAGTATTCATTTCGTATAATATGAAACTGAATTCAAAACTCGATTAACTGTTTGTATTTCGGTGCACACAAACTAGTATATCTAGCGGTAAGCTTTCACGGTCTGAAAATCGACAACTAGTGCTGTCTGCTGACAAAGGACAGCATTAAACGTTGTATTTTTGTTTCTCTATTGTGTTGTTCTACCTGTACATTGTATTTTTACCACACATTATCGTCAGCTCTAAATGCTTGGAAGAGTTATGGCCGCTAAAACAAACACGAAACGGCTATGGCAGCTCTAAAGTTGATATATTCCGTGTAATTTACAACACAATTTCTTTTTTCTACGTGTATACAGATGTCTTTGCTGGGATGAAGTAATATGACTGTTGTCGGCAAAGACAGACGGATTATAAATTACACCAGACATTCGAGTGCACTGTTTTGACTTGCCATCTTGTTAAACAAGAAAAGTTTCCATTTGACTGAAAATTGTCAGTTTACATCTATTTTGCGCTTCTCATGCCATGTTACCGAAATTTCTGAAACAACTGGGCAACCACTAATAGTTTTGTGGTGGGCCTATTAAAGGCTTCATGACAAAAATTATTATGACGTATCGCTGCAGGCTTCTCGCTATTATTTCGACATTGTAAATGTCCGTGAATAGCCAGCTTCAAACAAATAAAATATCCTTGGGTGTCACAATAAACGGGTTTGAAAACTTATTTGGGTCATTTTAGTTGGCAACTAACGATTTCATTAAGAACGAATAAAATGGTAAAACTACAATGTACAGGCGCGGGGTCCCATTTACTATCATGTCCATGTTTATGTAGCATTGCTAGTCGTGAAACCAGAACAGGAATTTTTGTATTCTTTAGGAGCGATTTGTTACTTTTCGAAAACTTGTTTTCTCTACTTTTTGCCAGCTATATGACTCAATATTTGCACATCAACCCACATTTTATTACCAAACGTGAAAGTTGGGCTGCTTTTTCATTCGTTTTTACCACTAATAGGACTATGGAGACTTTAAATCTGAGTTATGGGCCCTATGGCTCTCCCAGTTGTGTGTCTGGACACAAATGATTATTAAAAGCGGTTCTATCTTTACTGATATGCATGGTTTGTGTCATACTCGTATGAGCCACGACACGAGAAAAAACCAACAAAGTGGTTGTGCGCCCAGCGCAGGCTCAGATCAGCCTGGGCATCCGCCCAGTCTGATCAGAGCCTTCGCTGTCCGCATGAAGGTAGTTTAGACCCTTATCTCCCCTTTAATCGCAAAGCGAGACTCTGATCAGACTGGGCGGATGCCCAGGCTGATTTGAGTCTGCGGTGGGCGCAAATGCAACTTTTTTGGTTTTCTCGTGTCGCGGCTCATTTTTCCTGGTTTCCTGTAGAGATAGATCTATTCTATGAGTTAAAGTTCTTCTTGACTTGAAATGTTTGACTACAAAATTGTTCTCTATAAGCGTTTTAGATGGATAGATGGAGACTTGCAATTTGACCTTTTCAACAGCATTTCAGTCATACCATGACGATAAGCTCACTAGAAGGAGCAATTTGAGCATATATAGCAGCGTTTGCCTATTTATGGCGGTGTATTGTTAACATACTTATTGTTTTTCCACCGCTTCTTATGTCTATACCTTCTTCTTCTTTACACTGTGCCTTGCAGCATTGTCTTTGCTAAGTCAGGAGACCTTGAGAGCAAAGCCACTTCAGCAAATATGGTCGTCACCAAAACTAAATATGTTTTAAACTTGTTACGTAGATATATCCATGCAGGTCTGATGATTATCGCTCCATTGGTTCAAGAAACATATCATTTTTAGGTAAAATTTAATAATCGTGAGTTGGCTGTTGACCTTGAAAACGGAGTCAAGTTCACCAAAACCTGGTAACCTCTCGGGTTTGTCATAAGTGTGTATCTATGCAAGTTTGGTGGAAAACAAATTCAAGAGCTACATGTAGTTCAAGTTAATTTTGGGTAAAAATTTTACGTTGTCCTTTGGTGACCTTAAAATAAAATCAAGGTCACCAAATTGAATCAGACCTAAAGCTTTAAGCTTGCCCCAATGATACTTCAGTGTAAGTTTAAAAAAATCCATGCACTGATTCAAAATATATCCATCATACAAGACTACATATATGACTTTGAATATGAGATCAGACTCACAAAAAAAGTAAACATTAAGGCCATGGCCAGATATGGTTTACCTCCCCCCCCCCCCCCCCCGGGGAGAGTTTTGTAGACCATACTTTTCTTAAAGTCCAGCATATTAGAAGTATTTTGCAGCATGTTAGCCCTCTGGCGAGTGGGGCGTTAAGCTGTAACAGCCTGTTAAATAGTTACACATTAAAATAATAAACTTAAAATAAAAATTATCAAAAATTATAAAACAATAGAAATCACTTTCCTAAGTTTAAAATTATAATAGAGTCTGATAGGACAATGAAGTAGCTAAAAGTTATGATGTTTGAAAGGTCACTTTAGTCTACATGGTGTAATTTACGTGACGTTTTTCTTTACACTCCATTAAAATTGTTTTTTCCATCCAAAATACTTTCTTTTTGTAAGTTATTCCTTTAACATTAGACTAAATGTTTGGTACTGTATTACAGACAATTTATAGATCTTTTCAGATCAGCAAAAATTATTATCCTATCTTGTATACTTTGGGAAAAATAGGATGTAGAACACAGTACCCCCATATAAATGTTCCAAATTACAATTATCACTTTCCGTATAATTCAAGTGCTTGAACTACACTGTTGGAATTGAAAACAATAGTAAAAGGTAATATTGAATATGCTAGCCTATTTAAACAGCAAGGAATAGTTCCACAATATTTTGAAGGCATTTTAGTCGGCATTTGATCGATTATATACGTTACCTAGGGCCATTTTTGTTAAAATCATATAACTTGAAGATAGAATCATTTTATTTTCTTTGGTAGCAGTCTCTTCATAAAAGAATCTTTTAATATGAGAGGAAAAATGAATACTGGTTTATTTTCTATGATAAGCTATTACTAGTAGTAACGTAAATAACATTAACATTTAAAATATTTCATTATAATACCTTTAATCAGGTTTTTTCCAATGTCAATAAAAATAACACATATAAGTCTGGGTGTTCTTATGATATATTGTGCACTTGGACCTATCAACACTGCTCTCAGTTAATACTTTTAGGGATTCATGAGGTATGTTTTATGCGTGATTAAACACAGTATACTTCAAATTGTAATGTTAAGGGCATTGACATATTCTACACATGTAAAATGGGTTTTGCTGTTTACTTTGTTATTATATCAAAAATAAAAGTATTTCATAATGGCATTGCCCAGTTTGTTTCTTTTATAATTTGTACATTTGAGTTCTAAAGACAGTAACATACCTGAAAGTTTGTTATATACAGCTGGAAAATCCAAAAAAAAAAAAAAAAAAAAAAAAAAAAAAAAAAAAATACAACTTCAGAAAAGATAAAGCCGCAGCTATCAAAAGCCAGCATTGATTTTGCATATAGCGCTCGTATAAAATGATATACAGTCAGTTTGATACCATTAAAAGCTAAGCGGGTTTGACGTGTTTAGGTTAAAACTATAAAATAATCAATAATCAACAATGCAAAATGGAGTACCACCTTGTTTATTGACAGAATTTGGTATAGTTTTTACGTGCACACTGAAAAACTATAAAGCAGAACAGTAAACCTGAAGTTTGAAGACTTAAGCCAACGACAGTTCTGCATCAAAGCTAAACTAGATATTTACTGGCAGCGTATACGTACTTTTGTAAGACTATCGTATATTTTACGTTACCGAAGGAAACAACATTGCTGAGTTACAGTTAAGAAACAAACAAACTTTTGAAAATAATTAATGATAGTGTCAATACATTGCTTTATTTAGTTCATTTCTGTAACTAACAATAATGTGTCAACCAGGAGTTTGGGAGAATAGTATCAGAAACATTTAATACATGTACAATAAAGAGACACTGGCAGATTACTAGTATACTGTAGCAATCTATAAATGCTTTCTGTGCTTTTGTTTCTTGCTCTTTAAAGTCTAACTACATTGAATCATCTGTTAAAGAATCTAACTACATGTACATTCAATCATCTCTTAAAGAATCTATTCACCAAAGAACATAAAGATACGTTTAGTTGGACAATTTTTTTCCAGGGACAGTGCTCCAGTAGCTCTGCACACATAATAAAATGGCAAATGAAAATTACAGAATATAATAATGTTGGTCTTTGCTGTTCAGATATTTATGAGCAAATTATAGTTCTCCTTCAGAATGTATTTGCCCACACTGTAGTTATGCTTTGCAGCATAACATTGAGGAAAAAAAAGAAATACCGAACAAGTAACGTATACAACATATTTATTGAGAGTTTATGAATACTTCATTTCCGATATCCTTAACTAGTAATACAGTATTTCTGAAGAGCAAATAATCAAACAATAGAAATAGTGCATACCTGGTGTAGTTACATGTACTCTTTAAATCTATACATGCCAAGGAAGGTCTAACCTAAATAACTTACTGCATTTGATCTCCATGACCTTGTATTACCATATTGTTTACATTTTAGCAATAGATATGGTTGTAAACTGCTTATTAATGATATCTTACTGCTTATTAAATCATCCTTGTCCAAATATGTTAAATACTATTAGAGACTACAGCATTTTGGCAATATCCAAACAACAATTTTAGTTGCTTACATATTGAAAATTGTCTGACTGAAATTTTTATTACGTAACACCTTGAGTCCTTGCTAGTAACAACAAGTGGGAATAAAACCACGGGGTTTGCAAAATTACCTGACCAGTTAAATATTTGTAACAACATTCTAAAAATAGAACTCCTGAACAGGCTGATGACAGAATGTTGTATGCGTTATAAAGTATGTCACTTTCCAGAATCCTTAAATTTTCACATTGTTAATATTTTGTAATGTATTTGATGGCCGGAAGCTCCATAAACAGATCACGTAGATCACAAATTAACATGTAAGTTATGATCACAGGAGCCACACATATTTGCTAACCTATGTAAAGCAATTACTGTGCAAAGAGGCTCGTAGCTGACAGCATAGCAAAAATGGTGTTAATGCCGACAGCTGAGTCGGTACTGCTCTTGATTGCCTCGGCTGGTAGTCACAGTTGCATATTTGTATGTAGGGTAATTTAATGGCTCAGCACAGGTAGCGAAATTGGTTTTATCCCCATCATAGCGAGAACTTAAATACTAATCAGTTGCAATATACATCAACTTATACTTACTCCATTCTATGCATAAAATTAAATAAAAATCATTTTAATGAAGTCATTTTTAAGTGAGACTGAATTGAAGGCAAGATCGAACTGATTCAGCTCTAACAATCTATAGTCTGTGTCTTGCTGAGTTCTTGTGTAGTTCAAAGAGCTAAATTTGCCATCTGACGACAAATGGTAAGCTAATATTACAGCAATGAATAATTCATGCCGCCCGGGAACTAAAATTTTGATAACAGATGACTCACAAATTTTATCCTCGACATATTACTATTATGTACTTAACGTTACTGTTAGATTGCTTTTCAAATATACACTATCCGATGTTTTTTTATAGTTTGAGGACACATAACATTGGCGTTTCTTCATATTTACATATACAACAGTGTCTACTTAAGACAAATTACAGATAACCTTGAAAAATAAAATGCAGCTGATGTTGATTTTCTTAGCTTTTCTTGTCATTTTGTATGTTAAATTTTTCAAAAATAAGATAGTTTCTGTCCCCATGTAATATATCCACTGCTAACTGCTGTCTAGCTTATCTAAGCTCGGCATGAATCAAAGAATATTGATGGAGCACGTATAAACCTCAGTCCACCAATTCAGCGATTTAGTCTGATTCTGGTTGTTTTTATCGTATTTTTGTTGTAGTTATATACGTTACATATTAATCGTGATTGCTGACGAGTTTTGTAAGACTTCAGTTTGTTTGTTTTTTATACTAGAATATTGAAACAGGCATATATATAACATTAACTTTTCTATACACTACAATTCTTACAATTTGCTCCTTATATTACATGTATTTAGAAAATGAAGTTGGAAAAACGTCAAATACAATGTAAACTACGTTATACGGGTTAGTAAACTTATCCTTGACAATGTCAAATACCTAGAAACAGCGATTTATGTACTAGCAGACAAAACCCAACATTATTTAGGGCGAATGCTAACATGTGTATAACAATTCGTATTTCTATTATACCGTGAATATGTAAATTTGGGTAGTGTAGTTGACGTTATACGTTAACGCCCCAACGTACAGAGAGCTAACATGTGCCATTTTGTTTCTTATATAATGTAGTTTCAGAAAATTATAGGGTACAAATCTCCCCCTGGGGTGGGGGGAGGGGGGTCTATGATCAGGCTCAAGGTCTGTTCTGTTTGAAAACATGGTACAGCTGTGTGTCAGTTTTCTCCATACATTCACATAAACGTTCTGATTTAACCCGATTGTTCAACCTTATAAAAAGTAAAGTCACTCGGGTATTTTAAGATATGATCTTACGACCTTAGGTTGCCCAACCTTTGACTTAACAAAGGATGCATTGTCATATTTGTTGCCGCACTGAAAAGCATGAAGAAGTAAATTATTAAATGGAAAAACTATTTATATCTATTACCAGCTACTGTGTACTAAGTCTGGTAAGCATTTGATGCATCTATGAAAATATCAGTCCTAAAGGTTAGTGATAGTAAACTGAAATTCTTGTCCATAGTCCTACATGTGTCCCAGTAGTAAAAACATCGTCACACGAATTATTATGAAAAGCTGTTCAACCTTCACGTTAGCTGATAAACTGTGGGTAACTGGCAAAAAAAATGGGAAGATTTTTTTTTTGAAAAATAACTTCACAAAAAAAGTTTCCCGTTGAGGGTGCAATATAGACAAAAAAATGACCATGGAGACCCATGCCTGACATTGTAGTTTTACCACTGTAGTCAGGTTTATAAAATCGAAAGTGTACCGTTTAAGTTGCCAACTTAAGTGACCCAGGGGCCGTATTTATAAAACAACTTAAGTTGTTGCTACGGTGTTGCTAAGGCTAACATTGTATGGAGGAGATTCCCTACAACTATGAAATTTGCTCTGGAGGAACAGTCTTTTTAGACTGTTCCTCCAGAGCAAATTTCATAGTTGTAGGGAATCTCCTTAGTAGAAATTCAGCCTTAGCAACAGCATAGCAACCACTTAAGTCGTTTTATAAATACGGCCCCAGATCCATAATCAAAACATTTTATGTTAAACTCAAGGATGTGAGAAGCTTGCAGCGATACCGACGATAAACTATATTACAATAGTTTATTTACCACAAAATTAACTTCCATATAACTAATTATTATAACTTCAATGACTAACCAGTAAGCACCGATATTGTCATATTACTTAGGCTAGGTTCAAGGTTATTTTTTCTTCTTTACAAAGGGTAAACATGCTTTCCAGCACGCACGCGATCAATGCGATGTGATGATGTCGCATCGACGTCGGTCCGACGTCTTTTCGACGCCATGTGCCTGCAGAGTTGCTACCCTGTACGATTACGAGCTTCCAAACTGTGATTTATTCTTATAGGAAAGAATCATCCCCTATTGGGAGGCAAATTCTCTCCTTAAAGAATAATCCTTCTGTGAAAATATATGAGCATGAAAAAATGGCGAAGATGATTCACCTTAAAGCCTCCAAAGCCCCACCAGTGGTAACAATCGTAGAAGCCCGAATCATTATTTAACCGGTACAGCCTTCAGAATTGATTATAATTTGTCGGTTGATGTGCTTTTTGTATCATATAACTGGCAAAAACGGAGGAACAAGGTTGCTTAAAAGATGACAATGCAAGTCTCTCCATAAAATAGTTTCGTTTCCGGTTCCCCGCTGAATATTGAAATTACGCAGCAGCGGGAAAATGGATGTGAGCTTTGCCTTACATCAGTGTATTTTTACCATCTATTAAACGCTTGTACCATGTATTTTTACCTCCTGTACCTGGTATAGTTTGTGAGTCGAAAGCAGGCCAACTAAAATGACCTAGATCTAGCTACTTTTTCAGATCTCTTTTTTTACAAGAGACTAAAAGACGTTAGATCTATATTTTTTTTTAATCGGCCAATCACGATCATATAGACAATGACGGAACTGTAATTAGAAGCTTTTAGCGATACCTCACGATAATATAATTTACGCTGATATATCAATGGGGCCTTCTTTAATATTCAGATTAAAGACATACTAGCAACGGATCGATTGGTTTCTCGACATTTCAGTTGGGTGGTTTGTATTTTTGGTTTAACAGTTCTTTGAGACAGTATTTCAGTCTGTATCGAGCCGTTTCCCAGAGACAGGGAGAAAGGAAAGAGATATGGTAGCAAGAAAAAAATCCAAACAACCCCCATCCGCACCTACTGCAAGCCCAGTAAGCCCTTGTCCTACTATGATCAAATTAGTAGGACGCCTCGGCACTGAACGTTGCCCACTACTTTCGCCTGACCACGACCACCCCCGACAAAATTTGTCATATCGAGCGGATAAGAGTAAGAATGAAACACAGAGTCCCATGGAACCCCTTTTACGGCTGAACGGAATTCCGTTTCCAGACTTATCATCTACATGTTTTTATGATTATTATATACTCCGAAATCTTAATAATTATCTATATGCTTGTACGTGTCGGCAAGCAAAGGTTACTTACTGCCCATTTAAATGCCAACTCTGTTGAAATTAAAATCTTAAAAGAGTTCTCTGCTGAACTCCACGTTGATATTGTCGATCAAAAAGCTGAGCACTTTTAAAGTAATTAAGAGAGGTGCTTAAAGGCCCCATTGCTCTATCAGCATGAAATATTTTATCGTGAGGTATCGCTGCAAACTTCTCACTACAGTTTCGCCATTGATTATTATCGTGATTGGCCGGCTTTGAAAAATCCAAACGTCCTTGAGTTTACCATAAAACAGATTTGAAAAAATAACTAGGTCATTTTAGTTGCCAACCAAAATGACCTACTTTCGATTTCACAAGCTCTATTTCATGATAAAAATACAACGTACAGGAGGTAAAAATATAAGGTACAGGCGTTTAACAGGTGATAAAAATACAATGTACAAAAAAATAGGCAAGGATTACATTGATTGTGTCGCTGTTGCATTATTGCATTGCTTAACGGGGAACCAGAGACGAAACCCGTATTTTTATGGAGAGACATCATTTTTTTTAATACATTGTTCCTTCTTTTTTGCCAGTTATATGCTACAAAAAAGCACATCAACCGACATATTTTCATCGAGTTGAAGGCTGTACAGGTTTCATAATGATTTGTATTTTGACGGGTTTTACCTTTGATAGGTCTCTGGAGACTTTAAAGAAGTGCATGTATGTGTTGAGATACACAAGAGTAATGTATTCATAGCGGTGATATCCGTTTCTGTCAAAGAAACTTTTGTGAGTTTATTTATTTTTATTTACTTTTTTTCTTTTTTTCTTTTTGTTTTGTTTTGTTTTTATATGATCCTTTTTTATTTTAATTTGTCCTGTGGTATTTGGTATAAGGACAGAAAATCAAAGATTTTGAAGCTGTTTTAAACTGTGCTTAGGCTTTTAAAACTTCTTAGATATCATACTGCCGGTCTACGTACAAATGAAACATTTCATTTTTGCGCCAAAGTCAGATACTTCCAAAGCTGTCAATAATTGAGCCACGTCATGTGATTTCCAACAATGTGGCAATTTTGTCATGTGACATTCAGTTCATCCTTTTCATTTCTACACGGTAATCAGAGACCTTAATGTCGGCTCTATGGCTTAGATCACATCCATAGATGGCTGATGTGACCAGCGAAGGCTCTGATCAGACTGCACACATGTGCAGTCTGATCAGAGTCTTTGCTTGTCACAAATACCACATTGTTGGAAATCACATGATGTGGCCGGGCTGCGTAGCGCAATCGGTAGGGCACCTGACTCATAAGTCAGGGGTCCTGGGTTCGAAACCCGGTCTGGCCACATACTTTCATTTCCTCTTCCGCTGATTCAAGAAGGGCAGTTGTCAGTTACTGGCGAAAGTATGTGCACTTAGTACTGGTTAACCGCTTAGGAGGTCTAAGCCTGCCCAGGAATAGTGCGGTTAGGTTAAGTGACCGTCCCGACATGACCTTAGCTGTTTACCGTGGACGTTAAGCAACAAATCAATCAATCACATGATGTGGCTCTCATAAAGAAACAAAAGTCGTTTTATCTGTTTTATTTGCGTCTTAAGTGAAACAGTACAGTTATTGATCACCTGTCACGTTTAAAGCCGCCCAGTTCCGAGCGAGACTAATACTAGAAGCTCAACGTATTGTTGATTGACCTAAAATAAAATCAGTCTGATTTAATATACCTGTAAACATTTCTATCAATAATATTTTCGACTACGACAGTTACAACTGAAATGAGAAGAAACTAGAAAATTGTGTCTGTAAGACACTAATGATGCCCCCGTGAAGTGCCTATAACAGGACGTGTACATCCTTACAACAAAGAATCCATACCCTATAGTGCAAAAATGCAGCCTAAAATGACTAAATCTGAAAGGCCATAATTCCTTCAAAATTAATATTTTTTAATCAAAAACCAACATGCACATCTTCATTAGATCCACAATAAGTATACAATGTCTGAAAAAAAAAATAGCCACTGAAAATTATGGGTGGAGTTGATTACACAAACTACTTACCCTACATTGCAAACATATGCCTAAAATGACTCTAAGTTTAAAAGGCTGTAATTCTGTCAAAATTAATTCTAGCTCGAACAAAAACCCACATGCACATCTTAATATTCCACAGCACGACTTTGACGAAGAAGACTAAGTTAAAATGGCCGTAATACTGCTGTCAAAATGAATTCTAGCTCCAACGAAACCCACATTGTCCACAGCATGTATGCAAGGTTTGAAAAAATATCCATTGAAAACTGGGGGAATAGTTGATACTTGCACAGTAGTTGGTTAGGTATTGGTCCAAAGTTATACAGAATACCAACCACACCCTGCTTAGTGACCTTGAGGACAAGGTCATGGACTTAGAAATTTGCATTTTTCGTCCACATTGGATGTTTTGGTTAAAAATTTTAAAGACCCATATCTCCTTAACTCATAAATGGATTATTCAATACTTGCACTGTAGTTAGATATTGGCTGAAGTTTTACAACCCCCTCGTACCCCCCCCCCCCCCACCCCTCTCCATCCCACTCAGTGACCTTGCTGTCAAGGTCGTGGACTTTTTCGTCAAAACATTGGATGTTTTGGTTAAAGTTTGTAAAGACCAATATCTCCTTAACTAATGAATTGATTCTTTTGATTCTTGCACTGTATTTTGATATTAGTCAAAAGTTTTTCCAGGACCGCCCCCGCTCCCCCTCCCCCCCTCCCCCCCCCACCCCCTTCACTGAGGGACCTTGAGGCCAATGCCATGGACTTGAAAAAAAACACACACATTTTTTTAAGTATTATGATGGCATATGGCTCCTTAATGCTTGGGACGGATTTAGTTTATACTTGAACTGATTTAGATACTGGCTTGAGGTTTTATAAAATACTCCCCCACCCCACTGGATGACCTTGAAGTCAAGATCATTGATATAGATTTTTATCTTACAGCCTTTGTTTATAAATATGCTGGCAAAACATGGACATGATTGTATGAAGTTTTATGTAGTGCAAACCAGACACCCATAGTGACCATCAAGGCAAGGTCACATTATAACAATGCCTATGAGATGGGCAAGCACCAGTTCAGGCGAGCTATGCTGTCGTGCGACAGCTCTTGTTAATGCATGGCTTTATTACACTCTCAGATGCGACGTCATATAATACTCTGATCCAAAAAAAACTTCTAGCTGATGACAAATCAAAATATTTCTCAGTTTACTCATAACTACCATAAGTATTCTTGTAGGAACTTTGTGAAGCATTGTGCTGAAATCCGCACTGGATCTTTGCCTATATTGATCTTTAGGACCTATTTCAGTTTTGGAAGGCCGAGATCTTCCTCTGCTTTGCAGATTCCAAAGCAAAGCAGAACCACCTCGTGGTTTCTTCGAATTTCGTGCATGTATGTAGGCAGCCTTTAGGGATTCTTAGTCGTACTAGTATTTACCACATATCAAAGTTTATGAAATCGAAAGTAGGTGATTTTAGTCACCAAAATTAGGGAAAAGTTGGCCAACTATAGCCATTTACAACGACAAAAATGTAGTGAAAAGCTTGTACTACTGATACCACTTTTGTCTAACGCTCCCAGAGGAGCTTCGATTGGTTGCTGAAATTCCAGATTGGTTTGTTTCAGAATGGCAGATTTTTTTATCCAGTCATTTGACCAAACTTATGTTCATTAGCTGGCATCAGCTGGTGCACGTTTCAGGTATAACGATTATGACATGACTCGCAGTGCATTTATCTGCATTAGGCATGCAGAAAATCAATTCTGGGAAGTCTCTAGTTTCTAAAATGACACCAGCCTGTGAATTTTGCATACCATTAAAACGAATGATGTTATCCTTACAGAAAAAGAAATATATTCTATTCTATGTTTGGCTCTGTATACGTATAAACTACATGTATTGCATCCATATATAAAAATAACTTATATAAATGAACCGCGACGCAAGAAAACCAACAAAGTGGTTATGCGCCCAGTGCAGACTCAGATCAGCCTGGGCATCCGCCCAGTCTGATCAGAGTCTTCGCTGTCCGCACAGAGGTGGCTTAGAACCTTAGCTAACCTTTAAGCACTTAGCGAAGAGTCTGATCAGACTTGGCGGATGCCCAGGCTGATCTGAGTCTGCGCTGGGTGCACAACCACATTGTTGGTTTTCTCGTGTCGCGGCTCAAATATACATTGCCATACTTCATTAGAATGAATCGCCTTTGCAAGATCGCAGGTAGTGTTAACTATTATACGATATCTTACCCTACATATATCTCCAGATAATATTTCCGTTCATACAGCAACGGCATTCTATTAGTACAGTTCTTTTTTGTAGCTAATCGTAATGTTGTGAAAGTGTCACAGAGCCTGGCTATGAATCATTGGAAAAACCAAATTACAGATATAGTCATAAAAAACGAACGGAATTCCAAACACAATAAAACATATAATCTATAAATCATAGTGACCTAGCCTAGAGAAAAAATATCGTCATATAATGAAAAACCATCATACTGGAAAATCTGTCTTAACCCGTTTGTGCTTAATGCCCCAAAGTGCACTCAGTCCGTTTTACTATTTAGACTTAAATATAAAAAGGAGTGGTAGATCTAGATCAGGGGCCGCAGATGGCGGCCCCTGATCTAGATCTACACTCTTTTTCAACCAAAGCTTCATTAATGGACATTTATGGGTTAAAGAATTTGCGAAATGGACATGTCCTTGAACTTGTATCCACTCAAACACAAGAGTTGATATCAGAATTTAATGTGCTGCCTGCGCATGCCTTGTGAACAGACCAGACTGTGATCATGGTCTCTACGACAGGACTGTCTTCCGGCAGATTGGACGCAATTTAACGATATAGTTGCAGATTTTTAAGGAAAAACCTTTTTACCAAAATTATTGCTGCTGCTTGTTGCTGTAGAGTCCATGATCAATTTATTTAATCGCATTTTAGTCGTAAGTATGCTCCCCGGAGGGTGCGCATATAGTCACCGCTTCCTCCGTCCGTCCGTCAGTCTGTCTATCCATGCGTAACATTTTTGTCCGGAGCATATCTCTGAAAGTGTTATAGGGAATAAAATGTAACTTCACATACTAAAAGAAGGCCATGTGAGGAACTGCAGAGCGCAAGAACCATCATTTTGTTTCTAGGGTTTTCAGTATAATGCTTGCCCGGAGCATATCTCTAAACGTTTTAAGGGAATCTACTAAAATTTAAAATATTGATAGCTGACAATGAGAGGGAGTGCAGAGCAAAAGAAACATAAATAACCCTATCCCTAACTATTTTAGTTACTTCCCTTCTATTTTTTCTCAGATATAATATGCTTGTCCGAACCATATCTCTAAAAGCATCAAATGGATCACACATTGCTAGATGACAATGAAGGAAGTGCAGAGCACAAGACCCATAATCCTATCGCAAGTACTCGTGTTTTGGGTTGCATAGATCTATCCGCAGACAGATCAGTCTTTGCGTTTCATAACACTATTTTCGACTACGGGCATGGGTGTTTACAAAAGACTATCCAAATGTGTAGACTGATCCGAGTCTTCAATTTATTTCATTTTGGTCTTAGAGCCACGCCATTCAAACGTTGGCAATAGGCTGTTACAGAGCACCTGGTCCAGGGATCGTGACGGTCCTCCCAATCCCACTAGGAGCCCAGCATATCTTGGCAAGCATAAATATCATATTCTGTGTAAAATCTCATTTACTCACTCCATTTTACTGCAGTTTATATTCCATTTTCTGTATGTCCATGTCAAATCCGTCAGTGTTTTGAAGGAACACGCAATTTATTTATCACTGTGTTGACATATTCGCTATGATAAACTTTAATTGAGAAAATGTAGCGAAGCATTTAAATAGAATACACAAACCAGTGATAGTTATTATAACTTACTTCCGAAATGAATATTTAATATTATACTAAATCTTGGCTGTTCAGTGACAAAAAGGACAAATAAACCAAAGAATGTGAGTTGATGCATACTCACAAGGGTTCAGTGTATTTTCTTTTATTTGTTTTGTCCACTAGAATCACCTCGGCGAAAACAGGCAGCTGGATGTCCTATTATTATTACATTTAGTTTGACTTTGGGCAAGGGTTCTCTGTGTAGTGAGTGTGGGATGGGGTCGCATTTTTTATTACCTCGTCTATTCTCCACCTCCTGTTAAACAGCCCAAAACAATCTAGTTTATAATTCTAACCATGAGAATCGCTCCTGATTTGCGATTTACCCATTTGTTCTCTGTGATAAGATTTTATAAACCGGTTAATGTGGTGATAATCACTGATTTGGGGCAGACAAAAATCTGCATAAAACGCTAAAAATACAACTGATTTTCCCAAAACTTAGCAGTTGCCTTTTTTATGTTGTTTCTCATTATGTAGAATCCCATAATGTAGATTTTATTGATGTTAAAAAGTGTTTTTATAAGGAAAGATCAAAGGCTAATTTTCTGCGCAGAAATAGGAAAAAATAATATCGTTATTGAAAATATACTTAGTGCTGGGGGTGGTCGGGTGGTGCGATGGTGCTTTGTGTAGCTTGCCTTGCCGGGGCGTCCTAGTATTTGGAACTTTGTAGGGCAAGAGCCTACTGTTCTTGCAGTAGGTGCGGATGGGGGTTGTTTGGACATTTTTCTCTCGTCTATCATTTCTCTTCTTTTTCCCTCTCTCTGGGAGACGGCCCGATATAGACTAAAGTACTGTCTCAAAGGTCCGTTAAACCCAAAATAATCAATCAGTCAATTGTGCTTAGATTACCTTGTTACATTACGAAAAGCGTCCTAGCAATTATTTTTTCCAACTCTTTCACACATTATCAGGCTGAGCAGATAAAAATGACGTAGCTCGTGTCCATTTTTTGTCAAAACACTTTATCAAGGTTGAACAATTTCATTTACACACCTGTCATAACTCAGTAATGTATTATTTATATTGTAGGTATTAAATGGGTCTGCTTGCCTATCCTATATTAATGAATGCATCCAGTGTACATGTCCCTTGTACATGGTTGAACATTTGGAGAAAAAAAGAACTGTTTTCATCTGGTGTACCTTACAATTTGAGAAAGAGTTGAAACAAAAAATGGCTAGGATACTCTTTATAATGCAATAACGTACCTTCAGCGCTACGTAAATTTTCAATAACGATGTTATTGCTTTAGATTTCTGCGCAGAAAACTACCCTTTGATCTTTCCATATAAAAACACTTTTTGAAGCAGTATGCACTTTGTTTTATTTTATATTCTAAACTGTAGAGAACAACAAAAATAAGAATGCTAACTTTCAGGGAGATACGTTATTTTTTATGGTTTCCTGCAGTTTTGCATTTACCATAAATCACTACCTTACCTTAAACACTCAACCAACCAACAAACCACCCACACGAAGTAAGCCTTTGAACAAGGTATCCTTTACACTACCTAGTCTGCCCGTACCTTTAACACTGCCATTCCAGTTTACATAATTAAGCCGCGACACGAAAAAACCAACAAAGTGGCATGTGCGCCCGGCAAAGACCCTGGGCAGCCTCCCAGTCTAATTAGTCTTCGCTGTGCGCCTTTCATGTATCTAAGGGTCAAAGCTAGCTACATGCGGTCAGCGAAGAATCTGATCAGACTTGGCGGATGCCAAGGCTGATCTGAGTCTTCGCTGGGCGCAAATGCCACTTTGTTGGTTTTGTCGTGTCACGGCCCATATCATTATTAAAAGATCTCTGCCATGGGAGAGCAGATATCCTGTACAACATCTTTGAACATCTTAAGGACTCCTGCTTTGTACGACTTTGATAAAGGAATCTAATTTTGGCAAGTTACTGTACGTAGTACTGATCAATGGAGTATTTCTTAAACAGCTTTCAATACGTATAATCAATTGAATTAGAAAATGTGGGAGTCTAACTTTGACAGTATCATGACAGTATCATGTGACAGACACCGTAATGTCCCTGAACATTGGGACGGACGTGCTTGAGCAAACAGTGTAGACCCATATCAGACTGCTCCGACAAGGAGGAGTCTGATTTTGGTCTAGACTGTTTGTCGCTTACCCGGCAGTCGTTTGACACTCCGCCACCCAGGGAAATTAACATGTTCTATTTTCGGGTAGTAACAGAGCTGCAATAGGTGCCCCAATTTTTCGGGTAATTTAGGTAGCGAAGGTTGGAGACACCGTTTCGGTAGTGTATCATATGACATGTAATTTCCGACATACGAGGAATTCACAGGTATCATGTTCAGTCATACAATGGAAAATTGCAGCCAGACGATGCAGATAACGCCGCTGAACCCTGTAGGTATGGACTTTTTCTAATCAGTTTAGCTTCGGTCTTTAGCAATAGTGCAAACGAATTAATTTTGTAGTCAACGTTTTCAGTCATATAATGGAAACAACAGTTCAAGGGGGTAAATCAATACGTGAAGAGACAACCTAGTCTTGCGTTTCCGGGCGTATTTGGTAAAAGTCTTGCCACGGTGTACTTTCGTTTTTGATGAAACATTATGTCAACACGAGTGTTTTGGTGAAATAAGTACCAATTATAAGCATGACGGGACATTTATAGAAAAAGTGAACTGGTCACGCTTTGGAGGA
The DNA here is from genome assembly GCA_963989385.1 of Ctena decussata. NCBI lineage: Eukaryota > Metazoa > Mollusca > Bivalvia > Lucinida > Lucinidae > Ctena > Ctena decussata. The sequence continues at coordinate 31,255,416 of OZ022507.1, read as the reverse complement.
TTCTTTAAAGTTAATATTCGTTAAAAATGTTTCACTTGAGATGCAGTAGTTAACGTGCCAATTCGGTTCTAGTTTGTCAAGGTAGTGTACATTTTTTGAGGCTGGCTGGTTGAAGGTAGGAATTTTCTTTCTTTTGAATCAATCTGAACGTTTTCGTCTCTTTTCCTGACAAAATTAGCTTCCTCTGTGATTGTTTATATGATTCACTCTAAGAACGTGTTGCAGGATGCGTTTCCATGCATAAAAACAACGGTGTACGCACATGATTTCCTAGTATAGACCTGTATATGTCCATTGTTAATAAGTGCAAATACTAGTATTGCTCCAATGATTACTTTTCATTACAAATGGAAACTGGCAGTATCATAAACCTGTATTCTCCATATCACTTGTGACAAAATAGTGGCAAGAAATGTGTTTGTAAAACACGGTGCCCCAAGCCTTGCGCCTGGCCCTAAAAGGACACGCCACTAAAGGGAATGGTTTGTTCAAAACGCCAGAACTCTCAAGGAGCCGTAACTCTGTCAAACCGGCTCATGTACCCACCTCTACTAAGGGATCACCCGATTTCTGAAAACACATTTTCAGGGTCCCATTAGCCAAAATACAGTGCAACTGAACCTGTATAAAGGGGCTACGTGTCTTTAACAGCCACAATTTGTCCTTCCCTTGGTTGACCCTTTAAGACAGGTTTGGCTGTACTATAGTGTTGCATGTATACGAATTTGAAAGAAAACAAAAGTTCCGATGCTAACCGACAAGTCCACTTTTCACTAAGGTTGGTTCCCCATCGGTCACCACAATATAAATAAGTTCTAAATAGTAAGATCCTTTGGAAGCAAGAGATACATCAAAGAACAGAAAATAGCAGACTCGGTTTAACTGAGTCTGTTCATGACTAGTAATGACTTGTGCGACACCAGCCACGCCCCCCCCCCCCCCCCCCCCCACAGGTTTAAGCGGAACTCTATTTTTTAAGATAACTCAAATGAACTCAATGATCCCAAAGGACCAGAAAATATAATCTGCACTATTATGATGTACGGGGAGACGTTTTACGGCGGCCACACGGCCTATTTTGCTATAACTGGCTGCTTACTGATACACTTTACCATATGACTGCTTTAGAAATATTGACATAAACCATCTCGGCAGCACTTGCCTTATAAAAAATAAGCTTACCAAATTCTGTACCAAAATACAGTGAAGACTATAAGAAAAGTTTACCATTCTCTTTAAAAGGTGGACGCTTACACTTTCAAGGGAAGCAACTCTGCTTTTAATAACTGCATCCTCTTTCAATGAGATCAACTATTAAAGGAAAGACTTTGCTCATCGAGGAGCGTAAATGACCTCAGGTCCCTTCTAAATTTTATAGTTGTCCATAGAGCAAATTAGAAAATTGGAATTTCACTGTATTGATTCCACAGGTCTAATGGGTCGTTCATGCAAACAGAATGTCTGTGATGAGACTGTGCCACCGCCCGGTCCACCGCACAACCTGATTTATGTTTGCATAAGAATGCGGTGGACACCTCTTATATTAAAACCTGCGCATGTAACTGCATTTTTATACCCCGCCACACGTTAGTGGCGGGGTATTATGTTTTCACGTTGGCCGTCCGTGTGTCTGTCCGTCCGTAGTACGTACGTCCGTCCGCACTTCGTTTCCGTTCGATAACAAGTATTTATTATTGGATTTCCTTCAAATTTTGCATATGCATTTGTACCGAGAATGTCTCGCTTGGGATTGTTAATGGGCAAATTTCGTTAATTTCTGACAGAGTTATGGCACTTGTCAATGTACAAAAAATGGTTTCTGGCCTCTAGTTCCTTTACTACTTTGAGTATCATGATGAAACTTCACAAGCATGTCGAAGTAACAAAAGCTTTTTTATGAGCACCAAAATTTTATCATCGGGGGTTATCTGCCCCTGCCCTGGGACTATATACATGTATAAAATCATGAAAAATTCCATATAAAATCAGAGTTTGAAGCAATTTTTCTGAAACTTTCAGCAAATGATCAGAGTGATGAAAGCCTCCAGCGATGCTCAAATTTACCCGTTGTGAGTTATCTCCCCCTGCCCCCGGCTATACACATGCATAAATCTGGTAAAATCGGTGTGTGGAAAAGGTTTGCAGTGGCGGGGTATCACGCAGTCGTTTTCGATGCTTTTATTATGTTCAGTATAGATATCCGAAATGTTGACCGCATCCACATCATACGAGTTACATTATACTCTATGGTGACGCAAGGTATTTATTTTGGCTTAATTTGGTGGGATGGGGCGTGTAAATGGTTGTGACAGTACCGACATTTAAAGAAAAAAAATCCCCCAAAAATTGTGTAAGACACGCACGATGCCCCAGTGTGATACCTGCCACAGGGCTGTGTACATCACTAAAATATCCATTAACAGCAAACGCTATCGCGTCACATGCATACCTCATTCCATTCAATTACCGCACATGCCTCTTCAAGTGCACATCATGATAATTTCTGAGGCATATGACTATAAGCTTACATATTTTACTGGTTTACCATTTCGTTTGTTTGTTTGTTTACAAGACCAGAAAATGCTGTTGACTCTTTCAGTTTTCATTCGTTTATAAGATATTCAATCCTATGATATAAGTAGCTTTTCTCCCATTTTTCAACTTTGGATTTGCTTTCTTAAAAATATATTAATTCGACGTGCGCTTATAAGACAGAAAGATTTCTACAAGTATTTGCCTCCGTTTCAAAAACGTTTAGCACACAGGCGCTCAAACAGTCGTAATTACATTTGTAATCCGTCGGTTACGATATTTGCATTATGATTATGCAAACCCTCAAACATATACACTGCTAAAAATATTTAACGGAGCAACAGGTATTTTTCCCAAAGACATTACGGTAACACATACCCAGTTCAAAGGCCCATAAATCTGACTCCCAGTGGCCAAGAATTTCCTATTCTTTCGCAGAATTTTTAAGAAGGATCGGGATTTACCACAACAAGAATCTCATTACAACTGATGCTCTGCCCATCCCTATGGACTAAATTTAGTAAATTTAAAGAGTAACTACACTTCAGGAACTGACTCAGTCAGATCCAAAACCCTATCCCCAACATCAAAGGGAAAGACTGACAAAGACATCCCAACAAACAATAAATTACAAGTGATAAGCCGAGTCAGCAGCTCTTTCCCAAATAGGTGGCAACTCAGCTATCTTTATTGAACTAAATAATTTAGACCAACAGAAGGGTTACAACAGACTAAGCAAATTATACGAAAAACATTTAACAATTATTTTTACCTATTTTCTATTTTTATTGTAGAAGGGTTAAAATGAGAACACAATAAATTAAACAGCACCGAACATAAAACAAATGCAACCGCAACGAAAGTACCGCCTTGGGACGGTCAGTAATAACTGCTGGGGGGGGGGGGGTTAAATCGGTTTTACTGGGCCCAAATCATCACCCTCACCCTCCGCCGCGGTGCACACAATTAGTTGGTAGTTCGGTTCGTATGGAGGTCCCCTAACTCATCAGAGAGTCATCACGGTCAACAACTAAAATCAAGAAAAGACCGTGATGAAGCAAGGACGAGGACTCGACAGCCAAAACGTGTTGAGACACCTGGAGATCCCTGGGGCGTCAGCAACACCACTGGAGCACTGGAACAAAAGAAGACCACCAGTTGAACCCCGGTGGGCCAAGAAACAGACAAACATCCGGCCCCAACCAACTTATATATAGCTTTATGTGGGGGCTATCATAGAGTCTGAAGCCCAACCCACCGGCGTGCAATTGAAGAGGACAGCATAGTTGTCAACCGTGAACTTTCGAACTTTCCAAAATTGAGGCATTTTTCCGGAAGTCTACAAACTCTCATAAACTTGAGTTCAAAGTGATTCTTTCAAACGAGTCACCTTGTTAGACATCCAGTATCGTTGACAAAATGGTCGTTTGGATTTGGGTTGAAATTTTCATGCTTTTCACCTGTTCTGAAAATTGCAATATTCAACCAAAATTGCATTTTTACAAAAAAAAAAAAACAGTCCATGGATATGGGCAGGGTAACTATTGAATTGAAACTTGTGGAGTAGGTAACATCGACCCTCTTTCAAAAAATGGCAAAATTATTTGAAATTCCGTGTCTTTGGCGACCGGAGGTAAATGTCTTCAAAGTTGGGGATGCATTGCACTGTTGTCTATGAAAAAAAAATTACGTGCTCCTTTAAATATTTCGAGCAGTGTATTAAAATCTGTGAAAGGAGTTGACTAATAATGCAAAAAACTACCCATACTGACTAAGTTCAAGATGTCGTAATTCTGATAAAACAGATTTTATCTACATCGAAACGCCCAAAACATGTGCATAAAGTTTAACGAAAATCCGTTGAGAGAGGAGTTGAATACACACAGTCAGCACCATGTTGTGCAAAATATCTGCAAGAAATGAAGACGTTCAAATGGCTTTTATTCTGTCAGAATTCATTTTCTTGCATCCCAGATAACGATATCCGTGTTTTTGCTAGGGATAGAAATTCATATCTTACCCTGGTTATCTGACCCGTGGGTAGGATAAAAAAAAGAAAATTTTCGCATGACTTCGTTTTGCGTTTGTTGTATTGGACGTCACGTAACTTCGTCGCTAGCTGACGTCATAACGACGTCAAAAATCACAACAGTTGTCAAAATGGCGGACGTCGCAACGCAGCGTCTAGAGGAATCTTTGATGTAATTAAAGCTTCAACACATAAAGGTATGCAAGAAAAAGGATCTACCATGAGTGTGAGGTACGGATGGACAAATCTGTCCCTTGGGTCACTGCTTGGCATCACTCAGCAAGCCTCGTGATGCTAAACAATGACCCTTATGATAGATTTTCTATCCGTACTTCACACTCATGATAGATTCTTATATTATCGTATGACGTCGCTGTTATTCAGTGGATAACGTCGTGTAATAAAAATCATATGACCACACGTGTAATAACACTTTGGCGCGTAACGTAGCGTCTTTGACAACGTCCATGTCAGCAATGCGTTTTCTTATTGAAATAATGTTCAGTTTGAAGGCGTTAAAATCTCAATTTAAAGGGTCATATGATAAACAGAATCTTACACTCGTGGGCATTTCATGGGAAATTTATGAAACTTGCCAAGGCTCGTTTCATAAATTTCACATGAAATGACCACTCGTGTAAGATCCTCTTTTTATCCCTGTCAAAATACAACTTACACATTTTCATTAGACTCTAATTATTCGTACAAAGTTTGATAAGAATCCATTGAAAACTGTAGGAGGAGTTGATCACACAAGTTCCATACCCTCCGTATAGTAAAAAAAAAAACTGTCCAAAATGACAAGCTCCAAAGGCTTTAATTCTGTCAGAACTAATTTTACTTCCTTTAAAACACACATGTCCATTTTCATTATTTCTGCAACATATGTACAAAGTTTGAAAAGCATACCATAAAAAATGAGAAGAGCCGCTTATAGAAACGCTCTAACTTAAAGTGTGACTTATAGACGAATTGACAGACAGACGGACAGATAGGAACAAATATTAAGGCCCTTGAATACACTCACGGGGGGGGGGGGGGCATGGGGGCATAAAAAGGAAAAATGGGACAACGCCATTTGTACATGAGTCAAAAGATACCTCGTATGAACTCTCATTTTTGGCACGTGGAATAACGGCTTATTATCCACTTTCAGGTAAAGCCACCAGACATAGAAATGAAGGGTAGTTGCAGAGTCTTATCCGCTTCATTACAATTGCCGTTCGTTTGTGACAATGGTGGTCAGAAGGAAAAAAAAAAAACATTTGGTTCTGCTTCGGGTTTACTCTCGTACGGACATTTTTTCGTTAAAATTTTCGACTCAACGTATTACTAATATAGAATGTATACTCTGACTCATACATTTGTGAATCCGCCATATACATGGGTTAAAAACATGAAGAACTCTGACATTGTCAAAAACAAGAGGGCCATGAGGCCCTGAATCGCTCACCTGAACAATTGGCAAGCTGGCTTTTACTTAACATGTCTGAAATTGTCAAAATATGAGTTTTGGGTCAAAAGTCAAAGAATGACCATGACCATGGACTTGTACTCATAAATCTTCATGTACTCATTAAGACAACCATATATACCATTTTTAGGCCAAAATCTTCAAAACTTTCCATGAAATCTTATGTTCTAGCATTTTCCCATATTTGACCATGCCGCAAAAAAGGTCAAGGTAAACCCAAGGTCACCATTTGAACAGTCTTGGTGGTACTCTAGTACTCCATGCTATTTACCAAGTTTCAAGGCCATAGGTGGATTGGTTCTGGAGAAGAAAAATATTAAAGATTTATACCATAAGTGGTAATGGCGGCCATGTTGGTCATGTGACCTGGACTGTTTGAACAAATTTTTCATTCAATCAACCCCTGGAGGCTCTGTATGAAATGTGTTCACAATTGGCCCTTTGGCTTTTGAGGAAATGGCTGAAAATGTCAAAATATGAGCGATCTGGATCAAAGGTAAAAAAATGACCTTGACCTCTTGTACTCATAATTCTTCATGAACTCATTAAGACAACTGTATATACCAATTTTTTAGGCCAATATCTTCAAAACTTTCCATGAAATCATATGTTCTACCATTTTCCCATATTTGACCTTGCTGTAAAAGGTCAAGGTCAACACAAGGTCATAATTTGAACAATCTTGATAGTACTCAAGTACCCAATGCTACATACAAAGTCTCAAGGCCATCGGTCAATTGGTTCTCGAGAAGAAGATTTATAAAGGTATTTACCATATATGGGCATGGCGGCCATGTTGGTCATGTGTCCAGGAGCGTTAGAAAATTTATTCATTCCCTCAACCCCTCGAGGCTCTATATGAAATTTGGTTTCAATTGGCTTAGTGGTTTTAGAGCAGATTCTTTGAAATTGTCAAAATTTGAAATTTCTGGGTCAAAGGTCAAAGAATAACCATGACCTCTTGTACTCACATATCTTCATGTACTCATTCAGATGATTGTATATACCAATTTTTAGGCCAAAATCTTCAAAACTTACCATGAAATCTCATGTGCTAGCATTTTCCGATATTTGACCTTGCCTACGGCAAGGTCAACCCAGGGTCATAATTTGAACAATCTTGATAGTACTTGAGTACCCAATGCTACATACCGAGTTTCAAGGCCATCGGTCTACTGGTTCTGGAGAAGAAGATTTTTAAAGGTTTTTACCATATATGGGCGTGGTGGCCATGTTGGTCATGTGACCTGGACCGTATGAACAAATTTTCATTCCCTCAACCCCTGGAGGATCTATATGCAATTTAATTACAATTGGCCTAGTTGTTTTTGAGGAGATTGTTTGATATTGTCAAAATATGAGAGTTCTGGGTCAAAGGTCAAAGAATGACCTTGACCTCTTGAACTCATAAATCTTCATGTAGTCATTAAGATGACTGTATGTACCAATTTTTAGGCCAAAATATTCAACAGTTTCCAAGATATCTTATGTTGCAGCATTTTGCCATATAAAAGCATAAGGAAGCAAATTTGACCTTACCGTAAAAAAGGTCAAGGTCAACCCAAGGTCATAATTTGAACAATCTTGGTAGTACTCGTGTACCCGATGCTACATACCAAGTTTCAAGGCCATCGCCCTATTGGTTCTGGAGAAGAAGATTTTTTCAGGTTTTTACCATATATGGGCATGGCGGCCATGTTGGTCATGTGACCAGGACCGTTTGAACAACTTTTCGTTCCTAAGGTCCCAGGAGGCTACATATGAAATTTGGTTGCAATTGACCAAGCGGTTTTAGAGGAGAAGTTGTTTGAAAGTGTGGACGGACGACGTACGACGGACGACGAACGCCGGAGCCTTACCATCCTATAAGCTCCCCCGGAGCCGCTGGCTCAGGTGAGCTAAAAATGTCACAGCATAAACTGTAAAATTTATCGTACATTAAGCAAAACGGTCAATAAAATGCGTAGTTGTTCTTTTCCTTAAAACGATGAAAAATAATTTGATTACGACCAGACAGGATACTAAACCCAGGCTTAAATTAACGTGAAAAATATAAACCAAACTTCGCATTTTCTTTGATTCCTTTCTAAATTTGTTCCAAAGTCACATGTACTTGAAATCAACAGATAGAACGGCATTTGTGACCGAATTAACTCGCATGATTTACACGGAAGTGCCGTTTCTATTGCATATATCTCGAAACAAATTATTACCAAATAGCGTGCGCTCATTGACAACACAATTGCAAATGTGTTTTTTGAAAAAAATTAGATTTTTACTCCGTGAGTCGCAAAACTGTGGCAATACTTACAGAAAATTAACGTAATTTTGCAAGACTAGGGTGTCCCTTCACGTATTGATTTACCCCCGTGAGTTGGACGATGCATCTGGCGTTAGGATGTAGCTCCCCCGCCGGGTGCTTTACTCAAAAAGCGGAAATTGCTGTATCTTGAGCTAACTCGCACCCCTGCTGCACAACTCCCGAAGCACTGTGAAATTTTTTCATATTTCTCATCATTCTCTTCAGCTAAAGAGAGAGAGAAAAACAGCTAGTTTATATCCATGCAAGACACGACATCTTTATCTTGGTCGGTACTGTGTACACGTGCACATGTTGGCTACATTGATACAACTTTTGTGACATCCTGGCCCCGAGGTTATAAAACTTTTTTCATGCTCAACTCAGCTGAGCATGAAATTTAAAATGCCCATTAATATAAAAATACCAAGAAATTCAGCATTTTTCAGGCTCAGATAAGCCAAGAAGGCTATTTTTTCTGCTCATAAATATTAAAATGCCAACAATTGTTGGCATTTTAAAATTTATGAGCAGAAAAAATTTCATGCTCAGCTGAGTTGAGCATGAAAAAAGTTTTATAACCTTGGGGCCTGATTGCCTCCCTGGACAACTAATCCCTTCCAAAATTGGGTCTGTTAAAGATAAAACATGCTTCTAGGTTTCCTAGCATATTGGATCCTATGAGAAAGGGCAGCAAAGAAGAAAAATAGTATAGTTGTTTTGCGTGGGCATAAAACGTTGAATCAACTTAAAACCAACACTGATTCAACGTTATGACGTTGAATCAACGTTGATTCAATGTTGTGTGCCCAGTGGGATACCAATCACCCTAAATGGAATCTCCGAGGCATGATTTGAAGAGTCAGACCAGCCGGCGCTTCAACGAACCAGAGCATACAGAAAATGTCATGCGTAGAATGTCAGGATGGCGGGCTAACCTAGAATTTGATAGGGCTTATATGTTCGTAGGATATGTTTCTCTGAAACCTCTCCTTTAAAGGCCCCATTGCTCTATCAACCAAGAGGTATCGCTACATGTACAAGCTTGTCACTATGGTTTCGTCAGTGTAAATGACCGTGAATAGCCAGCTTTAAACAAATAAAACATCCTTCAGTTTCACACAAAAAGGGGTTGAAAACTTATTTGGGTCATTAGTTGACAACTTAAAGGCCCCATTGCTCTCTCAGCATGAAAAATTTATCAAGAGGTATCGCTGCAACCTTCTCACTATTGTTTCGTCATCGTCAATGACCGTGATTTGCCAGCTTTAAACAAATAAAACATCCTTCGGTTTCACATAAAAACGATTTGAAAACTTATTTGGGTCATTTTAGTTGGCAACTAAAATGACCTACTTTCGATTTCATAAAATGGTAAAAATAAAATGTACAACATGGAGTCCCAATCACTATTCTGCCTATGTTTATATAGCATTGCTAGACGGGAAACCAGAACAGGAAATTGTATCTTGTGAAGCGATTTGTTATTTTTCAAACACTTGTTTTCTCTACTTTTTGCTTGTTATGTGACTCAATATATGCACACCAACCCGCATTTTATTACCAAACGTGAAGGTTGAACAGCTTTTTACAATGATTTGAATTTAGCCGTTTTTACCGCTGATAGGACAATGGAGACTTTAAATGACCAAATGTCGATTTAATAAAGTTGAATAAAATGGTAAAAATACAATGTACAGGCGTGGAGCCCCAATCACTATGTTTATATATCATTGCTTCACGAAAATTTTACAGAATTCTACAGAAAATTTTATTTTGAAGAGCAATTCGTTATTTTTGAAAAACTTGTTTTCTATACTTTTGCCAGTAATATGACTCAATGTAGGCACATCAGCCCATATTTTATTACCAAACGTGAAGCCTGAACCGCTTTTAAAGTCTCCATACTCCTACCAGAAGTAAAATCGTCAAAATGCAAATAATTATGAAACCTGTACAGCCTTCAGAACTGATGAAACCATGTTGTTTGATGTGCTTTTTTGTATCATATAACTGACAAAAAAGAAGGAACAAGGTATTTTGAAAAAAATGATAAGGCTCTCCATAAAAATACGGTTTTCGTCTCTGGTTCCCCGTCAAGCAATGAAATAATGCAACAGCGGCACAATCAATGGGATCCTTGCTTAATGTTTTTGTACATTGTATTTTTATCACCTGTTAAAACGCCTGTACCTCGTTTTTTCACCTGCTGTACCTTGTTTTTTTACCATGAAATAAAGCTCGTGAAATCGAAAGTAGGTCATGACCTAGTTATTTTTCAAATCTATTTATGGTAAATTCAAGGACATTGTGATTTTTCAAAGCAGACCAATCACAATAATAATCAATGGCGAAACTGTAGTGAGAAGTTTGCAGCGATACCTCGCGATAAAATATTTCTTGCTGATAGAGCAATAGGGTGTTTAATGGTGATTTGAGTTTAGACGTTTTTACCACTGTTATGAATATGGGGGCTTTAAACCTGTAAAGCAGGAAAACTGTATCAACGTTGACTTAACATAAGTACGTTGAAAAGTCTCCGCTGGATTGTAGTTTCGAGGAATCTCCAAGTCAGATTCGTTTTTGATTTGTTTATATATTTAATTGCCTTTTTAAGATTTATTTCAAATTTACATGATATTCAAAGAAATGACACACCTTAACATACCTGTATCATAATTGGACTTATTTGCTCGATTCAGAAAATAAACTAGAAGGATTCTCTGTGCAATGAAGGATAACGACAAATTTCCAGTATTTATCTTCCGTTTTACCCGGTAACAATCCGGCCTCTCCCAAACGTTTTATTATTAACATTATTATTATTATCATTATAAATGACCCGGGCCACGTAGTTCAAAACTAACGACATCATTAGTTAACGAGCTAGATTTTAAAATTTCAAACTTTAATATCTCAAATGCACCAGCATTTTTTTGTTAAAAATGTGAGAAGCTTTTCATATATCTTCAACAAAAATATCCGTGTATTTTGCTAACAGAATGTAAAGCACTTAACGAGTCGACCTTTTAACGAGCTCGTTCGGTTGGTGCGAAGGTGCTGTGTTTAACTTCTAGTGCCGGGGTGTCCTACTTATTTGAATAGTAGTAGGGCAAGGGCTTACTGTGCTTGCAGTAGGTGCAGGTTGGGGTTGTTTGGACATTTTTACTCTCGTCTATCATTTCTCTCTTCTTTCTCCCTCTCTTTGGGAGACGGCCCGATATAGACTGAAATACTGTCTTAAAGGGCCGTTAAACCCAAAACAACCAACCAACGAGCTAACGATGCTGTGAACAACTGGGCCCTGTTCTGTCAAGGTCTCAATGCTCTTTTGCGCCGTTATTATCAAGGGAAGCAGCTTTTGTGACTTCTTATTTGTTTTCTTGGACGATGAAGCCCTTTCAAACCGGAATATTCTCCTAAAGAAAACAATTTGCTTCTATGGGGGCAACTTTTTATTTTTGAGAATTGACCCCACAAACACAAGTGGGAAGGAAGGGGAGGGGGGCGGGGGGGGGGGGGGCAAAGGGAAGTATGCATTTTCCTTAAAGCGGAGTGTGCCACATTTCCTTGGTACGTCAGAATCACATGAATGTTTCCAAAAATGTTGTATTGATCAGTGCTTTAAAAATAACATGAATCTGTGACAAGCAAAGGCTCTGATCAGACTGCACTTTAGTGCAGTCTGACCAGAGCCTTCACTTGTCAAGTCAGCTATGTATGGAATTGGTCCAAACCATACAGAAAACAGTGAGGCCTCTATCAATTAGGATGATCTGAACTACCACATTCGAAGTCACATGAAGTGGCTCAATAAAATATATACGATAGGCGTCCCGTGATAAGGGACATTATAAGCCATGATGTGCATGAGTTTAGACTGATTAAAGTCTTCTCTTCCGCTTTTTAGCTCACCTGAGCCGAAGGCTCAGAGGTGAGCTTATAGGATGGGAGTCAAGCCGTCGTCCGTCCGTGCGTGCGTGGGTGCGTCAACACTTTCAAACATAGATATCTCAGAGACCAGTGGGCCGATCGCAATCAAATTTTATCTGAAGCATCATTTGGGTGGGGGAAAGGCTGCATTAGGTTTTGGTGCTGATCAGCTCAGAACTCTGGTTTCCATGGCAACAGATAGCCCCCATAGGGTTATAATGGGGAAAATGGCGTCATTAAGTTTTCTCGACTATTTTTGATTAGATCCTTATCATACTTGCAGGTAATGATGACATACACAAGAGCTTGGATGAGTTCGAAATTTGAACCGGATTCGAGCACAGACTACGGAGTTAGCTGCCCTTGAGCGTTTGAAAAAAATCCCATAGGGTTATAATGGGGAAAATGGCGTCATCACGTTTTCTCAACTGTTTTTGATTAGATCCTTATCATACTTGCAGGTAATGATGACATACATAAGAGCTTGGATGAGTTCGAAATTTGGCCGGATTCGAGCACAGACTACGGAGTTAGCTGCCCTTGAGCGTTTGAAAAATATCCCATAGTGTTATAATGGAGAAAACAACGTCATCACATATTTTTAGAAAAACTTTGTCATCGCTCTATTGCCTACATTTCTCAACAGATTTTAAAATAACTTCACACAAATGTAGGGCATGACAATATCTCGAGCAAGTTTGACTTTCAGGATGCTGCGCCCAAGGTCAAGGTCACTGTGGCTATTTTTAGAAAAACTTTGTCAGCGCTCTAGCACCTATATTTATCAGCAGCTTTTAAAATAAATTCACACAAATGTAGGGCATGACAATATCTCGAGCAAGTTCGACTTTCAGGATGCTGCGCCCAAGGTCAAGGTCACTGTGGCTATTTTTAGAAAAACTTTGTCAGCACTCTAGCACCTACATTTATCAACAGATTTTAAAATAACTTCACACAAATGTAGGGTATAACAATATCTTGAGCAAGTTTGACTTTCAGGGTTCTGCACCCTAGGTCAAGGTCACTGTGGCTATTTTTAGAAAAACTTGGTCATCGCTCTAGCGCCTACATTTCTCTACGGATTTTAAATTAACTTCACACAAATGTAGGGCATGACAATATCTCAAACAAGTTTGACTTCCAGGGTGCTGCGCCCAAGGTCAAGGTCACTGTGGCTATTTTTAGAAAAACTTTGTCAGCGCTCTAGCACCTACATTTCTCAATGGATTTTAAAATAAATTCACGCAAATGTAGGGCATGACAATATCTCGAGCAATTTCGACTTTCAGGGTGCTGTGCCCAAGGTCAAGGTCACTGTGTTTTTTTTAGAAAAACTTTGTCACCCTAGCACCTTCATTTCTCCATGGATTTTCAAATTACTTGACACAAATGTAGGATATGACAATATCTCAAGCAAGTTCGACTTTCAGGATGCTGTGCCCAAGGTCAAGGTCACTGTGGCTATTTTTAGAAAAACTTTGTCATCGCTCTAGCACCTACATTTCTCAACGGATTTTAAAATAAATTCACACAAATGTAGGGCATGACAATATAGTCTGGTTGCCAAATGGAGATTTTGGGTGGAACCCAAAAAAATAGTCCGCACAAAATGTTTTTGCACAAATGTGTTCACCAACATGTCCGTACACTGAAACTGAATGATGCCACCTTGGCATCATTGGGGAAATTAAAATATTCAAGATGGCGTCCAAGATGGCTGCCAAGGGATAAAATCCTCAGTATCTTCTAAAGTATGTGGGCTAGAAACATACTTTTGGTGGCTACTTATAGGTTTTCGAGGTCGACGAATCGATTAAGAATATCAAAAATTATTTCAGACAAATCAGTTACAAAATGGCGGACAAGATGGCTGCCAAAGCATAAAAATGTCCATATCTTCTTTAGTATACGGGCTAGAAACGTGATTTTGGTGTCTGCATATAGGTTTTCGGGGTCAAGGAATCCATTAAGCATGTTAGAATTTATTTCCAGGCACTAACTTACACAAAATGGTGGCCAAGATGGCGGACGAAGCATCGATTACGGAGCTGAATGTTTTAAGAAATGCACTTTTTGATAGCAGAATTCAGGCTTTAGAAAGTTTTTTAACCCGGAATTTCGAAATTATAAGATCTATGATTTAAAAAAAAAACGAAGTTATAAAGACCTCATTTTGCATCTGATACTGTTACTACCAAGGAGACCATGATGATCCATAAGAGCCCAGTCCAGGTATGGGCAGACAGCCCCGTCTAGAGAATTTCAGTCGCAACCGAAAGACATTGACAGCTCGTTAATTCATTATTTTAAGAATGTCGTTTTTAATGGCTTTTTTATGTTCATAATTGCATGCATGTACCTTTTTGTAAAGTAAAATGATAGACAGAGATCAAGAACTAATACAATCAGACCCAACATTCCCCACTAAAAACCAAAATACAAAAATGGCAAATATTCGCAAAAGACAAGCATAGTAAATCGAATGAACAGCCCTTTCTCAGACATTCAGTTACCCCAATTGAAAACAACAGTAACATTTATTTTACCTATTTTATCAGTGTTTCAAATAGGACAAAACAGAAAGCAAACTGGGCAGCTATAAGGTAGCCATATTGCTAGAAGACCACAGACAAGCAGACACAAGAACACGTAACATTGAGGAACCAAAAAGCAAGTAACTAGTTTTACTTGGTCCAAACCCATGCATTCTGCTTCTGCAGTGGTTCAAAACATTTAGTTAGCATTTTGTCTGCATGAAGGGTACCCAACCCATCAATGAATCATCACAGACAGCAATCAATCACGGATAAAACCTGTGATGAATCAAATATGAGGACTCGACAGAAACAACGTATTGCGACACCAGGAGATCCCTCCAAAACAACTCCGATGAAATCCTGGAGCAAAAGAAAAGAGCCAGGAGAACCCTGAATAGCCAAGCAGTGGGGCAAAATTTTGATCTTGGCATAAAGGTTTTTTGTTACTTTGATTGCTTAGCTGAATTTAAAGGTAGGTTCCTGTACTTTGGAATGAGTTATAATTTTGATGATCGTTCATCCAAGTTGTTGGAAAGCACATATAAAAGGGAATGAATAAGTTTCACTAAAAAGTGTAAATCAAAAAAATATTAGAAAAGTTGTTTTGCAAGGGATTTCCTAACTCTGCAACGCACACCAGTTAGCGCTATTTTTAGTTCGCTCCAAAAATAGATAACGCAGCTGAGGTCATGCTGCATTGCATTTTGGGATAGTTTTAACCCATCCACCATGCCAGGACCTCTAGGAGAGCTCACGACAAGGGAAAATTGACCTTTGGAGAATGGCATCAGAAATTGCGCACTTATAGACATAATAAACATAGTTATTTTTAGAACTGGAATACCAACGCAAGAAAATAAACCAAAAGGAAAAAACGACTATTTTCTTCAACATCTGACGAGTTTCTCAGTAGCAACAAATTCAGAAAAATAAGAGAATTCAATACTGCTCAGAAAAAGACGAAATTATTTTGTGGACATAATTGTTATCGCTAGTACAGGAACCTACCTTTAAGCAGGGGTAAATAACCCAGAAGGATAAAATTCCAGTCGTAACAGAAAAAAATATCTTTACTTTGATCTTTTGTCAGGAGCTTAATAAAATCACTTTCAGGTCTTTGATTTTATGCTGACATTATCTCAGTGTTAAGCTTATAGCATATGGTTAGTTAGCGTATGGGCTAGAAGCAGGAATAAACAACTTTTGGCGACACAGTTTTAATCTGCCAGGAAACTGTATTGCAGTTTTGGAAAATCCCTTTTAGAGATGGCTCTTACTCTACTTGTAGATCTACCTTTTCTTTTCCAAATGCAAAGTCACTTTAAAGTACGTGCCCCGAGTTTGGGTGCATACGTGACCCAACGTTTACATATTTAAAACTTTTGAGGAATGTGAAATATTACACGAAAATACCAACTTATGTGTACCTCAGTGGTTCAGGAGAAGAGGACTTTTTAGATGAAACGGTGACATCTTGGGCCGCAAGCACTCATACCAATGTTCGTTCTCTCAAACAAATGGAAGTATAGCTATATACATGTATCAAATTATCCCAGTAGCCGCAATGGGTTATTAGATTCCCACTGTGTCTCTGGCATAGCGCTATTATGAAAGGTCGGGCTAAATCTATCCTTGTACCGTTTTTTTACCATCCTAGATTCTAGTCCGGTACGAGTACATATTTTTTGCTAAGTCGACAGATAGCCTTTTTCAGTTGTTGTCAGAGATAGGATTCAAATCCCCTGTTTTCTGTACTTAAGCCAACTACTCTAGTAACTCAAAAAGTGATTTTGCTCGGCCTAGCAGCTTTGGAGAAGAATCTGTTTGAATGTTATGGTGATCTAAGCTGACGGGTCTATGAAGCCAGTTTATGCTATTAACTTTCCCGTAGCATTGCTCGGTCTATGAAGTCAGTTTATGCTATTAACTTTCCCGTAGCATTGCTCGGTCTATGAAGTCAGTTTATGCTATCAACTTTCCTGTAGCATTGCTCGGTCCATGAAATAAGTTTATGCTATTAACTTTCCCGTAGCTTTGATCGGAATATTTAGTCAGGTAAGAATACTTGCACAAACTGGCATGACAATTATGCTCTTTGGAAGCTAAAACATTTTAAATATGCCTGTACAATTAGTAGTCAACTGTCTATAATCATGGGTAGCAGTCTCCTTTATACTTGAAAGAACTTGGAAAATACAAAAAAAAAAAATCAAAAGCTGTTTACAAAATTTGTTATTGCTTTGAAGTAAGTATGATCTTTTCTGACTTGTAAATTTTCCATACCGGCCAGCTGCTAAAACTCTGGCTGTGGCATGGCACGAACCTGCGACACTCACACCACTAGTGCCGACGATTAGCTATAATTTTGAACGACGCAAGCAACCAACAATTATTTTGTAAATTTTCCATACCGCCCAGATGCTAAAAATCTGGCTGTGGCATGGCACGAACCTCCGACACCCACACCGCTCATTGATCGCCGACCATGAGCTGTAATTTTAAACGACGCAAGCAACCAACAAACAAGCAAATTCAACAAATTTATGTCCCCCGCCTTGGAAACTATGTTTCCACTGTATATACACTAAGCGTTTGAGCTGGAAAAGCGGCTAAGTTAAAAATGTGAAAAAAGTAATAAAAAAAATAATGTGAGGATTATATCCAAACCACATGCATATCTTCAGACCATGATCAAAACACCTGTGAAGTTTCAAAGGAATGGGCATAAAACTGTAGGAGGAGTTGAACACACAAGGTACCCACTATCTATTCACTTTGACAGTAAAAATGTATGTAAAAAATGGCTAAGTTCAATTTGCGAAAAAAGTAATAAAAAATAACGTGAGGATTATATCAAAACCACATCTTCAGACCATGACCAAAATACCTGTGAAGTTTCAAAGGCATCGGCATAAAACTGTAGGAGGAGTTGCGCACACAAGGTACCCACTATCTAGTCACTATGATAGAAAAAAACGCCTAAAAAATGACTAAGTTCAACTTGTGGAAAAAGTGACAAAAAATAATGTGAGGATTATATCCAAACCACATGCATATCTTCAGACCATGACCAAAACACCTGTGAAGTTTCAAAGGCATCGGCATAAAACTGTAGGAGAAGCTGCGCACACAAGGTACCCACTACCTAGTCACTTTGATAGTAAAAACGCCTAAAAACTTGTGAAAAAAGTGACAAAAATAATCTCAGGATTACATCCAAACCACATGCGTATCTTCAGACCATGACAAAAACATCTGTAAAGTTTCGAAAGAATCGGCATAAAACTGTAGGAGGAGTTGCGCACACAAGGTATCTACTACTTTAGGGGGACGGAAAGACGGAAGGACGGACGGACGGAAGGATGGACGGAAGGACGGAAAGCCGAAAACTATGTCCCTCCGCTTTTCTTCGAAAAGGCGGGGGACAATATATCAGAGTTTCATAACCTGCATTTTAATTGAAGAAAGTAAAACAGATAACAGAATATAACACATTTCTTGTAACCTTTGGATTGTTACTCGTAACAATAGCTTTCTGTAATGACTAAAGCTCAACGGGTTATCTGCCCTTGCCTGCACTAGGTTCTTGTAAACCATATTGGCCCTCTTGTTAAAACACTGTTAGAACGGGACTTTTATAACTTCATTTTTACATTTAACAATCTTATACATGCAAAATCCGGATTCTAATACACAAACCAGAATTCTGCTATCGGAAAGTGCATTTCTCCGACAATTAGTGCCGTGACCGTTGCTTTGTCCGCCATCTTGTCCACCATTTTGTGCACCCGTTTGCTTTTAAGTCAATTTTAACATGTTAAGCCAATTCCTTGGCCCAAAAAACCCATATGTAGACACCAATATTATGTTTCTAGTCCGTATACTAAAGAAGATATAGAGATTTTTATGTTTTGGCGGCCATCTTGTCCGCCATTTGTAACTGATTTGTCTGAAATAATTTTTAACATGCTTAATCGATTCCTCGACCTCAATAACCTATACGTAGCTGCCAAAAGTATGTTTCTAGACCTTATATTTAAGAAGATATTATGAATTTTATCCCTTGGCGGCCATCTTGGACGCCATCTTGAATATTTTAATTTCCCCAAGGATGCCAAGGTGGCATCATTTTGTTTCTGGTTAAGGACATCCTAAATAATGAGAATCTGCATCAAACATTTGTGCGGACTATTTTTTCGGGTTCTCGTCCCGGCACCCAGACTAATATCTCGAGCAAGTTTGACTTTCAGGGTGCTGCAATCAAGGTTTTTGATTAGATCCTTGTCATACTTGTAGGTAATGATGACATACATAAGACCTTGGATGAGTTCGAAATTTGGCCGGATTCGAGCACAGACTACGGAGTTAGTTGCCCTTGAGCGTTTGAAAAAATCCCATAGTCTTATAATGGAGAAAACAACGTCATCACATTTTCATTTTTCATCAGATCCTCTTCATACTTGCAGGTAATGAGGATATGCATAAAAGCTTGGATTAGTTAGCATTTCAGCTAGATCCCACCACTGACTATGGAGTACCTGCCCTGAGCATCCAAAAAATCAACGTCGCCACTTTTTCTTGGTTTCTACTGATCCGGTCCTTTTCAAACTTGCAGGTAATTAGGAAATGCATAATATCTTAAACAAGTTCAAATTTTGGCCAGATCAGGCCAACCACTACGAAGTTAGCTGCCCTTGACAGCTCTGTATATTGTGCTCTTGATCGGATACTTTTTAAACTTGCATATATTAAATAAGGGCATACATAATGTTTTGGATGAGTTTAATTTTCAGCCTGATTGGACCACTGACTGTGGAGTTAGCTGCCCTTGAGCATCTTAAATATTCCTATAGGTTTACAATGTCTCTCAGGTGAGCAATTGTTGCCCTTTGGGCTACTTGTTTTAAAGATTTCACAGCAACCCTAGATTTTATGTGACAAATTATTAGATTATGATCAGACTGCACGGAAGCGTATGCTAAGTCTTCGCTATTTGCACATAGCATAATGGTTTTGTTGCTCTTCTAGTATATGAATACATGTATTTATTTTATCGTGAAGTATTGCTGAAAAAAAAAATGCTACAGTTTCGTCATTGTGAATAAACCGTGATTTGCCAGTTTTAAACAACTGAAACAGCTCTGCCTATTCATAAAATGTGTTGAAAAGGTACTTGGGTCTACTTGAGTTGGCAGCCAAAATGACACCCAAAATGACTTACTTTCGATATAATAAATTTTATCAAACAGTAAAAGGTAACGTACAGGAAAAAAGTCCTATTTGTGTATATATTTCCTTGCCTAAAGGGAACGAAAAGTATTTTACGGAGCGACCGTTATGCTAAAGAACCGGAAGCAACACTGAAACACTACAAATGTCTGGGTTGATGATATTCTCGGGACAAATCGGCCTACTGGTTTCAATATAAACGTAACTATAACGAATTTAGTAGGACAGACGTGTGTTTCTGTATTTAAAGTCTCCATAGTCCTATCAGTGGTAAAATGTCTAAACTAAAATCATGGTAATAAGCGGTTCAGCCTTCTCGTTTGGCAATATAATGTATTGAGTTATTTAACTGGTAAAAAGTAGGGAGAACATCTTTTTGAAAAATTCATAAATCGCTCCACCAAATACAATGTCCTGTTCTGGTTTCCTGTCTAGCAATGCTATATAAACATAGGCGGGATAGCGATTAGGGCTCCACATTGTACGTTGTATTTATACCATTTTTATTCAAATAAAAGAAATCGAAAGTAGGTCACTTTAGTAATAAATGAAATCGAAAGTATGCATTTTAGTTGCCAACCAAAATGACCCAACCCTTCTTGTGTGAAACTCAAGGATGTTTTATTTGTTTAAAGCTGGCTTGTCACGGTCATTTACAAAGACGAAACTGTAGTAAGAATTAAAGTCTCCATATAAAAACGTCGAAACTAAAATCATTATACAAAGCTGTTCGATCCTCACGTTTGATAATAAATTATGGGTTGATGTGCATATATTGAGTCATTTAACTGGCAAAAAGTAGAGAAACAAGTTTTTGAAAAATAAATCGCTCTCCGAGTGAGTGAGTGAGTGAGTGAGTGAACTCGGGCTTAACGTCCCACCAACAACGAAGTCATATGGAGACGGGTCGCTCTCCGAAATACAAGTTCCTGTTCTGGTTTCCCATATAGCAATGAATAAAAACATAGGCGGGATAGTGATTGGGACTCCACGCCTGTACACTGTATTTTTACAATTTTATTTAACTTAATGAAATCGAAAGTAGGTCATTTTATTCAACTAAAACGAACCAAATAAACTTCCAAACACTTTTTACGTGAAACTCAAGGGTGTTTTATTTTTTAAAGCTGGCTAATCACGGTCATTTATAATGACACAACTATAGTGAGAAGCTTTCAGCAATACCTCACGATAAAATTTTTCATGCTGATAGAGCAATGGGGCCTTTAAGCTTGCAGTGATACCACATGATAATTTTCTTTCATTCTGATAGAGTAATGGGGCCTTTAACTCGCGAGTGCAGGCATTCCCCACCGAGCCACGTCAACCCATGTGTGTCAAGAAACGAAACAGACAATGACATCAGGGAGATGACCGATGCAGCAAGAACCTACAAAAAGGCAAAATAATCCAAAAGAATGGAAGCCAAACACCGCTAAGATTCATGTCACAATGACAATGCAGTCAAAAGTTGAGATTTTTTAAAAGTCTCCATAGTCCTATCAGTGGTAAAAACGTCTAAATCACAGATCAGTTTGAAAAGCGGTCCAACCTTCACGATTGATGATAAAATGTTGGTAGAAATGCATATAATAAGCAATGTAACTGACAAGAAGTTGAGGGAGTATGGTTTTGAAAATGACAAATCGCTCCTCAAAAAAACATTTCCTTTTCTGGTTCCCCGTTTAGCAAAGCAATACAAAGAAAAGCGGTACAAGGTGCATAGGACCTCAGGCTTGTACATTGTCTTTTTACCATTATATTGAATTTATTTATATCAATAGTAGGTCATTTTGACCCAAATCATTTTTCAACACTTTATACGCGGAACCCAAGGATGTTTTGTTTGTTTAAAATTGGCTTATCACGATCATATGCAATGAAGAAACTGTGGTGAAAAGCTTGGAGCGATACGTCACGATATTTGCCACTGATAGAGCAATGGGGCCTTTAACATTTTTAGCTGATATGAGTAAATAAGATTACTTTAAAACAGTATTTAAGTAGTGACCCTAATGCCTAAGAGCCGGAATAAACGCTGACATCAGGAACGAGACACCTATGTATTATATCTTCAGCCACCGCAACCCTTGTGTGTCGAGAAACGAGACAGACAAGGGTACCAGGAAGAAAAAGCCAAAATAATGCAAAAGAACGGCAGCCAAACACCGCTAAGATTCATGTCTCTATGACAAGTCAGTCTTAGTTTTAAAACAGTTTAGAATTTAAAAAATTTACCTGATATGCGTTACTAAGTGTTGTTGTTTTTTAAAATCAGTTTTTAAGTAATGTAGTACGGCAGATAGGCAGCCCATGAGAAGGTGCTACTGGTAAGGTTCTGCAAACATCTTGAGTTATATATCAGATTAATGGCTGGAATCTCTAGTTTACAAAACCGGCTGATGACACCTCTGATTCTGAGTACTTAGCGAGTTATCTCCCCTTGAATTACCCCACCCATTTATGATACTTAAATGGAAAAGAGTAAAAAAATCATTTATGAGATGGTACTTGTACGATTTTTTATTCGTATTCAGTTTGTAGCTTATTTGCCGTATATGCGGTTCTCATTATTTACTTTAGTTTTCATTCTGTGGCGTTGTGATATCGCGTTTACGTTGAAATTTGTTATGAAAATAATTTTGTAAATTTCAGGTTTACAATTTTTAATGTTGACTCCATCAGTCAAGATTTTGAAACAATATTTGCAATAGAATAACAAGTCTAGAACCTTTGTTTTATGTATAGATTATCAGAACTCAAGATTTGAGTTCAGAAACAAAGAAACTCTGAGAAACATGAGTAAATACCCCACCCATCTAAATATGCATTGCAAAACTGGGAATCTTTTAGGCTCTTGCGGTTCAAAAAAAGTAAGGTTAGGTCTTTTTGTTACATAATATACGTGACATTATAGGGCTGCACATCTATGCTAGTGCAAATGAAATTCTTCTAGCAATCCTTCACGCTTCAGTGAGCAAGGATTAATTTACTTGAAACAGTATTATACAGACAGTACTTCTACAAACCTACTTACACAGAGGACATGTTCACAATATTTTATCACATACCGTTTTTTTCGCAACAGTTCTAACTAGCAATGGAAATGCAAAATATATCTCCAGATGTTGTAAATAAGTGATTGTTTACCTTATAACTTATTTATTTGTTAGTTACATTTCAAGTGACCATACTGTATGCAACACTTTGTTATTTTGTTATTTTTCTATGCAAGCGTATACATATTCATTAATGTTTTGATTAACTACTGGCATAGTTTTGACATCTTCAATATTCAAGACATTGCAAAAGAACAGATTGTCTTAAAACAGAATAAAAAGAAAAAATACCCACTCACTAAAATACATTAGAACCTGTATCCTAGTTATACCAGCCGCTAAATAAATGTAGGCCAGGCCAGTAGGATGTTGCCTGGCCACCCGACGAAGTTAAGTAAACCTAATTTTTCTAAGAGTCCTATATATGCAGAATATTTGCCTCTTTCTTGCTGCCTACTTGTGGGGCGAGTCAGATTTCAGACTGTTAAATACGTTACCAATAGAATGTTTACAAAAATTACTACGTTTTATATGAAAATGAAAGTCAGTAATCTACCTATACATCGATATAAATTATTTATTTTTATTTAAGTGATGTAAAAACATTTTTAAACTTTAAACTTTTATTATTATGCTTAATTATTCTACAGTTTATAAGGCTGTACTCTGTGTTACCATCAGATACGAATTTAAGACAAATAAAACAAGACAAAATTAAAATTGATAAATTGTATTAGTATTAGTATATTACTATTTATAGGGTCTAGGGACAAGCTTTATAGTGGAAAAAAGTGGTTTTATTAAATTTTGTAGTTTACCATACAGAAACTGTTTAATACGGGTAATATACTTTTAATGCAATTTTCAAAAACATTATAATGATTTGAAATGGCACTTACATGTTGAGATTCAAAACTTTCTCAAAGTATGACACTCTAAGAATTGATATTAATCAAATTGATGTAACTAACGTAAATAGTAACACAGCTTATGAGACTGATTTATGTTATCATAAAGAACAAGATTTACAGCACATAAAACAATTGCTAACAAGTCAGAATTGGAAAATAAAATATACTTTCAACCCTTTTCGGGTATAATTCTAGCACAGCTTTAATAAAGAAAAGGTAGGTGTGATTTATCTTGTGTAGACTACGAGACAGAAATTTTTCAGAATTGTTGCATGAATTCTAATGCAATTTCGTAGTCACCTTAATGTGTGAAATAATATTGACACATAAATAGGGAAATATGTTAAAATTATGACAAAAAACATGAAACAGAAAACAGGTTAATCAGGTGTATCTAGTTTGCTCACTAAAGCTGAGATTATTCAGATTTATTTAGTTTGCTCACTAAAGCTGTATATGCGCCCTAGATTTTATTCACTGTTACATTTATAGAAAAAATAGTATCATTTGATAACAAACAACCTAAATGTATATGATAATATTTTTCTCTAGCCTTTTTTTAAAAATGTAGAATAAACTGGAGATTATGACAAGATTATGACATCAACACTTTTAAAATGTGTTTCACGCATAAAATATTTCTGAGCATGCTGTGAGTTACTTTTCTTGTTTCTTCTTATTAAATCTATACACTCAAGTCATGAAACTGAAAACTGTCTGGCGACAGTTTTAAATAACTGACGTGCTTTTGACTCAAAAATGACATTGGTGTAATTCAGAGTTCAAACATGACAGCAACACATTATATATGTATCAGTCTTACAATATTTGATGTTATGTACGTTAAGGGAGACTAGTATAGGGGAGAGTATGTGGTAACAAATTCTGAAAATAGTTATCCTGATTGCGCATAAAAACTGGGAGGCAGTTCTAATGTACATTCACAGTATATCATTTTATGGAGAATTGAGAAAGAGAGAGAGAGAGAGCAAAATCCCAAAATTATCCTTAAATTATCTTCTATCCCGTCATCCATATATAAAAGTGTACACACACTTTAAAAGTCCTCTGATCAGTAACTCCTTGTGTGACAGTGATACAGTTTCAGACAACTCCAAGTCCTCTAGGCAACCATTTAATTACTTTATTTATAATATAGTTCCACCATAGAATACTAAAAGACCACTTTAGCATTAACAGTTTCTGTAGCGCAAAATACCATTTTGGATGCATTTCATTGTTACTCATATTTGGTAACGTATATGACAGTGCAAAGTTTTCAAGTTCAATAGCATTTATTTTTATTTAACGATATATAGATGCATTAGTGTTCTTCATTGATTGTACTTACATGCTCATTCTAATCAGATTAAGCAGTTTTTCCATTTTTGGTAACGTAGACAACAGTACGGTTTCTAACGCTTCAGAAGACATTATTGATTTAATTCAGAGGCTTCCAAGCATATTTTCTACAACACTAAGATCTATGTCTGTTATTGTGTTTATTTGGATGAGAATATGCAAATGTCATTAAAATGATACGGTCACGTATATAACATGGGAGGAACAGCCAAACTGCCCAATACTCAGACAGCAGAAAGCAGGGAAATACTTTCAAGACGTTGGGCTGTCAGAAAAAAAGCACATGTTGAAAAAGTCATAAAAGGAGAGGAAGATATTGGAGCTTAAAAATCTACTAGCTTTTATTAATGTATCATTCGATCAATTTCAACCGACAGATGGACCGACGGACGAACAAATATGGATGAACTGACAAGGACAGACGGCCCGAAGACAATCTTAAATAACCGGATTGGACTGAAAATGACACCAGAGTATGCAACTACAACGCTTGGATAATCAGCGGCTAGTTTTGACCACTGTTAAGCTTGTCATTTTTGAGAAGTTGACTGCCAAAACAGTGGTGAACACATGCTATTGACAAACCAACGTACGGACGGATGGAAAAATAAATACGCGTATATAGAGCACATATTATCTAAATGAGTGCGAGTTAATAGAAGTTACACATAGATACTGTTTTCCAAGCATTTAGCCCATTTAGCTGGTCTTAAAGTAGTAATTTAAGTACATTTTCATCATTTATGTACGTTTTCTGTTTGACCGTGACCTTGACTTTTTGTACATGTTGAAATATATCTAGATAGTTAATTCAACAATGAAATACCTTGTAAATTAGTTTCTGCATAATACATAACATATTTATTGCCGTGGGAATAAAACAGACAAATTCTAATATTGATGTCGAAAATTGTCAACCTTTGGTAATCAACGGTAATTAACAAACAGACGCATGGACAAACACTGTTCAATAAGCCGTATTCGTTAAAAGCTTCTATGTTTAGTTCATTCCATTTGTTTTCCGTACGTACTACTGGAAAATGATAAACACTTGTCTTTAGTTGAAATAAATGGACATTTTTGACGTACACCGACAAAAATTGTGCAATTTTGCTGTTTATGGGCACGTAAGTTTCAAGGGCCATAACTCTGTTAGTACTCAGCTGCGGCGATGTCATCAGCCGGATCCATACACTAGACATGCTGACAAACAATTTGGTATATGACACTTGATGTTTGCAGAACCTTACCAGTAAAGTCCTTAAGGAGAGCACTTTTGGGGCTCCGTCTGCTCTACTAAATGACCCTTACGCTAAATCTGGTTCCTTCTCCAATATCACAGTCATATCATTTGCGAGTTAATACGTAATGTTTACCTGTTTTTTATGTGTCTTTTTTCAGAACTCTGTGATTTGTACATATTGAAATGTAACTATTTATTTAAATCATGTATGTACTGTGATAATTGTTTTTCTTATACTGGTTTGTCGAACAAAAAGCCCTACAGAGCTTATGTTGTAAAGTTCCTTATATTCGACAATATTCTGTTCTGTTCTGTCTCTTACCTGATATCTGCAGCTACTGTGTCTCGCGGAATGCTTCAGTAAGTGTGACTCGGAGAGGTCTGCTTGTTGTCTGCCGAGACCTGCGTATTACATGTGTACCATTTTATCTTCCTTTTTTTTTTTTTTTTTTTTTTTTGGGTGGGGGTGGGGGGGGGTGGGGGTGGGGGTTAGTGATACTGATGGAGTTAAATACAGAAACGCGCGTCAGTAAGTGTGACTTCGGAGAGGGCGCCCGCCGAGACCTGCTCATTACCTTTTTCTTCCAGTGTTTGAGGTTTAGCGACACTGAAGGAGTTAAATACAGAAACGCACGTCTGTCGCACTAA
This sequence comes from Ctena decussata, assembly GCA_963989385.1. Classification (NCBI taxonomy): domain Eukaryota; kingdom Metazoa; phylum Mollusca; class Bivalvia; order Lucinida; family Lucinidae; genus Ctena; species Ctena decussata. The sequence continues at coordinate 31,228,160 of OZ022507.1, read as the reverse complement.
ATTCGGTATCGTTACATTTATATTGAAAATACTGAGCCGATTTCACTGCGGATGGACATTTTTCCCGAGGATATCATCAATGCATTAGGGTCACTACTTAAAGACTGATTTAAAGTAACATTATTTACTCATATCAAGTAAAAGTTCTAAACAATTATCAAACTAAGCCTGACTTGTCATAGTGACAAGAATCTTAGCGGTGTTTGGCTTCCATTCTTTTGGATTATTTTGGCTTTTTGTAGGTTCTTGCTGCATCAGTCATCTTCCTGATGCGCTTGTGTCCTTGTCTGTCTTGTAGTGGACGCTTACGGGTTGAGGAAGGTCAGTGAAGGGACGCCAGCGCTCGCAAGTTAATATTTAGACGTCTCGTACCTGATGTCTGCAGCTACTGTGCCTCGCGGAATGCGTCAGTAAGTGTGGCTTGGAAAGGGCTGCTCGTTGTCTGCCGAGACCTGCCCATCTACTTTTTTCTATCCATTTTTTGGGGTGGAGGTGGGGATGGGGGTGGGATAAGCGACACTGAAGGAGTTAAATACAGAAACGCGCGTCTGTCGTACTAAATTCGGTATAGTTCCGTTTATATTGAAACAATTGGGCAGATATCACAGCCGGTGGACAATTTGTTCCCGAGGATATCATCAACCTAGTTAGTTTTTCAGTGTTGATTTAGGCTCTTTAGCGTAAGGGTCATTACTTAAAAACTGATTTTAAAAAACAACAACACTTATCAGGTAAATTTTTTAAATTCTAAACTGTTTTAAAACTTAGACTGACTTGTCATAGAGACATGAATCTTAGCGGTGTTTGGCTGCCGTTCTTTTGCATTATTTTGGCTTTTTCTTCCTGGTACCCTTGTCTGTCTCGTTTCTCGACACACAAGGGTTGCGGTGGCAGAAGATATAATACATAGGTTCCTTCAACAAAAGGAATAACTGGGCACGGCACAACTTTATCGTACACATGTTTTACAAAAACGACTGATAACTATGTCTTAAACAGCTCAGAATCCATCCACCCGTTTTCACTTCTTCCAACCACTACATCTTCAAAGCTCTCCAGCTGATTAGGTAAACATTGCTGCCTGCAAACACTATTAACGGCGGGAAAAAACAACCAGAGACACTCGTATACGCAAGCACAGTAATTTGTATCTTATATGTATCTGATGATGTCATTGGGTACACATTGATACACCTTTCATAGCTAGCACCTTCTCTCTTTTGGGGCACAGCAGGAACCCGCTTTCCTCAGCATCATACCATCATCTTGAAATTGTCCAAATAGTAAAAGCATTAATTTTAATGTCTGTGTAGTTTTCAAGGTCAGTAAACCACTCCCCAGTCGTCCCTGTGATATAACAACTCTTTTTTTATTACTAGGCTGTTGCTATTGTACCTGTGAAAGCTGTGGTTGACGCATTTTAAGAACGCTTGATACGAGTCCTTACCAGGTCTGTTATCCTGATATGCATTAGACATCTGAATACCTATAAAAGGACTGGGCCAGTCATCAGCATTCAGGATTTTTAACGATATCCAGCAGCTTCCTTTTGGTACTTCGATAACCTATTTTCGGCATCAGAAAGTCCCACTTAGCCATGCAGGTTTCTTCTGTAAGAACTGTATTATGTCCAGGAGTGCATTTGTCTATAGAGGTCATGTTCAAAATCTTGTAACTAATTGCGCTTCTAGGGATAGGCTGAACTGTAGCGTTCGCAGCCTTAAGAAAGGACATTCAGCTTTCTGTAAGATTTTAATCTGACTTTACTGCAGCTGGTGTTGTGCCGTATGTCGGCCGTAAAACGTCTCCCCGTCATCATCCTTATTTTTGTCCTTTGAGATCAGCAGATATGGATATATATTCTGAGAAATCAGATTTTATAATTTATTTAGATTCATATTCTAGATCATCGTTTTTATTCGGTTTGGACCCTTTTTGATACTAGTCAGTCTTTGAACCGACTGCCTTAATAAAATTAAGAAATTACAGTGTTTTCTCTGGCTTTCGTCACTAGATCGTGTCATGGTCAATGATGAGGCTTGAATAGCCGAAACTTCGAAGTATGGCCCATGTTCCATCTTTCGAATTTGTTCTCTGCTCTTGAAGGAACTCTATTAGATTTAAGGAACCTCGTTTCTTCACGTCTGCTTGACGTACCACCCTATCATGGACAGGAAAACAACTAAGCTTATCAGCTGGAACGACACTGTGTTGCCAAGCTTCCAGCGACTCAAAAACATCATGTTGTTTTCCCTGTAGTGCGCGGGAATAAAGTAGAAGGCAACACTATATTTGATATATACGCCAGTATGTTATGTCTACTAAAATAAGTTCGGACTTATGTATGCATGTCAGTTTTCGCCGTGCGATTAAGGGTAGCTGAGACACGGTGCATAACCATATCGGACGCTATCTGTGAAACCCTGCGTTACTTGACTCTATCTGTGAGTGCTACGGACTCTATTTGTTACTTGCCATGGACGCTTCGGCCATTCAGTCGAAGAAAAGGGGACAAAACGTGTAAGTACTGGGTTTCATGGTTTCCACGGAACACATACCTTATTTTTCCTAATATTTCCGTCGATATTATTCAGCTAGCGACGTTCAGTGCTTGTCATCAGTGAAATCAAATGCAGGGTGATAGTGCAGGAGCGTACATGGCCCATGAAAACAAGGAAAAACTCAGTGTTTTTCTTTGTAGGTAATGGATTTTGTCCTTAATTTACAAAGATAATTATTTTCTTGATAATTTACACATGTCGTTAGGTGTATAATTAAAATCTTTACGTTAATATCAATGTTTAAAGGACACCACCCATTTTTATACGCCCGTTTTGAAAAAACGGACGTATTATGGCATGGCGCCGTCCGTCCGTCCGTCCGTCTGTCTGTCCGTCCGTCTGTCCGTCCGTCAACATTCTTGTGCGCACCATATCTCAGAAACCGCTTGAGATTTCTTCATGAAATTTTGTAGACATATATATTAGGATGGGGCAAAGTGTCGCGTATAGTAATGGTTGCTCCCCCTTTCTTAGTTTCAAAGTTATGCCCCTTTGATTATTTTTTACTCTACTGGTCTTGTGCGCGCCATAACTAGATAACCGTCTGGGATATCTTGATGAAACTTCATACCAATGTGTATGACGGTCTGATGATGTGTCGCGTATAACAATGGTTGCTCTCCCCTTCTTCGTTTTGGAGTTGCATCCCTTTGATTAGATTTTTAGGGTATTTTTGTGTACACTAATATTGTGCTTTCAATAACTAAGTAACCATTTAGTATATCTTGATGAAACTTTATAGCAATGTGCATGATCACAAGACGGCGTGTCACATATAAGAATGGTTGTTCCCCCTTACTTAATTTTGGAGTAACCTCCCTTTGATTCGTTTTTTAGGCTAACCCATTCCCCCATAACTCCTTAACCCTTTGAAATATTTCAATGAAACTTTGTAGGAATGTGTATAATAATGGGGTAATGTATCATGCGCATGAACCACAACTCTGGCTTACATCCTGAATTATCTGCCCTTGCATCAATTTCCGTTTTACTGTGTATCTCCTTAACCGTTGGAAATATTTTAACAAAACTTTATGGTGATGTGTATATTGTCAAGGGAAAGTATTGTGACTAAGAGTTTATGAATTATCTCCCTTGTTTGATTTTGGCGTTTCACAACTTCTGAGTTGCTTCACCCTGGAACCTGATTTTTGGTGTACTAATAGTATTTGATGTGTTGTTTTGATAACATTGCAGTCATTAATTACAGATTTTCTTCTGTTTTGTCTGCCTGTCCATCCTTCTAAAAACAATTTTGTTCATTCTGTAACTCCTTCATGACAATGAAACGGGCGTATTATGCGCCGCTTGCGAAGCTCTTGTTTTTCAATGTTCCGGATTCTATTTGTGTCTCCGAAATAATGTAATTTTATGCCAGATGTTGTCCTCAAGGCAACGGACTATACTTGTGAGCAGGGGACCTTACTTGTGATGTTTGTTTTCCCTTTGTTCAGCCAAAAAACGTCGTAAAAGATCAAACTTGTGGTTGCATCAGCCAAAACGGAGAAGGCTAAGTCCCGAATTTGAAACTGAACAGTCCGGCGGCGCATGCTCAATTCGTGTCCACTGTAGATTGCCAACATGAGGCCATGTCACCCACAACACCAAGGGGAATTCTTTTGGTTAAGCCATCTAGTGCTACTTTGAAAAAAACAAGAGGTCCATGATGGACCTAAATCGCTCACCTGAGTTATGATGAAATAACTTGGAAGAACATCTATTTGATGATGGTTCAATTGGAGCAGTTTTGCACTTTCTAATCTATATTCTGACAGTTTCATGAAGATTGGATCAAAACTTTGCCCTCTAGAGAGTACACATGGATCAAAACCTTGCCCTCTAGCGAGTACACAATGTTTTTCTAAGATCTGACCTGGGATCTAGTTTTTGATCAGACATTATTCAGTTTCAAACTTGGCCTACATTTCATGAAGATAAACATTCTGACAAAGTTTCATGAAGATTCAATGCAAAATAATGCCACAACTGTGTACACAAGGCTTTTCTATGATTTGATCTAGTGACCTAGTTTTTGACCGGACAACACCAGGTTTCAAACTTGGTCTAAATTTCATTAAGATAATAATTCTGACAAAGTTTCATGAAGATTGAACCAAAACTGTGCCATCTGGAGTATCCTCAATGTTTTTCTAAGGTTTGACCTAGTAACCAAGTTTTTTATCCAACATGACCCAGTTGCATCCTCGGTCTAGATTTGTTGGAGATAAACATTTTGACAAAGTTTCATGAAGATTGGAACAAAACTGTGCCCTCTAGTTCATTCACATGTTTTTCAAAGATCTGACCTAGTGACCTAGTTTTTGATCTGACATGACCTACTTTCAAATTAGGTCTATATTTCATAGGGATAAGCATTCTGACAAAGTTTCATGAAGATTGGATCATAAATGTGCCCTCTAGAGTGTACACAAGGTTTTTCTAAGATCTGACCTAGTGACCTAGTTTTTAACCTCACATAACTCAGTTTCTGTCTTGGCCTAGATTGTATAAGGATAAACATTCTGACAAAGTTTCATGAAGATTGGATTATAACTGTGCCCTCTAGAGTGTACACAAGGTTTTTCTAAGATTTGACCTTGTGACCTAGTTTTTGACCCCACATGACTCAGTTTCAATCTTGGCCTAGATTGTATAAGGATAAACATTCTGACAAAGTTTCATGAAGATTGGATCATAACTGTGCCCTTTAGAGTGTCTACAAGGTTTTTCTAAGATTTGACCTAATGACCTAGTTTTTGACCCCACATGACCCAGTTTCAGGCTTGGTCTAGATTTTATTAAGATCAACATTCTGACAAAGTTTCATGACGATTGGATCCAAACTGTGCCCGCTGTGTCATTCTAAGATTTATTTCTATTTTTAGCTCTGGCAGCCATTTTGTTCAGCGGAGTGAAACCGTTTTAGCAATTTTGGTTAAGGGCCATAAGTCAAACATTTCTGTGAAATTATTTTGAAATCGAGCCATTGGCTTCGGAGGAGATGTCTTTTAAAGGTTTTTCTATTTTTAGATTTCTATTTTTAGCTCTGGCGGCCATTTTGTTCAGCGGAGGGGAACCGTTTTAGCAATTTTGGTTCACCGCAATGAGTCAAACATTCATGTGAATTTTTTTTGAAATCGAGCCATTGGCTTCAGAGGAGATGTCGTTTAAAGGTTTTTCTATTTTTAGCTCTGGTGGCCATTTTGTTCAGTGGAGCGTAACCATTTTAGCAATTTTGGTTCAGGGCTATAACAGAAACATTTGTGTGAAATTATTTTGAAATTGGCCCACTGGTCTAGGAGGAGATGTCGTTTAAAGAAATTGTTGACGACGGACGGACGGACGGACGACGGACAAATTTTGATCACAATAGCTCACCTTGAGCACTTCGTGCTCAGGTGAGCTAAAAACACCAAAGAAACGAATAAAAAGCGAACAAGCAAGAGAAAGTTGTTTGCAAATACTGTTACTGAAGAAACAATGAGATGTCTGAGATCTTACCGGTTGTGTTACATAAACTCCATCGCGCAGGGTATTTGATGGATTTCTGCAATTTTCTTCGCCTGGTTAAAGAGGATAAGTTTCCTCTACACAATCATGATTTCTATGCTACTGTTTTTTGAAGTCATTAGACGGTATTCGCTCGATAACACTTCAAAGATGGTGTATTCTCCTGAATGCATGAAGTTTTGGAAAGTTTTATACCGACTTTTCCCTGGAAAAGTCTCACGGTTCATGGCACGGTTATTCCCTTTAGCTTTTTTATGTAGCAATTCTTTGAACTTTTCATATGTAAACATATTTTGTGCTATTTCTTCGCCCATCCTGCTGTAAAATCCTTGCTCGTCGACTTTAGCAAGGATTGCAATAGGGAATCAGGTGAAGAAGCTTGCTACAGACTTCATTTTGTTTATGTTTCATGCTTGTTTTCCTTGCTTTTCGTTTCGGTAAAGGTAGCGAGCACTGAAAGTTATCCTGGAAATGGGGAAATAGCTTCGGTAGCATTTCATTTCAAAGGCCTACGTTCTTTTCTCTAACTCTGCTGCCAAGGCCCACAATTCACAGGCATACAGAAATATGGAAATGACAAGGGGGCGCATAAGTCTCACCCTTGATCCAAGAGACATGCTGCTGTCTCTCCAAATTGGTTTCAGCTTGGTAAGAGCTGAAGTGGCTTGTGCAATCCTTGCAAGAACCTCCTGTTTTGAGCCATCATTTGAGACAACTGACCCGAGGCATTTGAAGCTGCTTACAGTACCCAGCTTCTGTCATTTTACCTTGATCTCCCTCTGGATGCCATCTGCGCTGTTCGTCATCAGTTTGGTCCTCTCAGCACTGATCTCCATCTTACACCTTGTGCAGGTTTGGTCCAGACTTTCAATTAGAGCCTCTAGTTCCTGCTCTTCCTCAGCTAGAGTCATTGGCAAACCGCAGATTGGCAATGTCTCTGCCGCCCATGCCAACCCCCAGCCCCCCCCCCCCCCCCCCCCCCGCCACGTTCTTCCAGAGTATCAGACATGATCCGTTCGAGAAAAATGTTGGAAGAGGGTGGGTGGCAGAAGACATCCTTGTCTTACTCCAACTGTTGTTCTGAACCATTCTCCTGTGCTGTCATTGATCAGGTTTGCACTTGTAGTCTTGTCGTACAGCTGCTCAATGGTGCGAAGTAGACCTGCACTGACATTGCACCTCCGCATGGTGGCCCATAAGGCTGCACGCCATACCCTGTCAAAGGCTTTTTTGAAATCGATGAAGACACGGCACAGATTCTGCTGATGTTGGAGATACTTTTCACACAGGACTCTAAGGCTGAAGATCTGTTCTGTGGTGCTCCTTCCCGCTCGGAACCCAGCCTGTTCCTCAGAGATTATCTCTTCGGCTTGTGGTTTAAGCCTGTTCAAGATGACTTTCAGCATGACTTATAACTGCAACTGCAAAAATATGTATTTGCGCGTATTGAAACGTTGACTCATTTCTTCGGCTTTGAGGTGACCAAAACCCTCTGAAAAGTTTAAAAATGTGTGCAAGAAGAGGAATCAATCAATCATGGACGATATCTAAATAGAAATCTGTCTCGTGTTGATACCATTTTCGGATCACTAGACAAATGTAGGCCCATGCTTCTGAAGCACAGATAGTTTCCGATGATATTGGCAGATAGAGTCCTGTGTGAAGCACGATTAGCCGCTGAGAGAGTCTGGTGCCAGGCGCATATAGCATCCGGTGCCATTGTAAAAGGTAAAAAAATCTGATTTTCTTCAAATAGGAGATATTCTTTCAACTCAGAGCCTTACAAAATTTTTAATTCATTCATTAGGGTCAAACATATCCAACCGACCTGTTTTCTCTCCATTGCGTTCGCAACGGATCGGCGTTCAAAGTGGACACACTCTTCAAAATTGTCAAATCTTGACCTTCATTCCAGCTTGTAGACTCGAAAGTAAATACGAATTAGGCATAACAGCTATAGATACTGGAAGACACGGATGTCTGATGTTCCGTGCACCTTATATCCCATAACAAAATGTGTTTTTTACAATTATATTAGAGTTTATTAACACCCACCCTTACCTCGTTTTCCATTTTGGGACGGATAGAATCCTAAACTAACGCAAATAGACTCCGAAATACACAGATAGAGTCCAGTTTTCACAGATAGCGTCCGATATGGTTATGCACCGTGTGAGGGTTTGGGCTAGCTCCATGCGGACTGATCAGGCTTGCACACAAGTAAGCGAAAATGAAGGTACGTGCAAGCCTGCAAACAGAGAATTAGTTTATTGTCCAAAACAATCAGCAGTTGCAGTAATTCAAAATGCAGACATATGCCAGGGTACGTGCGTGCGCATTTTTAAGAATTGAAATTTGATTTTTCAGCGTTCATTGTGTGATGATGCCAGTGGGCGGAGCTAAAATTCTATGAAGCGAGATACTGCAGCCATTATAGGGCCATGATTACAACGATTCTAACAGGTGTACCTATATAATAGAGGGTCAGTGGCAAGTGTAAATATAAACAAAACAAAGCAATAATTGGGGCTTCACGCCTGTACATTGTATTTTTACCGTTTTATTCATGATCAGAAAAAAATACCTTTGGTTGCGAACTAAATAACCAAATCATTTATGTGAAACACAAAAGTGTTTAATTTGGTTAAAGCTAGCTAATCAATGTCATTTACAAAGACGAAACTGGGATGAGAAGTTTGCAGCGGTACCTCACGATAAATACTGCGTGAATTTGTACCACTGATAGAGCATCAGGACCTTTATCCAGTACTGTACATGCACCAGTAGGACGCCCGAATGTCGGCATTTTTAGTTCATCTTCGCCTACCTTTCTTTACAGAAGATTGAACTTACAGCTTAGAAAGTTGGTGCTGAAGGCCCATATGAGCCGGGACATGGAAAACCGACAAAGTGGCAGTACGCCTAGCGAAGACGTAGATCAGCCTGGACATCCGTCCAGTCTGGTCAGTTTTCGCCGTGCGATTAGAGTAGCTGATGGTTTGGGCTAGCTCCATGCGGACTGATCAGACTGGGCGGATGCCCAGGCTGATCTGAGTCTTCGCTTGGCGCACATGCCACTTCGTTGGTTTTGTTGTGTCGCGGCTCATATATTTTTCAAACACTTCATGTATGTCCTATTTATTTAAAGCTGGTATACCAATGCCATTATAATGTCAAAAGTTTAATTACCATCATACATGTAAAAAAGTAAAGTAGATCTTATATGAGCCGCGACACGACAAAACCAACAATGTGGTTGTGCGCCCAGCGCAGACTCAGATCAGCCTGAGCATCCGCCCAGTCTGATCAGAGTCTTCGCTGTCCGCATGGCGGTAGCTTAGACCCATAGCTACATTTTGAGCACTTAACGAAGAGCCTGATCAAACAAAGTGGATGCCCAGGCTGATCTGAGTCTGCGCTGGGCGCACAACCACATTGTTGGTTTTGTCGTGTCGCGGCCCATATATGCTTAAGAGAGAGAGACAGAAGCATGTTACATCATTATTATGATAGTTATAGTTTCTAAAATTCAGCGGGAAACAAACGGATGGTGATTCAGAGACAGAAAAGAATAGTATTAGCACTTGAGATTTCATTTGATCAGAAAAGCACTAAACTTTAATGAAAATCAAATGAGACTGATCAGGAAACAGTTTCAAGAGTATCCCTCTTTTCTTAAGAGGATTTGTTTCCTGTACTGATCTAATTAGGTGTTTACTGCTATTATCCAATTGCATCAGTGATAATCTTCTACGCGAAAAACGCATAATCTTAACTTAAGTATTTTTTGGTAATCACCTCATTCCAAGATTTGTGCACGTACCACTTCGGTGTAATTTTTAGCTTGTCTGAACGAAAGTTCAGGAAGAAGCTATACCCTGGCGTCGAATCGACGTCCGGATTGGATTCTTTCGATACTTGCACTGTAGTTAGGTATTGGTCCAAAGTTTTACAGAACACCTTCCCATGCCACTCAGTGACTTTGCAGTTAAGGTTATCCAGTTAGAAATTCGGAAGTTCTTTGTCCACTTTGGATGTGTTGGTTAATGTTTTTTGAAGACCCATATCTCCTTGATTTATTCATTAATAAATTGTTTTCATGACGGACGTGTGACCTTTGGCCGAGCTCACTAAATGACATTGAACTCTAGAATTCATAGGCGTTGAAGTTGATTGCATTTTCATATCACAGAGCAAAGTAGCAACAGAAAATGCACTTTTTCAGCTTTTCCCATCCAAAAGTCTAAGGGCCTAAAGTTGACCTTGCCTGGAAATACGTCAAGGTCAACCCAGGGTCATCATTTATATAATCTTTGTAGTAGAACTTTCCCAGGCGTATCTGTGGAGCAAGTTTGAAGACTCTAGTCCGTACGGTAACTTAGAAACTGAGCGAACGCAAGAGCTAAATATCTGTATGTCCCCGCCTGCCAAAGGCATAGTTTTATGCTACCAAGTCTAAATTTGTTTTTATGATCCTTACTCAGACTAACATCTTTGACTTTATGGTAGAGCTGTTCCTGGGGCTTGCCCTTTGGTGGGGCCCGGGATCACAATGTATAACAGCTCATATTGTACACATGCTAAATGGGAATAAAATCATGTACTTGCCCTGGAGAGTTAGAAATATTGTGCATAATGATCACAGACGAAAAAGATTATACAGAGACAAGGGTTTGGCAACTGCATCAGGCTAGGGGTGGAGCTATAGGGTTGGGCCAAGGGAAATGTATTTGAAAGTCTTGTTGATCATAACTCAGGTAAATGTTGATACTGGAAAGTTAAAAATGTTTATGGATTACATATAAAATAAATGAATCATAATCACAAGGGTCTGTCCCTTGTATGGAGCAGTCAGGCCACGTGAGTCGGTTTGGAGTGAGGCTACAGATAAGAGCCAAAACAATTACATTCAGTGTTTGCTTGATCTTAAGTCTGATACATTTGATAATGAAGAGTTTAAATTATCTATTAAATGATTTGATATAACTTCAGTTAAATATTAGGTATGACAATGCGTCGAACGAGCTAGTATTTCAGGGTAGTATGGTCAAGGTCACAGTTGCTATTTTTTAGATACTTTTAATCATTCTGTTTTGATATTGCACATGTTCTGTTCTTCGGATATTTTTATATGCTTACTTCAAAACCAAAATAACCATGACTAATTTAACATGAGAAGTCTGCAAAGGGTATGGAGATGGCGTCAGACCGACTTAGTACTGGGTAAAGATGGTGTGAAAATCGGTACTAGGACCCTCCCTTTGTCTCCATGAGGCATTATAAGTTAGACTGTGTTAGTATCTCTCCGTACGGTGCACTAGGACCCGACCCTCAACGACCACAGTGTCCAGATAGTGGCATACAAGTCGGCTCTGTATTGTCAAAGGGAACAACTAACTTAGTAGTCTAGCTTCAGATGCAAACATCATTCGTGCACTAGCTACCGCATTTGGTGTTCCATTTTTAAGTCAAAGACCTATTTGGGTCATTATTTACAGAAATGGAAATAGAGCTCCCAAATTACTCAAAAAAATATTATCCTAAACAAGGGACAAGGACCAGTAGCATTTGATTTTGTAACAACACAGACTAGCTCTTTATTAATTTCATGTATATATGTTATGTACATTAAGGACAATATGAGGCCTCCCTGTCAGACCCCAATCACAAGAGAAAAAATCGAACAAGTATAAAGTGCCAGAGATAATGAAAATATTTGTCGGTTTTATCAAGGTATATGTTTCATGGCTTGAGGGTCAGTCCCTTATGTGGAGTGGTCAGGCCACTGGGTTGGCTAGGTATGGAGCTATGAGGTAAGGCCTAAAAACATGTTCAATATTTTGTTGTGCATAGCTCAGGAGTACAATACAGTTGATGATGTAAAGTTGTAATTTAACAAAATTGTTTGCTATAGACTTCTGAATCATAAGGGTCAGTCCCTTGTGTGGAGTGGGTGAAGCTAGGGTGAGTGGCGAATGAAACAACCTTATCGGCAAATGCCATAGGACGGAGGCATCTGTGTACTTTGGACACATGTCTAGCTTTTTCTATGTTCAATCAACCGTGAAGTATAAGGCATATCCCAATATGCATTGCTGCTTTCAGTAGATCTTTCTCAGACGTATTTATGGAGTAAGTTTGAAGATTCTAGCTCTTGCGGTTAGATAAAAACTGAACTAAATTTTTTACAAAGGCGCACGCGTACGAAGGGTATTGCACAAGCCCGTCTTTGCTTCGCAAGGTCAAGCTAATGGAGAGTTGAACGGAATTATTCTGAAACTTGCAACAAACTTTCAAAGGGATATAAGTGTCCTGTCGTGATCAAAATAATGTCCCAAGGGGTTATCAGCCCCTGATTCCTGGCTATTCATGAATATTTGTATAGAATCAAAATTTCATGGGATTTTTTCTGAAACTTGCAAAGAATGGTTAAACCAATAAAAAAACCTCATTTGCTGATCAAATTGGTCAGAAGGCCTTGCCTCGGACCTAAATTTGTATCAGATAAAAATAAAATCTATAAAAGGTAAAAGAAAGGGTATTGGCTTGCAAGGGCGGGAAACTGCACAGTCGTTTACGATGCTTTTATATTATGGTTTATATCCCTGTACTTCAGGGTGAACAATTTATGGACTAGGTTCAGCAGTCCTAACACATGGAAAGAAGTATGAAAGTTTTGTATCATCAGAATCACTTGGAGACTGCTCTTCACATTCCGAGTCTGGCTCGCTGTCACTGTCATCTAAATTCAGAATAAGTCGCTTCCTCTACAGCATTGTTCAGTTTCGAGTTCTTTTTTATGCTGTCTCCACATAACCAACCATTCTACTTCCCCATCTTCTGTAAATCTGTCTTCAGCAAACATTTTACATCTATCTAGTGATAACAAGCCATTTTTAAAATATGAAATAAAACATTAATGTTATAGATCAAATTAAAGGCCTTTTCAAGAGGAATGCAATGCTGTAATTTATTTGAGTCTAGCTTAACTCCCTGCTGAGAAATTCATTTTCAAACTTGACCACTATGCGGAAATCTGTCTGTCGAAAAGCACGTGCCCATAGTATTTGCAACAAATATTCTTCTGTGTTGACACACAGTGACTAAATTAGCTTTAACTATACACAAATCTCTAGGTTCCCTCATCAATTGGTAAGAATATACCGCTTGATCCCCTTCGTAGACGATGTTAAACCACGCAGGATAGCCGGGAACCTTAAAGAGAAACAGAGATGACCGGTATTATTTACAGTATAAACTCTATATAATAGTAGCATGAATGGAAGGTTTTGTTTATGTGACATTTGACTTACAAATGATGATTATACTCAATAAATGATACCAATGGTTTTGTTGTTGCAATGTGGGTGCTCTTATTATTCCATTCTATAATTACAGACCCATGGAATTAAAACCTGATTTTGTCCCAAAATACGAGCATTGGATTTTACCTTGTTTAGTAAGGTGTCCAAATGTTGTCTGCGAATGACAGACAGTTAAGACCCTGATCTAGGTCTGCACTGTCTGCTTTGCTCGGACCTATCTGAACATTAACTCCTTTTCTTGTACCGTAATTGTCCTAAATTTTTGGACACCTGAAAAAACTGAAATTTTGAATAACGTGGTTTTAAAGGCCCCATTGCTCTATCAGCATGAACTATTTTATCGTGAAGTATCGCTGCAAGCTTCTCACTACAGTTTCTTCATTGTATATGATCGTGATTGGCCGGCTTTGAAAAATTAAAACGTCCCTGTGTTTCTCATAAGAACTATTTGAAAAATATCTAGGTCATTTTAGTTGGCAACTAAATGACCTACTTTCGGTTTCACAAGCTTCATTACACGGTAAAAATACAAGGTACAAAAGGTAACAATACAAGGTACAGGTGGAAAAAATACAATGTACAATCGATAAAAATACAATGTAAGGCAAGGATCTCATTTCTTGTCTCGCTGTTGTGTGGGTTAATTGCCAAACGGGGAACCAGAAACGAAAACCGTATTTTACGTAGCGACTTGACTTTTTTTTTTCAAAACACCTTATTCCTTTTTTTTTGCCATTAATATGACACAAAAAGCACAACAACCGACATATTATCATCAATTCCGAAGGCTGTACAAACTTTATAACGATTTGTGCTTCCACGATTTTTACCACCGATAGGACTATGGAGACTTTAACTTAGAGAAATACCTCTTAAAATGCACTAATTAGGAATAGTAAACAGTGTAAACCCTGATCAGACTGCATCTTTAGGAGCAAGTCTGATCTAGGTTTACACTGTTTGCCTAGGCCTGCCTGTCTGAAAACAAAAGATCAATACAGTACTAAAGGATTTCACGGTTCCAATCTGAATTTAGCGAAAATGTGAGACATCAGATGATAAATTCTACTATTTAGTAGCACTACAGAAGGAATATATTTTAAAGCAAGCAACAAATGAGCATAAGCACTATAGCATTGGAAAAGAAAATGTGTATCATAATTGTCTAAATATTTGGACAAAAAAAAAAACGATTGAGCCACGCCATGAGAAAATGTGTCTTCGGGATTTGCGACCAGGCAAGATTCAAACCAGCCTGCCGAAGAGCAGAAGCTAGCTAAAGTGTTGAATCTTTGGATATAGGAAGAAGACATATTATACTATACAAGCAGCGAACAACAAAGGCACTGTTAAGACTGCACGGATGCGCATTCTGATCTGCGCCTTTGTTGTTCGCACATGGCATAAAGCAGATTTTCTCAACTGTAACCAAAGAAAATGATTTCAACTTGTGAATATTTCAGTGCTAATTATCATCATGACTTTGACAGTTGTAACAGATAAGACACACACATAAAATAGATATAGGTATCCAAATATTTTGACAATGTATGTTTACCCGAACCTACTTGAGATATTACTCTGCCTGTACACCATATTTCTGTGCCTTCCTCCTCAAACTTATGTCGCACTTTCTGACCAACAAGAACAACCTGGTTCCCCTGATCTGCCTGTCTGGGCAGAGTTAATGCATGTCTAATTAATGCCTTAACATTATTTGTTAGTTGTTCTGTAGTGAGCCGAACTGATTTGCCATTCTCTGATTTCGAGAAATGGTAAACAGCCGAGTCATCTAGATTTTGTCTGAACACTTCTTTTCGGAAGCGCAGTTGCGCTTTTAGTGCTTTTACTTCTCCGATTTAGATGGAATGGCCTCCAAGAGGTTATCTACCTGCTCTGGGGACTGCCATAAACCATAATATTACACTTCATTTGTTATGTCTTGTAGTTTCTGAACTTTCTTAGCATCAGCTCTGCCTTAATTCGTCTTTGTTCCTCAATTTTCTGTCTCCGTTTCTCTTTGATCACACTCTGTCTGTACTTAAATTTCTGTCTTATAATGCGCACTTGCTGTCTTGACTCCTCAACCAGTGTATTATGTTCATCCTCTGGTTTCTCTGTCAGCAATTCTCCTGTCTTGTTGGCAGCGAATGCTACATACGTATGCCTCACTGGCAAGTGTGTTGATATGAGGTTTGAAGGTCAATAACTTGTCATAATAGCCGAATACTCTGTCACTAAATTTGTTATGTTTTTTCCACACTTATTGTTTTAGCACTCATCTCCTCTGTTGGGTTACAGTACTTGCCACCAGGAAGAAAATCCTTAAATTTCTCTCTTACATATTTTTCCAGGGCTATCAACATCACTGACAAGAACAGTTCACAATCATTGTCAAATTCACTCTGTTGTATCAGAGATTCATACACTCGTATGTCTTCTTTTTATTGTGACTTCATCTCCAAATGGTCTTAAGTTTCCCGACATGAATTCAAGAATATTGTTTGCCGCATCCTGTAGACCGTTTTTCAGCATCAAGTAATACTTTTCCATCTGAAGAATGTTTATTGTTCTATTATCATGCAAGCTCCATAACGGTATACTAACGAGCTTGCATAAAAGCCAGAAAGCTTTACACCCTGATACAAATGTTGGTATACCCAGATCAAAAGCCACCAACTTTGTGAGTCTATTAAGTGTTGAACCATCAAGGTAGTCTTTCATCTTCTGGTGTAACATGTACACTTATCCAGCATCATGAAACAAAATGTTGAACCGCTGTCCTCTAAAGGTACAAGTTTTAGAGTTCTCATTTTATTTTCCTTTAAGAAGTCCGATATGTAGGTGACAAACTGAAGATGGCATCCTGATTTTTCATCTATACCTTTTGCAAATGTCTGACTGGCCGTTCTTATGAGCCTAAGTGTTCAGGATTCACCTTCTTTTTTGAAAGATGGGTCATTAATGGGTGTTTTTGCACAAAGAGCTCTTTCTCCACTTCATTCAAACATTTAGCACATGTATCAGCCATATGTACCAAAGAGTGGATGCCACAAAAGAAATTCATCAGTTTATTAACACTGTGTTTTCCTTCTTCATCAAGTTGATTATAATTTTCTATCGTATATGGCAAAACAGATTTGTACTCTTCTTAAAGGAGGTTGAACTTTACTTCAGTTGAGGCATTGTCGGCCATTGTGGATGATATGTTTGTTAGAATTTGTCTAGAGACACTAGTACCATTATCTGCTGCTGTGTCAATGTCGGTTAAATGTCTGTAAATGTCTCCAGAGTGTCACTTGCTGACTTTGTTACCAAGTCTCTAAGTCCTAGTGTGAAATCATTTCCATCCTGATCACAAAAAAAAATTTTGATGCGCTTGCTTTGCCATTATTATGTATTTTTATGATATCATTCACAGTTAAGGGCATGATGCTTCAACTGATGTGCCCACTGTAATTATGGTATTTGAGTTGGTATTGTTTAGTTCTTTATTGTTTTCATTTTCATATGTTATAGACAGAATGTTATCTATGATGACTTCTTTAAACAAAACTTCAGCACCTTCAGTTTGTGTATAGTTTGCACATAACATACCACCTGATTCAATTGTTTGAGTTACTGTGTCAACAAAGACTGGTGTATCATCGAATGCCAGAGTGTTGGCCATAATTAAAAACGTGCACTCTGTAAGTGCATGTTTATAAACTTTATTTAACAGTCTAGATGAGTCATTTTTCAGCGCTGTATACTCTGTTTGAGTTTCAGCTGAAACCTGTAAAAATGAAAATTATAAAAAAGAGACACTACAAAGAGTGCACAGGCAAACGTACGCATGTTCTATCTGAATACTAGCACGAATTATGTTAAAAATGGGACAATAACTATACTCAAAATAAACATCACACTATACAAGGAATTTTAGTGAATGTGCAGAGATAAAATTTGAGCCTAAGCTCGACATTTCCTACAATTCTGCATATGCGCCCAGCACGACATTTCCTACAATTTTTGCATATGCGCCCAGCAAGACTCAGATCAGCCTGCGCATCCGCACAGTCTGATCAGAGACTTTGCTGGCCGCATAAGGAAGCCCATGATCCTTAGTTATGCTCTAAGTACCCAGCGAAGACTCTGATCAGCCTGTGCGGATGCGCAGGCTCATCTGAGTCTTCGCTGGGCGCATATGTGAAATTGTAGGAAATGTCGTGCCTCGGCTCATTTTAAATCTGGAGGGTTACATTTTTTAAAGTATTTATTCACTAAAACATTATTGGGTGGATTTCTAGTTTCCTGGAACTAAGCAAATCGTTCAGTGTGGTGTGACACGAGACAAGCTTTGTGTAAGTGTGTTGTTAATATGTAAGAGGAGGACAGTAACAATCAAAACCATGCATACACTTTGTGACTACAGAAAATGTTAGCAAAGGAAGCAAAGAAAGTGAAAATTAATCACTAAGGTCTGGCTAGTGTTTTTTTTTATGTCCCCCCACCATGGGGGGGGGGGGGGGATATTGTTTTTGGTGTGGATCCTGTCGGGTTCGGCGTCCGCGTCGGCGTAGCTTCTTGTCTGCTATCTTATCTCCTGAAGGGATGCATGGATTTTGACCAAACTGGCCCAGATACATAACTTAGAGGGGGAAATAAACTGATTAGATTTTGGTGACCTTGACCTTATTTTCAAGGTCACAGGGGGTCAAAGAAGGATGGAGAATAGCTTGTCTGCACCATATCTCCTGAAAAAATTCATGGATTTTTACCAAACTAACATAGATATATCATTGGGAGACAGCAAAGAAATGATTAAATTTTGGTGACCTTGACCTGATTTTCAAGGTCACAGGAGGTCAAAGATTGTTGAAAAATGCCTTGTCTGCACCATATCTCCAGAAGGAATTGATGCATTTTTACCAAACTGGCAGATATATCACTGGGAAATGGCAAAGAACTGATTAGATTTTGGTGACCTTGACCCAATTTTCAAGGTCACAGGTGGTCAAAGAGTGTTGAAAAATGCCTTGTCTGCACTATATCTCCAGAAGGAATTGATGGATTTTTACTAAACTGGCACAGATATATCAATGGGAGATGGCAAAGAACTGATTAGATTTTGGTGACCTTGACCTCATTTTCAATGTCACAGGAGGTCAAAGAGTGTTGAAAATTGCCTTGTCTGCACCATATCTCCTGAATGAAAGGATGGATTGGAATCAAACTGCCATAGATACATAACTGGGAGATGGCAAAGAACTTATAAGATTTTGGTGACCTTGAACCCATTATCAAGGTCAAAGGAGGTCAAAGAGTGTTGAAAAGTGCCTTGCCTGCACCATATCTCCTGAATGGATGGATGGATCAGAACAAAACTTGCATAGATATATCACTGGGAGATGGCAAAGAAGTGATTAGATTTTGGTGATCTTGACATCATTTTCAAGGTCACAGACGGTCACAGAGTGTGTCTGCACCATATCTCCTGAAGGGATGGATGGATTTGAATAAACTGTCACAGATACATCACTGGGAGATGGAAAAGAAGTGATTAAATTTTGGTGACTTTGACCCTATTTCAAGGTCACATGAGGTCTTAACTTGACAGCATTTAGAGAAATTGATACTGCTGGGAAAGCGCAGGTGGGGGGACATCTGTTTTTGTCAAAAACGTTTCTAGGTTGTTGTTTTTGTTTTTTTTTTTTTTTTTTGGTTTCTTTTTGGTTTGCTACTTCCTACTAGGAAGTTTTATACATGGGTGGGTGGGCAGGTAGATATGTAGCATTTTTAAAATTGCATAAAAGTTCTGCTTTACCAACTCACATGCAAGCTAGCTTATACATGTATATAAGGCAAAAAATGCCTTGTTTCCGGAAACGTCTCAATATTTTAAGGGTCGGTAGGTAGGCAAATTTTTTTTTTTAGAATTTATTTTCTATAGGAAAAGCTTGAAAATTATTCATAATACCCTAAAACTAGAAAACAAAATCTCAGATGTCCCAAAAAAGGGGTGTTGGTAGGGTTTCCGGAAACAAGACATTTTTTAGCCTAAATTTCAGAAAAATGTACTGAAATCATTGTTTTTGGCCTATCGATAGGTGAAATATACCAATACATTTTGTTTAAGAAATAGATCAGCTCTAGCAGTGAATTGTTGAGTTTGGAGGTCAGTTGTAAAGTAGATCATATCACGAGCGCGGAGCGCGAGTGATATATCTGCGTACAACTGACCGACAAACAGTGAATTATTATTAAACAATTCACTGCTAGAGCTGAACTATTTCGATTCTAACACTCAACAACGCCAAATAAGTATTCTTTTCATTCAAATTCTCCCAACCTTCCAGCCAGCGCGTTCATGTTGCCGCTAATATTCTTAACTCTATCAAAGATAAATGTACGTTTTTACGGCAATTTCAGAAACAAAAATAGACGTTACACCGTCTAGCGTCTCAAAACGTCACAAAATTACGTCAGTATTACCACTGACGTTAGCAATTAGACTCACGCGCTCCGAAACAGTGAATTGTTGCAGAATAAAACACGGAAACTGTCCATTGCTTGTATAGGCGCACTGTGTTAGAATTAGTATTTTAATGTTTGCTTATCAATTAATAAATTTAATTTTTACTGAAAAGAGAGAAATGAAAAGTTAAGAAAAGGTCCACATTCTTGTGCAATACAATGTTTTGGAAAGGCTGAAAAATTCCCTGGGTAGGAGGTGGCAAACCATTTTTTTTATTTAGGCCGAAGTGAGGGTATACGATTTATCATCTGGGGTTCATAAAGCCACTTAAGTGGTTGCTATGCTGTTGCTAAGGCTAAATTTCTTTGAAGGAGATTCCCTACACCTATGAAATTTGCTCTGGAGGACCAGTCTTACAAAGACTGTTCCTCCAGACCAAATTTCATAGTTGTAGGGAATCTCCTTTATAGATATTCAGCCTTAGCAACACCATAGCAACGACTTAAGTGGCTTTATGAATACGGCCCCTGATTAATATGATGAAGCAATACACACAAGCAGAGGCAGATCCAGGGTGTTCTGATTTAAATTTGGAAAGATAAGTTTGTTTTGATGTAATCTGGTAAATTTTAATATATATACAAGAAAAACTGACATAGACAACATTAACATATTTAATTTTCAAGTGTTAAGATTTAATTCTATCTCTGAGAATTTACAACTAATATGTTATTCTTTGCTATAGACCCTATTGGCTCTATAGCGTTCCTATCTATGGTAAAAACGTCTAAGCCCAAATCATTGTGAAAGGCGGTGCAACTTTTACGTTTGATAATAAAATAAGGGTGCATATATTGAGTCGTATAATTGGCAAAAAGTAGAGAAAACAAGTTTTTGAAAAATAACAAATCGCTCCACAAATTAAAATTTCTGTTCTGGTTTCCCGTCTAACAATGCTATATAAACATGGACGGGACAGTAATTGGGACTCCATGCCTGTACATTGTATTTTTACCATTTTGTTCAAGTTAATGAAATCGAAAGTAATGACCCAAATAAGTTTCAAACCCTTTTTTGTGAAACTCTAGGATGTTTTATGTGTTTAAAGCAGGCTAATCACGGTCATTTACATTGACTAAACTATAGTGAGAAGCTTGCAACGATACCTCATTATAATTTTTTTTCACGCTGATAGAGCACCGGGGCCTTTAAAATCAGCGCGATATGGGGAAAGTCGAAGAATATCATGTCCATGTTCCCGAAGCAAAGTGCCACAGCAAAAAGTGGGGATAGGAATTGTTTAAGGGCTAGGGTCGATAAGGGCCATTTTTGGCCTCTGTTTCAAAATTACTCATATCATGCCATATGATACCAAAGAACATGCCTGTCTCAAGAAATGAAAAGAATTATTTGATTCCGAGCCTGTTACCATGACAACACGCGCTTAAACATACATACCGTCTGTAAAGCGACAATACACCACTTCTCTCGATTTGATAACTCTATTTAGCATATGTTGATCATATAAAGGACTCCAATGAATCAAAATACGCATTAAATGATGAAAGTGACACTTAACAATCAATCTATTTCATCATTATCGCCATAGTAACGCAGACTGTGTCTTAGCAACAAGAAAAATCAAATTTTTCGGTGTCCGAGAAAAGAGTGTATGAATATTCTTTTTCTCGTAATTTTACCCAAAACATTTATTTTTTGCGAGGTAATTGTAGAAACTAATGCTTGAAAGCAGAAAGCATGTGCTGCAGTACCTAACCAGAGGCAAGGACTCGCAAGCTGACCTATAATAGAGCTGGACTTTGTCGCCAGTCTGTGGTCTGATCAAGGATTCACTCAAGAGTATCCATAAGGCCTGTTAACCATTCTGAATTATAGAACAATTTCAGCAGACATTGGTACTGAGAAAAACAGCATAAGGTTTTGGGTCAGATTGATCCCAAATTGGTGTTGCCATGGCAACCAAAAGTTCCCATGGACTTGTGATAACAGAGAAAATGTCAAACTGCTCATCGATCGTTTACATTACTGATCATTTCTTCGACAAACTTGCAGAAAACATAGATGGATAAAAAAACCTCGCATGTCTGCGAAAACTGTCCAGTATGGACAATTTGCATTGGAGTTATCTGCCCGTGATTATCAAATGAGTTCTTCAAGATTTATACAAGGACGGAATGTTGTTTCGGCTAGAGGATATACATTTCTTCGTGTGTTTTTTTCAGATGTTTTACGTTTGCACGTAATCTATAAAAATCTGAAAGGCGACTGAAAAAAGAGTCAGACTGAGAGTCACCCGCCATGGTTTACTGAAAATTCCTGATCGGCCTTGACTTGAAATAGTCAGTTTGTTTATTTCCGGGCCTTAATGACAAAGAAGTAACCCGTTTTTATTCACCGAATCTACAGAGCTTCGGGATGAGCTGGAAAATGCATATATTTAGTGTCTTTGACGTGTTCGAAATTCTATGCCAGATCGACAGATTCACTTTCACTTGCGAGTTACTGCCTGCCGACCTTTTTGGAAATAGGGGTCGGGGTTGGGAGAGAGAGCGAGGTGCAGCGAGTCTATTGTAAGTTGATTGCTTCACATTTAAGCACATTTTAAAGAATAATTTGCTAATGTTTTATGCATTATTTTAGGTTACATGATCAAAATCAATGGTAAACAATATGGATATTGAGAAAAAAACTGGTCGATTATTGAGATTTTGAGAAATAAACCAAGACACATATTAAAAAATAAATGCGAAGTTTACTTTCTCGGCCAAAATTTAATGGTCTAGGTGGAAAATCGATTTTTAGAAGAGACTTTAATTTGAAGCGGCCTGTGCACAAACAGCAGATATTTAAGTGCGGACCAGGCCGAAACAAGGGAAGGCACGTAACCAAATTGGCGTAATATGTAGATACCCGGAGAGTCCACTAGCCATTAAAGCGTTTACTAAAAAAGAAGTATCATGACGTCTTAAAGTTACTATTTACATGTTTTGCGTTACAGTAAGATTCATTTGCGACACATCTAAATTGGTCAAGCAATTTCTTTAATACATATACATTCAATGTTTTAGTCCATAGGCCAGGAGGGGCCACCATGCACAGAGATGTGATTACCCATTCAGAGGCGCAGTATACGCTACATGATTCAAAAGCCACCGTAAAGCATTTCATTACTCGGCCTTTGATGCCTTCCGATTGCCTTTGGAAGGCTAGGCGTGAGAGCCTGGGAAACCATTTCTTTAGAACAACACGCAGAGCAGATTGGGTACTTACCTGAAAAATTCGGAAATAATTTTGCATCTAAATTCGGAATTTGCTTCCGTTTTTCCAATGAATTTAGAACTGAATTTGGAACTGATATCGAAATTTAAAAACCGATCAGTCAGTAGCCTCTATATATTTGCTTCAGCGCCTGATTGATTGATTGTTTTGGGGTTAAACGGCCCTTTCAGTCTATATCGAACCGTGTCCCAAAGAGAGGGAGAAAGAAGAGAGAACTGATAGAGGAGAGAAAAATGTCCAAAGAACCCCCACCCTCACCCACTGCAAGCACGGTAGGCCCTTGTCCTACTATTATCCAAATCAGTAGGACGCCAAGGCACTGGAAGTTATACCCAGCACCATCGCACCACCCAACCACCCCCGCTTTAGCGCCTGGTTACCTTAAAACTCCGTTCCATACATAGCATTCAGATCAAAATCCTTGACAGAGCTTCTTTTTTTTCTAACCCTGTCGTAAACGAAAAAGTTAACGACAAAAAATTGAGAGGCTCGGTAAATTTTTTCCTCGATTTCCTTTCGTTGACTGGGCGGTGCGTATTTCTTACCTTACCTTCGACGAGTATTTTTCCAAAAAGGTATAATGCGGTAATAATTTTGATGCTAACTCGCACAGAACAAAGCTCACCTTTACAGAAGCCACGGAATGATCGGAGATCGCACAACAATATTCTGTTTTTTTTCTTTCAATCCAGCATACAGACAGCGTCCAAACAACGTTGTTACAACGTTGATGCAACGTTATGACATCTGAACAACCTTTTAGGCACGTCAATAAAGCGTCAGAACGTTGCATCGACGTTCCTCCGACGTCGTTTCGACGTAGTGTGCCTGTATGGAAATTGTTTATCATTTGCGATGACCGATAGCGTTTACTGGGCATTTTTAATCTGCCATTTATGCGTAACAACTGATGAGCATGCTAATTTACCGATTTTTCATGTGGACTGCTCGATTTTGACATTGAATGGCAAGCCTGTAACAGCACAGCCCAGTCAACGAAAGGAAATCGAGGAATAGCACAACGAAAATTCTGCAGAAGATTCTGCAGAATTTTCTGCAGAAAATAGTGGTTAAGTTAGCGAAATGAAAATTCAGCAGAATTTTCTGCAGAAAGTTCTGCAGAAAAGTGGTAAGGTTAGCGACACGAAATTTCTGCAGAACATACTGCAGAAAATTCTGCAGTAAAAGTGAATAGAAAACTCTACTTTAAATTAGAAAAATAAAACACTTCGGTTTTAGCTGAATAATTCGTTGGAAAATTGCAAAACGCAACTTTGGAAACCCTTACTTTGAAAAGACTGTTTTCTCGATTTCTGCGTGTAAGTAGTCTATCATCTGATGACCTCGAAATGACAGTGGGCCCGTTAATCTTACTACTCTATCTCATCTGTGGCCGAGAAATTCACAAACTCAAATCGCATATTTTGTTCTGCTTGAAAGTAGCAGAACGCAATTTCAAAGCCGATTTTTGCGAATACCTCGGTCCAAATATGAGATAACGCAGTGCAGCAAAGTGTCGTCACTCACATTTTTGGGCCTCCAGATGATGGGCCATACAAATCAAACTTTGCGGACTAAGGGTTTCTGAAATTGCGTTCTGCTACTTTCCAGCAGAACAAAATATGCGTTTTTTGTGAATTTCTCGGTCCACATATGAGAAAGAGCAGTACAACAAAGTGTCCTCACTAACATTTCTTCGCCTTAAAGGCCCCATTGTTCTATCAGCATGAACTATTTTATCAAGAAGTATCGCTGCAAGCTTCTCATTAAAGTTTCTCCATTGAAGTTTTAGTATTGTATATGATCGTGATTGGCCGGCTTTGAAAAATTAAAACGTCCTTGAATTTCTCATAAAAACGATTTGAAAAAATATTTAGGTCATTTTAGTTGCCAACTAAAATGACCTACTTT
Organism: Ctena decussata; assembly: GCA_963989385.1. Classification (NCBI taxonomy): domain Eukaryota; kingdom Metazoa; phylum Mollusca; class Bivalvia; order Lucinida; family Lucinidae; genus Ctena; species Ctena decussata. The sequence goes on along the minus strand of OZ022507.1, from coordinate 31,203,096 downwards.
CGATTTCACACGTTTCATAACATGGTGAAAATACAAGGTACAAGAGGTAACAATACAATGTACAGGAGATAAAAATACAATGTACAGTTGTTTAATAGTTGATAAAAATACAATGTAAGGCATGGCTCTCATTCTTTGTCTCGCTGTTATGTGAGTTAATTGCCCAATGGAGAACCAGAAACAAAAACCGTATTTTTACGGAGAGACTTGTCAATTTTTATTCAAAGTACCTTATTCTTTCTTTTTTGCCAGTTATATGACACAAAAAGCACAGCAACCGACATTTTATCATCAGTTCTGAAAGCTGTACCAATTTATAAGGATTTGTGCCTCGACAATTTTTACCACTGATAGGACTATGGATACTTTGAGATGATGAGACACAATAATCAAACTTTGCGAGCGAAAGGCTTTGATATTTTTTAATTATTATATTGTTTATTATAAAATCATATTCTTTCAAAACACAAAGTGTGAATGTGCCAGATAAGGAGGCAGTTTGGACGTGTGGTGAAATGTAGAGGGTAGGGGTGGGGATGTGGAGAAATGAAGGAAATGAGCAGGGAGAGGTGAGAAAATGGCATTGAGAATGGAGAAAATGGGGCTTGGTTTGGTTTGACCTGGTGGAATAGGTTAGAGAAGTGGCTATGGTAGGCATGACACATGGACACAGGTGCACAGGAGGGCATCAGGGAGGGACCAGGTAATTTTGAAATGGCTTCTGGCTTCTTCAAACCTGATGCTCTACCCCCCCCCCCCCCCCCCCCCACACACACACACACACATACACACACCCACACCATCCCCATCCCTCTCTCCAGATAATCCTGTCATCAGCATCGTTTATGGAGATGTGGTCTGAGAACCCAAAATGTGGTACGCCGTTTAGAATACAAGATAGGCATGGGCGTTTTGCCCCACCTTAACCTTCCTATCTTGTACTCTATTTTCGTCTCGTCCAACACTAGTTGCATTTGTTTTAATATAAGCTCTTTTTTTATCAAACAAGTATAATTTTAGTTCACTAGCTCACATAATATGAAAGAGAAAAATCGGTTTGCATTCGAAGATTGGGACGTAGATCTAAAAGGAAAGCCGATTTTATGCTTATTTTGATATTTTGTTTCGTCAAATACTAATAAAACATAAATCAGCTGACGAAAAACAAATAAAACCCGAAAGAACTAAAAACTGAAGTAGATTAAATGAAAATAAGTTAAGTTCGCCAATTTTAACATTAGAAATCGTCTGCGTCGCTAAGGACACTAGTTGCGATCTATTGACATGAAAACTGTTTGTTTTGTAATTTTCATAACCGTACCACCCCTCGACCAACACCAAACTTTGGTGATAAGCTGACCAGACCATAGTTATTATTTACGCAAAATTTCATATTGGTCGAGGGGTGGTGCGGTATTTAATTTTTGACATGAACATGTGAAAACAGCAAGAAAACGTCGGAAAATGGCGTTTTACCTTGCGTAGTGACGTCATCACAGCAATGACACGTGCACGATCGGAATTTCTGACGTCATTTCTAGAAACACGGGATAACGTTTTGATTATGTGAGAATAAAACTCGGTAAATAAGGGACTGACCATTTGATATTCTGGGGGGGGGCCTGGTATATTTATCAAAAAAATTTCCTGTCTTTGGATATGCTAGAAAAAAATAACCTGGCTCATAAGGGGGTTAAAAAAAATAATCTGGCCTCAAAAGTAAGAGAAAAAAATAACCTGTCTCCACCCAAAATTTCAAAAAAAAATATATAGTCTGCAGATAATTCCATTGGAATTGAGTTTTTATAATGTCTCTGGCTTCTGGGGGCTGCGCCCCCAGACCCCCATATTTATAGTAATATTTTAATATTATCTACAATTGGCTTACACCAGTGGGCCTGCATGTGCAGACATTTACAAAAACATCCTATACAACATTCACATACATGTATTATTGATCTGCCACATTACTAAGTAAATGTTTCCACTAAAACTGAATTGCGAAAGAGTCACTAGCTTATGGGAGACAAAACCATTATGGCAAAATAAACACTCTAAAAGGCTAAAGTCCTAATATAAAAACCCTTATTTTTATCATCATTCCTAGTTTTTCTCTATTGTTTCCAGTCTTAAAATTGCCATTGAAATTGGGAAATTGCTTTAGCTTCTGGGGGGCAACGCCCCCCAGACCCCCCTTTGTTAACTTCTTAGCACATAACTTTCAGCCATTTTATTAATTGCCATTCATGTACATGTATAATGTGACTCTATCATGTAAGAGTATTTATCAAACTTTCTAAAATACGAATAAAGCATGTTTGGGCATATATTGGGATACAAAAAAACCTAAATTCCTAATGTTAGCCCTAAAACTTTGCCAAAATAGCCCTAAATTTTGGCCAAAATATCCCTTATTTAAAGCCTAATTTTTTGCCAAACTCATACAGGGATGTCTGTATTTGTACCTTAGATGAAAAGAGTAACATGTTCCAGGCACTGGTTTGCAAAAGCAAGCTAAGCCATGCCCTTGGCCAGGTTAAAGACAGCACCATGTTCTTTTTGTGAGAAAAAAGGGGTAAAAAATACTGATGTGGGTAAAATAAAAGGATATTAAGGTCAAGTAAACAAGGATCTGATAGTTCAGCTATAAAATTAAAAAAAAAAAAAAAAATAACCTGTTTGAGTTAGTTTGTAAAAAAAATAAATTAGCTCCCACAAGGTGAAAAAAAAAGAAATTGTTTCCAGAGGCCAGTGAAATAAAATGTCGTGTCTCCATCAAGAATACCAGGCCCCCCCCCAGAATATCAAATGGTCGGTCCCTAAATACATTCGATTTTTCTTGACAGTTCAGGCCAAATATCCCTCTTATCGACTCTGGTCCTTTACACAAGTGCAGCAAGTCAGCTGTCAAATTCTATGCTTTGACGAGAAACTATTCTTGGGTTTCCCTGTTCCTTCTTGACTGCTTTTGAGCATTTGTCCATGATAAATTAGGGATCAACGTCTGCCTCAACCACCTCTCATAGTTTGCATTGTTCGTTATCTGGCGATAGTCTCCAGTGTCAGTATGACTTCCAAATAAGAAAAGAGCGTTAGGAATAAGGTCCCGCCTTGTACTAGCATGAATCACAATGGGTTGCCTTCCTTTGCTGAATGGGACAAACCGTTCGACTGACCCTTCAGGCATCTTCTGACTTTTGTCAAATTCGAATAAATATATGTTTCGTACAAAAAAACACTGTTTCTCCCCCCCCCCCAAGCTCCTTTCTATACTGAGATTTCCCCCATGAGGTGAAGTGAAATTATAAACAAATATAAAGAATTGTCAACAGTGTTCGCTGCATGGCAAATATACTAAAGAGTTTCATCCTATATTTGAGAAGTAGTTTAACATTGCTCTTTATTTAGGTTTTTGTTGATTTCCAGTAATGCCTAGGGTAGAGTCGTGTAACTTCGGACAGCGGATCCATTCGGACATACCATTGCAAACCGTCTAAATCCAGATGAGACGGCTCAGGATTTTCACTGTTTGCCCAGTTATTTTTGTTTTAATTCCAAACAACTTACATATAAAGGAAACAATATCACTGTCCGAATTTACCTGTTGTCCGAAGTTACCCGACTCTACCTAGCGTCTCTAAAACAGTGTATACAACCAAATGAGACCCCGTAGAACGCGGCATCTGATCTGTGGGAATCTACACTGTTTGCGTTTCTGAAGAGAAAAAACAATAGTGTAAAATAAATCCCTGAAGCTGGAAAGGAGTTAGAACTGTCCACTGGGTATTAAGATAATAAGATAATTTTATTAGCATTAGGCCAACTGGCCCATGAGCATACACATACAAATACATTTTAACATGCATTGTGACAACCATGGTGAACAGTAACTAGGAACTGCTAACGCAGTGCGAAATATACTAAACAGGATGACCATCCCATCGGGCAAACTAAGCCGAATCAGCACTGCATCAACGTCGATTCAACATAATGACGTTGAATGAACGTTGATCCAATGCCGAATTAACGCCGTGCGCCCGCTGGGGTGTTCCTTTCCGTGTGACATGGCAACATCTAAGCAATCCAAGAAACAGAGACACAGCATGCCTGTGCGAGCCATACATCCGGCTGAGCATTCCAGGATCAGTCTGATCCGAGAATGACGAGGCCGAGAGTATCACTGGCACAGAACTCAAAAAGATGGACTCTTCAAACAAAAGATACAGGGATATATACTAGTATAAAGATATGCTACACTTATTCGTGGTATCAGTTAATTATATCATTTTTTTTCTTCATATCAGACGACAGGTTTTAAGTTGGGAGAAGGTATTTTATACTAATAATCAAAATCATATCATACAAAGACATAGTTATTTCTCTCTTTAAATGCTTTGTATACAAACAAAGCAAGATTTTCAACTATTTTAGAGTTAGTAGACTGTATTAACTCAAAAAATTTATGCGCATTTGGTCTAATATAAAAGTACGGTTTAATAAATTATAATAATTAATAATTAAGGTAGACAGATACTGAATAAAAATATTGGTGGGGCATTCATTTCATTATACCAGCTGAATAACCCAAAGGGCTATAAAACATTTGGATAAGAAAGAAAAAAATCACCGTTTTGTTTTCCTAAAATACAAACTTTTGTATTGATACATACTTTTTATTACACATTTTCCATTAAAATTCATGTCTCTAGCACATGAATGCACTTTCATTTCTGCAAATTATATAATCTTTAATATAGGATAATTGAAACAACTGGTAAGAAAAATTGCAATTATAACGATGATAAGTATATTTTTACATTTAAAAAAAATGCAAGAAAATTGAATTTCATGAAAAACGTCATGAAAAATATATTCAATCGATGGGGCATGCTTATGCATATTGTTTTAGTAAAACTTACATTGTATGATACAGAATAAAAACAAAACAAAACATTTCGCCGTTTCGTTTCCTAGAAAAACAATGCTTAAGTTAAAAAATATCCCCAAAAAAGACTGCCCAAATTCTGCACCTGCTGCAAGCACAGTAGGTCCTTGCCCTGTTATTTATTTTCCTGTTGTTCAGAGTAATGCCTCAAAATGCGCAGGTGGAACTGAAATTGTAAAGACCTTGATCATTCTGGTTCCTAAGGAACAGTCTGATCTCAGTTTTCACTGTTTGTACAGACGTATCTGCCCGAAAACTTAGGATCTTTATGGTAAACATTGTAAGTGTGTATATACTCCATAGCTGATCGATTTCAGCATGAACAATAACTTTGTTTTGTGTTTTACATGTAACAAGTCAATACAGAGTTATTCTGTATCTGAAGACCTTAATGTGTTATTTTTATATTTCCATGTACACATATTGGGTGCACGTGCAGTAAAGACAAAAACATATCGCTTCGATACATCTATGGGTTAAAAAGGCCCAAGTGCATACATTGATTTAAGAAGCGAAAGCCTGCTTAAATTTTCATTGTTACTCTAAGTATTTAACATTCGTCTTTACTATTGCCAACTCTATAACTAACAACAAAAGCCACTTACGTTACCCATTGCAAAGTTAGTCTTTACAGTCCGAATGGTATGCCCACATTAAAACTCCGATGATTTTTGCCACAGTAGACTTTGTTTTGCCCGGCCACATTCACATTGTATGGTTACTTATGAGGGTTGTCACAAATCAGAGGAAACAAAACTCCCTGGTATTTCCCTGACACAATTTCAAATTTCCCTGACCCATTAGACATTGCGATATAATTCTGTCATAATCTATGTAATAATTTATTAGGAAGTTAAAAATATATTAGTAAAGTTATAAAGGAAATGTTGGCCTCCATCCACCCCTTATAGCCAACTCTCCTCACCTTTATTCCCCTTTTAAATATTTGTAGTATTGCTTTTTATAATTTTCGGTCAAGTTTTATTTTAACATGGCATCGCAGGCGATACAAATCCCCTCGCACAAGACTACTTGGTGTGGGCAAACACTGAACTGGGGAGTTTCATGACATATAATAGTTATGTGAATGAAAAAAACAAAAAGCCTGTGATTGTTATCTCTATGATGTTCACCTTAATATAATGATATATTGTGAAGGTATATGAGAATCCATGGAGGAATGTAGGCGCTAGAGCGATGGCAATTTTTTTTCTAAAAATAGCCACAGTGACCTTGACTTTCATCCCAGCACCCTGAAAGTCAAACTTGCTCGAGATATTGTCATACCCTACATTTGTGTGAAGTTATTTTAAAATTCATGGAGAAATGTAGGCGCTAGAGCGATGACAAAGTTTTTCTAAAAATAGCTACAGTGACCTTGACCTTTAGCGCAGCACCCGGAAAGTCATACTTGCTCGAGATGTTGTCATGCCCTACATTTGTGTGAAGTTATTTTAAAATCCATTGAGAAATGTAGGTGCTAGAGTGCTGACAAAGATTTTCTAAAAATATCCACAGTGACCTTGGCCTTGAGTGCAGCACCCTGAATGTCATACTTGCTTGAGATATTGTCATGCCCTACATTTCTGTGAAGTTATTTTAAAATTCATTGAGATATGTAGGCGCTAGAGCGCTAACAAAGTTTTTCTAAAAATAGCCACAGTGACATTGACCTTAGGCGCAGCACCCTGAAAATCAAACTTGCTCGAGATATTGTCATGCTCTACATTTGTATGAAGTTATTTTAAAATCCGTTGAGAAATGTAGGCGCTAGAGCGATGACAAAAGGTGTACGTACGTACTTACGTACGGGACAAAACCTATAACCCCTCGCCACTTCGTGGAGCGAGGGGATAAGAAGAACTGGATACGTTGCATAATTCTCAGTAAACATGTACAAAGGAAATCAGAAAGTCTTCTTAAAAGTTGACTTTTGGCAGAAAATAATATACTATTAATACAAAGCAAACTAGCTGAATATTTATGATGCAGCAGGTAGAAGCTATGTATATTCCTGTGTCAGAACTAGAAATATGCGAATTTGCTAGAAACTGTTGATTTCTGCATTTTCTAACACTCACTCTGTACCATTCAGATTTGGGCAAAAGATTTAAGCATTCTGTTGTTTATATACATAGCAAATAAGTTCACTAGCACTAGCAAAAGATATATACATGTAGCAAAGCAACAGTGTACCGCTTTGTACATTGAAGGGACATGGTTATTAGCAAGTGTTGGAAATGTTAGTAATTGTTAGCCATTCCAAACTGTTAGACTTCTTAGCATCTTTCTCTGCAACTTTCTTTCATTCATGTAATTCTGGTATCTCGTTCTTGGGCCTCTACATGAATCAATCATTTTCTTGGTAATAGGCTCTGCTTTCACGTCATCTTTGCTAACTGTCCTTTCCAAGTTTGCTGTTCTCCTCAATCTTGACTTCCAGAACATACTGCACACCATCATATACTGTCTTCAATGGTAACAAGCCCTTCTTTGCCTATATTTGTTGGTTGAAAATCCTCTTTCACTGCAGACTGCCCATGGGACAGAACTAGAAGAATCTTAAGAATATTCCAAAGGTCTTTGTAGTTTTGTTTCCTGGCTAACAGATCACTGAAGAAAGAGTCTAGTCTGTTTTCAGTCTGATCAAACCCTTAAAATTTCTAAGCACTTCTCTTCTATACCTCAGCTACCCAAGTTTTGAACTGCTGGCTGCATGCACAGTGTCACAGTCGGACACTTCGCTCCAAGTAGTTTCTATAAAAGAATCTCAAACTTCTGGATAGCCTTGTCTTGGTTATCTATAAAAAAAAAAGTCAGATCAAACGCTTGCAGTGCACTCACAACAGAAACTTCAGAGGCCTTCTCTTCTGTACCTATCTGCTACACCACGAAAAAATGCTAATCATTCTTTATAATACATGTACATACAACTGCCTCTGACTAACTTGGCCACTTTTCTCCTTCTCTGCACTTTCAAGAACTGACAAAACTCAAACCGAGATCCCACCCAAGACACCATGTGGGAAGAAGACAACACATTATTAGTAACCATCAAGGACATCACCAGCGGCAGCCATGTGAACAGCCGTTTCCAATGTAGGTGGTCACGGGGCCAACCTTCATATCAGAAACAATATATTAATAACAGACATATCAATAAACAGAACTTTTACAACACAGGAGAACCAAAACAGAAGTGCCGCCTTGGGGCCGCCAGTAATGAAATTAATGGGGGGGGGGGGGGGGGGGGCTTAATCGGTTTGCGGTAGCGACCAAAGCCTGTTTGCTTGCAAACCCTATCTTTACCTTATCAGGAGGAGAAATGTCAATTTCATTTTTCTGCACTTCTAGCTTGGCCAAAGCTTGTTGGCTGGTAATGCCATCAAGAACGGATCGTTTGATGAATAAACATAGAACAGAAATCAGAATACCTTAAAGATGTGTAACAATAAATGACAACAATGGGCTTGTTGACACCTTTCCAAAAATGGCTTTAATAATTTGGTAGCAGAGATGAAGACGCGTAGTTTTGGCAGGAACCAAAACATCCTGTACATATTCAGCAAGGTTAATAAATGACTGACAACTTGGTTGCTTACTCTGGGGCAGCTTTTGTGCCTTTTTCATATAGGTTTTCACATCAGGCCAAAGCTTCAATGCTCTCTCCGCTACCTGCACATCTTCTACCCATCTTGCTGCACAAAACTTGATAGGGAACACTGTTTTCCCACTAGTAGCTGCACTGAAATCTTCTCGCCTGGCCGGAAAATCAGAAAAACAATAGTACAGACTATGCAACAGAGTGTCTATTTCCCAACCAAATTGAGCACATCCAGACTGAAAAGCTCCATGTATAACATGCAGCCCACATGACTCAACAGTTATCAACGTGGGAAGATCAGGGTTACTCACAGCGGTCGTTCAACAATGACTCATAGAAGTTCCAATTAGTGCTGGGTCCATTCATAGACACCTGCAGCAAATTGGCACCGGTAAGCTTTGAACTTATTCCAAGAAATACAGAATCATAGTATCTGGTTGCTACTCTGCCCGTCTCATTGTCACAAAACCTTAAAAGAAATTCCATTTGTTCTTCTTGCGATGGTACTGGGTATAACTTCCAGTTCCGGGGCGTCCTACTGATTTGGATAACAGTTGGGCAAGGGCCTACTGTGCTTGCAGTAGGTGCGGGTGGGGTTGTTATGACATTTTTTTCACGTCTATCATTTCTCTTTTCTATCTCCCTTTCCTTGGGAGAGGGCCCGATATAGACTGAAACACTTGTCTCAAAGGGCCGTTAAACCCAAATCAACCAACCAACCAACATCTGAGGGAACTCAGTGAAACTTCACACACTGAAAGATGGCAATAGGGGAAAGTGCAGAGCACAAGAACCATAACTCTGCCGCAAGTAATGACAAAATTATCTCCCTTCTTAGTTTTTTACAGTATTTTGCTTGTCAGGCGCATATCTCTAAAAGTATTAAACATAACTACATAAAAACTTAACACATTCATAGAGGGCAATGAGGAGAATTGCAGAGTTCAAGAACCATAACCATATCACAAGTAATTACAAAATTATCTCCCTATATTTTTCAGTATTTTGCTTGTCCAGAGCATATCTATGAAAGTATGAAAGGGAAGTCAGTGAAACTTCATGCATTTTATAGATGGTAATTAAAGGAAGTGCAGAGCAGAAGAAGAGTAACCCTGTCACAAATAATTACAGATTTAGCTTCATTCTTAGTTTTTCCAGGAATTTACTTGTCCGGAGCATATCTCTTTAAGTATTAAAGTAAACTAAATGAAACTTCACACATTGATAGAGGACGCTGAGAGGAAGTGCAGAGCACAGGAACCATAACTCTGTCACAAGTTATTACGGAGTTAGCTCCCTTCTTAGTTTTTCCAGTAGTTTGCTTGTCTGGAATATATCTCTAAAAGTGGTGAAGGAAATGTAATGAAACTCTAAATATTGATGCAGGGCAATGAGATGTAGTGCAGAGCACAAGAACAATAACCCTATTTTAAATTATTTTGGAATTACTTCCCTTCTTATTTTTTTCTCACTTGATGCTTGTCCGAAGCATATCGTTAAAAGTATTGAAAAGGATTAAATGAAATTTCACACAATAATAGAGGACAATGAGTGGAAGTGCAGAGCATAAAATCATAACTCCATTGCAAGTAATTTTGGACTTATTCCCCTTCTTTTGTATTTCTCATTCATTTGCTTGTCCGGGCATATCTTTGAAAGTATAAAAGGTACCTAAATGAAAGTTAACTTATAAATAGAGGGCAGTTGCATCCGGATACTCATTTCACTATTGCACACCTTCGGGGAGCATACATCGGTTCCAACGTTTCTCTTGTTTGCCTTAGTAGTAACAGAAACCACATACTAGTAACTAGTATGTGGGAAAACTAGTAACTAGTATGTAGAAAATAGTTGCTCAGGAGGCAAGGGGTGCAGTTCCCTGTTAGCTTTTTCAAGCAATATGAGGCTTTTAATAAATGACATACTTCTTTTTAAAATAGGCATTCTAGTGAAATGAGAAGAAGCTTTCCTGTCCATCAGCCAACAGTACTATAGCCAAGCTATTTACATTAGTTAGACATATAACTCTATATAACGGCGGGCCATATCTGGACACTGCTTTCAATAAATTAGTTGATGATGTTGAATTCATTAAATGTATTGCCAAGAATCTCTCTTCTCTCTTTCTTCTTTTCTTTTCAAAATTCCCTTACAATTCCCTGACAATTGCATTTATTTTCAAACTTCCCCTGACAGTTCTCAGAATTCCCTGACAATTCCCTGACCTTGAAAATAATCAATTTCCCTGACTCTTCCCTGACGCGTGGCAACCCTTGAATACTGACCTCACGAAGACCTTTTAGCCTTTCAAGTACTATATTGCACAGGAATAGTCCTTTTTAACAATTTCTTTATTCTTTCATTTGTTTGAGATGGGGTGGTTGGGTGGTGCGATGGTGCTGGATACAGTGCCGGAGTGTCCTACTGATTTAGATAATAGCAGGACAAGGGCCTACTGTGCTTGCAGTAGGTGCGGGTGGGGTTGTTTTTGGACATTTTTTCTCTCGTCTATCATTTCTCTCTTCTTTCTCCCTCTCTTTGGGAGACGGCCCGATATAGACTGATATACTGTCTCAAAGAACCGTTAAACCCAAAACAACAAACAACCAATCATTTATTTGTCTTTTTTTCATACATGTATGAGAATACCTTGAAATTCCAGGGAGTATTTTTATAACGTTACCTTGCGCTGTGTAATTTACATTGCGCTGTGTATTATACACATCCTTTTACGGTCGTCTAAACCTTGCAATAATGTGGATTGCACGGGGACCACGTACCGTAGTTGTTTTCTTATAAGAGTTTAATAGCATTAAATACCCATAATTATTATTTCATAACAAGGCTAATTTTGCAAAACAATAAATATCATTGTGACATTCAGTATTACCTTCTCACCTGTATCATTCCTTTATTTTTGATATCATTATCTAGGGGGTTCAGATGACGTTACGTCATCGCGTAATTTGCTTGTTGCGCGCTAAAAATACCCCCTTTTTACCATGTTGTATTGCTATAGTTTAAAAGAATTTTGTCATGATTTTTCTGAAGAATAATGAAAACACCCTTTTTTTTAATTATAGGGCATTTTCAGTGACAAAAATTCTATCTTACACGTAAAATAACGTTTGATAACCACTGACCACCGTCGATTTCCTTTAATGTCATTATGACGTGGCCGCATTTTTCCGATTGTTTACAACATAGTGGGGTGCCTTGATACGGTTTCCGCGGCAACGTGTAAGCGTGATTAGTCAGACTGACCAATCAAATAAAATCTGAGATAGTGACCTTTACGAGGTTGATTGCCTCGGTAAAATCCGATCGTTAACAAGAAAACTAGAGCAATTTGACTGAAATAAGCCGAATTTTAACAGGTAAATAACTGGTTTACAAAACTGAGGCACTCATATTTGAATTCTATGACCTATAATCCACAAAAAACATTCCACCTCTGTGCCATGAGCTATTTTATATGCCGCGGAAATCATTGATTGGAGAGATGCTATCGGCGATATTAATGACGTTTCTCCACCCGCCGTTACGCTAAATTTGACGTCAGGATTTTTCATCACTTGATCGAGGGCTCCCCCGAAACTACGATTATGCAGTCGTTATTTTTTTGTGTTAAGCAAATTTAATCGAGTCAGTTTTGATCTTAATTATTGTGTTTTGCTATTTTCCATATATTTTTATATACAAAGCAAAGGAAAGCGAAAGTGAAAGTACCTTGAACATTTATTATTTACCGTAAATTAACTTTGGTCGGCATTAATCAGAATTATTTGGCATTCTCCCCGCATGAAAATTATGTAAACACATACATATAAACATAAATTCAATTGTCATAAAACTCATATTCTCATATCACTTTCTGTCACAATTCAAAAGATTTTATTCCAAGTATCGCAGTCGACAATTAAAGATCAGCATACATTTAAGGAGTACTCGTAGCTCAATGGATTTAGCACTGAGCTAGCGGTTCAATTCTCGCTGTAGGCAAAACTCTTTTCACCCGTAAATAGGGTTCCATTGCACACATCCTTTCATTTTTCTCTTGTCGTCCTCATATGACCGAATGCTCTTGAAAAGGTCGTAAAATGCGTCATTTCATCTATTTCGCCTGCCCCCTCCCATATCATAAAACACCACAGAAATATCAAAGAATGCCCACA